>JAVJGG010000090.1:4972570-5004969 GCA_035590195.1 Aviceda cuculoides
TTTTTTTTTTTTTTTTTTTTTTTTTAATTCTAGGCAAATATCACAAAATGAATGGCAACTCTAGAGATAAGGTCTGCTCTACTTTCCAGGAGCAGCTGCAATATCAAAGGGGTTAATTTAGACCATCGAGGTTTCATCTTCTTGCCCTCTAAGGTCTGATTCATAAAGCTGAAGAGATGAATTCAGAAATTTCCAGAGACAAATGGGGGAGAAAATCAAGATATATGAAAAAGGAGGGTGGAAAATTAAGTTTTGTCTCAGTGTATGTGGTTACCAAGCAGGGCTTGAAATTCACTTATGTTCTTGTGCAGATAAGGTGTTGAGATGTTTCCCTCATATCCTGGGCCAATTTTCAATATTGAAACAGATCAATGATCCACTTAGTCTCCATCAATGGCTAATGCTGGAGAGAAAGGCAGAAATCCTTGAAGATGCATTTAACAGTTTAAAACTACAGAGATGAGGTTGCTTCCAGCTAGTGTTTGTCTTCTGCCCCTAAAATAAATACTAATCAGTCACTATTGTAATGATCTAGCTCATGTATTTGTATATGAAGTTGATACTAAACATCTCGCTGAGCTTTTCTAAGTACCATGCTCTGCTCTCAGCATCTCACAGTTTCCAATTCAGCAGGTTAATTAAACACTGTTTAACTACCACTGTCTTTAGCTAAACACTATCTTTCTATTAACTTTAATTTAATTTTGCTCTAAATAAGCATTTGAATCTTTGTGGAAAAAAGAAAAAAAAAAAAACAACCCAAAAAAACCCAGCCAAAATTTGGTATAGTTCTAAACCATCCAGCTCAGAGTACAAGATGTAGTGGACAGTTCTGCTTGAATCTTCTTCTCAACTGAAAGGAAATAGAGGCAACCTTCTTAATGTCTCCACTGGGACAATTATGTTGGCAGCATCTGACTTGGATTTGATCAGGTTTTGCTTTAAAAATTCTGAACAGAAGAATTCCGAAATTTGCTGATCACCTTGCTAAAGCCTGAGTTGTTAGAGATAGTCTCAAAAGCTTCAGAGGTAACACTGGTGCTTCCTAAAACCATGCAGATGTGCCCTGTTGTGGAGACCACTGGATATAGCCATGCAGCCTAAAGCTGTGAAGACCCAAGGAGCCTATGATGCTATTTTCAAAAAAGTAGTTTTAAAGAGGGCCATGATAAGTCACTGTTGCAGAGAGAAAGAAAATCATCTGTTCTCTGTGTCTCTGGTGGAAACGATGTGGTGAATGGTGCTGGGCTTAAATATCCCTTGTGTGGATATAAATTCAAAGAGAAGGTCAATAGAAATGGAGGGAGGTAACAGCAAAGTGCTGGGTTATTATTCCAACCAAATCAAGACAAATCTAGGGCAGTTCCACTGTTTTTTTTCTAAACCTAAGATAAAAATTCAGTCCTAACAGAGATGAGCTACAGGCAAGCCCAGCCAGGTGGATGTTGTATGCTGGTTGGTTCTGGCTGTGGTAGTTTATGGTTTGCTGGCTCAGCCTCCCACCCTTGTGAAACAGCAAAGGTAGCACCAGGACTGTACGAGTGGGAGGAGAGGAGGAATGCTGGCTTAGAGAGGCACTGAAGGGCACAGAAATACTGGGGGAAAACACAAATCTGGGTCTTGGTTATTTCTACCACAAATGTTTTCTGCTATTCATTGTCCACTTGGTTATTTAGATTAGAGTCAAAACTCATGCTTGCTCATTGCAAGCACGGTGGAGCTTTGATATTGACTGAAGCTGCACTCGTTACTCTACTACATCATGATGGTCATACATGGCAAACATGAAACCAAGAAGATAACCAAGAAACCAAGATTTAGCAGGGACTTCTGGACCTTGTATTTAGGGGCAGAAGAAGATGTGATCAGAGAAGGGGAAAGAAAGAGCTTGGAGTGCATTCTTTGATGTGTTTTCATTTGAAACATGAAGGTGGGAGGAGAAAAAGAAAATGGTTTTGTTCATTTGAATCACTTATGAGAAAAGACCAAGACCAAGCCTTTGCATACCACCCTCATGCACTCTGTTTTATGACTTTAAAAAGTTACGTGCTCTGAGAGAGGACAAATGTGTAGAGCAAACACTGAGTATTCTTTAAATGCAAAATAGGCTCTTAATTGAACAACCAAAGACTGACTACATTATGTCTGGATTAATTTTACAGTGGTACAAGCAGGCAGATAACCCTCTCTCCTTCACAAACAGCAGACAACTAGTAACCCAGTGAGAGCCCTACATTTAACCTTTCTAATTTTCTTTTTTAAATGGTGATTTCAGTCCTATCTGGTGTATAGAACAGTTGCAAGTTTAGACACAAAACCAGAAAATGCCAGTATTCTTGATTAGGCACAGAAAAAGTCCAGGCTGTTTCTTCCTCCTTGCTTTTTTCAACACAAAGGACAGAAACACGCTAAATTCCTGCCTAGAGATTTCTCAGCACAGGTGTGCAGGCTGAGGATAAATTCCCTGAACAGTGGAGAGGGGAGCAGTTGTTAGCCAGTTTGAAATTTCGGGGTTTGTTAATTCTTACATTACTGACATGCCTTAAGTTGTCAGATCACTTTGGTTTATTAGCAGAAAGGAATTCTCTCTGATATTCTGCTCTTTAAACTATACATTCCAGCAAATTATAAGCATAACTTATGAGATGGCTGGATCTCTCCCTAAAGAGTTGATGAATGGGAATAATAAACTGCAGCAACGTGTGAGGAAAGCCTCTTCACTTCAACTCTACCCTGACAACTACCTTCAACAGTTAGGAGTGTCTGGTCTACTGTGGTAGCTGTTTCTGTATGATGGCACAACTGAGTAACAGACAGTAGTATGGACTCAAGTTGTTGCTTATGGAAATGATGGTTTATAATTACGTTTCTTCTCCAGCTAAGAAATAGCTTTTTAGCACGGAGATGCTCCTTATTCTATGAGACACCTCTGCAGGAACCTCCAAGTGCAGGGATCTAAATGACCTTCCTCCCATTCCATTGCTTAGGTCTAGAAGAAATAAAATCATAACAGTGGTCTGTAATGTACTAAGAGAGAAATGCAGACACATAGAAACCAGGATTAAATTCTGATAGCATCTAAGTCTATTATCTTCTTGCATTTGCTTTTTACTGTGTGTCTATGAATCCACACGGTTTTGTAAGATTTCCCTTTCCGATGCATATCTCTTTGTTCTTTGAGAAAAAAACCAGCTGAGAATGTATGTAGTGTTGAACTGACCTCATCAAATTCAGTCCACAGCCCTTAGGAAGTTAAAACAGAAAGTTGCGGAGCACCTGCACAGATTCTTGCTTGCTTCAGAAAATCTTAAAGATTTAATAACAAATGTTTCCTGGTTTATTTCTGAGCTTTCTGAAACCATCCTTGCAGAGAGAAGACTGTTCGATGTGCTACATTTTGAATTAACAAGTTAATCTATAGCTTCTTGCTGAAAGTGAGGAGAAGCAATTACTAGTATGCATTAGATCACTTTAATTTCAGGTATACGTTCAGATGTATCTTCAATGGCCCAAAGAAAGACTGGGGTTTGGACAGAGAGAGTGAACAGTGATTAGCCAAAGCAGCCCATGTTCCTTTTCGTCATGAAGTTTAATCAGTTACTCGCTTACATGACGCTTTTCAAAAGCTATTCATTACTCTTAAAAGATGCTTGATTCTGTGACAGTGCTGACTGTGTTGTCTATTGTTGCTGCTTTTGCAGACAAGACGATACTCATTTATGTGTCATATCCAAGAAGATGCCATTAACACAAATCCCAGATTCAGTACTTTGATGCCAATATGAAAATGACTGATGCTGACCTACGTAAATGATACAAATCAAATTAACAAGAGTTTTCAAATTATTCTATAGCACGGGTGACCTACCATGAACAACCACAATGCCCTCTTATGCAGAGCAGCATTTCTGTTTGCTTTTTTTTTCTGATTTCTTCCTGGCACAAATGTTTCTTGCCCAGAATTGTTATAAATCAGGTATTCTCGATTGCTGAGATTTGCCTCACTTGTGGGACGAGAGTTTGTCAAGGTAGGGCATAGGCTCCCACCTACCCCTGGAAAAGAAGCAGAGCATACTGCTATAGCTGCGTATCCCTCCTGCCTTTTCTCCATAGCGTCTGCAGAATTTCTCAGTGCTTCAGGGCATTTTCAGCACCGTGTCTGAGTGCTGCTGGAGTTGCCACCTCATTTGCCAGGCTGGTGACCAGACCTGCATCCCATTATCCTTCCTGGTCCCTTCCCTCACAGCGTCCTCAGAGCTCTGCAGTTTCTAATGAGCTCCTACTTCTATCCTCCTTTTGGGTCCCAGGGCAAGTGAGGACAAGGAGAAATTAATGGAGATGAAGCTCATTTTAAAAGAATTAGAAACTGCTAATATATGTGCTGGAACAGTGCAGTGTACGTTTCTAGGCATTACAAATGCGGAGGGCAATTTGTTTTATCGTGTTCTACTCTTTTTGCACAGCCATGGGCTACTTTGAGTGCAGGGTGTTTCCAGTGGTTACCTAGTGCTCTATTAGCACATGTCCCACTCCTTGGACCTCATCATCAGATGTAATTTATCTCACCGTGCCACGCCATTACTGAAACCCACTTACTAGAGGCTGAGTTTAGCCATTAGGCTATAAATTTCTGGATTTTCTGGCTGGGTGAAGAGTCTGTCATAAAAAATATGAATTATTTAGAAGTAGAATTTCAAAAGGGAGCAGGTAGAAAGCACCTGTGACTGGGAGGAAACAACAGTCTTCTCCAGCTGCAGTGTTTCAATTAGCGTTTTATATTTCTGCAGCACATGTGAATCATTTGGTTGCACTTATAGCGCAAAGTAATTTTGAGGTAAGCACCAGAACAGAGGTGGTGCGTGGTGCCTGGGAAGTGCCTTACAAGGGGAAGCAGGAGTGTTGCATGTTATGGTTATGGCATGCCTATTTGGAGTGAATCTTAGTGGGTTCCTTAAACATGGAGCCTCCTTTTCCTGCACACCCAGTACTTACTAATGGAGTTGACTTGCAGAAATGAAGCTAAGGCCATGAAACTGGGTAACAGAGGAGCTGCTTGAGAGGCAGTCAGTGGAAATTCCTGGAGGAAACTAGAGCAGGTATAGAAGCAATAAGCTAATGGGAAACACTGTGCCTGCTAATGAAAGGGAAAATAGTGATGAGGGAGTGTGAAGGGGGATTATTACTGAAGCATTCACACTTCTTTGCAGAGCTCCTGCTTTTATATTCAGATTACTTGATGATACGCTGACTCATGGAGTTTGCAGAATTACTCTTTTCCATGGTACGAAACTAGCAAGTGATTTTTTTCTTACTTTCTTTCTTTCTTTTTTTTTAACTGTTTCCAAAGGTTGGCTTTTTTTGCGTATAGTAAAGTCCTAGTTTTAAATTCAGTAGTGTAAGGCATCCGTCTCCATCTTTTAGCCCTGCACTGAACTGTGTGCTTTTTGATGTTGAAAAAGATATCTCACACAGATTGCAGCTCCCAGTTGGTAATGAGGAGGAGTTATCGTCACCGTGCTATTCTAACATCTCAGTATGCTTTCTGTAATATGAGAGGATTATTACTGATGCTCTACTGGCTCTATTCATTGTTGTGAATGAATTATGCTTTTAAGCTGGGCATTAGCCTAAAATTACCTCCAGTAACTTAAGCGGGGATTATTATTACTGATCGTGTTTATGGTTGTTCTTAAGAGCCCACCAAGAATGGAGCCCCGTTGTGCCAAGCACTGTAGGTGAGATGCTCTCTACCCCAGTGAGTGTCTGTCTAAAAAGATATATTTAGGGTGGGGCCATGGATAAAGCGTACAAACAGGGTGATTTCACACAGCAGATACTCTTCTGCCAAAGAGTATAAGACTGACATCTTTTTCTACCTGATACTCTGGTTTGTCTGAGGAAAGGAGAGCATCTCTCCCCTGTACAACAGTTCGGGTTTGGGTGGTGTGGGGTAGAGTCCTCCCACCAGGTATCTTAATGCTTGCCTTTCTCTGCTCCTGCTGGCTGCAGTTTTGTTTGCTCTCAGTGGACTTTCCTGGGCTGTCACAGGTGTGTGGGGTGAGGGATAGTGGGAAAGTAAAGGCGGTGAGTGCTACCATGCAAGTCCAGCTCTGTGTTTTTCTCTTCGAGTTTGTCACTGTCTTTTAATGCTGAATTATTGAGCATTTGAATGTGGGCATGCATTTCTCCATAAACAGCATTTTAGAGAAGAAAGTGAGGAGTTAGGTTACTCAAGGCGTTGCCGTTGGATGGCTTATGGGGAAAACTGTTGGGAGGAAACAACACAGACTAGTCCATGTGCTTTCTCATTTGCAAAGATTCAGTTGCTGTCTTACTTCTCCCATCATAAAATTGTCTCTCTGAGTTTTCCAGGTGGATGCATCACAGGGACTGGAATGTAGCCTGACAGGTAGAAATCAAAAGCAGCATGTTTTAGTGATGCTTTGTCAGCTGTGAATAACAAGAAACGTTTGGGGGTTTGTTCTGAAAATCCAGATGCCATCCATTGTCAGCTCTCAGCTTCTGCTGCCCTGGGCAAACCTCGTAATATGTCACAGGCAGAATGTTTGCTGTGCCGTGTATTTTGCTCCCACAGACATTTGCCTAATCTGTCTGTATGGCAACTCTAAATTGGGTGTCAGCTTCTTTCTGGAACGAATCTCTATTGCCCTTGTAACCTGAAATCCAGAGGACAATATTGAACATGTTCTGTGGCTACCGGGCTGATTTGTGCTTAATTCTTAACAATTCAGATGACTAATTGCATGAAGTTAAAAAGCAAACGCAAACTCAAAAAGCAAACACAAACTCTCTAGAGCATTATGTTTTTGCATAGCGATGCTGATAAATGCACTGACAGTGGAGAGGAGCAGACCTGCAGCAGTTAGTCAGAGCTTGATAGTGACCTCCCCGCCCCCAATGGCTGTGAAGTCTTGATGCGTATAATGGATAACCTGTCCCTTTTCCAGTCAAGCATCACTTCCAGTCTGTGAGCAATGGTCTAAGCGTATGTTACTCTGGTGTGTGTGTGTTTGTGTATGTAAATGTATGTTTATATATGATCTGGAATTACTCAGCCTGGATATTTTGTTTGTTTGATTTCGTGGTATATGTGACAATATATAGATCTATTAATTGGAATAACAGTACTTAGAGGTTTATGTAAGTGTGTTGCATGCTGGAATACACTTATGCTTGTATCACTGGGCATTAAAAAGTATACCATGTTTTTGCTTGACGGTGCACTTCATGATATATTATAGGAATAATATTTTAACGACCAAATACTCTATGATACTGATTTCTTCTGCTTCTGTTCCTCTTTCTTTTAAACCTCTCAACTCAAATACCAGAAGGAGCAGATTCACCACAGGACTGTCTTCTCTTACTGTGCTTGAGATAGGTCGTATTCAATATTCAGTAAGTTCCTTGTGTTTTAAATCCAAAAGATACCTCTTTAGAGATGTAAGAAAACAAAAGTTTTGATCTTCATAAATTACATATCAATGAGCTAGTGGTAAGATATTAATTAGAGTACCCTTTCAAACTCCAGTCTTCAGCTGGTAAGAATGGGGGGGAAAAACAATGAAATGCAGGATAGCACCATGCAATTTCTCCAAATAAAGATCATTAAAGTTTCTGACAAGGCTTTGATGCTGAAACGCTGCCTCACTTGTAGTAAACACCCAAGTGAAGCAAATACTCGACCTGTCTGACAGGCCATGAATGCTTCCATTAGCATGGCATAATTCTAATGCATTTAGCGTGTATATTTAATGCTAAATGCATTAGCACTTAATGTCAGGAGCTCTAGACCTGCTAGAGTCAAGGGGGTTAACACAAATTAAGAATTGCAAGAGAGATTTGTCACTCTTTATAGCTTTGTGTTAGAAGTCCTAATTTCATTACTCTGTAAGGAAAGAGTATTATTTTTGTGTTAGGCTCTTTTTCTTTCTTTTGAAAGTAAAGACCTATTACCCTGCTAGCATGTGCTACCACAGTAATGCCTCCTGAGAAGCCCTGCTGTAACATATGTATGTAAATATGTATAGCAAAACCTGCAGAATACATTACCTAAGAAAATTCAGCTACCCAGTTTAACAGATTAACATTACAAAATCAAATCTGTACTGGACACCTATGGTTAAAGGTGGGCTTTTGTTTTGTTTCATTTATCCTGTCTCAAACCAGAACATTTTGGACTTCAGTTGCATGAGAGAGTGAGACCAACATGTAAAATACAGCAACCCAGGCCACAGCTACAGGGAGCTTTCTCTCAGCATCCAGTGAGGGTTAAGCAGCCCTTAACCTTTCTACTTGACCTTGCCCCTCAGTATTTCAGCACAGACAGTGTCACAGCTGTGCAGTGATCCTCAGTGGGGTTAACCCCGGGTGAAAAATAACATGGGAGGGAAAACTGGTACAACAGTGGAGTTGGCTTAGAGGCTGGAATGAGCACAGAGGGATGGGCATCAGTTTTGCCATATTGCTGATGATTGCTTAACTGCACAGAGCTTGCTTTATTATTCAGTGTGCAGTGAGGAAGATGCACCTGATCTCTTTTACACCACTGCAAAGTGGCAGTGCTTCATTGCCTTAATAGTAATTTCTTCTAGCAGTGGTGTTAAAGTCAATGGGACTGCAAACAGAGCATACAGAATATGCCAGTACTGGTGGGGTCAGGATGAAGAGCTGTTATGCTGATTGACCTCAGGAAAAAATTATGTTGAAGGGTTTTTGAAATTATTTTAATTAAAACGTATTTAGATGAGTGGGATTTATGCTAATTGGCACTTGTACGTCACCCTCATTCTTTAAAAAGTTTTAGACCTCTTAAAAACTTTAGCTTCTCACAGTGCTTCAGCAGGATGATGATTAATTCTTCCTTGCAGGAAGGCAGTAAGGGAATTGTTTGCTCACCCGTCACCAGTGTGTCAGGGCCCCAGTGCACCAGCAGGTCCTACTTGCCCTGACCAGGGGCCTCCCTGCAGGCACCTGCTGCCCAGGGCTCCATTTCAGCTCATCCCCAGTCCTCGCTGAGCTGTGCCAGAGATGGGTCCGGTGGGGGAAGCTGAAGTACAGCGGTAACATGGCAGGAAAGAAGGCTTTGTCTGTCGCTTGGTTTCTGTTCAGAGACCTCTTGCTCTGTTTTCATAAGGGTAAGTTCTTCTGCTCGATACTTTGCCACACTTAGAGTGTTTTGCTACTGATAGCAGCTAGATGTGCAGGTATACTTTACGTGGCATATATTGACTCATAGCTTGTGGGCCAGGTCCAGCCTGAGGAATATTTCTAATATTTCCCCAAAGAAGGAGAACTTCTGCTATACTAATACTGCTAGAAGAGCAGATATCTCCTCTTGCACCCTCCATCTGCCTTTAACACCTCCTGAGATCCGGAGGTGGATCTGAGAGGGTCTGATCCTACTCTTGTCACTCTGTGACATATTGCCTCAAGATCCCAACGATTTGTTTCGTTCTGTCACTACATCACTTCCCTGCCCCAGTGTCTCCCAGCTGCAGTCCTGGTTCTCCAGCACCCACGTGCACTGGTAACGAAGCTGGAGGTACAACTGCGGCTTCAGAGGGGACCAAGCATTCATCTTGCTATCTAAAAGAAGAAACAGTGTATTTCCTTTCCCTTTTTAGGCATGCTGGGATTCTTAACCTTTCAAAGTATTCTTAACATCTGCTCCTTTCAATAAGCATGCATTCTTGCTAACGTGCCAGCATATTCCTAAGATTATGGCTACAAGAACAAGTTACTACAGGGAAGGATGGAGACGAGTTATACCACAAGGTAAGAGCTGGCTGTGGAGCAGCTAATGCGCTGTAGAGCTGCACTCCTTTGCCCTGCAGCAGTTTGTTCATGTAGCCGTACCCTAGCACTAGCCTCATTAACCCTGCCATGTCCTCAGAGTACATTGCTATCAAATGAGACAGTCCGACATTTTCTGTGTGTGGAAGAGCTTAAAGTGGTTTTTCCTACAGCTAGTCTGAAAAGCAGGCATCTGATGAGTTATAAGCTACATGCTGGACAACACAGTGTTAAAATGCCTATAACCTAAGACGTATCAATACTAGAGCTTAAACTCACTATAGGCAGTACGTGAGCATTGAGCATTCCTCTGCTTATCTTAAACTGATTGCAAGGTATCACTTTACATTAAGTGGAAAATCCAGTTTAAAATGTGTTCATGGGAGGAAATCAGCACAAACTGTCTACTCTTAAAGTGTGCCTTGATTTTAATTTTTTTGGCTTTCATTTCATGAAGTGTTAGATAAGTGGGTAAGGAACAGAAGTTATACGATAAAGTTGTCTGTGTTCTGCATTTGCATTTGGGTAGTGGTTCAAGATGAGAAAGAGAGCCCTGTGATTTGACATGCACCTTGTGCTGACTATCATGGCATATTCTGAGAGTCTGATTTAGTTGATTTTGGATGAGGTAGAAATGAATTAATAGACACCAACACACATGCCTTCCCCGTGAAAATCTGAGTGGTGAAGTAGGATGGACCGCTGGCCCTGACACCAAAAGGATCGACGTAATGAATAGGCAACAAGGGTAACTGCTGATAGGAGACAGAAAGCGGGAGTTTTATCCTCATTCTCTAATAAACCCTATGGTATATGGCATCCATAAGACATCTCCAGGACAGCCTCTTGCAGCGGGATGGAGGTGAATGTCTGGGATATGCAGGTGTGGGTAGGAGCTGTTTCCCAGCTGTGGCTTCTTAACAACCTCTGGAAACACAAAGGGTTTCATCAGGCCTGAGGCTTCCCACTGCACCTGGCCTTTGGGAAGTGTTGTAACTACTCCTCAGCTGGCCAGCCGCTGAGATCACTGCTTTCACTCTCAGGTTCTTCTTGGACCTTGGGTTTTATTTTGGTCTAACCTTGGTTCTCTCTCCATTCCCCTGGTATCTAGCTCTGGCTGTTAGGCTGCCCTGCAAATGCCTTGACTGCAATGATCCCTAGCCTAGCTGTCTGTGCTCTATAAAATGAGACCTTTTCTTCCTCGCACATCCCTGTTTTAGCACACCTTGAAACTGAAGAGAGTGATAAATTGAGCTCAGGCTGTACCTTGGGAAGAATTACAGCTGTCTGAATAACCATGCGTGCAGGCTGACTGTTTTCCTCTGTACTTTGCCATTTTAAAGTGACATTTGCTTGATCTAACCACTTCTATTAAAATCATGCATCTCAGTAACCCTTGTTTATTAGTCTATACCATACTTGTAAGCTCCAACTGTAATACACTTTGTTGTGTTTTTGGTGGAGTATTCCTTATATTTGTTGAAATAGTTGAATACTGCTTGGTAAAAAAAAAAAAAAGAAAGGAAAAAAAGTAACCCACCAAAACCTGGTAAAATCCCTGTTTTCTTAGATGCTGTACCAACTATATAAATAGTCCTCTGTATCTTAGGGTTTTCTCGTGTGTCACCTCCCCAGTATAAATTTCAACAGACAAATTTAGATCTCAGAAACAAATTGCTTGCTGTTTATAAAATGCATATATTTGTGTTGTAAATGAGTGTAATGGATGTAATCCAATAACACTATGATTGTCAGGATCGCTTTCTTTTTGCTTATTAAAATTACATATACATTTAAAATAGATTTATAACTGCCTATTTCTATAGCTGAGCAAAATCTGACATTTCACTAGTTGTGCCTTTGATAGTTAAGACTTCTGTAGATGTTTTCATGCTTTTGTTGTGGTTAGTGGAAACAAGAACTGTTTATTTTGAAGGTTCTTATGTTTAGCATCTGCAGCTAAAAATGTGCCTACTCAGTTATGTCAGTGCCACAGTTGTCATTTATTAAAAATACATATAGGTTGAATGGAAACTTATACATACAGATTAATGGAAACTTCAATTTTTTTTTATACTTCCAGCAAATATTCTAACTCCAGGTTGAATTTTGCTTCTAAAACTTGAGGTTATTGGATGGCCAAGAAAACACTAGTTATCTGTGACTTCACTGATGTTTGCTTGTACCGTCCCACCTATCAGTGATGCATGTGCTTGGCATCGCCAGCTCTTCCAAGGGTGCCTCCCCCGTGGGCTGCTCGGTCCTGCTGGTGCTCTTGGGTGCTGCTGTTTGTCCAAGGACTAACAGTGGGGAGCAGGCTTGCTCAGACTTGTCCAGACACTCAGCTCAGCTTGAAACTGGCTTAACAAACCTTTATTAAAGTCCATGTGATAGAGAGCAAACATAACCCTAGGGACTTGGGATCAAGCAGATGGAAAGGAGTTTAACCCCAAACAGTTCCAGCTAGAGTTCCTCTTTATACAGCATAATCCTCTTATGCATCCACCTATTTCTTATCTCACTGAGCAGTTGAATATTTTATTTATTTGCAAAGTGTACATGCAGGCTTCATTTATCTTGCATGCAGTGTGTGTTCAATGCATGCTATAGGTCTTTATGTGCTGCGGTTGTACACTTCCCAGTCTGTATCTCTTTGTTCACACGACATCACAATGTCTTGTACAGACCTTTTTCAGTCCTCGAACAGCTGACGTTCACCTTGTTAGCCTGTCCTGCAACTCTTGATCAGTCACTCTCAAGCCCCCTTTTTTCCAGCTGCACAGCTACCACGATTAGACTGCATATTCTTAAGACTTCATAGAATTGTTCTAACCAGGAATGACCCAAAGAAATGGTTGGGACTGTTTTCTTCCCCATTTTCAATAATCTGTTTGCAGCATGTGCATCTTTGTATGCACAAGTCTTTTGGGGGTCAAGGCCTTGCTGGTGTCTTCCAGGTTCATCTAGCATCAGCTTGAATGAATTACTGTTTTGTGCAATCACTAAACAGTGAAGGTAGTATGTTCTGGCAGAGCAGAACCTCATGGGCAGTAATTAGACTTAGCATCTGTAAATTACTTTGCAAACCACGTCTGAAAGGTGCTAAAGAAGCACCTCTACAGGGATTATTAATGCATACAAATAAAATGAAATTTTGAATGCTAAATAACTAAACAAAACCCAAAGACAGCTATTAAAGGTATTCTAGAAAGGCTATAAATCAGTTGCAGCCAATAGGTTGGAACAGAGTGTGGAAGTGCTAGAAACACATCTGTCATCAGGGTAGCTGTAGCAACCTTATTTCCTGACTGCAGAAAAAGAAGCTTTGATCATAGCTGTCACTGAAGCGTTAATTTCTTAAAAAAATGAGTTAAAAGCCAGTATAAAGTTTAAAAAAGAATGGAGGTTTATGACTTTGAAAACTTGTTTCAAATGTTGATGTTCTTTCTTTCTTAGTAAAATGTATTTTCATGACAGTAACTTAAGGCCCCTAAGATTTTGAATTTGTAAGTTGATTTTATCCTTTTCTTCTGGCTTACCTGTTGACCTCATTTCATCAGCTATCTAAATGTAATATTTCTTTAATTAGTGAATAGTGACTGACATCAGGGAACTGGAACTGCTCGGGTTGTATGACATAGTGCTGTAAATCAGGTCAAAACAGTACTTGGATACAGAAAAGAAATTCTGCTTGTCAGGTGGGTATTTACCCTGATGTTTTAATTCAGGTCAGTGGTAGGCTTTTAAGGTAATCTCTCATTCACTGAACTGCGGTTCTTGGAGTGCACAAAGTAGATTTCTTTAGTATGAAACTAAATCAGAAGAGATGCCCAGGAGTGCACCTAATCTGTCTGCTAATGGACACTTAGCCCACTTAAATCAAGCTCGGGCTAGTCAGAAATAACTCCCCCAAAAAGCGAGGCCCTCAGCACAGCTGCTATGATCTGCAGATCTGCTCCTATCACACTTGGGTAGCCTTGATTCCTGTGTTGCACGCTCTGCCTTTACTCGCCACCTGGTAAAGGAGATGTTAAGATTGTGGGATATTTTTCTTATTGAGGACATGCTCTGAACCTGTGAGGTTTTTTATGGCATTTCAGCCCCATGTGAAAAGCGAGCATGAAGGCTTGTGGTCAGAGAAGAGGGAGGCGAATAGGCCTGTGTTTATTCTTCACTCTCTTGGCCCTAGAGAAGTCCAAAGCGTCATAACTGGAGTCAGAAAAGTCCCACTGTGAGGAACATATGACTCTACTTATTTCTTTACTTTGAAGTAGAGAGAAGTGATTTAAGAGCTGGCTGTGAAAGTAGATATAGACATTAAAAAATCATTTTGACACTGCTGCTTCCTAAAGAGAACTGGGAGCTGGGAGTGAGTGCTTTAAGGGGTCCTATAAAGTGATGTTTGGTTTTGAAGCTGTCCTGCATTTTTGCTGAGGCCCTGCATAATAAACAGTCCATCCATAATAAATGATACCTTGGTGGAATATTAGCAAATCAAGTGATCAGCTTTGGTTTTAACTGCTTCTTCTAGATACAAGCCACCTACAGCTGTACATGGAATTGCACCCATTGTTTGTGTGAAGTTTGTGTGGGAACAGTGATCAACTAGAAGATGAACGTTATTCTTGCTGCATCCACTAGCTCATGTTACTCCAGTAAAGCATCTTGAGAGAAAGGGAGAATTCAGCTATAGGAAAGAACTTGGTTAGAAGCATGGAGAAATTGGACTGACTTCTGGTCTGGCTTGATATAACTGTGCAACCTCACTTCTTGTGAAGCTGCAGCTGTTATGCCTGTACGAGCAGGTGCCTGCTACCTGTGCTAATTCCCTGAGCTAGGTGGCCATGAATCAGCTCTGTTTGTTCAGACACATGAGGCCACAAACAACCCGTATACCAGTAAGTCCTGTCTCTCCTCTGCAGGCTTGTCCCAACATGGATATGCATCTTTGGGGCCCATCTGCCCCTCCAGGCTTGGAGTACAGGAAACACCGTCCACACCTGAGAGTGTGCACATGTAGGAGCTGAACTGGAACCCAAGCTTGAGATAGGCCTTATCTGATCTTGCATTAGTTTGATATGTTAACATGAAAAAATGTGAGAGACCAACATATTCCTCTTTCATGGTCTTCTTGTATTTTGTTCTGTGTTTTAGCAAAAGTGTCTTGGTTTTGAACCAGCTGGCCTCCCCCACAAATCTGGGGCAGACAAGAGGGAGCTGAGTTTTATGATGGGAGGGAAATAGAAGGGGAGGGACCATGAATTTAGATTAAAAACCAACCAAACAAACAAAATGAAACAAACAAAAAAAAGGTGCTTACATTATCTGTCTATCTTCATCTCTGAAAGAAACATAATTTTTTAAGACTTCATGTCGGTATGTCAATTTCAAATTTTCTAAAAAAATAATTCACTGCTCTGGTTATTCAGAGATTTCAGCTATCTCACATAGATGCAGGCAGTGTGAACAAATTGCTATGTCATATGTTTGGTAACAATTTGCTACTGGATGAGAGAAACGACCTCCTTCAAGGTTTGGTTTATTTTGATACTTTGCTTATTGCTGTAGACTTGCAGGTTATCACCTTGCAGATGATCATATGGCAGGCTGAGAAAGAGTTAACCGTGTTTGTTAGCTGAGCTAGAAATACATGAAACAAAATAGAGAATCACTTGTATTTATAAATGTTGGATTCACCTGCATTTTGAATGTTGATTGGCTCTTGATAGTATGTTAGAATAAGGAAATGAATGTTTGGAAATAGTGACATCATTATCAATAGAATGAAAGGTATAAACCAAGATACTACATGGCAGAAGGGCAGAAGTGTATGATGGTGGTTAAACAAAGTTGTTTGCATTTGTACTTGGAGGTAAGGAACTGTTCAAGGGAAAGAAGACCTATATGGGTTGGGTTTGTATCCAGTACTCCAGATTTGGCTGTGGTTTTGTTTTGTTTTGTTTTACTGTTCTCAAATTATAATAATAAGAGGTATTAGGATATGTTGTTTTGAACTGAGGTTTAAAAATCTGCAGAAGGAATTTTCTCCCAGATATTGTCTTGAACTCAGGACAGTATGACATTCTGGCTAATGCATTAAGTGTTAACATCTCTTATCAGGATGTCAGACCTACTAAAGCAAGCACAGATCTTCTGGATGTGAATATGTGTGAATCCTAGATAATGCTACAAGTGAATAAGTGTAGGAGAATCCATCTTAAGTGACATCTCATTTCTGCCTTTCATTTAGTTAAAGCCAATAATAGACTGAATAAAGAACAGATGTAAGCTCAGATATGCTGTGTTAGTACTTCTAGTGCTTATTCAGTGGTACCGGTTGCGTGAATATGTGAAAGCTCTGAAAGATCTCCTGAATAATACCCATGCAGGTTAGCTGCTATCATATCTTCAGAATGGGACTGGGAGCAGAACAGCTGTTCTATCCTTGAAGACTTCAGAATTTCAGACTTCCCGTGCTCCACCATTGGTGCTGAAGGGCTTAGAATTTCTTTGGTGTGTGTGGGAAATAGAAAAAAACTCAACCAAATTCCCAGAGACGTGGAACCTCCTCCCATTCCTGTCCCACAACAGGTAATAGCCTGACTGAGTGTTGGGATAACAGAATTTCTTTTGGTTATTTCAATTTAATTCTTTTCTGTTGCTGGGGGTGGGCTGGGATGGGGGAGAATTACTAATTTCAAAAGATTATAAAGCTTCTATCTTCACAGGGATCTGCTATTGTATGAACCACTCTGGTGGTTGATTTGCAAAGGGTAAAAGCACTGATCTGGGGAACCTAGTAGCAGAGATGTGCAACGTTAATCTCGTATCTTCTCCAGTGTATCATTATTGCAACAGTCACTGTATGCAGCGTGGCTAATGCTTTGAACTATCTAGGCAATCATGTATTACGCTGCCACAACCACAACTCAAAATACAGATCCATGCCTAGTAACAGTAACTACTTTCATATATCTTGCATGATATGTTTCTGTGCTGTAAATACAGGCTGGAAGATACAGGTTGGGGGGAGAAGGGAGTGAAATTTTCTTTGAGAAGTCTGGTTTTTATGTTTGCTTGAACAAAGGGTTTTAGCAAACACTGAGAAAGGGAAATTGCCTTTCCTCTGAAGATTAGAGAAGTCAGCATTTGTTTAAGCAATCTATCGTGCTATGCTGTAAAACCCCTGTGCCTTTCAGTCGAAAGGAACGGGAAATGAAAGGTTTGCATTCTAGGATGTGCTATTCCAGTGTCTACCTGCTGTTACAGAAGTACAGACATGACTATATCTCCAGTGGCGAATCCTGCCCTTCTTTTTAAAGACAATTAAGGAGTGAATTTTCTGGGGCGTATCTGGAGAATCTAAAATACTGAAACTGTTACCATACTGCCCTCTAAAACATCAACTGCTTATGGTCAGTTCTTGGTCCTTGAGCCAGAGGCTACCGTGTAGGAGGAGGTGAATGACCTCTGTCACAGGGGCACGCGTGGCAGTCTCGAAGCCAGGCAGCTCCTTTGCCTCTGTTCAGAGGTGCCAGCGACTGCAAGCTTGACTGGAACTGTTGCGGCCGGGAAAAGGGATTTTCCTGAGGTGCCAGAACAGGGAGGAGACAGTCCCTGGCTGATGGCAAAGCACCCTGATTAGAGGGTACCTCAGCAGTCTCTCTCCCTGCTGTGGGCTGGGAAAGGGGGTTCTGGCTGATGGATTTTGTTCTGTCTAGGAGAAGCAGTAGGAGCTGGAAGAGCGGTATACATAACTTTCATAACTGACTCTGCTTTGAGTGGGTCGCTGGACTACATGACCTTCTAAGGTCCCTTCCAACATGAACTGCCCTACATCCCACTTAAAAAAAAATTGCTTGGTGACCCTGCCTGGGAGCCTCTTCCCTCCCCCTGACATTTTTCCTTCTGCAGGTGTGGACATTAGAAGCTACCAGATCTATAGGAGAGAAGTTTCTGTGTTAACCTGAAGATCTGGACTTGCTTGAGATATTCAGCATTTCTTTATTTATCATTATTCTAGATGAGATGTAGACCACAACTGAACCTCTACTCCGTCTTAATAGATCTCTTGGATTTCTGGAAAGATTCTGAAATTCAGAATATGCTGAGTTCATATTGCCCTGCTCCCCCTGTGAATATACATTATGACTGTATTTTATGTGAAGAAGGATCTTGCTCAGAGTTTGTCTTTAGGGTGTTCATTTCAATTGGCTTGCTGCTGAATAGTTCTTCCTTTTTTTGGTTCAAGCCTGGGAGGGAGGGTTATTTGGTAAGTTTAGCAATAGCTGTGTAAGCTTTATTTTTATTTAGCTCTGTTATTTCTTTCTTATGACTGTTGCAATCGCCTGCCATCTGGGGGCTTCTGGACCTGCTTCAATAAATCGTATTCTCTTTTCCTGTTGCTCTAAGGATTTGCAAAAGGAGGGGAAACTGGATGGGTTATCTAGTGGGCTGCAAGCTGTGGAAGGAGCTTATTTTACTTGTTTGTGCTTATGTAAAATTGTTGTGGTAAGTCGCCACAAATGACAGCCAAGGAAGAAATTGGTGGCTAAGAAGTTTTTATTTGACAAGTTGATACAATGTGAAGAGGGAGCTGCTAACACCCTTCCTGCTTTGCCTATAGCAGAGCATTGTTGCTGACCTTTATGAATGTGTGTGTGGTTCCTGACAACGTTCAGGACAACTTTCATTCCTGAAAGTACTGAATTAGTGCCTAACAAAAATGCCGCTTTCTGGAGGTGTACTCATCAGAAGCTGCACTGTAGAGAAGTTTCTGGGAGACCCACTTGTATGCTATAGTCATATGCTTCTGGAAAATTCTTGCATTGGAGCTCTTTCTTGTAAAAATCACCTCTTTCCACTTACATGTTGCATCTGTGGTTTTTGTAAAGTCTTTATACCTTTCTTAGAAGTCCTTATTTATAAGTTTCTGCAGGAAGCCTCAATGTTTTCTACATCAATTTTCTTTCCCAAGAGACTGTAAAATGACTCAGACCAGCAGCCTTCTGTGATTCCAGCATCTGTATTTATGAGCTAGAGGATGTGTGTGATGCAACATTTCATTTTACTTTGCTTTTTGGTTTATATACTTATTTTCACTCAACATATTACTCATTCCTCCCTTTCTGTAAATATACCATTGGTGTAGATTGCCTCAGACCGTTTTTTACTTTCTTTGCTCTTTTGCCTCAGCTGATGGTCCTACTCGAGTAGTTTGTTGGCCTTACGGTCACCTTTGGTCTAACTGGGACATCGTCGTTCTATCAGCAATTCGCAGTTTCCGAATTGCCGTGTTTAATAATAGTAGTTTTGAGATTCCGTGTTGTCAGCTTTGGCTGTTCCCTTGACCTCCTCATTTTCGCGGGAGGTTATGGGGATAGCTATATAATGGGAGAATATGTTAAAAGAAATGCAGTGGCATTCATTACTCTTCCTATGAACCTTCATTTGTAAATGCTGGTTAATGGTAATGTAGCCGCTGTCCAATGTGCACTCAGTTAGCATGTCATGCATGCAAAATAGATATGCTTTTCTTGCTTCACTGCAAAATAACTTACCATTTGCTATCTACTAGCACAGTAGTGAGAAACAAGCTGTCCCGTCCTCCTTTAAAGTAATAATCCATTTAATATGCAGGTGGATTAGTTCAAGTGGTTGGGTTAAAGAAATCTTTTTGTAAGAAGAAATAACCATACTATGTACATATTTAGCTTTTGCTTTTGTTTTTAATGATTTTAATCCCAGGGTTTAGTCTTTTGGGCCTTTTTTTAGAGAAATGTAGGTATTCCAGGCATTCTCTTAGTGCTCTTACAGCCTCCTGACTTGGTGCCCATGCCTTCTTAGAGAGCTAGAATTAACATGGCTTGTGCTTTGGTAGGTCCACAAGAATGATAAACGCTAGAGTCAGGTCACCTCAGGTGTATTTATTCCAAATGGGAAATACTATCTGGATAGTAGTGAGTGTTTTACATATGATGACAGGGTCAGAACCCAGGTGTGAAGAGTTTTCTGGTAGGCTTCATGCTTCTCTTTGGAGCAATTAGTCATCTAATCGAAGTCTTGGTTTTTATTTGGAAAAAGCTACACATTACACAATAACTCTAAGATACTTTCAGAAATCTTATTAGGAGCATCAGAATTGTGTGACCTTACATTCGGACCTCTAATATTACTTGAACATGTCTTCTTTTGTTCAGTGACAGCAAAGTAAATGATGTGCAGTATTGAGCCCCTAGTGAAAAATTGTTTTACATCAGTCTGTTCAACTTTTTAGGTAGCATTCTCTCTTGCCTACCTAACACTTGCACATTACAAGCAATTGGACCACAATGCTTTTGTCCTTTGTGTGTTCACGATCATACTGAGATCATCTACAAGCAGGTTCCACTGTACATGTAGGGCCAGACTATCAGTGATTGATCACAACTCCAAAGACACCTGCTGGTAGTCTGTTTATAAATCTAGTCCATATTGAGTGGAGTCCTTGGGGATAAAAGAGCTTTATATATGCAAAATATTAGTTTTTCTTCTAAGTGGGGTAAAGCTGTTTCCATCTGAAGGGATGAAAAACCTGGGAGTGTTCATGGAATTAAGCCCATCTTTTAATGATCATATCAGCAGAGTTGCCAGGCTGACATCTGATTATCTCCGAACAGCGTAGTGCTGCATTACCACCTCATTCCATGCCTTTTGCAACACCCTGGCTGAATTAATTCAACTGTCCCTGGAGTGCTTCCAACAGAGACAATTCACTGGTAACAACTGATCGAAAAGTTTCCCCGCCAGGATTTTAACTCAGTCTTTGCATATTTTGCTCACCCTGGGGTATGTCGTGCTGACTTACAGGTGCAGGGTAATAGCAGGCTCTATCTCACTTTACAGTGTGTGGCTTAATGCAGTCATTTTTCATCTCTAAAAACAAAGGTCTCAACAGTCATGAGTCAAGTGAGTTTGGTGGCCCTGACCTCATCTCTAGTGGACGTTTATCTGCAGTATAAACCAACCACACGGATTGGCATGGTTCACGGTGATTGGCAGTCCTCTTATATGAGATCCAGGGAAGGGCTACCTGAGGGTGCTAAAGGCCACAGCTGAGGTGAATTAGCAGAGTTATGTCAAAAGCTTGATTCCGGGGCGCACCTCGTTCAGTTCCACTCAGACTTGTAGCAATCCATTATTATGAATGTTAAGCGGTTACCAGTCTATTAAAGGGAGCTGAAACAAGAAAAATGCCATTGGTGTATGTTGCTGAAGATTTGGGGGTTTAGTGCACCTATAGAACTGTGCACACCACAGTTGCTGTGCTGATTTTTATAAAGCAACAGCAGTACTTCCACCTTCAAACTATTCATATTATCCTCTCTGTAGCTTTAGAAGTCAGTGCTGGCTGTTTACTGATGATGCAGAAAGACTTAATATGGCTGTGGCTAGGTTAAACTCTTGCCTGCATCCAGGTAACATATACAATCTCTCTGTTATTACTATTCTAAACTGTGTGGCTCTGCTTACTACTAATATGACCTGAAGGCAGTGCACATGTTGGGAAAACCTTCATTGCTTTCAGAAGGAGCAAGCCTGAAAACCAGCTTTTCATCAGAACACATCTTACTTCAAGAAGGCTGGGATTAGATCCAATTTCAAACTTTATGGATCATGCTGCTGTCTGATTTCTCATTTGTATCTCTGCCATTTCTATTGGCAGAGCATCAGATCTGAAAGAGCCTCTGACCCAATAAATGCATGAATTATTTAAGATGCGAGTTAATTTTCTTTGGGCATTGTAACAGATTTAAACATGATATCAGCAATGAGGACTGTTTTCTGGAATTCCTTTCAAGTATCTTTTCAACATTTTTAACATATTTGCATTATGGTCTATTAAAAGGAGCTGAAACAATGCTAATAGTGGATTTCTTATTACTAATGCTTTTAAAATTCCTAGATTTGTGCTTCATGCTTGAGGGTATAACCCCACCTCTAACTAATGAGAGCTAAGAAGAAGCTTCCCTATGGGCAGATTATTCCATAACTGCTGTATGGCTGCTGGCTTGTCTCCCCAGCTAAGGAAGGGCTAACATCTTGCCAAAGTCTCTTCCAACCTCTTCCCTCAGGGCATTGTTTATTAATTCATACAAAAACCTCTGAGTAATGCAAAACAAAGCTGTTCCTTGAACACTACAGCCTTTGTTCCATGCCCTCTTCTTTATCTCTCTTCTGCGAGGCTAGTTGTAGAGGAAAGCTCCTTAGTGCGTGTTCATCTCGCTTTCTCTAGGTCTTATTTGAGCGTCAACCATTCCCTTTCCATCTGGATCTCAAAACTGCATGTGTTGGTCTTGACTAAAGTGGGCAGGATCCTGGATAGACAGCCCCTCCATCTGCGCCAGTACACCAATTTTAATGTTTCTTTTTTATCTACCAGTTACAATAATGAAATTAATACCATAATGCGGGCACAAAAATGCTTCAGAGATGCTTCAGCAAACCCAGGGAGATGTGGCTGCCTATCCAGAGACTCATTCAGACCCATTGTCACCCTTGGCTGTGATAACTGCACTTGTGTGGTCCAACGTACCGTCTCATGAGAGTAGCGTGAGTCTGGAGGCTGTCTCTGAAAACAGAATTAGGTGACTCTGAAACAGGGAACAGAGATGGCATGGGAAAGTCTCTCCTCGTGTTGGATGGCAAGATCAGGATGAGCAAGCGGCAGATCTGGAGCCTTAGTGCAACGTCTGGGTCCGGACGCCAGTGTGCAATGTGCGCAGTGAGGCAAGCTGGGAAAAGTACCTCTTCAAACCCAGAAATACACACAATGCCTAGAAATCTATTTTCGTACCTTTTTTTTTTTTTTTTTTTGGCAAGTGTTGTTTGCTGTGCAGCTTGTCTCCAACTAGGGATCGCGTTTATAGCAGGCACTCATTTCTGAAATTATCAAGAAAAAGAAGTATAGTGCATTTCTAATTTAATTATATAAATAATTTAAATTATTTATAAGGGATGCTTCTAATCTCTGTTCTGAAAAATCTTTACAGACTGCATGTGATTTGGTATTAACACAACTGAGATGCAAAAAGGACATTAAGTGCTGCTTCTTTTTTTTTATTTTGGAAAACATAAAGAAGTCAGTAATTGGCGCTCTAATAGTGCTGCAACTGTTGATTTTTAACCTTATTTCAAAGCATGTTTGAATACAGAGAGCAATTCAAAAATTCTTGTGAGCAGCAGTTTTAGTAGCTACCATAGCAACAAGTATAGTATCCAAGCCCTTTCTCCCCACTGGGGGCTAGAAAATCCCTGAAAGGACACTATCTATAGACATTTAGATACAGTTTTGCTAACACCACTTACATTAGGACAAGTCTCCAGGAGACCACTCTATTTTAAAGCAACACATTTTTACTTGGAAAACAGCAAGGCATTATTCATCAAGTGATGGCGGTTCTAACTGAGAATAGGGGAAAACTTTGAAAAATAAGTGTTATACACATTTTAATACAACTCATGTAGCTCATGAAATGTTCTGCATTCATTCTAGTATCTTCTAGTTTAGTTTTAGTCTCTTCTATCTGTATGTTTTAGTCTCTTATATCTGTACATTTTCCTGTTGTTTGGAAGCCTTAATCTCTGTTATATTACCTGTGCCAAGAAATAAGGAGTCTTATCTTATTAATGCTGTCACTGCGTGTTGCTTTGGCCTTATGATAATGCCAGGGAAGACTGAGGGCAGAGGTCTGAACAGGCTGCATGTATTTTGGAAAGAGGAGAGTTTGAGATGGCCTTCTGCTTCTGGGACCCCTGAACTTCTTTGAGGTTTTGGAAGCCAAGCAGAAGTGAATTCCAGAGCTGTCCTTATCTTAACAATAAACCAAATCAGAACCCTAGATCTTAATTAACATTCCTGCATTTAGAATTACTTTTGTGAACACAATAGAGCTGATTATTACTGAAAGACTCTTCAAAGAAGTTAAATTAATCTGGTACATCAATATGGCCAATGCAGATAAGTCTTGTGGAGCATTTTCAAGCTGTACCAGGATCTGTCAAAAAGAGTAATGAATATCAAATTTCCAAATGTACACATTTTCGGGGCGGGGGGGAGGAGTAAGATAAATGACACACATAAACTTCACTAACTTGCATGCCAGGTAACATGAGGATGCAAATGTGAAATTAAACTGAGTCAGCAGAGGCAAACTTGCAGACAGTAATGGAGAATGCTGAAACTGTTGTGACTGACGACTCTAGGAGCAGATGGCAAAGAAGGGGAAGTGATGTATGGGAGCAATGGTATGACATTTGTGCTCCTTCAGATGTATCCAGCTCAATAATAATAACAATAATCCTGCTGTGAATGAAATTTCATTCCCTGTCACATCCAAGTGAGGAGCAGCACACTGAAGATAGCTTGGTGGTAAACTCATCATAAAAGTGAAGCAATGCAAAGGCCTCAGACTGTGGCTACCACAGAAGATTACAAAGTGAGCAACGGGCCAGCGCTGTGTTTGCAGCAAACAACAAGGAGGTTTCCAGGGAAGGTTCCTACCACTCTGCATCTTTTGCATCTTATTCTTGTGTAATATCTTTTCGCAGTGCCAAGGCTCAGATGATAGGTGGTTTTGGACGCCAGTGTTACATGAGTGGAAATATAAGATAGAGTAGCTATTTTTATCAAAAAGTGCAAGTGATGAATTCCCATTGATAAAAAAGGCATTATTTCTCTTTATTTCGTATGAAGTCAGAGAAGTAAACAGAACAGGGTTACGTACAGAGAAGTGTAAAAGGAGAAAAAGCCTAGCCTGAAATGAGGAGGAAGAAAGAGGATAACCCTAGAGTCAAAGAGAAAAGGAAATTGCAAAGTGTTAGAGGAAAGTTAGCGTTACCCTCCAAACAGACTCTGACTTGGAGGTTGCGTCCCTGACCTCCGCCGGTGTCAAATGTCAGGCCTGACTGGCCTTTTTAATATTCTAATATGCCTTTCTGACATTAAAGGACAGGAGATAGGCTGAAAAGCACTTAACAAATTAATACAGGAGGTGTTGTATGCACACATAGAGTGCTAGCCCTTTGGATCACTTCTGGGTTCCTATTACAGCAGTTACCTCTGTTGTACCACATCTTTCTTCTTCTGCCCACAACTGACTCCTGATGTTCAGTAGGAGTGGTTATGTGATTTATGTTAGATGGTTATATGTATTTAGATTTAAAGGTTTGTTTAATTTTTATTCTTTATAAATAGAATGACCCTCTAGACTTCCAGATTCTAGCTGAACTTTGAGCAGGGAGTATTAGAAATCTCACAAGAGTTTTTAGTCTCAAGACTTCTAGTCTAAAGTATTTGTGCATGCACCAGATTAACATCCAAAGTAAACCTTCAGTAGGTCAGCCCTCATTGTTCCCTCATGATCAAACCAGCTATGCCTGCTAGCTTTCTGAGAATGGCTATGCTCTTTTTTAACATTTCTGTGATCTAGGATGATCTTTATAGAGATAAAGAATCACAGGGGAACCTCCGTAAGTTTCATGGAGCCCTTCTCAGACTTGGGAGCTGGAGGAGAAGAAACTGCATCCTCTGGAAGATGTGCTGCTGTTTCCGTCTTTGGAATTAGGGGACAGGGTATGAGAATAGGTAACTTGTTTACAAGTTTTTCTTCTCTTTCAACTCTCTGAGCAATTTATGTCACCTTTTTTCATAGGCGATGCTGAGGCAGACTTGCCAGCTTGAGTTGAAAGATAAAATAAAACAGGTGAAGGGAGTGGAGCGGGGAAAGTGTTCCCTTTTTTCAGTTCTGTACAATGATATAAAAAGTGGGTTATGAACTAAAATATTGAATCACAATTCTTCAGGCAGTTTTATACTTGAATCATAGTCTTGTCAAGTCTGTAGTTGATATGGTTTAATTAATGCTTCCCTTACTTTGTATTTGATTTTGATGTGTACATGATAGATTCATACAACCTCAAGTGATCAAAAAGAGGCATTTGTCAGTGTCAGAGTCTGTGTTAAGGTCTCAGTTGGCTTCGTGTACACCCTAGATGAGGAAGGTGGGGATGGGTTATTAGAGGAATGTGAATCAGCTACTGAGAAATCACTTACAGTAAATGAAGCCAATACAGTTTTCATTAGGCTGCGTGCGGTACCAGGATCAAATGAATTTGGAAAGTTAAGTCAAACGGAGTATGACATCCCCTGTAATGCGACAGGGTGTTGTTCACAGCCTGTAGGTTTGCATTTGTTAGTAAGGTTTTATTCTTCCGGTGCAAAATCCTCATTTTCAACAAACACCATCTGAAGGTCCTAGCTCTTTGTGAGACAATATTTGCAAACTCTTTTATTATTTGAGACAATCCAATAGGAGAGAAAGGAGACAGAGCATGTAATTGTTCTCATAGGAACTGGTGGTGGGATCATGCTAACAGCAGAAGTAGGGAGAAGGGAAGCTCAGAAGTCCTGTAGCTGGGATTTGCTCGCAGATGGAAGTGGCAGTGACAGCAGACCCTGGATCAGCTTCAGCCAGCGATGACTCTTTTTCTCCTCTTTCCCTGGGTAACCTCCTTAATCAGTTAGGATGTACAGCGGTACGTCACCTTCCGTTCCTGGCTCGCTCCGAGTGCCTTGTGATGTTTCAAGCATCCTCATTGCTCTTCATTTCCTTAAGTGTTAATAAAAGCATACCTGGTATCTGTAAGGTAGTGCTTGATGGGATAAAGTGCTTTGATAAGCTCTTAATTATATGGTTTCTTATAATTTGTTGACTTCTCTTCACAGCAATAGTGGGATGCTTCTAATGCAAGGCCTCATTCTCAGTGGTGTCATTTGACATAATTCTGCTGGTTTCATTAATTTACACTGATTTGCACCCCGTTTTTTTGCAGGTCGATCACAATGATTGATTGACTAGGAAAATAGGTTTTATCATCCTTAGTCTCCAAATTGAATAGTTGTAGCAGTTGGATTATGTTAATCCTGGTGGTATCCTCCTTTGGCTGATTTGCATTGCTGAACAGAACCGCCCCGTCTCATCCCCCCTCTGCCGCCCCTGCAAATTAGGGGATTAAGCAAAGAGGTGCTTAAGCTTAGCACTCGACTGATACACATGGTTATGCAAATTGTGAAGGAAATCATGAGATTCTTGAAACTCAGCTTGAATATTGGACATCTTCAACATGAGAGCATACAGAAAAGAGCAATAGACAGTGAAAATAAGGCCCAGTTACAGCAAAAAAAGTGATCTTGAGTCCATTTTGCTTAACTCTGCGCTGGGACAAAGAGCTCACCCTTTCTAGGCTGTTGTGCAAAACACTCTTGAAAGGCAAAACCTCCTTTTCCTTTTCCTTCTCAACTCGCCAATAAGAAAATTCTGCACCAACCGAAATGAATGGTAAGTGGTGATAAGCAGGCTGATTTTTTTTCTTGTACTGAATTCGGTAGTACTGCTGCTGCTGTTTGTGTTAATATATCTTTCAATAAAAACATCTATCTGGTTTCCTGCGCTAGCTGTGCTGTTGTGAACGGTTCAGTTTGCCACGGAAGGTGACATGTGGCAATTAACCAACTCTCAGTCCAACGTGCCACAGAGCACGCTGGCTCTTGACGTGAATTTCTTTTGAGGTTTTTCCCTGCTCCATAAGAGGAAGAGCTCTGGAGGGAGATGTGCCAGCCTGCTATCCAGGGATCAGAGACAAGGAGTCATCTGTCCTCGGTCATTTCATCTACCGATACCTTGCAACCTTGAGATCTGTGTACCCCATATGAGCAGATGGAGGGAAAGGAGTATGTTTTAAACATAAATATATGCAGTAGCTTGGGTGTTGTATACAAATGTTAAATAAACTGTATCTTTTACATATATACACGGCAGGTGAAAGATGGAACAAAATGGCTATGTCGTCTACCACAGGCTACAAGGGAGACTCAGTGTGTGATTAAATAATGAATAAAATATCATCGCAAATGATAATGTTATATTGTGAATAATTCCATTTGTTTACCCTACTCTGGCATTGAAGTTCATTTCCCTTGGAGACTTCTTTGACTTTTGATGCTGTTTTGCTTTGCATGTGCTTGGTTTTTGTTGGTTTTTTTTTTTTTTTCCTGCTTTCCACAGAACCTTTATAAAGGTTCAGGAAACCAACAGAACTAAATAGCAAATAATTTCTTGGCTGAACTTAGCATCTTTATTTCTGTAAAAGAGCCCTATGCACGTTATGTTTTGCACTAATTTATTGTTAAATTATTTTTAAGTATCAATTCCCCTCAAGCCACCATCCTTCTATTTTTATGAATAGAATATAAACTCTAGTCTGGAAATAGTTGATTTTTAAAATTAGTTTATTTGTGACTGGAGAAATATGTATTGTTTTTGTTTCCTGCTTGGATGACTACAGTATTGCTACTGGTATAAATATGTCAAAACATAATATTAGGCAATGTGAATCTCAATTTTTAAGTTTATTTTTCTTAATTCATATTTAAGCTATTAAAGTTTGATCTCTCAAATGCTTTAGAAAGGGAATATGGGGCAGTCAAAAGAGATCTGTGTTTTCCTCTAGAGAAATCATATGGAAGAATACATTTTAAAGAAGAAATAGTGCAATTACTATTAATGTTTTTTACTTGACTTTTACTTTGGGAGGTAGGTTTTTTTGGAGGTGACTACTGCATAAAAATACTAAATTATTCTTTTGGTGGATGAAGGCGAGGCGTGTATATTGTGGATGTAAATCCAGACTAATGTTTACACCTGAATATTAATCTAAAGATTGGAGTTTAGTGTAAGAGTATGTGGTGGATGCTACAGTGATGCAATGCATTCTATTGGGAAGTATCTCAGAAATCCCTTTTAGCTTACTGTATTTGTCTGGAAATCGTAAAGAAAGCACTGATCATTTGTCTCTGACAGAAGCGGAAGCTATGTTGTACCAATAATCCCAGACCGTGCCACCCGACCCCTTCTTTCACCCCAGGGGTGAAGGAGATAGATACACCTAGAAAGGAGCTGCTTGGGCTGGAGGGAACCCGGGCATTGGGAACAGCAGGGATGTGAGGCGCTACGATCTGCTTAGCGTCACTTCTGATGAAAGTCTCCTCCTTTTGAGTGCTGGATACAGGGTATTTTTTATAACAGAGGTCAAAAGGAAACCTCCAGACAGAAAGACCTTCTTTGTAGTCCACCTAAGGATCCAGATCGTTCTGTGTGTACTTGAAAGATGTAAAGTCTAGTCATGCTACCTGATCTACTTCCAGACAGTGCCCCTAGTCAAACAGCAGCTACCTCACTTCAATTGCCTGGTAAAATGGGGGTAATGACACCTGTATTAAGCTCCACGAGATCCATGGATGGGAAGTGCTAAAGTAAAAGCATTGCAGCATAAAATTCAGAACATTTATCTGTGCATATGAGAGTTGCGGTATTCCTGGGCATGTATTCGATTAAGTACCTCTGATTAAAACAGAGATTTGAGGCTTCCTTTTCTCTTCTTTTTTTTTTTTTTTTTTAGGTGCCATCAGAAGATGCATGTCCTGCCTGAGAAAGCCAGGAGTTTTCTCAAGTCATAAAAAAGAAGGAAAATATCCCCAAGTTGTGCTGAAGGATGATGACAAGGCAAGTCAAATTTCTCATTTTGGCAGCAGCAAAAGTTTGCTAGATGTTTGCATTGATACTCACCTGGAACTTATGTGTCTGGACGTTTTGAAGGTGCAGCAAGAACTGAAGTACATCAGTGAAGGTGCGTTTGGTTTCCTTACAGGAATTTTGGGTTTACTAGGCACTGTAACCTGAGGCATTCTCACACATGCCTGACTGCGAAAGAAAACAGTGTACTTACTTACTCTGCAGCTCAGATGTGAGGCCTTTTGAATTCCCCGCTCTGGAGGCCTTTGCATTGCATCCCAGGTGATATTTTGTTTCCAAGCCTGTAAGGATGGGACTTGTATAAAGAACTGATAATTTGCTCTGCTTTGAATACACAAGCCGAAGTCTCTGCATGTAGGGAGACCTCAATATCAATGTCAAGATGTGAAGGTAGATAGTAGTTTTTTCTTAATGTTTCATTACCATATGGAACTTTTTGAGTAACAATTAAATGAACCTCTGAGATGAGCTGAGTAACGGTGAAACAAAACAAAGTCCGCGCTGCGTGCTGCCTGCTTCCCTGTTGTCTTAGAGCAACATTCACTGTAGCTGCTGGGTAGTGTGGCAGGGAAATCTTCTCCTCATTTCCATTTCAAACTCTGCCTGTTCCGAGATGAGTATAATCAGTCCCTCACTGCAGTTGTGCACTGCAGCATCTTTGCTCCTGCTCCCTCTCTCGGGGCTTGCTCCTTTGCTTGCCCAGCTGTTTGTGGCACTCTGCTTCCCAGCTGACTCAGAGGCACTGGAGCTCAGACAGCTCTGTGTGAGCACTCCAGCGCTCTCTTATTTAGAGGCACTTATGTGGCTTTTTTGCTCAGACATCTGCGTTTACGGAATGGAAATTAATGTCACTTGCATATAGATCTCTTTCAGTGATCTTTTGCAAGCACATCCCGATTCTGTATCTCTTTGTTCGGATGGGACTGCAGATAAGCATTTGTACATTCAATGTTCTTGGTACAGGCGTGCATCATTATGCTCTTTCTACATGAGCTGAGAGCCTTCCCAAAGCTCAGGGAGTTAATCATACCAACAGCAAGCTTTTGAACCCAACTGATCATCCTGTCTATCTTGGGCAAGTATTTTTGCTAAAAGCAGGGAGGAATCTGTACCGGACTTGGAAGCTAAATCCCGATCTCTCAGATCCCGCTTTGTACCTGAATCACAAGCCCACAGCTGTGGCTTAATCCAATCGCTATGTGAACCCGATTGATAGATTTTATACCAAACTTCTTCCTCCAAAACAAGGGTAGAAGAGAACGGGAAGAAAACTGTTGGGCCTTGAAGTCAGAGACACCATAATTTAGCACTAGAAAGATGCAGGGCTTGAGATTTGACAAATATTTTCGAGAGTTGTATTCCTCACACAGATGTTGTGGGGTTGGAGGGGATCGGGCCCACAGACTGCAAGTACAGTGCTGTTCTGTAGATATGGTTCCTCTTTCCATCCTCATCCAAACCTCACAAAAGAAATAAAATGGAAGAAACTCACCCTAAGAAGGGCAATGAGGGTACATCTCAATCACATAATCAATAGGATATTTGACAGCTTTATTCATCTTTTATCACCCACGAGTTAAGGATAACAAAATGTCTGAGGCAGCCATTGTCAAATGGCTCAAGGTTTGCATCAAAGAAGCCTATTAAGCATGAAGAGCTATTACTCTAGTAATAAATATGTGACTCGGGAGAGCTGGTAAGAGATTGGGGCCAGGAAAAATGGTTTAGTCAAATGCATGGGGTCACACTGACAAAAGGTTAACACCCTGTCACATGGCACATGTCAGTAGCCATCGAATTCAGCAACTATTAACACCTCCAGCAAGGATCCCTCTCCTATGAGGTGTACTAACCACAGATGCTTTAATGATTTTACATATGAAGGAATATGTAAAGCAGCTTAAGTCTCATTCTCTAGCTATTACAACCTTGATCTCCTAGAATTAGACAAAAACTTTAATCTCTGTCTCACTGCTGTGGTTTGCAAGCTCACACATTAATTTCTTCCTTGCCAGGGATTAATTTTGCTGTTTGGTGACATCCCATTGAAAGAGTGGACGAGAAGAGCAGGAAAGATATCTGTACCCAGGTGGTAATTCTCCTTCCTGAACACTGCCCAGCAGAGGCCAGTCACCTATTGACAGAGCTGGGTTAGGTCAGGGCTTCCAAGAGAAATACTTAACATCAAACTGTGAGCAAAAAGGGAAGTTTGATCTACCGTGGCTAGAAGCTGTCACTCAGAAGTATTTCTGCCTTCGAAGTCCGTTTTCAAGCAGCGAGAGCAGACACCTACTCTTCCTCCCTGCACAGGGGAGACGGCAGCCGGGAAGGAAACCTCCTGTGGGAGAGCCGGGCAGAACTGGCCAAGGAGAAGAAGCCAGCATGGGAAGGAAGCGCACTGCCACATCCCGCTGGGCCCAGAACGCCTCTCGGGGTCCACGCTTGATCTGAGAGACCTACCTCTGCCCGCCAAAGGCACGTAAGTCTTCCCAGTTGCTGCCTGTTGTCTGGCCACCGCTGGGGAGGGACGATGCTGCCCAGTCTGGGCGACGGGCCGAGCGTCCCATTCCCCAAAGTCAGCCTTTGGCTGCAGCCCCTCCTGCCACGAAGCCGGGAGCGATGACCAGCGCGGCCCCTCGATCACCACCTGTGCGCTGGAATGACTTTCTTCCCCTTTCCCTCCAATGACCTACCGGCCCTGGGGGCAGAAGGAAGAGCCGGCAGCCTGCGGAGCGGAGGACGGTGAGAGGAGCCGTGAGAGACGTGTTGCCGGGGGGCGGGCAGCGAGCTGGACACCTCGGCCCCGCAACTCGCCCTCCCCGGGCACCCAAAAGGAAGGCCGGGGCAAGCTGGCCCAGCGGCGGCTTGCTGCTGCTGCCGGGCCGGGGGGTGGACGAGGACGGGGCCGGGGCCGACCCACCGGGCGCCGCCTCCTGCCCCCGGGCGGGGCGG
>JAVJGG010000090.1:5021054-5034874 GCA_035590195.1 Aviceda cuculoides
CCCCCCCCCCCCCCCCCCCCCCCCCCCCCCCCCCCCCCCCCCCCCCCCCCCCCCCCCCCCCCCCCCCCAGAGAGAGATAGTTCAAGTTGGTTTGGGATGTTCTTTGTATTCTCCAGCTTTTGTAGCCTTGGGTTTGCCTTACAGTGAGAGGGATGCAGGCAGCTTTCTTGTATCCATCCCACAGTACTTCTGTAGTTTTAGCAATTATGTGCTGTGTATAAATACACCTGACTTGCAAAAACTGCTTTATATTCACGTATGTTTTCTTATTAAATGTTTTCTCTTAAATGAGACTGGATGCTAACGTATCCATGAAATCAGATGAAATCAAGGACAGTCTTGCCTCTCCCTCGCCCTGTCCTGTGGTCCCCTGTGGCTCACGGAGTTTGCTGCAGGTACAGGACTCTCAAGCTCCTTGGGCCAAGTAGGGCTGCAGTGAACTGAAACCCTTTTGTTTCAGTTGAAGTTCTAGCAAGTTATTGCTGCTCAATCTGGATATTTTCAGGCGTGACAAAGATATAAGAATGCAACTACAGATTTTTATTGCTGCCCCAATGTATTTCCAGTGTGGTGTTATTACTTCAGAGTTCATTAGGAACAAACAAAACCAGCAGAAAGCATACAGCTTGTAACGCAGTGCTGCACAGCACGGCTCGCTCTGCTGGCTGATGAAATGGCTGAGCTTGGGAATAAGCAGGATCCCAACAGTTTCCTCTGCAGCTTGCCTGAAGATTTCCCAAACCCGTAACCACTTTCATTCATTATCTGCTGGTACACTTGGAGAAGAAACAGGCTTTTTTTTTAAACAGGCAATGAGGAAAATTTCCTGTGGTGACAAGTAGGTTTTTCTTTTGGGTTGATCTAAGTATCAAACCAGTCTTATTATATCTTAGTTTCTTGGTTTCTTAGTTTCTTCTTGTTATTTAAAACAAGATTTGGAGGACTGATGCTTTGCATCCTAAACAAGGTGCTTGTGTGTGTGTGTGTGTGCATGGTTTTGGTTTTTTGTTTTGTTTTAATCAAAAAAATACTTTGTGGATTACTCTAGACTATTTCCTGCTTCAGTGGGAACGTGGGATACATTGAAGTGCTTGAACATGTCACTGGGAGACTCACGCTTTTGACCAGTTGCTGTTTGAGTCATCTGACTTGGATAATATCCAGAAGACCGAGGTTAGAAGCCTGAATGCCTGAGGATCATAGGTGGGGAATAAAGAAAATGAGTTCAGTGGGAAAGGCACAGCATAGGATGCATAATGAAGATGTGTTGAAGACATCTCTCAGTGATTGCTTTCAAGCAACTATCATTAAAATTCCATGTTCTGATAGATATCTCTTCTTAAAGTTGTTTCAGCATTATGAGGATTATAAACGTATTTTTCAGATTTTAAAAAACCCAAACGCAATACCTTTAAAGATGTGTTTGGTTTTATTATTTTTTTATATAAACATGCAAAAATGAGCAAACAGAAAGCCCTAGCACTTAGATGTGTATGATTGAAATGCATAGATTCTTATACATAAATTATTATTGCCTGCAGTTGTACGAACAAATGGAAAAGCTGAGTTTAGGACCCCTTGAAAATAATCTATTTCCGTTAGACATGCATATCATTTAGACATATGCTTGTCTACGCAGTGTATAATTTTTCACTGGCTCTTTCAGAGGTAATTTTGGAAGGCGAAATGTGCCGTGTGAATATGGTACTTAAAATTGTAGAATGCTTCCATGAGAAAATATAGGATTAGTCTGCAAATAATCTCTTCAAAGGCCCTATTACAATTCTGAACTCTCAGATGGCTTGGCTAGTCTTTGCTATTGCTTTAGAGGGACAGAGAATGTTAAGACCATTTACATGTATTGTCACAAAATAATTTTATGTGGTTGATCCCGCCTGACAAGATGCTTCACAACATGATGGAAAATTCATAAATGTTTTCTTCAATCTGATGCTCAAGAAGCACTTAAAAGCGCTCATTTCTTTAAGAATTATCTTCTCTCTGTATATCCAATTCATAGATTATGGTCAAGTGTTCATTTTTATGGTATTTACAAGAAATCAGTTGAGCCAGCTTGCTCATAACAACGCCTCCCTTTCCCTCCACCCCCTGCCCAGACGCATCCTTGCAGCATCAGGGAACAAAGAGAGTTGAGATTCTGAGCCATGCTCAGATTTGATTTAATAGTACGTTTTCCTGTAGTAAATTTTCGAGAGGCTGGGTTGTTCGTGGTCAAAGATTCTAAGGTTATGGCCATTATATTAAAGACAAGACTGGTGGTTACTGAGTTTTTCAGCTGCCTAATATTTTAATTGGGGTTGAAGTGCCTGGTCTTGTATTTGTAACCTGTGTGTGTGTCCCTCCCTGCCCCTCTGCTCAACCCACAGACGGCTCGTGATAGTCTTCGCTCTAACCTCTCATTCCCTTCGTGGTGAACCATCCCGCTTTCCTCTGCGTGGACTGGGAGTTTGTCAAAGACAGTCTGCTCTGGGCGTTGAACTCTTGGAAGAAGCTCAGATTAATGGGGAAATCTCTCTGACCAATTCATCAAACTGTATTGTCTGTTGGGGCTAAATCACAGAAGATTGAGTTGTCCCTTACAGCATTAGCTACACGGTCTTTAGTGTGCTCGTGGAAAAGTATGCTGTTGGATCCTGAGGCTTTAGATTTCACTGCAGGCATACTGGGTGGAATGAAGCCTCTTCAGGGGTCGTACTGAAATCTGACGGCTGCTGTTGGAGCAATCGTGTGTGGTAAACTTGTGCTCCATCTATTCACCCACGCCGAGATGAAGCACGGCGCGACAGTGTGCCAGTATGTGTACTGTGTCAAAACTGAAACGTGATCTCAGGTTTCCAGACAGGAGATCGCTGCTAAATATCTCACGGTACTAGTGATGCTTCAGGATTCACGTGGAATTGCTGGAATTGGATCAAGAGTTTACCGCAGTGAGTGGCTTGACTTTCAATATTGGCCAAATATGATTATTCTGGATAACAGTATTTAAGGTTGGACTGGTGGATAAGTATTTGGAAAATGGATCACTGTCTGATACTGGCCATAACTCCCAATATGTGAGGTCAGCCTTGCTTTCCTGTTAGAGAATTCCTCTGCGGCTGTCTCGCTTCCCTCCAAAACGGAATTGGGGTTTTACTATTAGCCTTTGGGAAGGATATTCTCTGCTAGACTGTTCTACGCTTTGGTTGGCTTTATGCTTTGGTCTACCACCACTAGCAAGGCTTTTTAGGGTTTTACAGATTATTTTGGATTACATGACAGATTAAGTGAGAATGAGAACATGTGTGGGGTGTTGGTGGCATAATCCTGAATCCAAGCCTGACAAACGAGGTGTTCTAAATTGAGCTAACCAGGAACGCAAAGCACCTGCTTGTCCACTTGCAATTAGAAGAAATCATCCTAGTTTTGTTGCCTTGGTTAAGGTGACTTGCTCTCATGTGGTGTGTTCTCCTTTATAAGGGCTGTTTTAGTGACTTTGGAGGTGGGGAGATGACCAGCTGGCTATAAAAGAGGTGTGTAGGATTCAGACTTTTCCTACAGTTGCTTTAGCTAGTAGCTTTACTTGCTCGGGTAACACATTTGTTTTAGTCTGTCGTTTTGTGACTTGGCCTTTGTGCTCTCCACAAGCGAAGCGTGCAGCTTGGGAAGCACTGGGTACACACCAGTGCCGGTTCTATAGCTAGTGCTCCTTTTGGGGGGAGGTTGTGGAAAAGGTTGAGGTGAGAGAGCTCTGAGGAGCAAAGCATGTCACACATCATCAGGCTGTAGAAGTGTGGAGATGGCACTTTGATACTGTTTACAAAGTTCCCTCTGGGTGCCTGTGACCAGGTGATGAGACACATTTTTCACAGAGCTTTGGTTGCCTTTCACAAGGTCATGATAATTTACCAGCCTGTGCACCTAGAGTGAGCAGTTGTTTTTGAACCTCAGTTTGTGTTAAGTGGAATTAATAGTTTAAAAGGTGTCTCCACGATACATTAAATAGCTAAACTGGTTCAGGAATTCAAAGGCATCAGGCTGTTTGGTTACCATAGCAAGCATAGCAGGAAATTTTTGCTAAATATTGGGATTGTATTTGTTGAGATGCACCAGAAAACGAGTTCATAATCTGGGTTATTCTGCAATAGAAATAGTGTAGCTAGCAGAACAACCTTAATGAAAACTTACCAGTGTCCCCTGTTTTCAGGTATTGGTCAGAAATGTCTTATTCTGTCAAATAATGAGGCTGCTTAGTTCTGTTTAGAGCAATAGGTAATCTCTTTGGACAAAGCCAGTGGAAGCAAACGATGTGTTTGAGGGCGAGACGGGCGATGCAGTGAGGGTGAGTGATCTCAGCCCGGGAGCCTGTTCAGTTCCTGGCACAGCTTTCAGCTAGTGCATTGGCTACAGCAACCATTTTCTGGAACTTGTCCTGGTTTTTGGTGGGAATCTGTATGTTGGATTAAAAATCTGGTAGCAAGTGGAAAAAGAGTAAATAGAAAAGAAGGAAGAATCCCACATGAAGAGGAAAAAGGTTCCCTTTCTGTGCTGGGAGTCTGACTGTGGTAGCAGTGCTGTGACAAACGGATGCGGGGATCCTCAAGGTAAATAAAACCACTGGACAAATTCTGGGCAGTGACATCAAACCCTGGGTAGATGGTATCTATGAAACCTTCTTCCGTTGTTCGTTTTCCCGTGATGTTTCTTCAGCCTTTTGCAGTCACCAGTTTTCACTCGCCATATTCACAGAAACCAGTTTTGGTCAACAGACCCCTCTTCCCTCTTCCGTATTCGCTAGATATAACCTCAATTCAATCTTTAGACTGTGCGATCAGGCATTTTAATCTGATCTTTTGTTCCTTTCTCTTTCCCATCTTTGCTAATGACGCTTGCTGAGGCTGGCGGGAGCGTTTTGTAAACCTTTGTTAACTCTCCTTGCAGCTGAGGCCAACGTGGCTGCAGCGTGTTGGGCTTGGGCCGTGTCACCTCCTTCCGCGGTGCAGTTGGCGGCAGTCCTCGGGCTGCTGTCGTGGGGAGTTTGTCGCCTGGGATTTGCCGCCCGGGGATGACGCTGGAATGCTGCGCTGCTGGCTACGCAGCGAGCACCTCTTGCAAGGGAAGGCTTCTGTCAGCCAGGGCTTGTGACTCCACCTTTTTTGGCTACTGAGACCCCTGACTTGTGTTTTCTGTGCTTCAAGCTCAGTTTACTGCTGTAGAGGTGCACCGAGCTACGCGCTGCGCAGGGGTCCCCACGCTGAGGCTGGCGTGGGATGTGGCGACCTTTTCGGGGAGCCCTGGTCTCCCCGGGAGATGCCTCCCTGCCAGCGAGGATCAGCTGCTGGTCAGTTGTAGGTAGTTCGTGGCCAGTATTTTTGGCAAGGTTGTATTTTGTTGCTTTTCAAATTTACCTCCGGTCAGACTTTCTTTTCCGAGATGAGGAATAGCTGCTGTGGCTGCATCGATTGTTGGTTTTGGTGTATTTCTAACTTACGGAAAGATGCCTGCAGCTCAGGCTAGGCATGCTTTAAAATGTGTATTTATGAATTTAAAATTACAAACACTTTTTTGTTTGGGTGTGTTTGTTTTTTGGGGGTGTTTTTCTTCCCCCTCCCCTCCCCCCCAGATAAGCCCTGTAAAGAGCTGATCCTTTGACTCACCCAGAAATAAGAGAGTTCCAGTGAGAGAGGCTGTTTTATGGGATTCATTTTGGAAGCTATTCAGGGAAATTACTGTAGGCTTTTTGAGCAAATTAGTGAGAGCGTGGAAGGACCACAAAAAGGCTTTTTCCCTTAAGATTTGTAGGATCTTATGAAGGGAAGAAATCCAACCGCTGGTAATTAAAGAATTTTTTTTTTTATAATGAAATAAAATTATGCAAGCTCTGGTTTTGAACTTTGGTAAGTTCTTAGCTGTTTCTGCTAGTGAAAGTTTTGTTTTAAATTGGGGCTTTTAGAAAGCAAAGGAAGTTACTTAATCACTGCTTCAAATGTATTTGTATATATGGGGGCATGTGTGTATCCCCTTTGTAAGATGTTAAAGAGTTTGGATTTAGGATGTTGTTAAAAAAAATAAATGTATAACTTGTAGGTGTGAAATGATTAAGGCAACTAATCTGCTGGGTTGTGGTAACCTCAGGAGCTCAGTTTGTGATGAATATAATTAGCCGAGTTCACCTGAAGTGTTTATCCTGGGGGAAAAAACAGTGAATCAAATCGCTGGGTCTTTCACAGGGACTTTTCAGTTATTTGAATTGGAGAAGGGCATTTCTTGTTGCTTGAATTAGGTTAATATTTTGTGGGTATACTGCTGAGACAGCTGTGATTCAGGGCATGAGGAACTGGGGAAACTATTCATGGACCTCTCCTGTTAGACAAAATTATGTCTTTGACTCTCTTAATAACGTAGGTTATGAAGGGAAGAATTCAGATTGTTGGATTAACTTAATCTGATTCTTGTAAATGTATGACACCCGTGGACAGTGTGATGTTGAAATGCAGCGAGGGGAGTGGGAGAAGAGCAGGTGCAGCTGTGGAGGATCCCAGCAGTATCCTGTGAAACTTTACACTAAATGGCAAATAACTTGGAAATGTTCCGCATCTATGAATGGGGCTAATTGATTTATATACCACTTGGTCTGTATGCTTGTCTGTATTTAAGGTACTCTTTGGATTCCCTCTATCTCTTGACTAATTCAGAACGTCCAGAGCAGGTGAGTCTTCAAAATGGAAAGAGGTGGATGTGGTGGCTTGCTAGTGATGGGGACCATGTTCCCCTAGCAACAGGACCCCAAGGAAGCTTGCAGAAAAGCTTTGACCCTCAGTCCTGTTTTTGAGCTCAGAAAGCCTTGGGTTTGGCTGTGCTGTTTGTTTGTTTTGGTCTTAAAGGCGAGATGCTGAAATGCGAAAGCAACAATTTCATTTATACATGGCTGAGATCACAGCTGGCTAAAGCTGCTCCCCAAGTATTCCTTTGAGCGTACCAGACATCATGGACCTTTGCATCAGACAACAGCCACACTGAAGCTATTCAAGTAATTTTTTGAGGCTTTGGCATGCTTTCACATCAAAAGACAGATACTGTGCATGTGTATCTTGCATAATCTGGGACATAATAAACCTGAGATGATCTTATTGTAAATACTTTTGAAATATCTAATTGCTGATTGACTTCATCAACCTGCATTGACAACTCAGCTGAGATAACGTGGGGAGGAGAAAATCATGGGTGAGCTCTGGGAACTGCCGGGGCTGAGAAACCTTTTCTGTTTCCAGTGACATTTTAAAAACTGCGTTTGCAGATGCTGGTCTATCTGCCTGGCGGCGCTCAGTAAATCCCGTGCAGCCTGCCACACGGGAAGCCAAACCCTTGTGCAGGGAGGGCAGCAGTCCCACCGTGTCTTTTACCCTGACATCTGAGATCTCTTCAGCCACTCCGGTGCATTGGGACGCAACAGCGTGCCTCAGGAGGAGGAAATGAGATTCAACAAAGCTTTTCTATAATGTCTGCGTTGGGCGTAAGCCGGCTCTCAGGTGGTCTGGACGGGCACTGTCTGGCTTCAACATCTTCATCAGTGTGGGTGTATCGTACGTGGTTGCAGTGCTGGTGTTACTTCAGCAGGTGCTCAGGTCAGACAGTAAGGGAAGCCAAGGGAGTTGTGTGAGAAACTCTCTGCTACTTAGTGCATCCTTCTCCTTTGGTGTGCCAAGACCTGCGTTGTCTGAAGTTTCACATACTCAGTGCTTGAATCCTTACCGTTTCTGGGTGATACAAACATCTGCGTGTGAGTGTGTGGTTTCTCCTCTTCTCTTGGCTCTGATGCCCAGTGTTACTTTTTCTGGGTGGGGATAGCTCATTAGCCTATTGAAAAATAACCAAAAAAACCCAAACAAAAAAACCTCCCACCTTGAATCACTGAATTTGTCACAGTAATTAAGTGTGGTAGCTACTGTTTTGGATGCATTTCACCTGCTAAGAGATACTGCAGTCAGCACCATATGGTAGCCTTTTTTTTCCTTTTTAACAGACTTACAGCAGCAATTCGTTTCACCCGTGAGCCAGCACCACAGCATGCATTGCTTAACAGAAACAACGTAAGACTGAGCTTTTCATTTTAAGTTTTCAAGGAGCATTTAGCTGGGCTTCAGAGCCTGGTTTCTGGCATTGTCCTGTTTGTGTTGTAACTCTTCGATGTATAAGAGTGAGGGGCTGAAAGGTTTGATTCTTTTTCTGACCAGAGACTCTTCAGTACTTCAGTCTTAACATTTGCAAATAATGTGCTAATATTTTACCTGCCCTTTAGATTTATTGCCAAGCTCTCTTCAATGTCCATGTGCTACCCTGAGATTGTGAAAAGAAGATGGATGCAGATATGGAAAATATTTGATTTGATGGGTGGACTGAAACTGCATGTTGAGTTATGGATATGTCTGTGCTGTAAATCAGGGCCCAGTGCAGGATCCCCGATCTGAAACGGAGAGCAGTGTTATAGCACCATGCTGCCGTCCCTGAGGGCCTTATCCCTAACAGTACCGGGATGATGTGATGATGTTTCAGTACTGCTTTGAACTAGCATCCTTGATGTGGGTGGGTGGTTGTTTGTTTGTTTGTTTTGTTTTTCTAAATTGCCAGGAGTACTCAGATTCCGTATAGCTTGCTGCGCTGTGCCCTATAAGGTCATATATTTAATGCAAAACCACAGTTAGTTCAGGATCCCCCTGTCTTAAAGCTTTTTTTTGGCAACTACCAGACTGACTATGAATTTCTGTGTGTTCTTAGGCTTCCTTAAAACTTGGACAAGTCTGCTACAGTCGTGCAGTACCTTAATAGCGTGGAATGACATCTCCAGTGTGGAATGATGACCCAGTAGCATAGCCAGTTAACCTGCAGTGCACGAGACTCATGTTTAATTCCCTGCCCATTATTGCCTCTATATAACTCCAGGTAAATTGTTTAGGTTAGGGAGGCAGTAGGATTGCCTACCTCGAAGGGCTATAAGAATACACATGCACACCACAGTGGGTCTCAGATATTGTGATACTGGGGGATGTACGAGAGAGACCATTTCAGACCCGTCACCTCCCCAGGCAAAAGTCGATTAGGGTCATGCTGAGTCCTCATTCAGATGCAAGAGCTGTGGTCCTGGTGTCTTGCATCCTTCCTCCCTGTCGCCTAATTGGTCCTGGGATCTTGCAATTTGTGATGGCCATCTCATTCTGGATCAATATCTCAGGTTACTTTTGTTATATCAGATAGTGTTGATAAACCCATTCCGCCAGTCGTTCACTTGGTGATAACCACTTCCTCTGCTTAATTGGGAATATCTGCTTAAAAATAAGATATGTATCTGGGTGAAATGCAGGTTACAAATGGTTGCAATTAAACCTCTTGTAGCAGATTACCTACATCTTGTCCTATTGTGTTTCTTTTTGCTTTCTTTAAAGGATAAGAATGCAACATTTCTAGAGGGTACAGGTGTTCTGTACAGAGCTCAGGATCATCTAAAGTGAAACAAGTTTGAACTATCACACCTCCAGCCTTGCTGCTGTCTTGCATCTTTGTGTTCTTTAACTGGAATAAAATGTACTTTTAATTTCACAAAGCTTTAGAAACAATGGGGAGCTCTGAGTGTTTTTTCTTTTTTAATTAACCAACTTACTTAGAAATAAGATGTGACTTTTTGTGTGGGTGATTAAGAGGTTATTAAAGCAGTACCCAGTGGTGCTGCAGCTACAGCTAATGCTCTGTCAGTGTTTCCTTTAGACTTGGTTTAGACAAGGCTGGACTCGAGACTGGAATACAAATTGTCAGCTTTACAGCTAATCAGATTTTCTTGGAAAAAAATGAACTACTTGACTGGGACAAGGGACCCGATTTGTCATCATGCTGTGATTTTTCTCAACTTTGGAAGCGAAGAAATGCAACAATTGCCTTAATCTTTCCTCGCCAAAGGTAATTACATGCATGTTGGTGGCCTGAGAGAGGGCAATGCCCCACCGCATCCCTGCAGGCGGACCAGGCAGCAGCAGGAGGGAGCGTCCTCCACAACATGGGACTTTTCCAATCCCAAATGCAAACTTCTCTTTCATTATGCACCAGGAGTACTCGCTCTGCACAAGAGAGAGTTTAAACTGAGTTTTAATAGGAGTGGGATAGAAAGAAATACGCCTTGGTCTTCTCTAACAAGAGGTGGAGAAAGGTGAGCGTAGGGAAGGTAGTGCAATGCCCAAGAGCTTTTTGCTCTTCACAATCTTTTAACTTCATGCATCCTTGCCACTTGCTAGTGCTCAAGTACTGTCCAAATTGGTTTACTTTGCAAATGTAAATGAACTTGCAAATGTTCTCATTTTAGCAATGCCGTATAGGTATTCCTTAAAAATGTCACCTACTGACTTTAATCTGTGTGGAATAAGCAATTCTAGAAAAAGTAGATATACTTCTTTCTCAGTACACCTCCATCACAGCAAATATGGTCCTGGTAATGTTCCTTGCCTGAAAGGTATGTGTTTAGCTGGTTTTGGAAACAAATTGGAATTTGCATTCCTTTTCTGAAGCACCAATAAACTCCAGTCTTTTCAACCAGCACCTGTTTTGAAGTTGAAATTTCTGATTTGAGGGGAATCTGGAGAGGTGGCTCTGCACCTACGTGGGAGTAAAATGCAAGTAAAATACTTGCTTTTTAAAGTGACAGTTTGCAGTTCTATATTCTTTCCTACTGGAAAACAGGGGTCCTAAATTTGTTGCTGTGGGCCGAATGAGCTGCAAGGGTGGAAGCTGGGCCACCTTGCAGTTACTGGATGCTTGCCTTGTGCCAACCTGCATTGCGGAGCTTCCCCACGGGCCCAGCACCTGGAAGCCTTGGCTCCCTGTGAAGTGTTGTAGGCTCACCAAACTGGTGTTTGTCCAGAACCTCTTTTTATCAGAAATTTTCCGCTCAGCTGTTTTTACAGCTAAGATCTGCTGATATTTGCAACAGAAAGGATGTCATGTGTTTCTTCAGCTTGCAGGTCCCAAAGTAAATATTTTTTTTTTTAGCAAATGCTGATATTCTAATTTGTTTTGCAATGCAGAATCCTTCAGTAATCCAAAAATTGCTCCCCAGACTACAAATAAAGGACATGATTTTATCTTGTGGGAGGACAGTATTGTCAAGTGTCCTTTTTTTTTTTTTTTTTTTTTTTTTTTTTTAGTAGTAGTAGGGAGGGTATGTTTCCTGCAGTAGGAGATACTTCAGAGAGCAGTTGTGTCATTGGGGACTGCCTTACTGGATTGATTTCTGAAAGTCAGAGATGCCAGTGAGTAAACAGAACCCGGGACTCGCAGTGCCAGTGGATACTTTTCTTCTGCTCACTGGAGCAAGCAGATGCCCAGTATCAATTAGTACATACCTTAGGGCACCTTATGTACTTAAATAAAGGAGGGTCAAGATCAAAACATCACCTCATGATTAACAAGAAAGATGAGTTGTGTAGTCACCTTAGAGCAGAATCATAAAATATTTTGTTACTCCCAAAGTTCTTTGAGGAAGAATAAACTGAAGGATACTAACACCCAGAACACTGAGCTCTTGGACAAGAAAGCAAAACAAAGCAAAAGTGGTGGTGGTGGTGGGAATAATAAACACTTCAGTTCTCACTGAATTTAGTGCCTTCCATTTAAAAAAAAGATGGGGAGGGGAGAATTGGTTAACGTATGCCAACACTAATATCAGATATGTTCTTTCATATATGAAATTATCCCATAATTGAGACAAATTACTTGAAGCATTAGAAAAATCCCAGAAATGCTGATGTGGAAAAGACCTTGAGAGGTAACTTAGTATGTTGCCAGGTTCTTAGGCAAGATCAAGTATACCTGTCTCGCCTCCAGAAGCTGACAGTCTGTCTAACCTCTTTTTAAACCTTGCGATATTGATTTCTCATCTTCCTTAGACAGCCTGTTCAGGGTCTTCACCACTCTTATAGTTAACAAGACTTTCATTTTTCTAATACCTAATTTTTTTTACCGCTTGTCCTCCTGGCAGTTGTATGGAGAAGAGCAGATGAATGTCCTCTTCTGTTACAGCCTTGTTGGACATTTTTGGATGATGCTCAGCACCTCCTTAACTTAATCTCAGCTTGGCTTTGATTTGCAGGAAAAGAGGAGGAAGAAAAAAGGAAATCTTGGTTCTTTTCTTGTTGACCATGCTTCTGAAATCACTTAGTTGTTTGTGGGTTTGTTTTTTTGTCTGGAGCTTTTTTTTTTTCCCCCCTCCCTATTGAGTCTTGCCTATATTTTAAGGAGTGGCACTCAAAATAGGATATCTATTGAGATAGCCAATGTCTTTCTAGTGCAATAGGAAAAGAAGAATAAGCTCCTTGGTCTTAGCAGCTCATGCTTCTGTCATACTTCTCTGATATTTCTGGTTTTCCAGTAATACTGTATTTTTTACTTGTATTCATTGTAACTTGCTGAAATACAGATAGTTGGCCTTTTAGCACCTCACACTTTCACCGCATGCATTTTAGAAGGAAGAGTAAAATGAATAAATAGAAAGTGCTGTACTGTATCAGGTTTTGGCTTTCGGATATTGTATCTTAGTGTGCAACTTGTTGATTATATATTCCTTCCCTGCTGATTCTGCTCACATTTCTTAGCTCGGTGTCACCTGCAGTTGTTCAAATGTATTTGTTGTTTAGTCCTGTAAGAACAGTGGCATCTCTGGTATTACTGCTGATGGTGGCGATTTCAGGGATCATTTATCAGAAAAGAGCTGGTGACTTCAGGCCTTGAGCCACTTTCTTAGCAGAGCTTTACGTGAGCCTCTGTGAATGTCCACCCCCCGTCTATTAAAGATAAGAAACAATTCCTAGATTTAGGGCTAGCCATCATTGCTTTTGCAAAATTTGTTTATGTTGATGTAAATTTTAGAGTTGTTTAGAGCTGATCTCCTGAATGCTGTTAGCGATTTAGGTTTTTAGAACCCTTTGAAATGAAAAAGATTTTACGATATTATTTTTATAATATTCTATTAGAACTATATCTTTTTGTCTGTGTATTGATGCTAGCATCATATAGTAATTCTTTGGCACTAGTAATACTCCATAATCCTCCAGTGAAGAGGGAAAAAACCAATTGTTAAAAGGTCCATTCCTCCTCCTTGAAAAAAGCTACCAGTGTTGTCAGGTAGCTCAGGTGGTTTTCAGAAAGAACTTATTAGAACATATCAATTCGCATAACAATGAATATATTTGCAATATGTAGTTATAGTGTAGTTATAAAGCGCTGTGAGATTCTTGAGTCTTATAGTATTATTGTTACTAAATGCTTTCAAATGCGAAGTGACACTAATGCATTTCATTTAAGCTATTATTTTTTTGGCGTTAATTTTACACCCAAACTGAAATAAGGAAAGCACTTTAAGAAATATTTGGAGGTGTTGCTATGTTATTTAAAATTACTTGCAGAAACAAACAAAAGCCCTCCCACATTCTGAAACATGAGTATCTAAAAGGCCTCATTTTATTTGAGAGGAGACTGTTGAGGAAAAAAATTCAAAGCATTTTTACAGGAAATGCATTTATCCCCTTTCAGGAGTGATTACTCATGATGTTTTCCTTGATGCACTCTGTGATAATTATTCACATACCACTTTGAAAATATGTAGTGGGTACCATATAATGCATATTGCTGTTGGTTACCACTATGTTTGAAAGAATTAAGGTTCTCTGGCATTTTCTAATTCTCCTCTGGTTGCTTCTCTGTAAGTCGGGTCCCTGGGACCCCCCCTCCCATCTTTCTTAGGGTTCGGTCTGGTCGCCACCCCCCCCCCCCCTCCCCTTTTTTTT
>JAVJGG010000090.1:5035100-5046407 GCA_035590195.1 Aviceda cuculoides
GTGCTCTGACTATACTCCTTCGCTGCTGGCTCTCGCGCTGTCTCCCTCCTCTGCCCATCACTGTTGTCTCTGAGCCTCCCTGCATCCCGTGTCAGCCCCTTTCCACCCGGGTTTCCAGCTGCAGTACTTCCAGTTGATATTTTTCTTCCCCCCCCCTTCCCCCATGTTTTTCTAATACTGCTCTGCTCGCCTGCTATGTCTGATTAGCTGGCTCCAGGGTGTGAGTTAAATGTCAGTATAATTTTTTCTTTCTTCCAATCTTAAAGGAGTGCCATGAAATGGAATTCGAACACCAAAAAATTCACTTTTGCTGGGAAAGGTTTAACCGGCAGTGTCCAAGTAGGCACTAAATCCCCACAGGGTTTGCTTCTGTTCCTAATGGCAATCGTTCTCTTGTTAATCCCTCCTGATCAACAGTTGCCCAGTCTAAAAGACTGGAAATAAAAATGGTTGCCGTAAGTGAACTAGTGCCAATGAGCGTAGCTTCTTTTGTTCTTGCATCCTGAGTCTATTTGCTGCTTATAGTGTGCTAAGACACTTGCTTAGTGGCTGCACTTTCTCTCCTCTCAGATTATGACACTGGCCTCGATAACAACAATAATGAAGTAATAGTTGTGGGTGCACGTCACATCTTCCCTGTGCAGCTACTGCTTAATTTTTATTTATTAATTTTAATACAGTATTTTTCAGTAAGGAGACAACAGATCATAATCAGGTTTTTCTGAGAGCTTATGGGGGTTATTAAAAAAAAAAATAGAAAAATTTATGGCAGTGCGCAACAGCCAGTAGGTGTGTTTGACCAACTGTGACCAAGAAAATAGGACGAGCGAGACAGTGAAACGGGCTCTGTACTACAAATCAATCCAAGGATGACAGGCAGGACCAGCCTTGCAGGGGGTCAGCGTGCAGGCGTTTTGTTCTGGACGCTGGCAAAAAGGTTAGGAAAGATGAACAACTCGGCGGCAAGAGGGATCCTGGGTTTTGTTTGCCTCTAGCTGACCCCTTGGCAGGGAAAAGGTGGGGGCAGAGGCAGGGGTGGTCCGGTCAGGCGGCTGCCTTCTGGCCGGGGCTCGTGTTGGGCATCGAGGCTTGCGGGAGAGCCCCGCTGCGCCACTGCTGGGTCTTTTCTGAACAAGGGCTGGTACTTGGGACCTACTGTGCCAAACGGGGTGGTAGGGATGTGACAGGTGAGCGTCGGGCATGGAGGGCTTGACCCTTGGCTTGCGCTTTTGGCAGCCCCGTCGCGTGGGGGAGTCGTAGGCGAAGAGCTCATGGTGCGCTTCGGGGCTTTGCTGGGTGGGGGCTAGGAGAGCCTTCCACTGCCAGGCGCAGATCCCTTGTGCTTCTGCTCAGAACTGAATTTTGGTCTGCTTTATGTTTGGGACCAAAGTGCTCTTATTGCATCATTGACCCCTCTCTCTCAATTTAAAGCTCTTTTGAATTGTTCTCGACTGTTCACAGATACTTTATATTAAGATAAGGATCACTGTTTGGTTTTTAGAGAGATTTAAAGTAGCCTAAGGGAAAGCAGAGCACTTGGCAAGGGCAGTTACTTGTACAATGAAAAAGACGTTGCTACAATAAATATAGCAAACAAACCCAGTTCGGAAGGAAAGAGATGACATTTGGGAATTAAGTCCTACCTTACCGTGCTGTCGTCCAGGTTAGTATTTTCTGTCAAGTGATATCCAAGAGCCCCAGTCTGTGCAGTCCCATTTCCCCGAAGGGGAATGCTCTGTCTGAGATGCAAGTGGACCTCCAGTGACCACAGATAACCATCCTGTAAGGACTGGCTTTTTATGTGCTTGACATGCAGTAGCAGATGAAAATAGAGTTGGCTGTTGATAAATAGATACATGATTATAACTGGTATTGGGCTGTGCGGGGTGTTCTTCCCTGTGGATTGTGCTAATAACATGATGGAGGGAAAGGCAGAGAATTTTGATAATTAATCTGTGTTTGATTCCCGAAGATTAAAAAAATGAATAAGTTAATATTTTACAACCAGGTCCTTTTGCTTCCTTCATCAGTTGAATAGGGAGTCTCTCAGAACAGCTAACCCTTGATGAGTGGAAGGATCAGGAGGAAAACTGTTTTTAAGAAGGAATGAGAGAATTTATTTTTGCATTGCACATTTTGCTTGCTTTCTGCCCCATGCTCCTGGGAACATTTTAATGAAAATCTAATAAAAAATAAATTAGAAATTGATATAAAAATGAAAATTCAGCTACTTCTTACTTGAAAAGTAAACATTACTTGTAAGCCAAAGTGCATCTTTTAAAAAATGAAAATTAAATTGGAGTGAAATTGTGTGAAAGGTTTAGCTATGTCTGTTAATGGCTTTTTTACACTGGTGCATCTGGTGAAGGTCTTCAGAAATCTCACTTCTAAACACTCTGCATGTTTCTTCACAGGGTGCTTCCTGTTATGTCATGTTCTTGGCTGGTGTCAAGACCTAAACACACTTAGGAGACACTGAATTGGGATCTCAAGATTTGTTTACATGTGAGACCTTGAGAAAGACACTTGAGCATAGGTTTCATGTGTTGACATTTTAATCCTATTGTATCTGAAGCTCCGTGGGGAAATAATTTCAAAAGGCAAATATGTTTATATCAGGCCAATTTTCGTTTCCCCCGTTTTCACAAAAACTTGCCCTCCCTAATATTTGTGATTATCCAACCTCAGCTGGATAATCCTCTCTCCTTCCTCTCCTCCAAACAGAGACTTGAATGATTGGCAGAAAACAAGCACTTTTGGCTTCAGTAAGCAGCTTACTCCTAACAACAAAAGAAAACTTTTGCTTGCTTTTAAATGTCAGTGGGCAAAAGAACTGCCCTGGAAGAAAACATGCTTTTTTTGTGTTTTCTTTATCACCTGGACACCTCTCGGATGAACTGTCTGGTTTTGTGGGACTTGGTGTCTAACCAGTCAGAACGCAGTGCTAAATGGTGTTAGGACTGGGGACAATAATGGTCTGTTAATAGACATTACAGGCATTAATAGCTTTTAAAAACATTATTGCATTAAGGCAGACTTTTCAGTCAGACTCTTGCGATAAACTGAGAAGTCAGTGGTGGAGAGGAACAGGTTGGTGCTTGGACCGGCAGAAGAGAACTGCGAGGATATGGCAATGCAGGAGATGAGATATGCTCCTGTTTTTGTTAATGTTGGATGATCACCTTGACTTGTGAGTCCTGCCCTCCCCCTTTTTCTTCATTAAGCATTTTACCGCTGGACTATGCCTCTTGACTTCTGATTTTTCACAGCTACCGCTGCTGATCATGATGTGCAGGAAACATGCCTTCGTGCTGAGTAGCTCAATTTTGGCATCTTGCCATTTTAGGCTTTCTGCTAAGCTCCCTGCGTGAGTAAAGCGAGTCACTGTCAAATTGGAGTACTTGTTGGCACACTGTTTTTTGTACCCTTAAATCCTATTGTTTATTATGTGTCTTGCTATCGTGCATAGGGACCTTCATTGTGGAACAGGACTCTGTTGTACTTGCATATAAGTGTTGAAAGAAAAGAAAGTCTCCCCCCACTGAGAGTCTAGGAACATGAGAGATGTTTGATGCACTTGTACGGACCCGTGTAAATAAACAGTCAAAATGAATCACTCTGAGAAGGGGTAATCTCAGCATGCCCACCGTTCCTGCATGCCCCTTGTACAAAGTCTTTTGTAAGGCATTGCAGTGAAAGACTTAAAAAAGATAAAGAGGTGATTTTGTAGAAGTTTGTGGAAACTCCTGCTAAGAGCCCAGATCAGGCGCAGATAAAATCTGAAGGTTGTTGTTTGAAAATGTAACGTGTAAGGAGTATTTATTGACCAAAGATAGGATCAGTTCTCAGTGTAATGGTTGAGAAATGAGAGGTAAGATGGAAAAAAGCTCTCGTGAAAGGTTTTTTGCTCGAAGATATGTCACATTGACAAGTCAGAGACTGAGGACTCTTGTGGGGTTTTGGGGGTCCTTCTGTTTACCACTTACCAATATGCGATGCAATTTGCAGTACTAACATTTCTCTCACTTAGACTAGTCGTTTGTCTGTTCATTTACCTTGGGCTTTATGGATTAGCATGTAAATCATAGCACATACTGGTATTTATCTTTTTGTTGGGTATTTGCCTCATCTATGTATTTTCCAGAACACTCACTTCTTTCTGTGTTGTTAAGGTCAGTGGTTCTTAGTTGCATCTATCCATCTCATCGTAACTCTGGGCAGGCCGACGTGAAGCTATTTGTTTAACCATTTCAGCATCTCTGTCACCCTCTTGCTGTTGATTGAGTCTGCTGAAGAGACACGCATCTATACAGCCACACTTGATTTGTTACAGGTCATTTTTCCCCCTCCCGCATTCAATTCTCTCTTGTCATCAGTCAACTGCTTCATCTTAGCACCGCTCTCTTCCTTCAGCTTGCGTGTTGACCTCCACCGTTGCCAGCCGCGCCAGATGGAAGCAAAGTTGTGTGCCCATTGTGCCACTGATCACATCCAGGCCCAGGACGGCGTCTGCCAGCTGGCTTCGAAGGTATCATTTCGTGTGTCCTCCAGTTGCCATTGGTTTGGAGGATAATTTGGCATGTTGATTTTGGTCAGAAAAATTATCTGTGCATCTGTGGCAAGCCATCTGCTTTGTGCACAGTCAATGGCATGGGGAGTGGGATGGTTGCACCTGACCCTCTTCCACCGTATCACCGTTGATAACTTCTGTCTGCTCTATGTTTACATCCACGTATCTGGCTGGCTGGGAGTGTCAGTAAAACGCTCTGTCCTAGCGTGCCTTCCAGGGAGAGCACCCAGTTGCCTTTCCAATTACACTTACTCGCCTTTGTTTTTCCCATATCCTTTGAGATAATGGCTAGGAGCTTTGCCTTGCTCTCTCCTGGCTTCGCACCACTCTGCTGCTGTAGTAACTTGCAGTTTGGCATGGGTTTTTCTGCTACGGTTTACTATCATGTACAGTCAGTAGATGTGAATTTCATTAGGGTGTTCTGCATGTATGCAGCCGTGGATCCTGTGTGTACATTCTTGCACTCCTAGTAAAAAGCGCTGGTAGTGGAACATGGTGTTATCGATGCCTTTCCTGTGTATATTATCGGTAGTGGGTGAAGACAGACTGATGCTGTGTTTGAAAATACATTCCTACACATATCTCTCTTGCTTCTTGGCTCAGGCTGTGCTACTTCACTGGGAACAAAGCCAGAATGTAGCCCTAATTTTGCAGTATGCAACCACCAGCTTGAAAAATGCTAAAGCAATTAAACATGGCCTCAGCCATAATGCTGGTAGTGTCCAGTCTGTGCAGGTGTTCGTGTATGCCGAGTGGGAGCCTGGAAAACATCAGTGCAATAGGTTATTGTACTTTTTCGTCTCGGGAGCAAGAGGGTATCATTATGAGTGACTGGATTTCTAGTCATGATGTTTGCAACAGTATTTGCTGACACATGGTAAATGCTGATTTTAGTTTCTCCTTCCCTCGCTTCACAAAATGGAGCTGGAAATAATTCAGTACTTTGTATTTGCTGCTGCACAGCAAGGTACTGGTACTTTCAAATGGGAGGTTCAGACTTCTCAAACGTGAAATTTGGTGCTTCTGTCTCAGCAATTTCTTGCTCATCAACATGTTTAAGTCATTCTGCATTTGAATGGGTGAAGTAAGGTATAAATCATGTTACAGTTGTTTCCAGTTGTTAGGAAAAGCAGACTGAGCCAAAATCACCTGACTCTATTCTTGAACAACAGGAGTTAAGATGAAATATATTCCTAAACAATCAGACTAAATTACACGTGTACTTTGGCAGACTTCAAATGAATGACATTGATGAATCCTTAAAACTGTGACCATTAAGTCAAGCACAGGCTTTGATACCATTAATGAAGAAATAATGTTTTGACATTCATATCTTCATAAATTTTGACACTCGCAATTGTCCTCAAGTAACAAAACAGCGTTGTCATCTGCAATAATGTGCTCTTTAAAAATTTTGCCTGAGCTACTTAAAGCTGGGAGCTTTATGTTAGGAACAGACAAGCATTTCTTGTTTGTGCTTTTACTTCCCTTTCTTTGGTGGTTGCAGGTCCTGCTGCTTAAGCCCTCAGCTGTGCTTCAAGGTCTTGTGCAGTGACTGTCGTGTGGGTCAATAAGGCTTGAGCTGAGCCTCCAGACCCAAGCGATGCGTTGTGCACTGACTTAGCATATTGATGTATGACTGCTTCCTTTTCTATCCTCAAAAAGGGCTTTAATGCTGCTTTTTCCTTTGTTGGTATTGCCTTTTGTTCCCATTACACAGAGAACAATCCAGTCTGAGAAAGATAAATTTCACAATTTGTCTTGTCAAACTCTGAGATGGAGTTTTCCGTTATGCCGGCCGGGCAGAGGAGCAGTAGCGCGCTTTCCAAGTGCGCGTGGGTGGCTCTGCGCAGAGACCCCTCGCTTTCTTAATGGGATCTGTGGACTTAACCTCCCACACGTCAACCTGCAAATGTACCGCAGAAACTCGCGCCTCCTTGCCTTGCTCTCTTCCTACTTACCGATGGGGCTTAACAGTGCTGACTGTGGATGTAAAACCACGCAGTAACCCTTCTTGGCAAGTCATCAATTACTAATGCGAAATACCCAGTCTGTGCACTTGCGCTGCTTAAGGATTCATTATGTTGCCTTTTGGTTGACCTGACAAAGCTGTTCAGTGCCTCTCCTTCCAGTGCAAAGTCCCAGATTCAGCTTTGCTCCTGGGACCACGTACTCCAGCTCCGGCCGACCTTTCACAGGAAGGAGAGAACAGAACACAGCTGAGAAATTAATTTCTGGAGAGAGTTAGAAAAAGGTATATAAAAATATTTCACTTACTGAGAAGGGAAAAATAGCAGCGATCACGCTAAAGGTAATAGGAATCTGGTTCGTGTTCCTCGCTGCCCTTTACTGCAGCATTTAAATGTGTGGTGGAGAAATCCTCTAGCTATACGGCTATGTTATTGTTGACCCATTTTCCCAACAGCTAATGGCTAAGACTGAATACATATTACTACCACTATAATTGTTAAATTTTGCCTCGCTGCATCGGGAATTCTGTGAATATTGTGAGTCTGGCCCAGAGCACTTTGCTAATCAAACACAAATTAAAACTAACCCAACTGACTGCTGTAAAAATATTGGTACGCTTCCCTAGTAGATTTACAGTCTCATGTACTAAGAGAGCTTCATGACCCTCTCTTAAAATACGTGGCCGTATCTCTGTTTTACCGAGGATAAAAATGAGATGCAGTAAGGCCTCTAACTTGCAACCACACAGCAAATGAAAATTGGCTTCTCCTAGTTTGAGACTGGGAGCTCTGTACCTTTGGTAGAGAGGTGGACGTTACCCAGATTTACTTCCAGTTTTCTGTATGTAAGAGGTGATTTGTAGTCTTGGTATTGCATTTCCTGCTTCAATAAATAGCTGCTTTCTGAGTGCTGTATATTTTAGGTTTGGTGCCGAAAAAGGCCATTAGAAGTTTTACTGCGATACGTTCCAGTGAAGAAATACATTAAACCCTTTTTTTTTTTTCTTTACCTTTAAGAACATCAGCCAAAATCATGCAGTTCTGCGGAAGGAATAGAGGAAAATACCCCACATTTTACTGAAAACGCACATTAGATGCTGTCGATTGCCATTTTCCTTGTGCTGTACTCAGCGTGGCATCCTATAGCACAATGTAAACAAAATTATAATCTTATCAAGCAGGCTGCTCCTACAGTGATGACAGCTACTTAGATTGCCAGAAGCAGGGCCAGAAAAACAGAGACTATTTTAAAGCAGCTGACAAATTTTTTTAGCAGCGTGGGTTGAAAGAAAATTATAATAAAGATTTCATTACATGCTATTCAGAAGGGTCAACGCAGTAAGTCTGCAGCGCACCTCAAGGCCTGCGACTCGGATGGGTCAGTGTCCTGAACATAGCAATACCTTGTGTGCTAAGATGAGGTTGGGAAGACTGGATGAGAGCACCGTGGGTCTAATTCTTGGGTGTTAAGTGCGTCGGGCTTATTGCACCGTCCGGTTGACGGGACGGAGTCACTCTCTTCTTATTCCAAAGCCAACTAGACTGCTTTGGGCTGACTAAAGACTCAAGAAGAACGTACTCGACTGTTTTGCGAAGTAAGGTATGTCCTTAACTCACCTATATATTGAACTGGTTCTCAAAGTATTGCTTTAGTATGCATTTGTAGCATTATGATTAGGGCTTCTGGTTTTGCTCACTGCAGAAACACTTGCCTTACCGGGTCCCTGCACAGTGTGTATTTAAAATTTTGCTTATTTTAGAGGTGGTTTTGGAATAATGAGCTATTGTCCTAGGACCTGAGATCTGGAGCATATCCCAAAACTTACAGTGTTCCCCAAAAGCTTGCTGCCCCATTCCATATTCATTCCGTTTTCAGTTGACTGGTACATCTTAAAAAAAACCAAACCTGGAGACATGGAGTGAAATACTGCTCTACAGGTGGCAACATCAGTTTTAGCATGAGCTCAGGAGAACTACTCCATCACATACTTGCTTTTAAATATATTACATCAAAGGTCACGATCCCAGTGCATTTCGTTTCCTTAACAGAAAGGAAGTATATTTGAAGTCGACTATATAACTGTCTCTCTAGCCTGTAAAATGTTGTAGCTCCTATATATTTTCAGTTAGTCATGAAGTGTATTGCATATATAATTAAAACATTAATAAAAATAACAGCAGGAAGAGTTCATCAGCAATTCAAATACAAATATTTGTGAAAATCTGTCTTCTCCAACATGTTCCTTTCCCCTCTCATTTTTTTTTTTTCTTCAGGGTGGGGGGGGAAGTAAAAATATCATAAGCAACATTGCTTATCCATTTTCACCACTCCAATATCTCTGTAGGATAGTAAATTCATTTAGCTATTGAATTAATTTACCATAGATTGTGCAAGCTCGTTACTGTCATGCACTTTAGGAGACATCACATGCATATTCAGCACAGTAAAGGCTCCTCTCTGGTTTTGTGTGTCCATTCACACTTTAGCGTAGGGACTTTACCCAGAGATTTGGAGGCAAACCTGACCCTGGGCACTGCAGCTTGGCACTCAACAACGAGCGCGGGGCATCTTTGTGATGTTAATATCCTGCAAGCAAAGGAGTAGGGCTTGAAGTGCCTATTTTGTTTCCTGTTTTTTCTTTCTGAAAGGTGCCTTTGACTGCTCTTTGAAGTATGAAACTGAGCCACAGCTGCCAGAATTGGGCAGTGCGGGAGCGTTGGACTGGGCTTGGGAAGGTAGCCAGGAGATCCCGCCTGCCGTTTGCCGTGAGTTTGGTGGGACTTGGGTACTCGCCTTTCACGGTCAACTTCAAAATTCTCAGTATGTGGATTCGTCTTTGTAAGAGCTTTAAAAACCTTGCAGCATGTGTCTGCCTTCTGAGCTCATAATATATCTTTCTAAAGTGCTGTCAAATTAGTTAGACTTTTCTAATTCTGGGTTACTAAATTTCCTCAGGATGGAATCTAAATTATACTTTGCCTCTTAGTACCGTGATCTATTGTAGGTCTGTAGCACATGCTATATTCCTAAGCAAAACATTCAGACAGTGTGCAGCATTGGTTTGTTGTTTTGAATAAGGATCATAGGATCCAGCCAACAAATACGTCCGATGAATTGGTTGGAAATAGGTTCCATTTCCAGCAGATGGATTAAAAAAAGAAGAAAAAAAAAAAAAAGAGAGAGAAAAATGGCTGGTATGGGGAGCACTGTTCACTTCCTTAATTAAAAGGTCCCCTTTATTTGAGGTGTTTTTTCAGCTTTTCTAGTTCACTTTTCAGTTTTCTGTCGGTAGGCGAGTCCATGGCCCTGGAGAGAAAGGAATCGCTTCCTAGAGAGGGTTTCTCCCTGGCTTTACTGCAGTTTCTCTGCATTTCTTAACTGATTCAGCATTTCACTAAGTCGTATCTTTGGAATACTCAGCTGTGAGGAGGATCTTTGTTTCAAGAATAAAAAGAGAGGATTTAAAAAAACCGGCTCCTGCAGGATGCTGAGCTCTAGTGCTGGCAATCCCTCTTTTGGGTTATTTCTTCTCATGTTTGTCTTTTTGAAGGAGCGCTGGATATGGATGGACTCTCACCCGCTTGCATTTCACTCCCAAATCACCCAGGTCATATTAAAAGACTTTGCAATGAAGCCCATGCTTTTATTGTTTAAAAAGCCACTATTTACTTCCAGCACAGGAAGCTGAGCATCTCCCTGCAGGGTTGCCAGCCTGCCTGCGTGGAACCAGCAATGAAACGCTGATTTAGTACCTCCGCGAGGAAAGCAGTTCTGCTTTCTCTTATTCTGTATGTCGATTGACGTTAATCCCATAATTGAAGCATCCAGTTTTAGGATTAAGCTGATTTTTATCAGCAAAAGCCTGCTAAAAAAAGCGCAGATTTGTGGCAAATAGCGATTTAGACCAACCCTGCCTGCTCCTCCAACACAATCAAACTTTTCCGTATTCCTTCACATCTCTGTCAACTCACCAAACTAGGCTGCTTCACGTGTTGGTTGAAAGCTGCTCCAGACAGCTCTGTGGCATGGAAATGTATTAGGTTGAGCAGGCATAGACTCAAAGCGTGAAAGAAAATAGCCTCTGAAATTTATAATCAAATAAATGCCACCAACCAGAAACTCAATTTGTAATAGCAACAAAATCCATTTTGGGAACAGAAACGACAGAAGCTTTTACTATCAGAAAATGTGACTATTGTATAAAGCTGAAATCCCCTGAGCGGTAGCTTGGCCTGAAGATGATGATGGTCTGAGTGCCAGAAGAGCAGTGCCTTTACCATTGGGGTCATACGTGAATTCCATTTGTTAATAAGACCAACTGGCACCAGAAATTTCACAGGTGCCAGCAGTCCAATGCGGAGGCAGCCACTTCTCTTAATTGCAGCAAAAGAAAAATAAGCTTGACATCGTTTTATCAGAAGCTACCTGGATTTATATCCTTGAGCTCCGTTTCATGTGGTGACAGGGAATGTCAAACTGCTTATCTCTGACAGAGCATCTTCCTCCATTCCTTACAAATATCTTTAATTTGGTATGTTATGCTTCGGTACTTTTCAAATGTGTCATTCTTATATTTTCATATAAGTGATTTTCCCCCTTTGTTTTCATTTCATTTTCATTGTTCTCTGATTCTTCACAGTATTTCCTTTCTGGCTGCAAAAGGGAGCTAACTAGGTACAGTGAATTATATCACAAAATGGAAAAGAAATGTTAGCCGAGTGATGTATTACTTTTTTTTTTTTTTTTTTTTTATCCCCCCCCTTCTG
>JAVJGG010000090.1:5046464-5112063 GCA_035590195.1 Aviceda cuculoides
ATATAAAATGCCTTTTAAAAAAAAATTACAAACATGCTTTGCATAAGAGTTTAATATTTTTATGTTTCTATTAGAGAAGGCTAATGTCTTCTGGAGATTTGTTGCTGTAACAAACAGCAGGATTTGTGCTGTGAAAGGAGTGCCATCCATTAAAAACTGCCTCAAGTTTTTTGGGGCGTTTGGGGTTTTTTTTTTGTGTGGTTGATTTTTGTTGTTGTCTGTATTGTTTTATCTACTTTTTGCAGGCAAAGGACTGCTGTAGGTTAAAGAACTGGAAAAGAAGAGAAAGTAAATAAACCTTTTCTTTTTGATTTATGATGTTCATTTCACAGCTGTTTCAGTACAATCTCTTTTGCTGTTTCTTAGGTAGTCAGCTGGAAAAACAAATTTGGAAATTAGGCAAATATGATTATAAAATGACACACACTGAGAAACCTAAAGTCGGAGAAGCAGGTGAACTGCCTGAAACGACTTACTCTGCACTATTTTTGGCTAATTGCTTAGTCTGAGTCACTAAGAAAATGTGGTGTCCTGTAATTGAGTTTTAACTGAGGATGTCTGTCTTTTTTTGGTGGTTTTTTTTTTTTGTTTGTTTGTTTGGAGTTTTTGAATTTTTAAAGTGTTTTTAATATTTCTGTTCATGTATATGGTTTCATGCATTTGCTCTGAAGAGCATGGCTAGTTCTTCCTGGTGATTTCCATGTCGTTTGAACTGCCTTGTTCAGGGCCTGTCGTATAAGTATCCCAGGACAGGTTCCACGGGTGCTGTCTTGGCATTATCTGCACGGTAAGAGTGGCTGATAACGAACTGCCGGCCCTAAGCTGCTCTTTGGGGTAGAGCATGGTCATGTCACAGTCCTGGTACCTCGTTACATTGGGACGTAGCTTCATTCTGAGTATGTTTCTGGAGCTGTCTGAATATTTACTGTTCATCAGAAAAAAATGGGAACAAAGACTTGTAAACACAGAAGTTTTGCAAGAGGTCCTTGAAATGATCTGTAATTGAGTGCAATAGAAATGTGTGTCAGAAGACGGTAATGGGAGGGAAATGCTGTCAGAGATACTGTCTTACCCATCAGAACTGGCTGTGTTTGCCAGGCTGTTGGTGCTAGCTTAGGGAAGCAGAAGCTGTTAAAAAGCCTCATTTCCCCTGTGCTCTGCTCACCTCTTCTAAATGTGCTTCACGGCTTCCCAAACCTGAGTGAGGTGGAGTCTTGACCTCAGAGACAACTTTGTGGAGATACACGTTGTGTTAAAGTCTCAATATGAAGCAAATATTGACTGATTTACAAGGGATCCTTGCTTCTCTGAATCATCTGGTCAAAACATTTTATGTCAGCATGAGATTCCATGGTAGGAATAGTGAGTTTTAACCCCTTTTAGCTTTTCAAAACTCCAATAAATCACTTTTGAATTCTGTGTGTCTGCTGAACTGCAAGTGTCAGGCAAGTTAGACTCAAAGACTGCTAATGTTACGGGTTGTGGCAATCCTCATTGCTCGTGCCCTGAAACAAGAAATGAATAAATGAAAGATAACAGCCCCCAGTTATACCGGAGGCCATCAGCAGGTGAGGAACAGGTGACTCAAATAATTCCCATCTTGGATTTATGTTTTTAAATGAACAATATTTCATGGGGTTTTGTGAGGGGGGCGAGGAGAAAGCGAGCTGAAGTTGAACAGAAATCCTGATAGATGCTTCTACTCCCAGCACTGAATAAGCAAGAAAGTATGAAATGCGAATTAAAATATCCATGTTCTCCTAGACAAAAACTTTTCTTGGAAGAAAACAAATCTGTTCTTGTTTATGTCATTGCCTCACTTTTTCTTCCATGTCAGAAACAAACACGGCTTCGAGGTGCGGCAGTATGCAGCTTCAAGGCCTTTGGGGATGCCGCAAGGTTACGCAGGTGTGGAGCAAACGCAGGCTGGCGGGAGATGGGTGGCCAAACGGGGCGTGCGGTGGCTCAGCGCTCCTCGGGGTGCCCCGTCTGCTCTTCACGTGCGAAAGCTCTCCCAGCCCCCAGCCCATCGTTAAGAAAGATGTTTCCTGTTGTTTTGGAGTATTTTGAAGATGACCGTGCTCCATGCCCCAGCAGCGTGTGTCTGTAGTCCCTGTGTAGGCAGCACGAAGCTTCACAGACTCCTTTTGCCTGTTACTCTGGAGCAGCGTTATAGGTCTTAAATCTCAAATTCCTTGCCAGGGACCACAGAAGGTGTCAGTGCCCGCGTCCTGCCCTGCGTGGTGTGCCTCCTTTTGCGTGGTTCTGGCGATAGCTGTGTCCTTAGCTCTCCATTGAATACGGCCGACTCGTAGAGATGGTTAGGCATTATTAATTGGGCAGAGGACAGCTGACCTGAAGCTAGAACCCTGATTTAAATGGATCACATACACACAGAGGCTGTTGCTTCTGCATAGAGGGATGTGGCACTACTAAGCAGTTATGAAGATGCTGTGAAAAACTGGGCGTGGACCAAAGGCCTTGGTAGGAGCCTACGGAACAGCAGTGCTGCCAGAGCAGTGAAATCCCAGGTAACGCTCTGATTAGGGAATTAGCAAAGCTGGGAAAGCTTCACTGGGCAATGGCCAGAAGAGCTTCCTTTCTGAGATGGGAGCTGACTAGAGATCAGCATGTCATGTTACCGAGCTCTATTTTTTTCCTTTGCAATAGTTGTTCTATCACAGCCAGTAGTGTATTTCATTAAGACTTGCTGTGTAATAAAATTCTTGAGAAGCTGTGACATTTAAATCACCTAGTCCTTCTGATATGTAGGTGATAGACTTACCATTTGGGATATGTTTCATACTTGAGAAATGAAATGCCAGTGTTTCAAAAGGCTAAATAAAAGCATAACTAAATTTATTAAATTCCAATATATAATTGTTTTTAATTAATGGTGTGGGATTTTATTAAGTCAGCTGTCCTCAAAACACGAATGTGCATAAAGAGGTATTGCATGTTTCTGGAGTCTGAAAGATTCTCTGCTGCCAACCTGTTGTCTCTGCGCTGAGATATTGGATGTCTGAGGGGATGTGGAGTACAAGCTGCTTATTCTATTTCACGGCATCTCTCAAAGATACAAAACCTGTTTTCATTCCAGAATTCAATAAAAACAAAATCATTTTAGCTAAAATTGAATTGTTACCACGTCCGTTGCTGAATCATGTGAAATGGGTGGAACTGGCGGAGGCACTGCTGGATATCCAGTGGAATTCTTCATCCTGCATCATGTTGACTGAATGCTCAGCCGTCTCCCAGACCTAAGCCCTAGCCGCCAGCCTACAGTTTGTGATAGAAAACATCTGCTTCGTTCTCTTGCACAGAAACACATCTACAAAAATGTTAAAACATTTTGGCTGTCATGCAACAGGAACTTGGACAGAAATCCATTTAATCAAACATACTCTCATCAGCTGCCATAGGCGATTTATAGGGTTCTCTGTGATCAGCTCTTGCCAGAGTCATTGGGGATCATCTAATGCGGGATGCAGACACCCAACCTGGCTCCACGGAGCATAAGCCTGGATCTGGGATGACGCTTCTGTTCAAAGCAAATGTGTTCTACCTCTTCCCCTTTACCAACATCACTATCATCCAGTGAAAATGAAACTTTTCTTAGAAAAAACCAAATGTTGATGGGAACCATTTTCATTCTAAAAATCTAGGACTTCTATCTGTTTTCCAAACAAGTTTGGTTTTGTGGTTGTGGGTTGGGGTTTTTTTGTTGGTTTGTGGGGTTTTTTTCCCCTTTTTTCTTCATTCTGCCTATTTTCTCTATTTTTTTCTTTTCCTTATGTTTTTCAATTCCTGCCTCTGAAAGCCTGGTATGAAAAGGAGAGATGGTAGAGACACTGTAGGAAAATATCTCCGTAAAAATTGAAAGTGGGGAAAAAATGTAATCAGCTTTTTTTTTTTTTCCAATTTGCTTGGAGAAGAACAGAAAGAAAAATTGTGTGAACTTTTCCAACTTGAGAAAGCATATTTTGTCAAAAGTATTTTCATTTAAATATTTTTATTTGCTTTACTGTTGTGCATTGCTGTGGCTTAGCAGTGGTAAATATTACCTGATCAGTCCCTAAGGGACCAAGGACTGTTGAATTGAGCCTGAATTTGTTTCATGGGGGAGCAGAGCTTGAGAGCCAAGTCTCTGGGCCAGTCCTACATTTCTGTTCTTGCAGATTTCGGGAGTATGCTAATAGGATTAGGTACTACCAAGCTGTCTTGCATTCAAAATTAGTATCAGAGGGGAGTGTATTGTGGAACAGAATTTCTTGCAAAGAGCGCTGATAGCAGAAGCACAAACTCACAGTGAGATTCAGCTCTCGCGTTACCGCTCGCTGCTGTGGCTTCCTCTTCCATCGCTTTGGATTGCTGCTGTTCCAAAACCTCCTCCTTTTCACACAGCTCCTTGGCTTCATCCAGAAGTTCCCCCCCGAGATGGACACTCTTGCCCACACACAGATACCCTTACGTCAGGGTGTTTTTACATGTGGCTGTGTCGTGGGTTATTATGACTAGGGGAGGAAGAACTGGAGTGGTTGCGTAAACAGCACATGCTTAGTTTCTGAAACCAGCCTTACTGACATTCTTGCAAAAGTTGAGTAAGTAAGTAGCCAAAGTCTTGGTAAGCTTTGTCTCTTGAGCAGTGGGAAGTCACGCCACAATGTTTCTTAAAATGACCAATGTTTTTACTCTGCTGCTGTCACCTCCCATTCTTTCTTTTTATTCATTTTGCAAAATTCTGTAGCGCTGGAACCAGAAATGTAAAATTACCCATTCAACATATGTTGGGTTAAAAATAGAACAAAACTCAAATTCCTGCTAACAGCTACAAAGCTGAACTTCAGATAATTCTGTTAATTCCCATTTACAGGGTCCAGCCCAGCATCCCATCTCCAGCAGCAGCCAGAGGCCAGAGCAGTATGAATCGGGCAGACCCGCGCGATGCTTCTCCTCTAACACTTCCCAGGCTCCAGCTGTTTTCAGCTCAGGGACTTTGCGCCAGGAGTGATTTCTGTGTGGATAGTAAGCATGAATAGATTTTTTCTTCTGTGAACTTAATCTTCTTTACCCTTAAGCCAGTGTAGGTTTGTGACATCTAGAGCTCCTCATCAGGTACAAAAATCACTTTTGTTTGTTTGTCTTGGACGTGGTTCAAGTTTGGTTTATGGGGTCTTTGTGTCCGAATTGGAAAAGGCCACGAACAAGCAGTCCCCATCCATGCTGTCCATTCTATATGTTTCCTTTTCCCCTAATGATTGTTAACATTTGATGTGCTGTCTTTTTCCTTTGACTGTTGGTAGCACTGGGCTGACATTTCCATGGGGCTGTCCATTGTAAATCCAGGATTTCACTCCTGTGTGGTCACGGTTGGCTCAGAGTCCATCATTTCATATGTGAAGTTAGGATTAGTTTTCCCACATGCATATTTGACATTTATCTCTATTGAATTTCCTCTGCCATCTCATATGTCATATCATTTCATAAGGTCCTTCTGTAGTTCCTCACAGTCAGCCTTTGTCCTCATTACCCTGATATCAGCAAACTTCCTCCCCCTGCTTTCCAAGACTGTGCTGGAGAGTGTGGATCCCTAATTTGACCAGTACAGGTGACAGGCTTTCAGTCCCACAGGTCTGTGCGTCTCCCTTGGTTAATTGGTACTCAGTATTACATTGATAAATTCAGTATGCTGTAAAGTGAATATGCACGTATCCTGTTTGCTTCAGTGTTCTTCTTTATGAGTGTCCTGGTTTCGGCTGGGATAGAGTTAACTTTCTTTCTAGCAGCTGGTATAGTGCTGTGTTTTGGGTTCAGTATGAGAATAATGTTGGTAACACACTGATGTGTTCAGTTGTGGCCAAGTAGTGTTCGTATTAAGTCAAGGATTTTTCAGCTTCCCCTGCCCAGCCAGCAAGAAGGCTGGGGCGGTACAAGAAGTTGGGAGGGGACACAGCCAGGGCAGCTGAGCCAAACTGGCCAAAGGAATATTCCATACCATGTGTCATCATGCCCAGTATATAACTGGGGGGGAGGCTGGCTGAGGCCGCTGCTCAGGGACTGACTGTGCATCGGTTGGTGAGTGGTGAGCAATTACATTGTGCATCGCTTGTTTTGTATATTCCAATTCTTTGATTATTATTATTGTCATTTTATTATTATTATTATCATTATTATTATTTTATTCCTTTCTGTTCTGGTAAACTGTTCTTATCTCAACCCATGAGTTTTATTTTTTTTTTTTCTTCTGATTCTCTCCTCCATCCCACTGGCTGGGGGGAAGGAGCAAGCGGCTGTGTGGTGCTTAGTTGCTGGCTGGGGTTAGGCCACGACAACAAGAAACCAGAAAAACTATGGGAAAATGACTGCTAACAGTTTTCAGCTCACAGGGTGTTTGTGAGTATTCTGGCTGCAAGTGTTAGATGTTGCAGAAATCCAGGCTAATCAGGACAGTTGTATTACTCTTCTTTCTCTTGAAGAGGAACCTGGTAGCTGATGAGAATCCTCTGAAGTACAAAGTCTCTTCTTGCAAGTGCTTTTGACAGCTTGCTCTAATGAGCTTGAATATTTCTGGTGATAGAGTAGCACACGTGAGAACAGAGCAAACCGGTTGTGTGTGTTTAGAAGCAGGAAAGTAACTTGACCAAGTTGAAGGAACCTCCTTGAGAAGCCGGTTGGTAAATACGTAACCGGTGACGGAGGACGCGCAGCTGCCGTTCACAGCAGGTCAGCCCTCCATCGTGAGCGTACTTGATGCAGGAAGGAGGGGTGGCCTCTCCTCCCCGTCCGTTCAGGGACTGTCACCCTTTCTCCAGGTAGCACCCTACCGTGGCAATCGTAACCGTCCCCTCTCTGAGCTGATCCGCAGCGTCTCTGCGCTGCGCGGGGGAGCGTGGGCACAACCAGCGTGAGCGTTGCGCATCATCTGCTCTCTGCACCGCAACGAAACCCGGAGATCTGCCTTTGGAGATCTGTGGCATTTGGGACTTTTCTAGCTTAGAGGTCTCTTCCCTGCCCCAATCCCACATCTGTTCCACTAGAGACAGAAAGTTCCCTGTGACAGATTCCCGGTTTAGTCCAAACGTGAAATTGTTTATGTTGATGTTTGTCTTGTATGTGTGCAAATCCGAGTCCCTGAGTTGATGAGTAGGAGAGAAAAGTGAGAGAAGAGGCTGAGAACAGGGATCACTTAAGAATTTTCCTGAACTGTTCAGAATTTGATTTCTGTGGATAACATGAAAGGCACCAATAAAACCTAGAAAGGAAACGGAAGATTCAGAGGTACCTCCTCTGATGATGACGATGTAGATAACTTGGAAGAAATCTGCCATTGGTGTCCTGTGCTGCTTTTCAAAATGGGCACAGTTGAACTTGTCGCAGAAAGGCAAAGACCGAGGAGGATTTGATCGGGTACGTGAATATACAGACAGGAGTGGGAACATGGTCCTGTGAAGCTCCTTTGCATTTCTCTCTTCTGCAGCAGTAGCTTTTATTTCGGCTAGCACGAAGCGTTAGTGGTTTTTGGCAGTATTTCAGGCAGACCTTCAGATAGGGATGAACTGTTCTTGAACCAAATCTCCAAAGGATTTGGCACAAGTGTGCCTTCCCGCAATATGAAATACAGATTTTTGTTCAGTATTTGTATTTGAATAGACATTAATGAATGCCTGAAGAAAATCACGATCTCTACTTTTTCTCTTGTTATTTGATTTCCTTTTGTCTGCTTAATGCTTATGCAGATTGTACATACCATACTGGAAAATCTTACCTGGAGACACCAGGGGTTGTCTCCTGGGGGTCGGGGGGTGCTGAGGGGGAAGGCTCGACTCTGATGTAACTGTGACAAAACATTTACGGATCAAGTGTAGCAGTTTCAGTACGTAATGTCGGATGATGATGCCAAACTGGAGGAAAGTCCATCTCTTTTTAAAAAAATTTTTACTCATAACCTTTTTTGTGAGTCTGCTACCAATACCAGAATGTGTGAAGCTGCTCTCCGTAGGGCTCATTAAGAGGAGACAGGTATCACGAAGTAGTTATTCTATTTGGTATTGGCTTTCCCACTTAATGTAAGAGACTGCCCAGTTCCCGTGTGTGCTCATCAGGAACTGATCACGATTGCTTATAGGCAGGTTTCAAGTGCGTGGCTAGCTAAGGCTTCTGAACGTCGATGTGTCGCACTTTTGGTCGAGTAATGGAAGATCTGAAAACTGTATTCAGGGACTTCATAGGAGGGAAGTCCACTGCTTTCTGTTTATTGTGTAATAACTAAAATGAGGCGAGAAAGAGACTAACCATGATAGTTTGTGGGCTAAATCCAGTGTCTTGTGTAAACAGATCCAGTGCTTGACTGGAGATCAATGTGAAATTTAACCTGAAATCTAGAATCATGTCAGCGAAGTAGCCGATATCCCAGGAGAGCTAAATCCTTGTGACCTTTTTCAGCTTTGCTGAGTTGGTAGATCTATTGCTCTAGTATATGCTTTAAGGGTGGTTTTTATACACCACTTGTCAAATTGTAAGTCCTTGTAACAGATTAGCCCTGCAGAAGGTATGCCCCAAGTTTCCTCTAGACTTCCCACATCACACTGAGTAATGATTCTCTATTGATGAAAAACTGAGTTTGTTTCATTTGCTGTCACATTTGAAGCACAGGTATATTTTTTTCTTCCCTAGGACTGGTTATTTTAATGCATATATTCAAAATTCAAGTCCAGTCTGAAATGACCTGTATCAGCTATGATATAGTCAGGGGAAAGCAGCAAAATATGATTCATTGAACATATTTTACAGTCCGAGGGTAACAGCATCCTCGAGCTGATTTTATGCAATACACATATACAATGTTTGGTTTTGGTTGGAGAGCCTGTAGATGCAGATGTACTTCTCTCTGAATATATTTTGGCAGTGGTAACATATACATTGCTTTAATTTTGGATACAGAAATCACACTGATGGTTTTTTAAGCTGTGATTAGGAAAACACAGCTGAAAGGATCAGGGTAACTGTCAATAATTACTTTTTAGAGTTTAATGGAGAAGAAAAAATACATTATTATAAACCAGGTGTGGCATGGTAGATTTAAAGGCATTTCACTGAGTGTAGCAGATGTCCAGGTTCTCAAGTTGTTTATCAATGAACAAGTAAATCTTTTATTAATCTCTGTGCAGTTAGACTGTCAGATATGTGAAAATATTTTTGGGTGGTTTTTTTTTTTGTTTGTTTGTTTTTTTTACAATTAACTATATCTGTATGATGTGTCTCAGAAGGTGGTGCAGGTATCTTCATAGGCTGGTATTTAGGCCTGAAGTGAGAAACAGAATAATGTGCAAAAAGCAGGTAATTAGAAGCTGTCTATTTGCTTCCAAATTTCTAATCAGATTCATAACTCCTGCTTCAAATGAATGGAAATGCTATTTTCGTGCAAAAGCGAAAAATAAATATTTATCATATCAAAACCATTCCAATATTTCCCTGAGCACATCAGGATTAGAAGAGAGAGCTTTGTAGCTAAAATGAGTCCCTCAATGGCTTCCTGAACAGAAAGGAGATATGAAATGATCACAAAGTAAAAGTTATAAAGAGAATTTCATACATCACACCTTAACATGCAGACTCTGAAAGTGATGTTTGAGGATAGCTTAAGACATCTGTAAACCGTAAGGCATACTGTGAACCCCTGGAAACCTTGTAACAAGATTATTTTATAGCAAACTGCATTTTGTGGCACTAACAGACTTGATGGAGAATTTAAAAACTTTCCAAAACTAAGAAAAACATCAACTAGAGAAGAATTCAGCTTGTTAATCTCGGAAGACAAGTTCTCAACAGATATCGGTCCTCTGACCCGTTCAGGAGAAATCGACTGCCCAGTAAACAGCAATTGACGTGGGACTTTCTCCCCCATGTCCCCGGCTCATCCTTTATCTGGTTGCTGAACGGCAGAACCTCTTGCCATTGGAAATCCAATTACAGTTAAACAAAGATTCACCTCAGTGCCTTATGGAAAGCTTTGAAAAATGTTTTGCTTAAAGACAGTTCTGCCCACATCTGTCTAGATAGAGCACCAAGATTTTCTGAAGGTTTTAATGCTGTGTCGCACTCTCTCCTGAAACAGAGGATTCGCTAATCTTGACATTAGTGTTAATCTAGACCAGACCCCTTTATAGCTACAGAGGCCGGGTAGGTCACATTCTTGCTGCCTGTTTCCTCATGAGATTGGCTTAGAAAGTTGACTTCATTAAAATGAAATGGCTTTTTTTCCCCCCCTTTAGTTTTTTGGTCTAGCTTTCCCATTGTGTCATTTGAGCCCCTGAGAATTTATGTATTCAGGATTTTCTCTTCCTTCTGTGCACCCCTCTTTCAAAACCCAGCAGGTAGAAAATCACTTTGACTAAAGCTGAGATTCTCACATTAAAAGCTGAGATTCTCCAGCTTTTCAAAGTATGTGATTATATAAAGTATCAAATAATGTGAGAATTGGATTAAAAAACCACGAGGGCTGATTCGGAGACAAATGATAATGAGCAGTGGGTGAAGACAGTGCGTACAAATACAGTAATGGATAGCAAATGTCAAGAGTTCAACATTCAATTTTATTTCTCTGTTTTTATGAGCTGAGTTTTTATTATATATGGCATGGGGAGTGTGTGTGGTTAAGGGAACAGCTGAAAAGGTATATAGAGGAAAGAGATTAAGGGTCATGACAGTCAAGAGAAATTTGGGATGAAGCCAGGGGAGTGAGCACCAATAACACATGGGGGAGCAGATCGTCAGGTTCCTTGGGGTGCTGCTGCATTTCTCCAAATTCATGTTTGCCAGCTCCCTTGTTAATTACAGAAAGTTATGAGTCGCTTCAGCACCAGGAATGTTGTTTCAGCATATGACGGAGGTGGATCCAAAACTATCTTCCTCGCATGGAGATGGTTTCTCAGCACGTTCCTTCAAAACCAGAAGGAAGCTTTGTGTCCACGCAGCTCCTCCTTCCCTCCTTGGCGAGCTGGCTGTGAATTTTAGGGGTGAGATCTGGTTGTGAACACTGGGGCTCAAGCACAGTAAAGATTTTCAGCATATTGTAGCAAACAGAAATGTTTTTCCAATGAGAAGAGTGTCAGAAAAGCAAAGATGTTCCCAGCATCCCTCTAAGCTGTAGACTCCACCAGTGAAATAAGTGATGTTTATTCCAAAATTTCAAGTGGGCCATTTTCTAACGCTGGGTTCAGCTGTTGCCTTTGCAGCTTGCGCATTTCAGGAGCGTAGGAACTCTTTCCAGCTGGATATGGAGACTGTCAAGTGCTTCAGTTGTTGTCCTGGTTTCGGCTGGGGTAGAGTTAATTTTCTTTCTAGCAGCTGGTTTAGTGTTGTGTTTTGGGTTCAGTATGAGAAGAATGTTGGTAACGCACTGATGTGTTCAGTTGTGGCTAAGTAGTGTTCGTATTAAGTCAAGGATTTTTCAGCTTCTCCTGCCCAGCCAGTAAGAAGGCTGGGGGGGGGCACAGCCAGGGCAGCTGAGCCAAACTGGCCAATGGGGTGTATTCCATACCATGTGTCATCATGCCCAGTGTATAAACTGGGAGGAGTTGGCCGGGGGGGCAGATCACTGCTTGGGAACTAACTGGGCATCGGTCAGCGAGTGGTGAGCGATTGCATTGTGCATCACTTGTTTTGTATATTCCAATCCTTTTATTATTATTGTTGTCATTTTATTAGTGTTATTATTATCATTATCATTATTATTTTCTTCCTTTCTCTTCTGTTAAACTGTTCTTATCTCAACCTACAAGTTTTACTTTTTTTCCCCCAATTCTCTCGCCCGTCCCGCTGGGAGGGGGGGAGGTGAGTGAGCAGCTGCGTGGTCCTTACTTGCTGGCTGAGGTTAAACCGCGACAGTCGTACTGCGGGTAGCTGCATTCAGGTGTACTGTTTTCTCTGCTGACTGTGTGATTCAGTTTTGCCCTTTTTATGTTGGTGAAGTCCATTCTGCCTTTTTTTTTTTCCTTTCTCATCTTTGTTTTCATTAATGACTGCCGACATGCCCATGTATTGCTGTAAAGTGTATCCTTTATCGCCTTGCCTGAAGAGGATGGAGCCCCTGCTATACAAATTGACCTGTAAACCCTGGGCTGGTGCTTAGGATTAAAACCAGCTTCTGACAAGATTGTGCTTCTGCAGCTCCTCTTGGCCATCTCTCCTCAGACACCTGCCCTCTGTTTGGCTACTTCTGAAGTGCTGCTGCCTTGTGCTAGCTTTAGGATTAAAAATGTGTGATTTCTGGCATTCCCTTATCCTCCGTCCTGACTTACATGGAACGGAAATGACCTGCGGCTTGTTTGAAAGTAGGCTTTAAGGAGGAGGATGGAAGTGTTACGCCCTGCCAAAGTGAATACATGAATTTAGCCGAGAGTATTTAGTCTGGCGTTTGTACACAGGGAGCCGAAGGAGGAGAGTTCCTTCCTCGGGTGTGAGACTGGACCGGTTATGCATCGTGGATTCACCGACTGGCAGGGAGGCGGCTGCCTCACGTTAATACCCCTGCACAACTGCGCAATTGCTTTGAGAGTATTCCCAAGCACATCTGTAACAGGGCTCTTTAAAGAGCAGTTATGCTATAAAATGCGAGACTCTTCAATATTACATCTTGGTGCCTCACGTTTATTCTTGCTCCCTCAATGATTTCCTCATCAAATGCGGTCCATTTAAAGATTCAGAATGAGATTTTTCTTAACTGCCAGCTTTGCAACAGCAACCTGCTATCCAAGAAATCAAGCTGTGTGCTGTCTGCTTCATCAATCATTACCAGCCAGCACCGACGGGAAGGATTCAGGATGGAAACTTAGCTGGCAATTAGGCAGCTAACACATAGGAGCGGGTGGAGTGTTATCTTGTGCTGGCAGCGGCCTCTGCGGTGCAAATGGTAGGGGAAAGAAGTTTTGCCTCTTTCTTAAGAAGGTCAACCTGTGGCTTTGTACAGGGATTAATATTCCCTATTTTGGGGCTTTACTGTCTTGAAAATTGGCTGTATCTCTCTGCGTTTGATAACAGCAGCAACATTTGGCTGTTGGTTTTTTGGTTGTTTTTTTTTTTTTTTATTTTTGAGAGGGCAACATTTTGGAATTGACAGCTTTGGCATCCCTTCCCAGCCCTACTGTTGGGGCAGCATTGCATCTTCCTTTCACCAACAGCCTCATGGACAACTTAAACAGTGTGGCATGTGTCATCGTGTCTGCTTTCCCCTCTGCTGTAGTCATAATTGTCGATAGTCTCCAATTACCACATGCATTCCTAGTATATGTTGCAGTATTAGACGGTTATGAGACTTTCAACAATTTGGAGCTGTCCTATATGGCAGCAGCTCGGTGAATTAAAGGCTTTTCCAAGCAAACAGTGGTTGTTTTGAGAAGTCAGAGTGTGACATGGGGATAGGCTTTCTCACTGCTGAGACGTGCCGTGTGTGTCTCACACGCAACACACATGACTTGCTGAAAGAGGAAAAGGTGAAAATGCATCATCGTGAACCGATCTTTGTAGCTGGGTGAGAAACGTTTCTTCCATCATAGGTTTTACAGACTTCGTAAAAGTTCCTGATTTTGGAGTCAGGATTGGCTACAGCCTCTGAGAGCGGAGAAGTCAGAGCAGCCGTTCAGGGTGGAGAAGAGGAACCATCACCCAGAATCCGTAGTTGATGCATTGGTATCCGTTATGGGGAAGCAGGGCTTGAGTCAGGTAGACCTGAGACTTGGACTTTTGCTTTGCAAATCCCGAGTGAGTACCCTAACCACGGGGAAGCTCCTGTCCCCTTGCCTGAGAAGATCTGTCTTCAATTAACTTAAAAGTAAATGGTCTTTCCAGCAGCCTTCACTCTGTTTCTCACTGGCTGATAGACTGTGTCCCTAGCCCAGAGACACGATTAACCTCTCGGGGAATAACCGGAGGCAGAGAGGCCATTCCCGCATTTCCCAGGAGACTTGATCCCAGTTTGACTTGCAAACCCTCAGCAGCGAGGCCTCTTGCAGTCTGGGCTGACCACAAACCCTTGGGCAAGTACTACGTGTGCAGACTGAAGGTGAAGAGGAAGGGGTGTGGAATGATGGCTTACAGCAGTTATAGATACACCAAAACTTTGAGGGAAAACCCCCAAAAGTATTGCAGGGAAAAGCCATCAAAGCAGACAGTTATTCCCATTTTTTCAGGCCTGTGTACGAAAGCAGAACCTGTGGTATTAAGATCTGCAGTAATTTTGCAAAATTGTTTCCTCTTCTTAAGTGGAAATGAATTAAATCGTACTGTGAGCGGTATTGTGGTCAGTGCATCATAATGGAAAACCAGCAAATAAAAATTACTCTTCCAGCAATAATGTGTTAATGTCTTTTTAGCACCAAATCAATTTTTGATAGTTATCACTGATGTGTTTTTTTAATAATTGACTGGGATGCTTAATAATGCTATGTATAATTTAGGAATCCAATTTAGTGACAAAACTAGAAAGAAACCACCATATTAAATAGGCACAAAAATAAGTTTAATACAATTCGTGGGAAGGAATCGTAACTTCAGAGCAGGCAAAATACAATAAGCACTAATGTAACCTTTTAAAATAAGTATTAAGCACAAAACCTCCCAGCCTGTCCAGAGTGGAGCATGAGGTGCTGTAGAGGCTTTGATGCCTTGGTTCATAGCCTGTAATCTGTCTGTCCACCCAGAAAAGTTCTGTTTTGTTGACCACTTTTTCACTCTTCATCTTTTGCTCTAGCTGCCCTCATTTTCCTTTTTCAGATGTCTTTCCTTCTGTGTACTCTTCACAGTATTTTTGAAAACCCTTCTGTCACGGCAGGGTTTCCTTCTATTCTGTTCATCTTTTCTGCAGCAGCCAAGTCTGTTTAGTGACTTTATTAATTACCATGTTAGGTTCATTGAAGTGGGCACCTCATTTGGAGAAACCTCCTGGGGACTCCGGCAAATACACACATACTCATTAGACAGAATGTTTTTCACTTGTATATCAGCATTTTGATAAAAAGCACTTTATAATGATGAGGAAAATGGTGCAAGTTAAAAATTAGAATTTAGTTGAGGCTAGGTTTTTTGGTTGTGGTGTTGGTGGTTTGTTTGGTTTTTTTTCCCCATGGGCATCAATATGGTTACTAGCTATAGAGCTAGTATGGGTCATCAAACAACCAGGAAAACAATTTCTCACATGATTTCTGCACTGTGCTTGCAGAAATCTACCTCTCTTGTCTTGCTGGTTCATGCTGCTCATTATATGATACTTGGCTTGGCTGTTGGCAAGTCAAAATATGAAGGGCCATGTAAATAAATATAGTTCTGAATTTCCTTGCTTTACAGTAAGGGAACAATAATAGTGTCTGACGTGGTTTAGCACTGGTAGCTGTGCAGTTTAAGCCAACATACTCAGAAAATTCAAAAGTCATCTAAAACTATGAATTGGGTAGCCTATAGCTGGCTTTGAAGTTCAAATTAACTAGGTGATGATAACGTATGGTGTTGTGTTGGCCGTGGTGTATTCGAGGAGGGCTGAATGCAAGGTGGGAAGATTTTACAAATCCTTCTGATGCAGTGACAGGTCAGATAAAAACCTGGAAGCATTTTAACTTGGTCTAGTAAAATGCCTCTGACGTGTCTAGGGCTGTGCCCATTTTATAGACTGTAAAAGACACAGACAGGTCAGCTCATTTGGCAGCAAGTCTGCAGTTGAGTTGAGGCTGCAAGATCCAGCTTCCCTCCTGCCTCTGGATGAGCAGTCTGTCATAATCCTCGACTGTTGGAATGCCGTAGGTGTTTGCTTATCCCTTGCAGGGGGATCTACCGCAACCGTCTTGCTTACCGTCGGAGAAAACAGTCCCAGATGTTTTTGTCCGAGATGAGGATGTTTGGTCAGACTGTCGGAGCCGTAATTTCTCTCCCCAAGGATGAGCAGAGCTGTAGAACTGAACACTGGGTCACACCACGAATCAGCCTCCAACCACTCACTTTACATTTAACAGACAGCTTAAAAACTGGCTGGGTAACTGGAGGCTGCTGGTACCCTCCTCTCCTCCTGTAAGAAGAGACCTGCCACCTCTACCGAGTTTCTCTGGGGGCACTTAAGGCTGGGTTTATTTACTGTGTAACATGGTAGTTTAGTCTGATTCCTGCTTACTGCCTAATTAGTTCCACTAATTTATTTGGAACAAAACTTCCTCCCTTTCTGTTGAATAACTGGAGTGTGGTTTCTGTGAGCACCTCTAATCCCTCATTTAGCCGCTGTGTGGCTTGTTAGATGCCGTGCGGGCTCTCTCTCTCTCTCTCTCTGGCCTATGTTTTGAATAACTATTAGCTTTATAAGCACTTTACCTTAGTGATGCCCCAAGGCCCTTTTGGAACAATTGCAATAGACTTTGTGTAGGCAGAAGATGTTACCTTGGTCCTTTTAAAAGCTGTGTCTTCCTAAGGAGCTCCCTTGTTGTGAGTAGTCGCTGGAGCACGGAGGTTCCTGAGAGCCTGACCTTCAGGGAGAGGACAGGAGATGGTGGTGGGATGACACGGACACAAGGGGGTAAAGTGAACAGCCTGACCCTTGGCTGGTTGACAGCAGAGTGGTGGAAATGCCCAACTTCTGGCCGGCCCTGTGACAAGATGATGCCTTGAACTCATCACATTCTTCTATGCTGTTAATGGCTGCATCGACCACTGAGAATAGTATGGTTTAGCTGCTGTTTATCTACTGTTTTTCTTTTGGCAGTGTGACCGCTGGCTATGCTTGACAAACATATACATCTGCGCTTCACTGTATATGTGTACCCCAGCTGGCTCTAAGTTTCTGCTGGGAGCAGCGCCCGGAGCATCCTGGGGTTCAGGCAGACCAAGTCGCTTTGCGTCCATGCCTTCAGCTAGCTTCAGTGTCTTCACCTGCACTGTATTAAGCAATATAGATGAGTCTGTAGATACTTCCGACAATTTTATTCATTCACTTTATTTTATTTCTCATACTTTGCTAATTAACTTGTGCCTGATATAATTTAATTTATCTATTGGCCTAATTCAATAAGACTATTCAGTAAGATAAATCAGAGAATTTTTGTATACTTTAACTTTCTTCTGCTTCATATCCTGCTGCCTGCTGACCTGCTCTCTATTCCCTTCCCCTTTCCAACCTTGCTTACTGTCTGCTTATTTATTACCATTAAAAATGATGTAATTATTTCTGTAACGTATGCACACTTGTAACTGAAACTCTTTGGCTTGAGAGCAATTTGTACAGAAGCAGGCTTGGTACTGAATCTTCCTGTTGAAGTGCTGCTTCTCTGTTCTTTTCGTGGTTGGCTGGCTGTAACCTTTGAGATTTTGGTAAGTAGAGCAGAGCGCAACGGAGGGATTGTGCAGGTACAGGCATTTGCCGCACAGCGTGTGCACCAGCACCCCTGCCTCCTAGCAATATGCATACGTGCTTGGGCTTGAAGTTAGGACTCAGCACCAATGGGCCACGAAGCAAAAGTGCCAGACGTAACCATATATACAGTGTAGACTTAAACTTTGTCAGGTGTTTCCTTTGTTACAATTGCTTTCTTCATTTTGCCATCATCATGTGTAGGGCTCAGAGCAAAGAGAGGCCACGGACGCTTTACTAGCTGGCACTTCTACCATTTGATACAAGCGACAACTCCAGCAGCCACCTGTACTTCGCCACCAAGGGTGTATTTGGCTCAGACAACCAAATAGGTACTATTTAATCTGTGCAACTTCTCCTCCTGAAAGTTTCACAACAGGACATCATTTTGAAACTGTTCTCTGGTGAAGATGGTCTTTTTGTTTGGTCTTTTTCCTTTTGGCAAAGGAGACTTTTCCTGCTTCCCTTGGCTGGAGGGAACTGCAGGCTGCTCTGCAGAAGCTCGTTGCCTGTATGAAAACAGACGTGAGGTAATCAGACTGGCACAATAATGTGCCATTATTTATGAAGCCAAGCCTTTTCTAACTTTTCCTTTGTTTATGCAGTGTAATTTCAATGTCATAAATACTAAAAGGTTTACTGCTGAGAGATGAGAACTTCCCTCATTCATCTCTGCAATTAAACTTGTGCCCACGGTGGCTTTTCCTTTTAACTGCCTTTTAGGATGGAGTCCAGGATTTTAAGAGTTTTCACTGCCTGAATTTTTTTAATGAGGTCAAAGAGTTTTTGAGGGAATTTTGAATATTATTTAATTTTCTGTTTTCTCTGCAGGTTTAGGCTTTATTTTTCAGCACAGTTCTTGAGTTCCTGAGTGACTTCACACAAATCCTTTTTCCTTTTCTGTGTCTTACTTTCACCATGTCTGTAACAGGATAAGCCTGGTTACTGTCTTTTAAAGTGTCCAGTGCTATATGTGAGCCACCCTAGAGCTAGGTATTCTCACTGTAACAGCTCAGCTGCTCCCTTTCTTTCTGGCACAATCTCTGCAGCCTCTGGGCTTGTCCTGGAAATGTGTCACACAATGACAAGTATTTTAAGGAAAGGAATCCCAGTTGAGTTTTTCTGCAAAGAGTGGGGAAAGTTACTGCGTGATAATCCTGAGGAGTACCGTGTGATACTTCTGTCGGCCGTAGGACAGGTGGTGCTTTTGTTCCATTGATAGAGCTCTGTTAATTGGGGTTGCTTCAAATCTGAACCAGTGTCTGCTGGGGAGAAGCATATACACTGATGCATTTTAAACTTTCCTAGAAGAAGCAGGGTTTCCTACTGAAGTGCTGACACTTACATTCCTTCGTACCTCCACAGACTTTGGTGTTCTCTGTGTTTCACTAGAGCAGACGCGATGTTACGCGACTAACAAGCTGTCAGAGCAAGCCACGCTGCCCTAAATAAGACTTATGCATAGGGCAATCCCTGGATGCTCCTGGCTGTAGAGCCCTCCAAGCTTCTGCTTCTCTGTTTTTTCTAGTTACAGGGGAGGGCACGGTGCAGCCTTGCCCCCAGTTGCCGATGGCTGTTGCTGTGGGCAGCTCCTAGGTAGGGCCTGGCTAACAGAAAGTGTGAAAAGATGGGGTATTCAAGTGACACTTCCAGAGGTCTCTCCAAACCTGGCTTCTTTGTTCTTTAGCTACAGACCCCACAGACTTTAATATTTGCAATAGAAAAAAAAGAAGTGAGCTGGTTTTGGATCCATTAAGTTAACTGAATTGTTTCTTTTGGTAGCAGTCACAGATTTTGTAGGTAAATTTTATCAGGAAGAGGAATATAAAGAAATTCCATGGTCACTGTAGAGCTTTAATAGTTTTAAGCTGTAAGTATGATGTTGCAATAGTGGGAGTAGCTGGCATGCATCAACCTACTTTCATTTCAAACAGCTGTTTAATGAGAGCTTCTTGTAAGATCCCCTGTTAAGAATAGGCCATAATGAGTATGATGAAACCACCTCATCCTTGAAAACAAATTCCCTTTCACGGCTTAATTAAAAGTGCTCCTAATACTTCTGTGAGCATACATGATAACTTAGGAAAGCCTCTGTTTTAATTTATATAATGCAGTTGCAATTAAGAAGTAAAACAGATAATATGTTTCTTTAATATTATATAGCAAAAACTGTTCTTATTTCTGAACTACTGTTATCTTCCAGTCAAATACAATGTGTGTCTTAACAGTTTAACAGCTTTCCCCAAGAGACTAGCATGACAGCCACTTTCTTGTATGCTTTTAGTTGTGTCTTATTGTGATGGAAAAAATAGTTGAGACTGCAGCAACTGACTTGGGCATGATTTGTTGCTGAAATTTTGGGGGGAGAACTTTACAGATGACTCAGCCTTGTGAACTATTTAAGCCCACATTTTCTGGGAACGGAGAGCGCTACTTAAAGCCGACTGTGCAGTGAGCAACAGTGCAATTTGCCCAAAATATACTCCACCAGTGAAATGTGCTGCAGGATGGGTTCGTGTTAGTGAACCTTGGTGAGAACAAGAAGCCGGATCACCAGCAGCCGGTATGGACTCAGACTGGGCCCTGTGGCCGGGCTGCTTCGGTGAGCCATCCCTGCTGCCCCAGTGCAAATAAAACGCAGGTGTAGGAGAACGACATCACCTGCTACTGTAAAACCACCGGCAATTCCCACGCCTTTTCTTCCTCCTTCTTCTCGTCTGCCACAGTGAAACGTCATTCTCTGTTCGTAGTTTCTGCGAAAGATGCTGGGAAAGGTGCTAATTAAAGAAAGAAATGTTGATTTGAGAGAAAATTGCCAAAATGAGGTTTGTAAAAGAACAACTGTTTCCTTATGGTTGTCTGAAATTGCTCTCCCCTTGGGAGAAGCAGAAAGCTATGAGTCCCTTGTGCAGGGACTTCCCAGCCTGCGGAACATGAGGAGGAGGGCACTGAAAAGCAGATTGTTTCCATGCTGTATCCTTTGTAGGGCTCTCTGGTGACAGACTGAAAAATCAGTGAATAAATGGCACTGAAGTGCATTAGAACCACTGTAAAAAGGGGTCTTTTTAAAAAAGAAGAGTGAAGTCTTGAGGGAGGGTTGCTATCTCGGGGGAAGAAGTTTATTGCTCTTTGGGAAATGCCCCATGTCTCTGGCCTGGTCTTGGGCTTTGACCGTTTTTGGAGGGTCACGGGCAGTGCCCAGTCGCTGTGATGGGCAGCCAGCTGGGGAAGAAGTCAGGGGGACGTCACGCTCTCTGGGAGTAGCCAGCGGTGTTACGGAGCAAACTAATGAGGAAGAACCCGTAACTTCCTGTGTAGATGTAGTCCTGCAGCAAAGGTATTTTCCTTGTCCTCTTTCCCTTTTATCTCTTCTAGGTGCAGCATTTTGATTTCCCAACAGAAGGCATGCTGTAGTTTGAACAGTCTCCTCTGGTGTATTACTTCAATTGTTTTCACATTGTCAAATTTTCTGTACTTAGTAAAGACATGCTATATCTGCGTGCCAGTGGAGATTGTGTGGTCATCACGTGAAGGCATGAGAGATTCAAATCAAGTACTTAAAGTATGGTGACTTGCTCCATATCGCAAAACCCTGACCTCTTGCACTGCGACACCACGATAGATATTATTAGCAAAAGGATAGTTAAAAAAAATTAATGACTAAGAAGTCTTTGTCTTTGTATTGATTTCTGGCGTGTCTTCCAAATGGTCAGGCTGACACCTGCATTGCTGACCCTTTGCTCTCCACTCCGTTTAGGACCCTGCTAAAACCTGATCTTTTTTCAGTTCCACCAATACTGCCGACTCTAATTTTCACTGATTTTTGTTTTTCCTTGCAAATCTGTCAATCATACTAAGCAATTCAGGTGTGATGTGTCTTTCTCAAGCTCTCCTTCACACATAGCTGCCTCCCTGTCTTTTCTTGGTGGGTTCTTGCAGACAGATTTGCTTTTATGCTAGATGGGAGATCAAATTCTTTAGCAGAGACACTGCCCCTAGTAGCATTGTTTGCAAGTTTTGTTAATTGCTCGTTGATAGTGCCTTGGTTTGCTGTTAGTCTGTTGTTTCCTCTAAAAAGAGGTATATTTGGAGTACCGAGTAATGTTCATAATTCCCCTCCTACTTTGCCAAAATGCTACTTGTGAGAGGCTAAGAGATTGCAAATGTCAAGCATGGTACCCAGGAGGACAATCTACCAGTCAATGCTGAAATGATTTGAACTAGTGAACTCTTGTTAAAACTGTTAATTGCTTTTTTAAAAACACTTAATGGAAATTGCCACATTTAAGTAGTCCATAAAACTGTGATGACACCAGCTTTAATCAGGTGTCATGAAAACACGTACATTATAAGCTACCTGGCCTGATAACTCTGATGGTGGTGATCAGTCATGACAGCCTGGTGTTTACAGAACTGGATCTCTCTGGAAGAGAAGAATCATTTATTTATTTTACTTATGAGGAGACTCTTTGTGAAATGCACCTTTTATATGAAATAATCGAAGAGAATGACCCCAGTAAACTGAGAAGTCTGTAGGGTAAGGTTGTGCTGCCTGGTTTTGAATATTTCATACTGGAATATGCTGATTTGTATGCTGACCTTGCTGCAGACTCAAAATAACCACGGAGGGCTGAATGAAAGTCACCGTGCTGTGTTTTTTCTAGTGTGTTTGGTTGATTCCAAAAGGCAAAATGCTACAGGGAGGTAACTCTGGTGTTGGGCAGTGAAGTCCTATGTATTTGAGAATTATCACCTAGTGTAGTTACTCAGGACCAGATTTTAAAGAATACCAGATGTTTGCGGGACATATTTTTTTCAGCATCAAATGAGTTAGCTGTGAGTCCCACTGAAAGCTTAGATGAGCACTTAAAGTATTCATGAAGGTACTGTGAGATGTCTCTTCACCTCTTCAAGCTGTCTACAGAAGCCAGTACAGAATGGTGTGGGTAGAAATAACCACAGTTCTCACCTGGGTTGCGTATCAACACATGACCCACTGGAAAAGATCTTTAGAAAGGAGAAGAGATAGGAGCGAGCGTTAGGTGAAGGCGTTCGCAAGGGAGAGGAACATTGAGGTTCTGGGTATCCAGTTCAGATTCAGACGCTGGCTGACAGCACTGGGCGTGCTGGCCCCACTCCAGTTCCCCGTGCAAAGGTGTTCCTCTCCTCAAATCTTCTAAAAAAGGTGTCATTAATTGCTGTGCTTATCAGCAGTCTCTGAAGAGGGCCTAAAAACAGAAGCGGCCCGATGAAGCGACATACTTTCTAACCCTTTGCAACGGACCCTTTTAGGTCACAGCGTCTTAGTAGGGCGCTGCCTTCAATGTTAGAGTCCTGTGCTTTTGTTCCTGTGTTGTTTACTCTCCATCCCCTTGCACCTTTCCTACACGTATCGTACTCAAATTTTATTATACACTTTAAAAAAAAAAAAAAGTGTAGTCACTATGAACTTGTTTTCTCTCCTGATAATAAGAGAGAAGTTGGACGGAGCTATGGTAGCAGCGGTACTGCCAGAATGGGCTATTTTAAGTGGGGTGTTGGTGACAAACATTGGTATTAAAATTCTAGAAATTAGTAAGCCCAGTGTTTCCACCTTTGTGTCGTGCAGAGTTTCTATAATACTACGATGATGTTTCTTTTTTTCATACTTCTTAAAGTTTTATATTGGCTCTTATCACAAGTTATTTGAGGAAACTTCAGGATATAACCTTGACTTCCAGTGATCTCCCTGCAAGACTTCACAGAAACTCTTCCACTGCTTTTGGGGTAAAAGTTCACTTTATTAAACCTATTTAATTTACTGACAATGCCGATTCTGAGCACAGCTTTGGAGGCATACGGAGGTGCAGGTGGTCCATCTTTCTAATGATGGGATGTATTCAAGAAACAAAGCCTTACTGAATTTCCTGAAGTTAGTGTCTACATTCAGCGGATCTCAGGAGGTTTATTTCAGAGGGAAGATTTCTTTGACAGCCAATGTTTTCTCAATTTGAAGTTGTCCTTGGTCAGAGCGCTTAGCTACTTTTCATTAATGATGTATCCAGCTTCACACTGAGAAGAGGGACTCTGTTCACTCTTTGAGTTGGCAAAATGTATGAATAAAACCATAGAAACTTAGAATTTTAAAAAATGAGAAGCATCTTTGCTTCTTTTTTCCTTTTCAGTTCAAAACTATTTTTGGAAAACAATATTGGAAACGTATCTGTTTTCAGAGGACTGAACACTGTCACTTTGTGAAAGTCTGTGCTTGTTCATCTCCATGAGAAATTATTTTTTATTTCTTATGATTTGTTTTTGTTTTGCCTTTTATTGAGGGGATGAAAAAGGGTTTATGGTGCTGATACAGCAAAATATTTCACGGGCTGTCAGAGAGAGATGTGCGCTAAAATGTTTTGTGCTGAAGCAAGTTTGGAGATGATACAGGTTACCAGTTAATGTTGGTTTGTACCTTTGCTGCCAATATACTGAACTTTCCCAGAGCTGCTGTGCAGCAACTCCTTGCCTCTTTGAAGTTATGAAAGCACAGAAATAAAAGTATATATGAAATATGAATTATTAGGTCTTTATTACACTTATGTGATTTTTTTTAAGACCTTATTTACCTAAGACCCTGACATTTTCTACCATTATCATTACTTTTAAAAATATAAACCCTAAATAGTGCAGACAGATTACCAGAAGAGCTAAAGGTAATTTAAAGCAGAAAATTTACAGTGGAACTTGAAAATAACTTTTTTTTTTTTGAGACAGCTGTTCTAAATGATATGTTCTTAGTCTTCCTTTTCCAAAGGGAAATTTTGTCTCTTCCAGTGAGGGCAATAAATAAAGGTGAAAGAACCACCATGAAAACATTACTGAATTATTAATTTGCTAGAAACACTGTCTCAGAAGAAAAAAAAAACCTCTTCAGGATAGTATTGGAATGTAAAATACTCATTATTCACCAAACACATAAGGATCTGCACAGATAAGTAATGCGGCTGGGCCCACAAACCTGAGATCAATGAAAGGCTTGAACCAGATTTTTAAAAATACTTTTTTTTTTTTTTTTTTTTTTTAAGTAAACTAGTGATTTTTAAAAATAAAATATATTTAGCTCAAGGTATACCTTCATTATAAATCAACTGCAGAATACCTGTGTTATGAAATCAAGCTACTGTAAGGTGTAATGATGTATATGCTTCAGTTTTGCTATGAACAGGAAAAAGTTCCTATTGCAGCACTTGGCCCAAAGATTTAAGGTCGCAGTCAGGAATGTAACACAAGCCTCATGAGTCCCAGTCCCTGTGCCTGCAACCACATATCCTCTAACTTTGGGTACCTTTAAAAATTAAAGGTGCAGAAGAAAGGTGAAATATTAACAGTGGGTCGTTTACTATATCATAACAGTTCAATCATCATGGCTGGAAAGTCAATATTATATTAACTTCAAAATAGTCTCTACTTAAGTTCTCCAAAATGATGGAAATTCAGCGGTCCTAGTTTTCTAGCTGTGCATTTGGCTGCTTATGAAACGTCATATAAAAATGATGTTTTGGTAAGAAATCATTACCGCTGTTCTCCCAGAGGCAGCAGTTACATGTTACATCAGGTTTGGTTTCAGAATAGAGTTTACTACAAAGTATGTCATATAAATTAAAATAATATTGCCATAAGGTAGTCGGGTAAGAAACAGTGCTTGATAATTCCTATTGGAAATTCTTTGAATATTTCTTAAATTGAGTATCAGCAATAACTTTGGAATGTCTGTCAACAGATGACTTCCCAGAAGGTGTTTGTTTTTAGTCCTAACTGCAGTGGAAGTTCATTACCTGAGATACAGATTATTTCATGTATATTCTTCCTGTTGCATCAAGGCTGTGTGATTGGCAGCTACAGAGTATTTTAACACCTGGATTAACAAAGGCCTTTGTCTACCATTTATAGAAGATAAAAGAGGATTTGAGCTTTTATAAACTAAACATATTTTACAAGACAGTAATAGAAACTGCAGTACGCTTCCTATTACATAAAATACAGTCAATTTTCGCGAAGAGCTGCAGGGGCTTCCCTCCCGCCCTTGTTCCCCTCCTGTTAAGCAGCCTGGGCGTTTGCCAAGGGAGCTGGAAAGGGTTTGATCCCCAAACTGCTGAACCCCAAAGCAACGAAATAATTTTATAGAAAAAATGTAGTACTTTAGCCTGTATGTGCCTACGTGGCAGGTACGTACGTGGTGGCTTCATTTAAATGCTGTGGGTTTTAGTCTGTGTAGATGTGTGTGATTCCCAATCTGCATTTCTGAAGGTTGGTGCCTTGCTCATATCTGATTCCAGTACTCGTACAGTTCACAGGAATCCTTCAAGGGCTTATTTGCTCTATGTTCATCTGGGCTGGAGTGAGTGTACCATGTAAAATCCTATGTCAGCTCATAAACTGCATGTACAGCAGCGCGATGTGAGCTCGTTTCACTTTTATCACAGGACCTCGAATCAGACTTGTTCTGCTGCCAAGTCCCCAAACGCCGCTTTGCAATGTGCCTGGAATTCACTTTTCTGGAATTGTTGTTTTTTGGTGTATACTTGTGCGTTTTTTCAGACTCTCGTGCAGGGGACTGGTAACTTCACAGATGAGAGCCAGGAGGGATGCGGCCGGTGCGCTGGGAAGCTTTGGCATGTGGGGTCCTTCCCAGGGAGCTCAGGGCAGGACGCAAGGTCCGCCGACACGAGCGAAATAATGTGATCTGTGCTTCGTGGGACGCACTGAACTGTTCTGGCTCACTCTGCCCGGTCTCATGGTTGCTGCTGTGTGGCACATTGATTTTTGTGCATTTTCTTGGCAGCATGGAGGCCTCAGTCCTCCTCTGCGCCACACGAAGAGGCATGATGTGTCCCGCTGGCTGGACACCAAGCAGCAGCAGCAGGCTGCGGTGGGATGCAGTAGCTCTGAGTGGAGAGGAGAAAAGATGCCAACAGCATTCCTTCTTTTCCTGCTGAGCTGCTTAGCTCTCTAGGCAAAAGGACGGCTTCTTCCAGCCTCTGTTTCAGGGAACCAGTTTTAATGAGCGTAATAGGCACTGTGCTCCTTTGTGCACGGAGCGGTGATGTTTCAGGAATGCGTGTTGAGGAGGTTTAGGAAATTTATGAACTCGACTTGCCCACAGTGGACTTAGTGGGATATGTAATTCCTTTTACTGTTACTGTTCACAAAATGAGTGCTTTAAGTCACAGCATTTCCTTAAACCTCTAAAAGCCGTCTTTTAATCACATTATCTTGCTGGTAACGGCTGTTGGACAGCACTGTGTGCTGCAAACTGTTTTGGTTTTTTTCATCTTCTCTCACCATCTCTCCAACAGCTGATCTGCTGTGACTAGGAAGATTTTTGGACTCTCCCGTGCCTCTTGTTTCCCTGGCAGAGTGATACTTATCTACTCGCAGGTTGTTCCTTTGCGAGACGGCATGACTCGTGCTTTGAAAAGAGCTGCTGTGTTGTCTCGTGCTCTAGAGGAGGTAACTTGTTATTTTAGCGCTCTTCATATCCTTATGACAGCTTGTCAGAGAAGAGAAGTTTTGCTTTATTTTCTTTTCCTTTCATCATTGTTGACTAATTAGTAGCCAAACAGACGGCATTTGTTTTTGTTATCAAACTGGTAGTAATAAGAGTTGGGTGCAACCCGAAGCTCTGGAACTGAATAATGAACTTTGGGTGTGGGCAGATGAAGACATGACTCCGAGCGCTGGCTGGGTACATGCAAAGCAAGACCTGAGGGGGAAATTTCCCATCCATGGCCAAGGTTTTTATGTTCTGGACTGTCTCAAAATGATCGTGGTTAGTTTTGACGTGCCATTTTAACAGTTCATGATGAACAATTTAAGCTGTCATGCTCTAGAATCGGGGGACTGGACTGAGGAGAAATTTTGGAGCTGACTCTAGTCTCCTTTATTTGTTTAAACAAGAAGCAACTGGGGAAGCAGACTGCTTTGTGTGTCGATCCAACATCCCCCGTAAAAGGGGATCAGAACCGAAGCCCCTCAGTAGAGATAGTGTCTCCTAAAGATGAATGGTTGTCAGACAGTGCTTTAAGCTCCATGTGACTTTCTGGGTGACAGATTAGCTGTGTATTTTGCGTGTTTATTTGTACCCGGCTACGAACGGGAAGGCCATTCTCGACCAAGGGATTTATTTTTCCAAAGGAGTTAAACAGTCATGCTTTTGTGTCATTCGGAGAGTAACTAGCGCCCTATCTTTTTCACCCAGTGATTAATTGCACAGAGCAATAGGTGACACGCAGGCATTTTTCATACCTAATGCAATTCTGGATGGGAAGACGTGTGGCACTCCGCATCCTGCAACTCCCTGACGAAGCAGCGATGGAGAGCAGACCTTCTTGCTGGCAGGTTTCCCGAAGCACCTCACCTCATGCGAGGAGACTCTATCACCTTCCCACAGTGGGACCAGATGTCCCAACACAGAATGTAATATTGCAAAGAGGGGAAAAAAATTAGGTAAAAAGCTCTGAGAACTAATCTCTCTTTTGTCGAACAGTTGGAGAGCTCCTGGCCATGGCGTCTCAAACCTGACAAAATTACCCCAAAGTCACTGATTTTTACATTCCATTTGGCAGTAGAAAATCTTCCAAAGCGTTCAGATTCTATTTTCCTTCATCAGCTCCATTGGGAGGTAAAATAATTCAGAGTAAGGGATTTTTGTGTTTTACTCAGGCCTGGGAACGATTAGCCATTTTTCTACAAAATTTCTTTTTTGAAAGTTTTTCTTGTCTTGCTTCCTCCTGGCTGTGTTTGCACAGCACTGGCATGTGTCTGCTTCTAGTTTGATGAAGACTAGCCATCTTCAGGAGGCTTGTTTAGAGTCAGACCTTTGCTATATAATTCTCATTAGTGTTAAGAGGAAAGTAGTTGGGAATTTCATCTCTCTACATTGAGCTGATTATCCATCCCAAACTGCTGCCTCGGTGACAAGCTTCGACCCTGCAGCCTTAATGTGTGTGTATCAAACACGGCTCTCCCACGAGGTAGCAAGCAAAGTGTGTGTTTCCTATGCATTATTTATGGAATTGAAAATGCATTCTCTTAAAAATTATTGTGGACTGTGCAATTCTTCATGATGCAGCTAGAAACATGGGGATCTCATGACATTTAGAAGGACCTGGGATGGGCACTTGCACAACCTTACGCCTTACGCAGCCTGTTATAATTCACAGTGAGGGTCCACGAAGACGTTTCAGGAGCTTAAGAGATACAATTAGTAGTTTGTTTATTGGAGTTTGAGTTTCAGTGAGGGAAGATTAAAAAATAGCTGGGCAAAAGTATCTGTACGGCATAGCAATTCTAGAAAAGTGTTTTGTTTTCACATACACAAAAATTTTTTTTTTTGTCAGTCTTTTTCATAATTAGATCTACAAATTGTTCTTGCTGATGTAACTGTTGGCCAGACAGGGTGTGTTCGTTAGGTTCACTAGCCTTTATTCAGCGGTGCAAATTTGCTGTTAAAACCATGTTGTCCCCACATGGTAATTGGAGCAGAGAGGTGGGATCCTGTGCACGCAGAGACTGCCGATGTTCCTAACTCCCCTTTTCATAATCGTGTTTATCCACCCTTTATCATTTGTACACATCGAAAAGCCAAAATCGGGCAGACCTTTTTTTTTAATTTTGATGAAATTTTTGCTCATCCAAGCAGTCTGTTTCTTTCTGTGGTTGTACACAGCAGTATGCATGGGCAGTCATCAGTATCTCCCTCACCGCTCTCAACTGTGCGGAGTCAGGTGAATTATGATGCCTTATGGTATTCTCTGCAGTGAGGAGCTATTAATGCTTTGACTCAACTGTCTTGTTGATTAGCCTGGAAATGTTGAGAGCCAAGCTTTAGACTGTGCAATGGCTAATGTATGATTAAGCTCAACCAAAGACAGATTTATATTTGTACTAGCAAATTTAGGGCCTGTTCCCATGCCTGTTGTAGCTATCAGGAAGAGTTTCAGGTATTGGTCTACAGGCAAATGTATGTGCTCGTTAATGATATGCATCATCTATAAGGCAGGAGAATGAATTATATAAATTGCTGGCAATCTCCAGCCAGCATTTCCACGTGGGTTTAAAAGTCTTATTTTACCCTGGGTATTTCATCCCTACCTGCTAAGATGCATGCCTGGAGTGTGCCGTGGATAGCCTACATGCAAATAATGTACACGGTAGGTTTATTATTTCCAGGTAACAAACAGGAATGCATCAGCACATTGGAGACATTAAAATGTATGGTTTCTCAGTGGCCTTTAATGAGGGTTTGCAGGAGTTCCAGCCCTCTACAAAAAATACCTGGATTTTTCTCCTACACTCTTGCAGGGCCCGAAGAGAAAGGAGGAATTCGCTGTGTATGTGTTTTGAGGATACTGTGTTTAGGATAATCACAATTTTTCACTGGTTTCTCACGCACTCCCAAACATGGAGCTAGGTAAGCTGTTTAGCTATGCATCGTTCCTGCATTGGTGCCTGAAAGAGGTTAAAGTCCCTGTGTCCATGCTTAGCAGCTGAAATCAGTCATAGGTGTGCTTTCCAAAGGCAGCTACTCTGCCTGGGTTTGGTTTGGTTCCCAGGGCTGTGTAAGCTTGCACAAATGTTCTTTCAGATACGACAGTGAATCATCTTTAGTTGCTGATTTTCTTTTTACATTTAGTATCTATAAATGTACTAGCCAGTAGGTTTTCTGCCTGCAGTTAGCACTGAGAGAGGAGGATTGAAGAATGTTTCCAGAAGGAACATTTCGGATGGGTAATAGTGACTGTTCACCCTAGAAATCTGACTCTGAGATTGTCTTTTCCAGTGAAGGAACAGATACACTGTGTGACTTATGTCTTACCAAATCCACTTGGGTATCTTATACAATCAAATACTTCGAAACATGTCACAGACTAGGAAGTATTCACAGAAAGTATTTAATGGCTAATCTCAGGTAATATTCAGTGTCTACTGTGATAAAGTCAAGACACTCATGAATTGTTCACAGACAATTTGCAGAAAGAAAAGCGGCTGATGTACATTAGATATTCCTCACCCATCACTCAGCTCGAGCTACATCTGGAGGCAAGTCTTCGATAGTATTTCCCTTTACTTCGACATCCACAAGGTCTAACGGGCTGTGGCAAACACACCTTTACAGTTCCTCTCTCGTCAGGTAGGGTACCACCGTATCTTCCACAAGCGGCGCGTGGTTGAGCTTTAGTCCCCTGAGAAGTGGTAGCTCTGAGCTGCCCCTTGCGTCTCACCTGACTTTCATGTTCCCCCTCTAGTAGCACCGTTTGTTTTGGGACATCTGCTCCCCTGTGGGAAGGTGGCAGCAGGTGACAACAGGACATCAGTTAATGATTCTAAGCATGTTCAGGCAATCTGCCAGTCTGAGTGCTCAGCCCTTCTTTTTTTAACTTGTCAGAAATTCAAAGAAAATATATTTTAGCGAAGAGGCGCATCTAGAAAAAACAGCACGGTAATTATGGAAGGCAGCTTCTTGGCTATCAGTTGCTGTCCTGCACAGAATAACTTTGAGATTTCTATTTTTACTGTGGGAAGATGTTTAAGTCTGGAGCTACTGGCTTTGGTTCTCGTGGTTTGTTACTGCTACAAGCATTCAGTAAAATCTCTAACAAAGAGTTCTTGGAGGCTGTAGACTAGAACCACAGTTTTCTCCTTATTCTTTGTCTGTATTAGATAAAGTTTCACTCCATCAGGTCAAATTTTCAAATGTTATCAGAGAATTTTGTGTCCAAGTGTCTGATAGGTTTTATAAGTAGCTACAAGTGCCAGTGGCTAGAAGTAAGGCATCCCTATCATGTGGTTGATGTTTTGTAATATGTAGCAGGAGAATTGACAGCATTTCAGAAATAAGGCCAACATTTATAGGTTATATGCCAAGATGCATTAAAATATGTGAATTCATGGAAAAGGGAGAATTTGGAAGGTTTAAAAATCAAGTCCTTTGTATAAATTATCATGGTAGCATTGGATCTGCATTTGCTGAGTAAGATTCTTTGTGTAACCTAGGGCTCAATGCGTATAGCATGTGCCTCAGCACTTTGGTATAATCTCGTTTTGCGGAAGTTTTTATGTACTGAAGTTAAGCATGCAAAGAGAGATTATGATGGGGGGGAGTGGGGGAAAGAGACTTACCCGATGTTATTTCATCTTCAGTGTTTTACTTTGATTATTTTGCTGTATCTTTTTAAGCCTCGAACTCAAGTCAATCAGCAAAATAACAAACCCTTCTTCACTCCAAGCCAAACCCTTCCCAAAACCCAAGTGGAGGGTTTTACCCTGAAAGAGGGATAGAGACCCTGCAACGACTCCAAAAATATAGTTGTCTACTCTCAATTATACTTGGAAAGAGCTCGGGGATTCCAGTGATGGATGACAGTATACAAATCTCAAGTAGCTTTGTTTGTGTGTTTTGTGATGTGATATAGTAGAGATAATTCTTACCCAGTGTCTTTTAAAGGAAATCCTGAGGGTGAATCAATTACCTTCCTTTTCTGAATCAATAGAGATGGGATGTATTGCAGTTACTTTATGCTTTAGCGAGTGCTCAAGCACAAAGGATGGCTGTTGATGATAACCATTGCAAAGAATGCCGTGCCATTTTTTTCTCTTTCTTCTTTTAAGGACACTACAATCCCCTTAGTTCACACACTTTATCATTCCTAGTCACAATGTTTTCTCAACAAAGATTTAAGAGCAGGAGGAGGAAGTCAGCTCTCAAAACATACAAAGTACGCACTGAAACATGGCTTGTAGTCCTAATGACAGCACTTCCCGCTCCCGAGACTCTCCAGACCTTCAACACTTGTGAATTTTGCCTCAAGAACATTCAGATTTAGGAGATGGAGTCAGGGGGAAATGGGTTATGAGCTGACACTGTGGTGCTAGCTAAGGTTAAATCGAGTAGCTGAGGCTCAGTCAAGGATAAAGACAGATTTTCTGTTTCTCTGATTCTAAAGCAAATTACCTTTATGCTTTTTGCAAGATGCTTCTTTGTATCCCACCAGGTACGCTTTTGTTCAAAAAAAGGTAAAATACTGCTATATGTAAGACCTGATATTTTCAAATTATGTCTAATAACTTACTGCCTTTATAAACTTCATCATTATACTCTCAAAAGAGTATTAATATGTATGTATAATATGATTTAGCAAGACTTTATTGTAAGAGCTTCCTGAGTGCAACCCATATGGTAACCTGAGAGTAGTATGAAATGGTAGTAATACAAAATGAAGCGCGGTCTGTGATTTAAGTTTTCATAAAAGGTATCTTAAGACAATTGGGATAGCACTTTCTTTTTTCCCATTTGGATCTCTCCAGCGATCCAAATGTATCCGAGAGGTCTGTATAGGTCACACTACTTATCCGTATTGTCAGACTGATATCTGAAGAATATGGGGAGACAGGAAAGTGGAAACTAGATGAAAAAGGAAGGCTTCTTAAGCCCCTGCCTTTCTTGCCTGATACCGAGGTCCCAGGAGGGCTAAGGCAGTCTGAGGCGATAGAGAACTGCATTTGGCTTTTCTCTCTAGTTCCCTTGATCAGGATCAGCTTTCCTTTTCAGAAGCTGAGAGGAAACTAAAGACGCTAAAAAGATAGCGAGGGCTCTGACCACATACTGCATCTGTTGGCAGCTGCTTCTTGAAAGGAGGAAGGCTGTGTCTTATACAGAAATGAATTTACTTGTAAGAGAGGGTCTTGTTCTGTTGCAGGCATTTCTCTGCATTTTGTGTCTTGCATTGCAAAGAATTGAAAAAGAAGAGACTTAGAAAAGAAGAAAATTTAAAAATGCCTTTCTCAATGAGGAAGAAAGAAAATTATACTAGCAGATGGGGACAGGTTAGAAGTGTGGGCAGGAGACTTTGTCATGTCTTCACCTTCGTTTCTCTAGAATAGTTTGCGTTGTACCGCCTGAAAACTCAGCAGAAGTAATATGTGGAAAATGGTGTGAAAACGGAGGAGTTACAGAGGACACCATACAAAAGTGATATTCAAATCATTGATTTGGGAGGTTGTTGGGAGGGAAGTCTGGAAGTTTTGAGTCTGACCTCCTGCCTGAAGTGGGATGATCACAAACACTAGCCAGGTCAGCCACGACTTGGTCAAGCCAAGTCTTGAAATCCTCTCAGGGCAGAGATTTGTCAGCCTCTCTCGTGATGTCTGCCCATGCTGCTTCCTCAGTCTGAACCCTCCTGCCTGGGTTTGTGGCTGTTGCCCCTGGGTTGTATTGTTTGGCAATACCAGGGAGAATTTGGCTATTATCTTTGTGTTAGATTTTATAGCAGTTGGAGCTGCCACTAGGTCCACTCTTAGTTTCCAGACAAACAATTTCGGCTTCCTTGGGCTTTCCACGATGAATCTGTTTTGTAGCTCACTGACCCATCTTGACAGCAGTTTCATGGACCTTTGTCAGCTTCTAAGCATCACTCCTGAACGGGGAGGTGCAAAAGTGAACACGATATTCCAAGTGTGGCCTCACCGGTGCCAAGCAGAGGGTAGTAGTAACTCCCCAAACTCCTTACGTAGCCCACACTGTGGTTCCCCTTACCGGTGGTGGGTGTCCACTGTTGGCTTCTATTCAATTTGCCACCCACCAAAACCTACAGGTCTTTTTCAGCAAAGCTGCTGTTCACCCGGGTGATTCCCACCAGCCTGTGCTCGTGGGTGGGATTAGTCCGCGGCAACCGCTAAACTTTGCATTTCTCTTTGTCGAGGATCATGAGGTTTCTGTTGACTCCATCTTCACGTCAATCAAAGCCCCTCTGGATTGAAGCTGTGCTCTTTTTGTTGACCCCTCCCCTTAATTTAGTACCATCCACACGTTTGCTGAGGATGCGTGTCTGATAATCAGTTTTATGCAGGGATCTTTAATGAGCGGGGCATTATGAATGTCCAAGCTTGCAATTAAAAATAGATTCAAGAAATGCCAATGAAGTTTCGTCTGGGAGCCAGAGAGGTAATACTCCCTCTCTGCAAAGACCCTTTTTCTGCCTTGGAATATAGCATTCATCTACAGGTAGTTCAATAATAGAAACAGGTTAACAAATTAGGTGGTATTCAGGAAAGAAAGATGATTGTGTCTGAAAGTGAATTTTCTGGGTGAATAACAAAATAGTTTTGATATATTTCATTTTGATTAAAGACCAATCAGCTTAAAAGGGGCAACTACCAACAAAAATGTTTCAAGGATATTTAAGGTCCAGGAAGGGCTTTCTCTGAAAGTTATGTACCTGTTAACTACCAACAGGGATATAAATGAACCCTGTCTCTAAAAGCTGGATCCTAGAACTGCTGGTACGCTGAGGAACGTAGCAACAGATACGGCTGCACCACAGGGGTATTTTGTGAGTTTGAGACGAACCATGTCTGAGTGCCAGTGCAAACTTCTAAAACCTTGAAGATCACCTTAATCACTTCTAATACAGGTTTAACTTTTACCTTGACTCTGCCTCCGTGCACTTTCAGAGGAGATGGAAAGAGCACTGCGTTTCTCCTAAGGTATTTCTCTTTTCTCTTTTGCTGGGAGGGATCCCTTTAGAGAGGAGATCCTGCCAGCTTTCTTTTATGTTGCTTTCCACTGAGTTGTTCCCCTTGGTTTCTCCTTGCATTCTTGGAGGAGAGAGAAGCAGCTTTCGTACCTTCAGGGTGTAAAATCTGGCTCTGTTGGGGTGAATAGATGTTTTTCTTTGACTGAAAGACGATCAGAATTTCACCCCTAGAGTCTGCTTAGGGAAACCAGAGGATTTAATCTGAAGCATTGCACATTGTGATGATCATACATAAAAGAACAACATTAATCTCAATGCCACATACAGAGTTATTTCTGAGTGGAAATGAACAAAATTTTATGGAGTAATATTATTTGCAAGGCCTCCTCAGTAAGAGAAAATATTACAGATGATGAAGAGAAATAAGAATTACAGCTTGAACTACTGAAAACCTCTTTTTGACACTGTCTCTTTAATTAGAAAAAATGAGCCTAACCAAGATGTATATCATCATTGATTTTTATAATAAGCTTTTAAAGCAAACATACGTGGTGTCACCGTGCTATTTTATAACATACACTGCTAACCATTTATTCTGTCGTATAACAGTTCACCAGCAGACATATTTTATTATTTTTTCTGTGTAATAAAAAAGATAAAATCAATACCTATTATATGGCATACCTTCAAGGTTAAAAAGTACTAAATCTTGATGATAACATCTTTCCTTGTATGCATTAATTTAGGAGCAATATAAATTCAATACAAATACATTTTCTAGCTATATGGTTAAAACTAGATCCTAAGTATAAGAAAGGATTTGGACATTTGGAAACTAACATCAAGATACTGACGCTGCACAGTGTATTCACGTAGGTTGTTAAACTTCGCAGGTAATCTAACTGTGAAAACCTGAGAAAGCTGGTACATGGGCCAAATATGATTGGAAGGAAAGATACTGTGGTTTCACATATTTGGATGTCATTTTTGATCCAACAGAAACTCATCTGACCTGACAATCCTATGCCAATTAAATGGATTTATAAGATCGATACAAAAATGGAGTCATTTTCCTTGGCTCTCTTGCTGGTAGTCATTTAACAACAATTACAGAGTACAGTTAATTTAATGATGAGAAGCATCAAAACTGAGAAAGCGAGAATGGAAGTGTCAAAGCCATCAGAAGACTTGTCTTTACTGGGTTATAGCTAAGTTACTTGAACGCCTAAGTGGGAAGCAATATAACGTTGCAGCCTATTACTGTGCACTTTGCCAGTGCTTCCAGGCAACATCAAAAGAAGAAACTCCAACGCTTATCTCTGCTTATTATGAGTTAGTTCAAGATCTAATGTGATTGCAGTAGTAGCAAATGAAGAAGGACACACACTCTCTCTTTTTTTTATTAAGCAACTAAAGCTTTTGTCTTTCTGAGGCAATGAGGACTTTGCGGCAGGTGTGAAGCCAAGTCGTGTTACTTCGCGGTGATGTAACACGCACGGTGTGTGCTCAATATGTATTTCGTTCTGTGTAAAAGTAGAAATCTTTTCTAATCATTACTGCTTTTTCACCACTCAGCAATTAATTGTGTGTTGAGATACTTATGAATATGCAATTACTGTTTCCTGCCTGTGAGCAGTCTTCTCCTGTATGCATGGGAAACAGTTGCACAGAGTTAACTAAGCAATAGCTGAAACTCCCTGTTTATAATAACATCCTTAACATGCAAAATGCAGATGATGCTAGAAACGCTAATGAACAGATTCATATTTATAGGACAAAATTCTGCCCTTGGGTTACAACTCTGGGTGGGCAGGAGGTTTACCTGGGTGCCATCCCAGTGAGGAACGTCCCCCCTTGGGTTGTGATGCTTATGGTGAAAGGAACAAACTTGCAGTGCTGAAGACAGAAAGAAACAGCAAACACTGAACACCTCTTATCCGAAGAGTCTTCTGTTCCTGTTTGCATCTGGGTAATACGCAGTTTAAAATTGTTAAATGGCGGCAGGGGAGGTGTCCACTTGACTTCAGAGCTGCTCTCAGCAACTTCAAATAACAGCTTACACCTGGAAACATCCTTTAATTTACTTTCAGTACCAGCATGAGAAGTTCTTTAGCAGACTTACTTGCATGACTCCTTGTTAAAACTCCTCTCTCCTCCCAGCTGACTTGCAGAACTCCCTAGAGCAGAATAATAGCCCATGTTTTCCAAAGTATTTGTCAGCTGAAACACATTTTCCGAGAAGTGTGGCTGGACTTTTGTCGGTAGGATGAATTTACTGATGTTACAGATTTTTTCAATTTCTTGGACATTGCAGAAGGATTCCCTGTTGTGGCAGATGAGAAAATCTCTTTGGGAATCTCCATGCCAGTTATCAAATCATCACCAATTTCTGGATTTCTTCAAATTATTCACTTCACATGAACTGTATCTCTTTCTATTGACAGTATTTGAAGGAAAAAATCTGTGGGCTACTTAATATTTGCACCGTCGGGTTTTTTTTGAGGGCAGCAGCTGTTTAGTGAACCAAATAATGCATCACAGGCACCTTCTATTTTGCACGTTATACATTTGCTGGCCTTTATTTTTAGACAAATGTTTTCCAGATAAAACTGAGCTTTGTTTGGCCTTGGTTTAAAATCTCTTGAGATAACTCAGCTTGCTTCTTGCAAAAATTGCGATGGATGCGAATAATAAAATATGATTTATAAAGAAATACATGGGTTTGGTTTTTTTTTTTAAATTAATTTGGTGAGGAAATAAAAAGCTAGCTGATAGATTAATGTCTTACACGCTAAGTGGAAGTTGGAGAGACATTTTGCTGGCAAGCTATAAGCTTCTGGATACAGAGGATTATAAGGGAAATGCTCATGCAACCTTAGCAGCATTACAAACAGCAATGCCACAATGAACAGAACAGCCTCGTTGCAGCGATCTAAAGCCACTGCTGTTTTCTTTAAGGCAAACATTGTTTTTATGCCCTACAGATAAATCCCATTTTAAGCTTTGATCAAAGCAAATACACTCACTTTGAGGCTTTGGGCAGATGTAAATTGCTTTGTTATACACATGCATTTGCATACATTTGCAAGGAAACAGGGTCTACATGTAACGGCATGTAATGGTGCCTTTTATTTTTGATGGAGCACTGAAATTCAAGTAGCCAGTGCTTTTCTGCCATTGAGAAGGCAAAAGTTTCTCTGCAAAGGAAACAGATTAACCCAAGTGGAGCAATGCGGAGGTATGCACCAAGCTCCGTCATTGCCAGAGCTGCGAGGAGAGGCCATGCAGGGCCCCAAACATCAAGAGTTGTTTTGTTTTATTTATTTTGCTGTTCTGTGAACAGCTGTAAATGAAATAGATCCTACAGAGGGACATTTCTCTTGTTTGGCCACTTTTGGAATGACCGTGCCAGTAGTGTATGAAATATGCAGACTGCCAAAATATTGTTTATCTGTCTTTGTTACAGACTTCCATTTGTTCTCTTATATATTTCTCTACTTAGTTTCCTGAATTAAATTGGATTAACTTCCTCTCTCCCAATTAATGCTGTTAACAGTAATAACAACCATAATGCGTGAACATCTGGCATTTTAGTACACAGTAAGCTTTTAGAAATACCAGATATGAATCTATTGAAAGCTGTCTCTATAGTGATTTTCCCAGTGCTTTGTGGCTTAGACGATGAATTCTTCTTTCCTCTCTGGTTTCCTTTCATTATCAAGGTTTGTTAATTCTTTAGATGCCAGGGTTAGATAATTAAATACCCCTTTGTAATTACCGTGGTGCCTGTGGGTTTGAGATCTCTAGCTCATTAGGCAGTATGCTGTCCTTCTAAGATATTTGAGGGAAATACTTTCATACTCATCAAAGATCTCTGTGGCAAATTAAGGTCACGGCTGTCTCTTTGACAGGCTGAAGGCTAAGGTTTTATTTCTTTTTCATTAGTTACTACTAAGGCAGTTCATATCAGAAACAGCTTTCTGAATCCAAATATTGAACAGCCAGTTCTTCAAAACTTCGGAGCTTTTTGTAGCAAACATGTTGCCCTTATAAATTACCAATGACTTCTTCGCTATAGTGAACACAGAGATTTTGCGGGGCTGCCTGCACTTTCATACACTCTAAGGTGAAGATCGGCCTTACAACGTCTTTTATTTCTGCCCTATCACAGCTCTTGACCGTTTTACAAAGTTTATTATTATGGCTGAAGAAAGAATTGGAGCAAACTTCCAATTATTCCCCCTTGTAATTTTGAGAAAGTGCTAGCTGTCAGCTGCAGGTGAGAAGTACGGAACTCGCACTGGGGTTTCCCTTCACTTGGTTATGTGTCCTAGAGATCTGTGTTGACTTTTTGTTATCTATTTAGATGTCTTCTGTACCCATCTTCACTTCGTTCAAGTAGTTCTTGTGAATGGGATGAGGCTGGGCTTGCTAGTAAGGATTTGGACTACAACGTGTGAACTCCTGGTTCAGCTCGTCATTGCACTTTTATTTAGTAAAACTTTGTATGATTTGATGTCTCTTCACTAAAATGGGAAGGAAAACACTATTATACAAGGATCATAAAGAGTCTGAATACTAAAATGGCAAATGATGCTGCATTGCTTGCTTAATGGAAAACAAGCAAATGGAGCCAACGAACTCTAACATGAAAACCCTGGAGATACACTAAGAATGAGAAATAGGAGATGGATATGGCTGATTTAGGAGGTAAACTTACTTTTAATCTGGAGAATAGTTGGAAAGGAGAAAAAAATGCTTTCCAAACAGAAGGGATGGGGTGGCAGGCTGCAGGTGCAGCAGATGAAATGGGTTGATTGTGTGTCCCCATCCCCACCCATGGTAGATTGTCTCCTCTGCAGTGCCTGGAAGGAATCGGGAAGGTAGGTTGGCAGGTGAGCAGATCTGAGGCATCTAGAGAAAAACCTGGATTGAAGCTTGTTTAAAAACCCCGGGGAGGCACAGTTAATTTTTGTGTGAGGCAGAAGCCAGCTTATGAGCAGCAGAATGCGCTCGGAAGGGAGCCCCAAGATGTTTTTCCCCACTGGAAAATTAATAGGGAGTAGCAGGCTGTTCTTCTGCTGGCTCGAGGCAAGCGATGGGAGGAAGGGCATCCCAAAGCCTGCCATCACAAGCCTACCAGCACGAAGAGGGGGAAGGGTGTCACCACCGATCTGCCAGATGGAGCATGTTAAAGGGCAGCCTGCTGAGCAGAGAAGGCAACAAGCTTGAAAAGCCGAGCACGTTGACGAGCGCACCGTCTCCCCTAGGTAAAAATGAAGCTGCAGACAGTGTTTACAGTTGCATCACACTGATTCATACAGGCAGACTTGGGGGTGCAGGTATAACTTTGATTTATTGGGTTGTATTAGTAAACAACTGCATTCGATTGTAGCTTGAACCAAAATGCCAGCTCCCTAACTTTAGGGCTGTGCATGAGCCTGTGCTTGGAGCCTGGCCGGTTGAGCTGACAGTAAAATTCCCACGGACTAATGTGGAGCTCACATTGGAGTGGTTACATTGCAGGAGAGGTGTCCGACAGGACAGAGCACTCCGGCACCCAGGAATGAGGGCTACAGAGGTTGAGAAGTACCTGAGGAGTAAAGCAACCGCCATCGGGCAAAGCTAGATCCAACTATAAATCTCATGAAGAGCATTATGGTATCTTTGTCTTTTTGTGCCTCCGTGATTTTTATTTTTTACCACCCGAGACTCCAATATCAGGGATCAGATTAAAGGAAAAGCAGCACATTGTCAACTCTATTTCAAGTGTGCTGTGCCTTACGTGGTCATGTCTGATGCTGGACGTGATCTGTGAACTTTTTGTTTTCAAGAATTTTAACTCTACAGGTACGATGGCTTTTGCTGACCTGGAAGTTGAAGGCCATAAATAACACTCTCATTTGCAAAGTTTTCAGTTTATAGTGCTCTAGTGCATGGAGCTATGAAGCAGATTTTCATAAATCTTCTCTTTTTATCTCGTCTGATGATTTCTTTTTAGATCTGACCGTGCCAGCAATTTTCCACTTTGCCGGACAAATGAATGCATATCGGCAGAATGTCCATGGCAGTTGAAAGGTTAATGGAAGGAAAATGTAGTGACATCAAAGTAAGTTTTATTAAGTGAAGCTATGATTTTCTCCATTATTGGCTCTTCTATATGAACAAACTTAAATTCTATGTAAAGCACATAAGGACAGACTACTCGTGAGCAGAAAGCAAAGAATATCAATTTGTTGTTTTTCTATAGTTCCTTCCAGGTGAAGGTCACAATGAATGCATTATATTTCAAGTGTTTCTACTCTTACATGTGTTGAATATTTCCAGTTTCTTCTTATAATTAAAAAAGAGACTGAAGCAGAGTTGCGTTTTTAAAGACAAGAATAAATGTCTAAGGCAGCCCTAGGAGGAGATGTTGGATATTTTGGTTCCCAGTTTTGGCCCTTCCCTAAATGAGAATTTTTTCTTTATAAGGCTGTTTCTGTGCAGATACTGGGCACAGCACTGTGTCAGCACTAAGCAGATAAATAATAATCATCTGACAGATTCACAGTTGCACCTGACATACCAAATTTATTTGAAAAAACTTCTACTGCTGGTAAATACCAATTCTATGTTTGCATGCCAATTGTGGGATAACTACCTTTTGTGAAGAAGAGAAAACCCTATTGTTTTAAAGCATTTTCAGAAAATTATACACCTGAAAGAGGTCACTTTCCATTACGCTTGAACAATTTCACTTAAAAAACCACGCACATAAAAAAGAAAAAAGATCCTACAATTTTCTAAATTGCAAAAAGAATTCTTCTCTTTCTAATGTTCATTCCACCCGGGTTAGCTGCTGTGTTATTAGTGCTACAGGAGCTAAAGGCTGTAAAAGGTAGAGGCAGGTTTGGATTTTAGGCGAAGCCATGCAGTACTCGCGTCGTTTCTTCTTCGTGTAGCGTGCGGCGTTCGTCTCGGACACCTGTGGCGGTAGAGGTTTCTTGGGGAAGTGAAGATGAAGAGCAGAGGAAGGATAAACAAAAATCAGGACAGATATCTGAATGTTGAGAGGGTGACCCCCTTTTTCGAGGACTGAAGATTGGTGATAACTCTGAAGAAATGTTTAAGGGGGGGAGAAGGCAGGAACTCTGGATATGTTACAAATACAGATTTTTTTGTGTGTTTTTAAAGAAATGCACTTGACCTTTTTGTCAGTAGTTTTACTGAGGGATTTAATCTTGTCTTTTTGACCTAGAATAATATGAAAATAGAAAATCATTATTGGCACATACAGTAACAAAAAATATAAGCAATGTTTTCCATGAACTTTTTCAATTAACAGTAGATAATATATTCATTTCCAGCCCTGATGAAGTAGTATTGGATATTATTTTTTACGCTGTTTTGGGAGGAAAAACCCCAAATTTCTCCTATCAGTACTTCCCTGTAAATGCAGATTCTGTAATGATATACCGATCCTTTATGGGTCAGATTCCTTTCACCCTCTGTGTTACGGCAACTTCCACTGCAGATCAGACATATAACTTGGCATATATGGGATTTACGCTCACTGCTTATATCCTGTCCTGTGTGGAAATCCACTGTGTCAATATAAGCATATGTATAGCTGATCCCATACTAGGGATGTTATTCCACTTTAACTACACCAGTACCATTAAAAAATGATGTAAGGAGGAAAAAAAAGGGGAGACAGAAAAAAAAAAAAAAAGGGAGACAAACCCACAAGGATCTGAAATCCCACTGAAAGTCAATAAAGCTTTGGCACAGGAGTTATTTATATCCTTTTGTAAATGTTACCCGCTTTTTCTGGGTGCAAAGTGCAGATTCTCAGTGGAGGGCTGGCTGAACACAGCGATGCTTGAGGAGGAGGATGGGAAGAAGATAACAAGGCCACTGGGGAAGGACACAAGGCAATGGAAATTGTCTCAGGCACAGCGGACTTGTGGGTAGAGGCATGAAAAAGGAGGTGTGGGAATGGTAGGCACAGAGAAGGAGGGGAAAAAATGAGGGGGCTTGGGGGGAAAGTAGGAGCCATCGTGCACTTGGGAATGCCGGCTGGGGAGGAGAAGCCTGGCTGCCCTTTGCCGGCAGCGGGGTCTCCGGAATAACCTGGGTCGTTCTGCTCACACAGTTGTATTCCACGTGATTTTAAACTGCAAGATTTTCAGGTGGTTGGTATCTGCACTTCCTAAAGCTGTCTCGTCCACCGGTTAACCGTATGGCGTAGTTTTCACTGCAAATGAAAGCCAACCCAGTGAGTCCTTCTGGGAAGGGGGGGGTGTTCTGTTGCCCAGTTCAGGTCATGGCACACGCTGGGTCGGGGCGTCCCTGAACCGAAGGGCCCCGGGGGTCGCGGCTTCATCGGCCAAAGCTGTGCGGGACCGGCACTCCTCGGGCTCTGCTGGGTTTGCTTCCACCTACGTTCAGGTAATGTTTTCACGTGGAGGAAGGTGGAATGGGGGAAAAGGCAAAATGGAAGTTTGACAAGATATATATACATCGGCAAAAATTGCCTGCTAGTCTGTTATTTTATTTAAAAAAAAAAACTTTTAATGTATTTTTTTTTTTTAATCCTTCATGGCAAAGAATTCAGCCAGGGATTTTACTCTTGCGTTAAACCCCCTACCATTGCTGAATTTCATTTTACTGTAACTGATGAATTGTTTTAAGGCTGCACAGAGTTTCATGGTCAAAATGGAAATGACTTGAAGAAAACACAGCATAATTAAGAATTCTGCAATTTTACGTATCAGTTCCCTTACGATAATTGGCTTGTAACATGAAATATTTAAAAACACAATCAAACTCGGTCTGTATACATGAGGATATGTTTGCGTATCTGTATGTTAGCACTGCGCGATGTATTAGTTGCTTGCAACTAATTAGTTGCCAGCTACTCTCAGCATCTGTATTTCAGATCCCGTGGGACTCTAAGGAATGTGACCTTATTTTAATGCTTTTCTGTGCTTTGAGAATCCCTCCTTTGTATCTGCTACTAGGACGTGTTTTGTTGCTTTAATAACAATAATGCTCAGCACTCTTTTTAGATTTAGATCCCAAGGACATCTACAAAACTAGACAAACGTTATCTCTATTATAAAATCGCATCTCCTACTTTAAAGCTGGCCACTTAAAACCAGCGCAGGCTGATTAATTATCAGGTGTTGCTGTTGCAGGGATTAAAATAAATTGTGCTGGAAGTGCCAACGATGGGACTCCACCCAATTGTACAGCTCCAGCAGCTTCTCTCAACTCCTTTTACTCCTCCAGTAGCCCCTCCGCATGCCACCAGTGTGGGTACCGGCTCCCGGGTGAACGGGGCTGCCTGAATAAGGGAGCGCTGCGCTCCAGCAGAAAACAGCAGGAAAGGAGCTACTTGGAGTGCACCCGTTTACACACGGCGGTGACTTGCGGTAGAGATCGTGGTATCGGTGCGGACGGAGAGAGAGAAGAGAAAATGGGTCTCCTTCTAAACAAATACATGTATTTCTGGGGGCGTCAGGCTGCCTGACAGTCACAGGAGATACTGAGGTTTTGCTCTGCTTTCCCTAATGCGCTTCTGTCTACAAGGATGAAGAGAAGTTTGAGCTCGCTAGAACAGATTTAGTTTGACAATATAGAATCATGTTGATGTTCCTGAGGCCCAGGGAAGATTGATTAAAGAGGTTCGTTAGACTTTGTCTAGAATTTGGTATAATGCTTGATGTATAGTTCTTAAATATGCTGACGTTTGCCAAATCAGTATTTGTATTTTGATGAGAATGTTGCTTGTGTTTTGTAGATGATGCAAGATTTTTTTTTTTTTTTTATTCAGCACTAGAGCCACATTTAAATTGGAGCTTGTTCAGTGGCTATTTTCTCTTTAAAAGGCCATATTATATAGGATGCAACACTCTGGGATCTTGCCACTTGTGTTCATTGAAGATCTCATGGCACTTCTGGCAGGAACTAGGTGGCTGGACTTCATGTCCTGGCTTGTACTCCAGTTTGAACTGGCCAAAATCCAGTATGAGTAATTATATTCTGCATGCCTTAATTCCCCTAGTAATTTCAATTACAGTTAGTGTTGTTCTTCATGCCTGATCCTAAAATGTTGCGTGGCTTTGCTGTGTGATTAAACTGTTGCGACATTCCATCCCAGAGGTAGGTAAAATGGTCTTGGCTTCACACTTTGTAAAGCATTTCCTTGGAATGAATGGGCAAAATAAGCGTAAAAGATTATTACTGTTTATCTGAGAAATATTGATGGCAAGGTTTTCTGCTTGTTTGTTAGTCTTTTTCTTTACACTCAAGCAAGGAGTGTTTGAAACTCAAGACATGACGAAGAAAGTATAATTAGGCTTGTTGCTCAAGGTGTTTTGAAGGTTTTAAACCAAATGAAGATAATGTACCTTAATTGCATTTGCATAATGGACATAGTTGAAATCAGGTCCCTTTTTTAAATGTCTGTGACTTCCTCAGCAACGTATGCGAGAGCCAACTTTCTACCTGTGGCAAAAAGGAAAATTGAAGCTAAATCTGGATGGAGTTGAGTATGTGAGCAGAGTTCAAATGAAGATGTAGTTGTGCTTAGTGCACAGGGAGGCAGCCATCGTTATTCAAAGTGGTCACATGTTCACATTTGGGATTTACCAAGTCCTTGATCTTTGAGATACTGAACGAGCTCATTCCATCTGACTGCACACTCAAATCAAGCCTGAATTGCCGAAGATAAGACCTGCTGCGGAGTGCAGACATGTTTTTTTTTTCCACCCCACTATTCACCTGGCCCCAAGATGTCACACCTAAGCTGGATTAAAAAAAGCTTTGATGACTAAGAAGCATAAATAATATTACAACAGTCTCCTGGAGTCAGAGGAGTCACTGAACAAGGGCAAATCACATGTATGTTAGCTCCCGAGCGGGGAACTAACCCTGGGGAACTGAGAGTACGTACAAGTTACCTTCATGGGCTGTCCCATATCAGCAGAATTGGCATGCTGCTTTTTAAGCCTACAAACCCAACTCGTTCTTGGAAGTAATGTAGATCCTCAGGGAAAAAAAACAATCTTCCTTGCTCCAGAAATTGTCCTTGGTATCAGATGTCAGTAGCTCCCCCTCAAGCAATCTCAGCAAGGCTGAGACAATCGACAGCCATGCATGAGCACGTTAAAATATCATGGAAAACACTGTTAACTAAATGAGAATTTGTGGGCACTGGGTGATATTTTAGAGAGAGAGGTTGCCTTCCTAGGCTGATAGGACAAGGGTTCCCTTGAACCGGTGGCTTTCGGGGTTAGTGAGAATATTTAAGAGCAGTGTTTTGGGCGAGGTGTTTCTTCTGCCTCTTTTATGATTTCGAAAGCTTTGTAAAATGCTCCTGAGCTGCAGTTTCTCAGCTTTAAATAATTCAGGACTGAAACCAGTGGTCCTCGCTAATGCAAAGCTCTTAATCAAAGTAAGTTTTTTGCTTGAGCAGGTCAGACTCGACTCTGAAATAAAACCTAGGACACTTGATAGGAAACAAACTTTAAAAAAAAAAAAAGTTCAGATACTAGTAATAACTATTCTTTTAATAAACAAACAAATGTCTTTCCAGCAAGGGCAAAATCACAATACCTCATATAGCATTCAGATGTATCTGTTCCTTCAAGTGTTTAGTGTGTTTATGTGCTGGTTTTCGTAGACAGCGCTTGCTCGCACGAAGCAGGTTCCTCGTGCAATAGTATTTAGGTTTCTTTATTCAGTGAGGCAAGCTTGGCAGAATTCAACCAGCAGTACTGGTGGTCTTCCATAATTTTTCACAATAAACAAATTATCTGAGAAACGGAGCCTCTTTCCTATTTGGGGAATATCTGTCACCAGGCTGATTTTATTTTTTGTTGTCATGAATGCCATATGAAATGTGTTGGCCGTAGCTGATGAATCTCCTTTAGCCGGCGTCACCCGCTGTGCCCTTGCTCCGTGCTGGGGGGAGTTAGGGTGTCTCGCCACTCGGAGACCTTTATCCGTGTCTGTGGGCTGCGACTCGCTCTTTGGTTTCGTGTACGGGATTTTCCCTTGAGGCATTTCGCTCTTCAGTCAGTGTGCGTAGAGGGTCAGTAGTTCTCCAGTCCCGTGATACTCTTTGTTCACCAGGACTTAAGGGATGAAAGCAGGGAGCTGTAAGTTGGGAGCGAGTCTTTGGAAACCATATGAATTACTTGTTTTACCGTGTCAAAATAAGGACCTATATGAAGAATTCCCTTTTAACAGAGTCTCAGCCACACTCTCAACATGCGGTAGCAGATAGGATGATAACGTGGATAAACTGAATAGAAGTTCGTTATCATAGCAATGTTTCTCACAACTGATCTTAGCTAATAGAAGCCACACTTTAAAATACGTGTTGCCAAAATGTGGTATATACTAGGGGAGACTGTGCCTGCGGAAGAGAACTATGCTTGGGCCAATGACATTTTTTCTGAACATTCATATATATATCCATATCCATTTTAGTTAAATTTGCAACTTTTAGATCCTGTCTTTATTTGTTTAAAGAGAGACAAAAGCGTTTTAGATAAAGGTGGGTTTGGTTTTGTTTGTCCTTTTGATTTTTGGTCTGCTCCCTAGAGCCTTTTTTGAGTAAGGTTTTCAGTAAATCACATTGTTTGAGTTCTGCAGTTGCACTAGATGTGGTCAAAGCATGTTACCTCACGGAAGATTAACATAAAGCATTATCTGTTCTATTGGACAGTTGTGCCAACTTTATTTTTAGAAGTGACTTAAGCAGAGGGCACGCTGTGTTTTGCTGCAGTATTGATTCTTAAAATGTCTGTGTGTTTCTTAAAGAAAATAATCATTACTGTAGTTGAGACTACAGCTGTAAAATGCAAGATTTCTTCTTGGGTAATTCAGTAGATGGTGAACATGTTCAGGCTCGAGCCCCTAAGTGGAAAATAATATATGACAGTGAATCTATTTCAGAAAGCGTCTTTAAAAAAACACACATTGCTGCATTATTCTTTCAGTTGATAATAACTATTTCTGGTATATATCTCATTTGCCTGGTTTATGCCATCTGTTTTCTTTCCAAGTTTAGTATAACTATATTAGTTACCCATTAGACTTTGAAAGTTTTAAACACTGCTTTGGAAGTGTGTGAAGAAAGTTGAAGTCATTGTTGTCTTTTGGCTTTGAATTCCACAGCTTCTAAGTAGAGTATGTCAAAATAGCTGCTTTAAGAAAAAACACAACTACCACCTTGAAAAGTAAATTGAGTTAATAATGGTATAGATAATAATCTAACTTCTGTATTCTGCAGGTGTGAATTGTCAGAGGAAAAAGAAGATAAAGCAGTATATCATCAATAGGACTAGATCTTAGATGATTTTTTGCATAATTTGCATAGTAATGAAAGAATTATTCTCTTAGACTTCGTTGTAAGCTCGTATGAATCACCTTTGAAATAATTTATAGTACTTGTATGGAAAGAAAACCTGTATAATTTTACTGATGTTTCAGCTTGGCCATGTCAGCCTGACCTTCAATCACTGTCAATTGTTCCATTCAAACCAATCAATGAGAACATTATTAGTAACAGTAAGTGATCGCTTATGACAAATCAGTGCGATGTGATTGAATTGTCAGTGCAAATACACGTGATTGCAGCTGTAGGTGCAAGGCAGTGGCCCAGCAGCAGAAATACTTAGATGTGTTCTGTAGACTTATGCGTGTATGTATTGCCAGAAACAAATGTGTGGAAAGGGTAGTAAACTGAACACCAGGGATGAGCAGATGGTTTGTTGAAAAAACCGCATGTGAAACTTAAATGACAAAGAGAGCAGCAATAGCAACCTCCGGTCAGTGAAAGTGGCATGTTTAATTTCTACTCCAGATTAAATTCAGGTCCGATTCATGCCATTAATTGCATGTTCCCACTGCTGTAATGCAATTACTTTCACGGAGTAGCTTGCTCTTCTTGAATCTGTACTCAAGCTCTGAGCGACCTACTGATAGAAACCTCTCAAAACTGTTATCTGTCCTAGGAGAAGGACAGAGCCGTAGCCTGGGCTGCGAGGAGGCTGTGCTGCTGTGCAATGCAGGCTCTCGCGGAAAGGTTTGGGCAGGGGCTGTGTTTCCCAGATAGCTTCTCTGCATAGTCACTAGCCCGAATCCAGCCGGAAAATGGGACTGGAGACGATCCAGCTTGACAGGTGCATCTGCGATGCGCAGTGCTCAATGCAGCCTTCCTCTTTTTTCTGGCTTCTAGGAGGTGACGGCAACCATAGTGATGACTCCCTCTCTTTCCCCAAAGTCTTTCATCGGAGGGCCGGGGGGCTACTGCACTTCCAGGTTGCAGAGAGGATGCTGTTTCTTCTGGGCCATGTCCGTCTTGTTGACAGTTTTCGGTGTCAAATCCAGTTTCCCTTTAGGACCCTCCATCTTTTCTGTTTACCTACTACCAAGAGACTTTCTTGTCTCCTCTCCCCACTGGTCAGGTAGGTCTTCTGCTTCCTGTGAGAAGCCTGAGTCAGTTGAAGGGTAACAGGCTTACTCAAAGCAACCATCAAAAAAAAGGGATAAATTCTTCATCAGCTGCCAAAGGAAGACCACTTTTGGCAAGTGCTGTGTGCTGCTTACATCCTCCTTAGCTGGAAAAGGGTTGCTGAGAAGAGGAGCCAGGGGATCCAGAGGAAAGAGCAAAGAAGAGGAAAGAGAAAGGAGAGCTCTTGGTGTTGGTTTTTGTGCACATGTATGGTAGAGAGTAGTAAACGTGGAACAGTTGTGTGGGGAGGGGAAAATTATTAAAATAGCTGGAAATTTCATTTAAAACCTTCTTTGGTTTTTTTTGATTGAGCTCTTGTAGGCGGGTCTGGATCCAGTTTAGGATCTATTTTTGCTCCTCCTTGTGAATAAATATGATTTCTGCTGTTTGTCTTGGTCAGGATTCCTGCCAGCCCTCCCGCTGCTCAGCTTCTCACACTCTGCTGAGCTATGGAGTATTGCTCGTCTCTGGGAAGGGTTATGGGTTATACTGAACCCTCTTACACTTGTAAGATTAAGTGCTAGCCACCGTGGTTGCCGTTTTGTTTATTAAGAGCTGAAATAATGGAAGGCCCCTTCGTAAAACATAGTAGTGCACAGCACTGTGGTAGAAGCATGCTGTGCAAAATTAGGATTTCCAAGGGATTGATGCGCCAAATACAAGAATTACATCATTGACGATCTGGGACTGAGTGGGACTGTGTTTTGGGGACAACCCAGATGAAACAGTAACACTGAAAACCAAGGGGCTGTGGTGAGAGAAAAACCAAGAGTAAATATTTGGGTTACATGCTGGCTGGCAGCAGAGCAATAAGGTGGTGTCTTCTGTTTCTGTGCCCATAGAAATAGGGCTTGTAAATAAATAGGATGCGTTAAAGGGACTTCAGACTTCCTCATGAGATCGTCTTTCTTGCTGGCATTGCGTCTGAGATGATTTGATTCAAAAGGGATAGCATTACTCTTCGGCACTAGTAAATGACAAGTGCGAGCTCCTCACGTGTTAACTAATTTGTCCCAGCAGCACCTCATTTCTCATTCCGCACGGGCTGAGATGTTTCCGTGAATGTGCTTTACCGTAGCACCATGGATCCACCTTGAGTTCCCGGGCCCTGGTTCAAGTCTCCTGCCTGTGCTTTTCCAGCCCTAGAGAACAGACCCCCCAGTTACACCGGCAGCTCTCTTCTTCCAGCAGCGTAGGTATCTAACAGAAATGCAGGTGTCCGTCTTTGGACAGTATCAGCTTTATTTTCATGTTAATACTAAACTCCATTTCACTCCGTCCAGCTGTAAGTTTGGTAAAACTGTTGTCACTCCCACGCTTCTTTTGTATTTGCCCAGTGCTTTGCAAATCGTAAGGAGGCACAAAGTTTTGTATCGTTAACAGTGATTTCTGAGGGTTGTGGAAAAAGGAAAGTCAACACAAGCATTCAGCTGTGTTACAAACTACAGTTCTTATCGAAGAGATGGCCATTATATGTATTACATATGTTCAAGATGAACCTCTGCAGTAAATTTTGCCATAGCGAGGAAGACAACTAGATGAGAGATGGTGTTGCACGCCAGATCAGGTCAACCTGGGAATTAATATGCCGAGCCTTGATATTAACTTGATAGTTAAAGCACTGGCTGCTTTATTGAATATATTCAAACAGGTTAAAATCAGCCCCAAGCTCCCAAATAACATGCACAGAAAGTAATAAGTGGGTTATTCACCGGGCCTTCTTCATGGCAAGCAGCAGCTTGCGCTGAAAAAACTCGACATGCAGCGATGACCTTCTCGCTGAAAAAACTCAGCGTGCAGCGATGACCTTCTCGTGACTGAAGCAGGACGGGGGAGCAAATCGTCTGGGCCAGAGAGATGATGCAGTTCGGTGTGTGCAGGGCTGCTGGGCGCCCAGTCCAGCCCCAGGCTCTGGCCCTGGTGATGCCATTGGTTTGCAGTGTTGTTGGATGCAACTTGGCTTCGTGCTGTCCCTGCTTTCCTGGCTGTGAGAAATAACTTCTGTCAAGAGCTTTGAAGTCTTTACGGACTGTAAGGGCTAATTATTGCATAATAATTTAATGACTTATTCTGGTTGTTCCAGCTAATAGCTACCCATGTAAGAATATGAAACAGTATGTCAGTTCTTTTTACTGATAAAAGAAAAACCTTAGGTTTTCCAGTGTCACTAGCAAACAGTAGCTTAAAACAGGATTGCCAGCTGCCACATGGTTTCCTGGTAGCTGTAATATTACCGAGATCTCAAAGCTGAAAAATCAGTTTGAGATAAATCTCTTTTTCTTATAAACTTCATCCCCATCATCCATGTGCAATTGAGAGGAGTTTGCCTGCAGGTGTTGTTTTAAGGGTCTTTCTCCAGAACAGGTATTTTGTCCAAAGCTAGGGTTAACCTTTGCTCTGATTTTTCATGCACTCTCGCTGTTATCCGGGCTCCGCTCTGCTTTTTTTACAAATGTTGCTTCCTGCCATTACCTTTCCTTTTGCTACTTGAAACAAAACAAAACAACCTTCCCTCCCCAAAGCCCCAGGTTTCACCAGCAGGTATCCTTCTCTATTCCCTTTTCTTTGCCGTGTTTCACTCCAATTACACGGCGAATGTGGTTTCCCTTTGAAGTTCCCTTGCTGCTTGGCTCTGTATTGACTGTCCCCCATCGTTGTGTATCATCAGCAGATTTGACAAGTTCACAGCTGGTTCCTCCACTGTAGTTGCTGCTGCTGAGTAACAAAAAGGGGCGTAATTGAACCTTCCCCCTCTACTTACCTGCTTACCTGCTCCTACAGCCCGTATTCTCAGCGGGTTTTTTTGGAGGGGATCTCTTCCACGGTTTTGGTTACTTCACCCCCAAAACAACTGGCGGAAGAGACATCCTTTCAGTGCTCTCTACCATTACAGCCCAGCAACTCCATTTTGTGTGCACACACCCTAACGCGTGCACCCATGCACCCCAATCTTCCCCAAGGGGAAGATTTCCCCTTAATTTGACAGTGTTTGTCGGACAGATACATGATCTCCCTCCTTCAGCGTGCTGTTAGCTATAGACCTGGAGGTCCTGGAAGAAGTAGGTGATGCTGCTGTGTGGTTGAGAGCTGGAGTGAGCAAGGCACCCTGGAGTTAGACGGGTGAGTACGGTCCTTAAGTTTGCTTTGGGAAAAATCAGACTAATTACGGCTCGGTAGGGTCTTTGAGGAAGGCGCTTTGTCCTAGCGGAGGTACCTGTTTGCCCCTTCCTCTGCTTGGCAGACAACATTTAACACGGGCAAGAGCAATGCCTTAATCTCTAAAAAGGGGTGAGAGAATTTATTAATTTTCTGTGTTGTTTAGGTTTTAGTTACTTTGCTCAAAGTGTCCACAAGGGGCCAGTCTACTGATTACTTGGGGATGCAAACGCTTACCCGTGGGGAGCTAGAACAAGACCCTCCGAACTCTGGGCGTACGGACGGTAGGTTATTGCAGCCGCTAGCAGGAAAAGCATCTGCTCCTTGCCTGAGCTACATTGAATGAGACACGCTGGTGCGAAAGGTTCTCTAAATTACTTTTTAAAGCTGTCGGTCTCCTATACCATCTAGTCCTTTCCTTATTGTGCAGCTACTTCGCGGGTTTAATTAATATTATGATTATACAGCAGACATGCTTCTATAGCGTCTGTTGCTGTGGCAGCTAGACACTTTAATTACGGAGATTAAAACACAAATCAAGGACAATACAGAGTCGTTATGATGATAATTACTGGATTTGAATATTTGTAGAAAACTGGCCACTTGAGCCACTGAGGTTAATGTACAAACACGTGCCACTCGGTCTCTCTGGAGACCCGTGTTCAGGCGGCTGGTTGGGACAGGGAGGGGGGAGCGTGGAGGGGGCCTTCGTGCTGTCACCTTCTGAAGTGTTGGAGCTGTTGGAAGAATTGATACTTTTAGCTTAGGGGGTGACAAATTTGCTCATCCGGGGTCAAGACCCTAGTCTAGGGCTTCAATTGTTTTGTTCTGTTAGTTATCTTCAAATAATTTTTTTGCTTAATCCTAAAGGAAACATTTTCTCGTTTCTTACCAAAATGAATATGCTGGAGGAAGGATTTTTAGTATTTACTTAAAGGAAGCTTGAAAATTCATTTCATGTTTAAAAATTTGAAATACTAATATAAGAATATTTACTTTTTTAGAACATGAGCTGTTTGGTGGGTTGAAACAGTTTCATATGTTTAATACAAATTTTGGATTATTCCAGTCCATCTCTATAAGCATTTCTGATTTCGGGCAGCAGGGAGGAAGATTGTTTGACATAATTAATCTGGCTTTAAAATCACCATGTAATTTAGGCTTGCAGATCCAGCCCAGAAAGCTTTCATAAGGCGTAAGAATGCTTGCCACCCTCAAAATAGGGTTAAAATCTTTGTCTTCAGTTACTTTTATTTTACAAAAAGAAATCTGTAATTTAAGAATCTTTGTATTTTGCTCCTGTCCGCTTGTAAATACCTTCTTTCTTGATACTTGAGCGTATCTGTTCTTTCCACTAGATTTTCTGCTTGCTTGTTTGCGTGTTCACTTACTCTTTAAATAGAAGGAACAGAATAGGATCTCCCCTTAATTCTTGGCCCAGAGGTCTGTAACAAATCTGTTGTTATCTGGCAGTTCGTAGCTGTCAGTATGCTCGTGCAGTGGTCACTGGGAAATGTAAATGCTGCTCCTTTGAATGCAAAGGACCCTGATACTTTGGTCGTACACTCCCTGATTTCGCCACCGTGCATCCTCCTACATCGTTGCCAAATCCCGCTTGCCTCATGCTGTCACTCTGGCAGGGAACTGAGAGTCATAATCATATTAGAAACATGGCAGGTTAAACTCAGAAAGGAAAACTAAAAAGGGTCTCTCCAGAAGGATTTCTGACTGTTGAAAAATCTCCAAGTCATCTACTGCCAGCGTTGCTAGACACCAGGGGATTGTCACCTGCGGTGCAGTAAAGGAAAACATTTCTTTTTTGAAAGAATACACCACCATATTCTTCCTTAACTAGGCAGAAATAAGGGGCTACCAGCAGGAGCTAACTATAAACCTACAAAGAGTGACAAATAAAGCAAACAGAAGCAATAGACTATACGTGGTTGTTCGCCGCTCGTCTCCCTGGAGAGCTGTAGGGATGCTCTGTACGAAGGTGGAGAGAGCAGCGTGCGCACCGTCTTCCCTTTCCCGTCGCCCTCTCTTGAGCTAAGGTAACGCTCCCTCCCAAACGCAGTCTTGATTCGAGAGAAAGCTCGAATGAAGCACAGAAAGCGTCTCCCAACCATATTCCCTTCCTCCACGTATTTCCCATATGTGGAGGAAGGAAGCCAGATCTCTAATTGTTGCTCTAATGTTTGTCCCCATGGATCCTCTTAGGGAAACAAGCTGTGTGCTGTGGGGAATTTCCCTACGTATTTACAGCAGGAGTGAGTTTTTACTTGCAAGTGAAGGAAGACTTTAAGGGACACAACTGAGTTTTAATACTGGGGTCTATCTAGGGGAGTGGGTACCTGCCTACTTAGAGCAGGTGAGACGAGCTCTTCAGGCCATGCAATGCAACTTTATTTTGTACAGCATATTTCATTTTGGGGTATCCAACTATACTGTAGAATTACACAGCAGAAAGTGAGTGGTCTAAATTAGAGCGGAGTAGAGGCATGGAGTGGTGCATAAATTAAAATTATAAATAACTGAAAGAAGAGCTGGCAAGGTAGGCCAAGACAAAGAGAAAAGCCATGTTTTCATATTAGGTTTCATAAAAGATAGTACTGCTAAGCCAAAGAGATAAAAGGTCATTCGACTGTATGGCAGAACCTAGAAGGAAACGTTGACCTATGAGTAGAAGAGTGGTGGGAAGCATCACCTCTTTCCCTTCTCTCCTTGTTGATGGGGAGTTGACAAAGGTAGAGAAAGAGACAGCTGAAGGTTTTCCAAAATGTTAAAAGATGTTCAGTCCTATGGCTTGGGCTCATGCTGATGCTCAAGTTACTTGTTGTCAGTTGAGCAGAAGTGTCTTTGTGCGAGCTTTTAGTCTGCAGCAAAACCGAAATAATTCAGCTTAGTTTGGATTTGCAGTGAAAAAAGTTCAGTGTGCTTCTCAGTATCTCAGTGCACAGCAGTTACTGGTTTCTGTGTGCACAGGCGATGCAGTTCCTGCTCATTTTCAATGAGGAGAGAACTACCAGCTTTTAAAATGTCATAGTCCAGGACAATGGGATGAAAAGGGCCATGTGGTTTTGTTTTGAAAGGGAAATAGTTTTGAACCAGACTGTGTTAAAGAAAGAGGGATGCTGTGGCACAGCCTGATGACGGCGGTGAGGCTAGACTTCTTGGTGAATCGATCATCTACACGAATATCAGTGCAAGTAGACCGTGGGAAGGCCCTGGAACAATAAATCCTAAATACCAGGCTCGAAACACGGCTGATGTACAGAGTAAGCTTTTGAAGTAATTATATACAGGGCTTTCCAAAATAATGTCCCAGCAAAACCCTTTTTTTTATTCCTCACATGAGTTTTCTACAGCATACTGTCTTCTGCATTGGCTGCATTGAGCCGTTGGCATCCCAGCATCCTTGGCTCTGGGACTTTTGGAGTACACCAACGTTTTCTATTTGCTGAGAGGACATACAGGAGCTGGTAATAAGCAGCTTCCAAGGCACCGTTCCTTAGATTGTCCGTGCAGTGTCTTAGTTTCTAAGTGTGATGGATCACTAATCATCCTGGTGGCATTAAACCAATTAATAATAGAAAAACCAATAAAATGCTGCATTCCCCTGAAATTAATAGTGGGTTTGTCAAATACTTCAGTAGTGCTGGGATTTCATCGTTATTATTTAAACATTTGAAACACCTGAATTGCGTTTTAAAATTGTGTTAGTTAAATGCTTAACTAATCCAGATATTTAAGATCGGCAGGTGTATGTATGTACATACACACACTGTGTTCCTGTGGATGCACACTGTGTATGTAAATGCCTGTGGTTACATGACATGTATATTATGTGCGTATCCACATCTGCCTGTGATAGATCCTTTGTTACCGCTCCAGATTTATTTGTCAGACACTTTTGGACAATTAATTCAGAGCATTAACACTAGTTGCTTTTCATTAACAGTTTTGTTAACTTGGGAGGCAGTAGTCATTAGAGTACAGCGTGAAAACAACAGTCTTGTATCCCAAGTGTTAGAGAAGTTCTTGATGTTTTCAGATCCCCAGCTCAGTCTTAACCTGGCAATACTCCTGTGCCACTGGGCACTGAATGTCCACAGCTGGATCTTTCCCTTCATTCTTCCGTTAAATACAGTGTTAAGAGGGAACCCCACCTGCCATCCCCACGAGATGCTGGAGTACCTCTTCATGCTACCTCTCTCTTGTATCGTGGCATACATAGAATCAGCTTATACTGAACCTTATCTGCCTTCAAGATTTTTGGTGTGAAGAATGCCCAGACTGACATTTGCTACTAAGGTTTGACTGCAGAAAATCAATTCTGCCACTACTGGAGTGCCTATGTCCACTGCGTGTATACGGGGAGCAGGAAAGTAAATCTTGTAGTCCAGATGTACATCCCGCTTTAGCTGACATCTGCGATCTAACAGACACGACATATGCCCTGTTTCATTCAGATCCCCTCAGCCCTTTAACAGTGTGAGTCCTAATTTCACTGAAAGTATGTCATTTCTTCAGTGTTTTGGGGGTTTGAATCTAGGACAAGAGTATCAGCAGAGAGCAGCAGGTACAAATATTCAGCCTGTATATCTTATCAGATATTCAAGAATGCAGTAAGAAATGTCAGAGAGCGCTTTCTACGAAATATTTAATTAACAGCAACAGCTACAGAAATGAAAAACAACATCCAGGCAATTACAGTGTTCAATAAAGCAGCTCTCAGAGGATGGAGCAGCAACGGATTAGTGACTGACTGGCATTTAAATATGTTATCAACCAGTTAGGGAGACCAGAGTAAATTTGCTCCCCTGGGGATCAAGCTAGTAGAAGTATTATAACTATATTATTGTTTCTCAGGGCAATCAATTGAATTACATGGTGCAGTAGTCTAGGACGTTTGGCTGTTATGCCAGCAGCTGGTTATGTGATTTGTTTCACTGGACATTAATACGATGTACTAGGTGAGATACTTCTGTCAGCTTGCAAACGGCGTTTTCTTGTTTAAATCAACAAAGTATACATTCCACTTCTGGATTTTAAATGCAGAGTGTGCTGGAAGCTCCATAATTTATGAAAGTGGTGGAATATGCTAATTTTTGGACATTAAAATAGAACACAATGAAGAATTTATGTTATCTTTACCTCCAGGGCCAAATATATGCTGAGAAGGCATAATTAGTCTACCACTTGTAATGCCTTCTTTTCTTATGATCGTGCAAAAGTGTGCATAGTTTCACTGATTGGGGACTTTTGCTGTTATAGATTTTACATTAAAAAAAATGGAAGCCCTAGAATAAATAACTCTGCTTTTAGTATGATGAATGAGATAAAATTAAATGAACTGCAACCATACTTCATTGCACGCTAATGTATTCCCTTTACACATACGTACAATCTTGATGATGCAAAAAAACCATTTCATGATGAAGCTGTACAGGAAAGGCATACTCCAGCGTACACAGATACATGTGTAGTTGAATTCCTAATTGCATCTGGCGGTTGAGTCCATTGCTTCTCTCTGTCTCTTGGTAGAGTACAGGGATGCAAAGGAACTTGTAGGGAGTTGGCAACTGGCAAAGTTGGACCTAAGAAATAGGGTTTGTATTGATTTACGTTTGATGCTGACCATTTTGGCAAGTAAATTAAAATGAATCAGTGTCCTTTCAATAAATAACTGGTCCAAACCACGCAGTGTATGAGCCAAAGGATGGCGAGCCAAAACGATTCAGTAAGAGAGCTACATTTCTTTGTTATCATTCATTCTTTCTGTCTAGCGGCAACGTTGCCTAGGATAGCCTGTTGGGCCAGTATTGTAACAGACTCTTTTTCATAAGGGGACGCAGAGCGGCAGAGAACAGCTTGTTATTTTTTCCTGCCGTTGCATTTATGTAAATTCATTTTCCCCCACAGCCCCTTTCTTCCCAGTTTCTCTTCCAAAGGTGAGAGCAACCTTTGCTCTGAGGACACTAGGAGCCAATGTAATGGTCCAAGACAGAGCAGCTACTGAAAGGGTCGCCACTGTGAATTCTTTCTTTCACTCTAAGTGCATGTTATTGATGATTGGGAGTGAGGAAGAGCCCTGGATAAGTCAACCTGTTGAATACCCAGGTGTTTAGGAGTCCCCTGGAATAGCTAAATAATTTTCCATTAATGGCATGCTTAACTTTGTAAGAAAAGATTGCCATTAAAACAAAATAATACATCAATACAAACACATTCGTGTTCATGAACAGTCACAAAGACAAATTACAGACAAGCATGTCATGGTAGTAAAGCCCACCTTGAACGATGACTTGTATAAATCAACAAGTGTCCCGGATCCAATGCTGATTACATCCAAAGCTGGTAAAATGGGCAGGATGGTCTGATCCAGCTGGCAGGAGAGGAACTAAAGCAGGGTCCTCTTGCTCACTGCTGACCAGCTCATCGCGCAGAAGAGAGGGGTGTTGTATTTGCCTTATCTTGCAGATGCCAAGATACAACATACATTACCGAGTAAGAAGTCCTTCACTAAAAATGGACTATGTGCTATATTTTCTAGCTGAGAAATGGCTAATCAAGAAAAAAATGGGACCAGCTGCCCTGAGATGTTGCTGCTGGAATGAAATTCGGATGAGGTAAAGTGTAGACTGAAGAAAACACGTTTCTCTTCTCTGTTGCCATTGTACTAACTGCTGAGACGTTTTGAGAGCTCCTGAACATCCCTCAGCAGTCTCTGGTAATTCCACATCGCAGCAAGGAGAGAGGGGCAGTAGTCAGGCAGGTGAGAAACTCATAGAAAAGCTGTTTGTACGCCGCTCAGTCTGCCCAGTCCCAATTAAAAGGGGCAGTGTGGATGATCCTCTCTGGTGTCTTACAAAGGCACCTTGGAGAAAATTTGTCAACGCGGAAACAATTCTCACTGTGAAAATTTTGAAGTGCCCCTCTAAAGTTAAATATTAAGGATAGAGTTGCTTGAAGCTCACGTGGTTTTCCCCCTTACCTCTGTAATGCAGGGAATTGAGGGAAGCAGAACAAGAAAGGAAAAGATGTTCTGAAAAACAGAAGCCTGAAGTTAATTAATGCTCAGAAAGTGGTTTGAAGATGAAAAGCACTGCTGCTAAGTGTTATTAATAGTGGAGTAACCCTGCTGGTAATTATAAATAACAATAATGCTACAGAGCACGCTACATGCAAAGATCTCGAAATCCTTTTGAAATATGAATCACTGATTTATTCTGATATTCTAAATGGCAAGAATGAGACGTGGGGGCATGTAACAACTTGTTCGAGTAAGGCGTTAAATACAGAAGCAGAGGAGTCCAAGACTGCAGTCCAGATCTCAGACTTGCATTTTACGGATTTAACTCCTGCAGACTGTTCCCCGGCTGTGCAAACGCTGTGCAGCAGGGTCCAACCTCTGACTTTTCTTGAGTTACACAGGAATGTCTAATTGTGCAGAGTATTACCACTGAACTGAGAAGATGTGTACCTATACCTCTGATTTCTCTTCTATAAAGTTAGGAAGTGCAAGGAATCCTTGCAAGGAGCCTGAAGCTGTATAAAATGGACAAAGCAGTCCAGCTCTGATGCAGTAATTCCCCTGAAAGCATCCCTGGGATTCCAGTCTTGCTGTACATGTGAAAATAAAAACATTCAGTATTGCTCCTCCTTGCCACTGCTTTGTTTGCAGCATGGAGTGGTACTAGACTGAACTCTCCAACAGAGGTTTCCTGACTCAAAGCCTGGTACTTATTCCTAGAATTCTCAAAAACCAAGCCTGCAGAATAAAGTGACTCAATCGGGGCTGAGCGAACAGGGACTGAATTTCAATCTGAGATGCTAATCACAACCAAGGACCCATTCCCTAGTTTGAGGGAATGTCAATGTAAAAGTAAAATAAAAAGAACCAGCTCCCGCGATAAAAAGAGCATCTCATCTAGGTCTTGCACTGTCTCTGGTTTCTTGTGGCTAATAGACATTCTCTGGCGTATTAGTTTGGCTCTGGGTTTCATCAGGCCCTTTTTAAATGAGGATTTTTAGTTCTCAAAGTAATCTTTTCCTGTGAAGGAGGGTTCATTTGTATGCTGTTATTGTCATTAACAGTGTAATCTTCAGTCTTAATGTTAGTGTGTCTGTTTTGTGCTTCCTTAGGGTAGCTGTGAAGTACTTCTGCACTAACCCTTGAGTGCCTGGTTTCGCGTCTTGTGGAGGACTATTGTGTGTTGTGATCATCTGCTAATAGAGGAGATTAGTTGAATCACAGCAGTCTCCCAAGCAGAGATATGACACTTTTTTTTTCTTTTTCCTCTTCGGTTGATGTTATAAGCTTGTCTTTTTATACTGGGAATAATCACTTTGTGTCGTTCTTTTATTATTGCCGTTTCTGCTCTAAGACTTCTAACTGCAGAGTCCTAAAGCGCTTCCTTGTTTCATCTTCATGGCCATTCAGTGTGTTTAATGGGCTTACAAGCAAATCAAGACTTCCATCTTCCTTGAATGGAGCTTTTCTTGGAGTCAATCTGCTTGCACAACTGGGATCCCAGGTGCATGCAACCTTTCAAGCAGTGGTTTTTGTACTCCAGACCAAATTTGCCCAGATGTTATTTCGAGAGCAATCAGAATTATTAACGTATAGTTCAGCAAAATGTTGACAGAATACAAAGCATAAAACACCTTGCGCTGAAATTCCAAACCCAATTAAATGGGCTAATTCACCTACTGCTTAATTGGCTGGAAGCCATATGAGTAATTACTCCACTGACATCTTCCAAAATTATATTCTTAATTGTTACATTTATTTGCATCACAATGAAATAACCACATCTCAGTTCAGCACAGCTCAGCTCCTCTTACAGCAACAGCCTCGTCGGCGTAAGGGAAGAAGCAGTTTTACATTTCACAGGGTTGCCTTCGTGAAAACGTCAATTGGCAAGGTAGCAAAGCAAGGCCGCTGGGGAGACGGGGCAGGAAAATGCAAAGTTGGTCTGTTTATTCCTGAACATATGTAACTTGTTATTGTAGTACGTGGTGGCTTTTATTGTAGCACGCTGCGGAAGACTCCTTTCTTTTCTTTTTTCCCCTCTCTGTTATTGTTCACTAAAATGTATGAATGTAGCAGGGCAATGCTATATTGGTTGTGCTTGCAAACTGCAATATAATATCACACTCCAGAGATGCAGTGTTTCTATTTGCTATCATAAATTTATTTCATATTTTCTTTCCTTCGTAAAATATACCTCTACTTCTTTATACAAATAATGTCATTCCAAGGAAAATGTATGCAGAACCACTTTACAGAAAACCTCTATAAGCACTGTTTGGTCTTGCTGTGTAGATCTACTCTCTAATTGCTTTGAATTTACTTTATTGCAAGGCTGGGGATTGCTTTGAAGTGATTATGAAAGAATAAGCAGGCTTTTGCAAAGGGAATTTAGGAAAGAAAAAGCTTTTAAGAAATCCTATTTTGAAGTTCCAGTTCCAGAGGCTCCCTGGTTACTGAAATGTAATGCCAATGCATTCCCTTCCCTTCGTTCTCTTTAACGGTGCACTCTTCTTCATTAATAAGTCTTACACTGGCATGAAAATTGTTTCTTGAGATCATTTTCCAGCCATGTCATTTTGTTGTAGGGGGCCGCAATATTACTGTATTTATTGGCTTTTTGAAAGTCCTTTATATGCTTTCAGGAATATGTTCATTCATCTCACAAGAGCTTTACCCAGTTCTAACCCTGTTCCAAAATACAATAGACACATGATGGGTTTGCTGGCTGCATGATGAAGTACATGAGTTAGGTACAAAGTTCATCCGAGTGTCTATTTAAGCAAAATAACTTGAATACTGAAAATAAGGGCTTAGATGGAGCAGGTTAATGTTATTTAAAAACAATAATTGAAAAAGGCAGTGGAGATTTGGACTCAAGTTTTTAAAATTTATGAGCAGTCAGGAGACCCAGGTGAATGCTGCTAAGTCTGATGACTTTCTATGAAGGAAAAGAGCGGGGTTGTATTTTTCAGTGTTTAATTGGTTAGAGATTTCTGTAAAAAACCAGAAGCGGATCCAGCCGTCTTTCTATCTATCCCAGCATGAACATGAGAGGATGATGAAGACGGAACAGAAATCAGACCCATGTTGTTTTCTTCAGGCCTTAAGAACAGCGTGATTCCCAGACAGCGTTCTCTTTTAGAAACTCTCTGCGTTCATTTATGAACTGTTTATTTATCAACAAACTCAGAATTTCCAGCCATGCATAGAAGACTTGTTGGTTTTCTGACACAAAGCTAATAACGTCTGCTCTTAATTAAACATTAAAAGTAACAAACGGCTGTCTCTCAGGTTTTTATCCACTGTCAATCTGTGCAGCATCTGAGCATCTTCTGGAAGGCGGATTTCTCCCCCTGCCTCGCTTAGGGCGCCCTGAACGCAGCACCCACAAAAGCATCACCCTTCCAGGCCTGCTCAGGGCTGTCCGTTTCGGGCGTGGGTGCTGGACACTCGGAAAACGAGTCGCGCGTGTTAATGACAAGAACGAGGCGGAACAGAGGTAAACCCGCTGCCTCCTGATGCCTTGGGTGGGATTCGTGCTGAGGAGGGTGTGCTGAGGGATGTGCTCGGATATGGCCGATTTGGTACAGATTTGGGTCACCTGTGTTGCAGTGATCCCAAATTAATACTACGCAGCTTTAGATCCTTTTTTTTCAAAATTGTCTTTAAAATGGATGTTTGGGAAACATGTATCAGGGAAAAAATGGGTCTGCTAATAAAATGAAAATTAGCAGGTGTCACTGACAGTACCACAGCAGATAAATAAAGAGAATAAAGCTTCTGGCATAGAGGGAAATGAAAATTTTTATAGTGCATCAGTTAAGCATTAAATTCCTGATAAGTCATAGTTTCTCTGGTAAAAATGTGTTCCTATTCAGACAGCTTATGGAAAACTTTGAATGTGTTGCAAGTGGTTTATAAGCCGCACAGCAGTTCTTGCCACGGTGGGCGAAGTTCGCCTTCTCCAGCTCCCGCTGGGCTGCCGCCTCCTGGGTGAGCTCTCCTTGACTGGTTCTCTATCGATTTTTTTTTTTTTTTTTTTTTTCCCCCTGCAGAAAGACCACACACCTTTTCCTCTTCTCATTTACAGTCCGTCTCCACAGAAGTCAATCAAATGCTCTTACCTATAACTCACTTCAAACGCTTGCTAACTTCAAAAACACCAGTTCAAAGAACTCTGGTTTATTTGCTGTTTTTGCAGTAGTTACAGCCCAAATAATTAGCTAATACCTTTTAAATATGTGTCTTAAAGATTATGGTTTAAATCCCCAAATTGTGTCATTATTTGGAAGCAAGTCTCCTTAAAATTGCAGAGCAAGCATAAGTTACAGAAAACCTGCAGATGGTCCAGGAGTTTGCTGTTTATTTCCAGTAAACCAGATCCTTCCCCTCAGCCTTTTATCTCAGAAAATACAGTTGCTTAGCAAAAGGCGCGGGGTTTTCTGTGAGCTCTGTAAGGTATCTGAGTCCTTTTACCAACCTGCAAGTGAAAAAAGCCACCTTGGCCGATTCCGGTGCCCTAAAACCGGATGGGAAGACCACCGAAGGTTGAGCTGAGCTCTCGCGCCCGCACGCACCCCAGACGCCGTTACCGTCCCCCACAGCCGACAACGTCTGCGGCACCTCGCCCCGAGCCAGGGGAAGAGCTGCCGCTGGGGGTCTCTTGGTGAGACACCTCGGAATTTTTTATTATCTTTTTTTTTTTGCCCTTGACTGTTTGTTTTGAGGATCTTGACAATAGCGTTTTATTATTTTACGATCTATGACTTTGAAGGTAGGACTACAAAAGAGGTTTGACTGAAATATTTGGGATATTTGCAACTCTCGCATCTCTAGCGTGGCTCAGCTCTGCTTTCTAATCTTTCCCAAATAGTCACAGTTTTCACCGATCACAGATGTTGCCCTAAATCAGAAGAAAGCTCTGTTGTCCATCTATGCCAAGATCTATAGAGAACATCTTTTTGGGTTTCCCAGTACATTTTTTGTCAACCGTGTTTTTCTTGTACGCTTGTTTGTGCTCCAGCTGGGCCTTCTGTTCCTTGTACAGAGAAGCAAACTCTGCCAGCACATTACATTATTTATAAGGCAGAGATGCTATCAGATCTCACTCTGGTTGGAAGAGACTCCGCTTTCAAATAATTATAGAATTTACATTTATGTAGTGCCTCTCAGGGAGACCTTGAAGCGCTGTGTCGAGTGTCAATATGAAGCTGGGATTGTTAGTCCTCTGCCGAATAGAAATAAAATCAGTCGGAGGGGGATAGGGGAGCAAATACCCCATCGGTGGCTGGCTGCCGGAGGTTGTGAGGAGAGTTTAGGTGGGCGACACAACTATCTGAATCGGAACTTAAGTAAGAGAGCAGGCCTGGAGCAATCCGGAGAAAGAGCACTGGACTTGTACATGACCAGTTTGGACAGAGTCCCGGTTTTATTTTTCATCTAAAAGAGTTGTTAATGGCTATGTAGTTCCTTACGCAAAGCAAACTGGGACGTTAAGTCCAGCCTACAAGGCAGGGATGAGCAGGCGTCTGATTTTGACAAAAAAGGGGGGCTTGACGTGGGGTGGGGTGGATCAGGGGGTACGCCTGCGAGTTAATCACAGCCGCTCGCATCTGGGCTGTTTCACATCCCGTCTATTAATGTCATTTTCCAGTTTTAGCCACGACTTGGCATGTTTCTGGCTTCTCAGCAGGGACAGGCACAAGCTGCAGTTTCCTCCAAAGTTCATTTTATCAGGATGTTTGTAACATATGCCTGTCTCTAGGAATGTGTTTGTTGGAAGGAGGGTGTTCTGGAAGGATGCAAAAGATCCATATTTTAAGTGTAAAGCCTAGTGAAGAACTTAATTTTAGTGCATTTGCGAGTGGAAGAAGAGCTCTCCTTGTTCTTGCCTTGGCACAATGAACACATTAGTTAAGCAGTTTGGAAAAGTAGATTAACTTAGTGGAGTGGTCCCAAGTGACACCCATTTTTCTTTTTCTTTGGAAAATCAATTTTATACAAGA
>JAVJGG010000090.1:5112106-5126457 GCA_035590195.1 Aviceda cuculoides
CCCAGAACTGCCTGGAGTGGGATATCAAGACAAGAGCTGATAGGGCCCAGCGTTTGATTTGAGATAAACTGGATTCCTGCTCTGAAGGGTATTTCACTGCTCTGCTCCTGTGTTGCCACAGTTCTCATGGGAGTATCTGAGCAGGGGTATCTTCATCCGATGTGATCAAAATACATTTGGTTACTACTTTCTGAAGACTCATATGCGGTGGCTGATATAAAAGGTCCTGATTTAAGGTCGTGAGGGACCTTTGTGTTCGGTGCAGCACAAACAAATATGGGGGACAGTTCAAGGAGATAAGTCTGGGAGCTTCAGGCTGAGAAGATGCAATTTTGGAGGCTGGCTAAATGAGCTATGGTATTTTTGTTGATAATTTCTGATCAGATTTATAACTAGTGGCTTTTTAAAGCATACAGAACTCCCAAACTCTGAAAGTTAATATTGTACTGATGGACCTGCTTGAACAATCATAATAAAAAATGTGCTCTCTGTCATGGCAAGCTGAAAAAGCAGATGGCAGTCGGAAGCTGAGCAGCATACAGAAGTTTGAAATTTTAAATTAAATCAATTTGAAGCTTTGTTTGTGCCTAAGGCAAGCTTTCCCCTCAGATGAAGGAGAGTGGCTAGCTGAACTCTTTTACATGGGCTCTGGTTTTGAAAAGGCTGCCGAAAGATTTGAAATCCTCTACGATCTACACCATTGTATTAGTCTGGGCTAACAGTGGAGCAGAAGTACAAAATTCAGGTTGGTCCAGAGCAGGAAGCCTTTCCAAAAATGTAAACTCCTGTAATGAGATGGGTACAGAAGAGGGGCTTCTGCTTTTACACAGCGTGCCATAAATATTCAGATTATGTCATATGTTTCCTGTGCTCTGAAGAGATGTAAAAAAATAACTGAAGGAAGAAAGAATCCTGAAGCAGACAGACACACAGTAAATCAACTTGCGCCTTGATTTAAACATCATGAACTGTCTTGACTTTCCTGTAAGCTCACAGGAGATCACGGAGTAAAGCAGGGAAGCTACTCCCTGGGCAAAATTTTTTTCTCTGTATCTAAGAGTTCATTAGTAAGATGGGATAGGCTGGACCCTGAGGTCCTTATTTTTACTTACTCAATACTCTTCCAGATTTTAATGAGAGCTTTACCTGAATAAAAACTACATTTTATCCCAGGCCAGTAAGATTGCTGTCTTCTGCAGAATCGTAAATCTTTTTCTGCTGCCTCCTAGCTTTTTGATAATTGTTCCTTCTTTGTAGTTAACCAGCTTTGTGTAGGGACCCTTGGAGCAGGTCTTGGGCTTCTGCTTCTTGATCACCGATTGCTACATTAGTTCAGTGGCAAAAAGTTATTTTATTTCTGCTGGCTTGTTTTTTGGCCTCTCCTTTTTGGATTGCATCAAATTGCAGCTGTACTCATCTGTTGCCTTGAGCTCTACAAACCTGCTGCTGCTAGTTCGTGTGATTCCTACCCTGATCAGCAGTGCTAAAATCACAGTCCCAGAGATTTTATTAGCCCCTGAACCCTCAGACCTGCTCCGAGGTCGTGGCTGTGCAGCTGGTTTTGAGATGATACACACAAGCACAGAAGGGCAATACTCATTCTGGCAAAGCACAAGAGTCAAGAGACATTAAAAGAAAATCAGTTTAATGAGTTTTAATTTTTCAGAAAATAAAAAATACTATCAGGATTCTCAAAAGATGGCTGAATTCTCAGCCAGCCTTTTAAATAAATGAGTCAGTGTGTTCCTTACTCCTTGTTTAGGGATGCTGGGCTGCTGCTCATCCATTTGGTCAGGATGAGTGGTTTGTGCTGCAATAAGCATTCACCTGGAATCCACTGTTGGTATAAACTGTAACTTCATCCAGGAGAGTAGATGTTGAAGTCACTAGAAATGTAGCAATCTCAACTATATTGAAATACCAGCTCTAATTACTGCAATTCTCCTGAAGAGAAGTGTAAAGGAGAAGAACGTAGTGCCCAAACCTACTGCTCCACCATGTTCTGTGGGACAGGCCAGAGTGAAAAATCGGTGTGGCTGTGGGATGAGGAGAAGCGTGGGCTGTGCAAAGGAAGGACCACACGGGCTTCCCCCGTCAAGCACCCAGGTTAGACAAGTTGCTGCTTGGCGTATCGGTTACGGGAGCCTGTGGCATTGCTTTAGCTGCAGGTTGAGGCAGTGCAGGTCAGCAGCGTTGTGTCGCCGAATGCATTTGCTGCACAGCGCTTAGGGGAACATGCGGGTTACAGGCTTAGTTTGCCTGTTCCCCAAATTTTTCCTCTGTGTTGTCAAACGCGCCAGGTTTTGCAACAAGTTTTTACGTAGCCTGGATTGCCAGAGCCCGCAGCTCTGTCTGTGCGGTTGTGTTGGCCCCCACTGCGCGGTGGTGGAGATGAGTTGTGAGCTTCTGCTCCTGACGCTGTGCTTGTGCTGGCAAGTGGGTAATTCCTGATTCCCGGCAGACTGGGTGGGCTTGAGCAGTTGCATGCTGCGAGCGCGGTGTTGGTCTCCGGGAGGCTGCAGCAGGAGCACACCGGTGACCTTCGTGGCTGTGCCCAGCGCGTGATTCCCAGCGGTCACACGCAGTTGCCTTCTTCGGTGTTGTCTTTGGTGGTACGCTGATTTACGCTGAAAGGCTTGCTGTAGATGATAGGTCACCGCTGCTATTAACATTTTTCTAGTGCTTAACTACTCGTTCTTCCTTCTGATACGCGGTTTCTTTTGCGTCCTGCGGGTTGGAGCGCATGATACAAAGAGCGGTGGATCTATTGCTCAGTGTCGCTGGCATATTCAGTACATGCTTCCCTGACCACTGATTATTATCCTTGCTAATGCCCAGGGCTCGCTCCACTGTAGCGAGGCACTTGGCATCCCTGCCAGCTGCACTAGCTACCAACCAGCTGGCAAAGGACAGGGGAAGGGAACTGAGAAAGGGAGAGAGACCGCAGTAGGAAAAAATGATATTTTAGACCCAAGTACATTCTTTTGGACAGTACAGCTCCAGAGAGATCAGTGTGGCTTTTTTTGGTAATAATAAATACATATAGCTCATGGACAAAACAGAAACTGGGTTTGACTTCATCAATAAATTCCAGTGGCTCCATTTGGCTTTAACAATCTTGCTCTTTTTGAGGGCTTTCTGTAGAAATGACAATTAAAAATGGCAGAGGAAGAAAATTGCCCTCTTGCTACTTTTCTTCAACGCTCGGTCTCTCTTGATCCGCCTTGCAGTCGGAAGAGCTGCTGTGTGCTGATGAGTGTTAACAGCCCCAATCCAGCGCTGTGGTACCCCGAGCTGTTGGAGACTGGGAACACCACAGCCCAGCGACCTGCTTCTCTTTCGGGAATTTCTTCTGCTGTCCCAGCTTTTTGACCAATGTCAACGTATTTTCTTTCTGTAGTCCCAGATGATTTTTAAAAATCTTCCTGCCTGGAAAACTGTGGAAGGAAGAGGCTGGACAAAACAGTCCTGATGTTTCCAGTGCTGGACATCCAGATAAGGGTTTGGACCTAGAGGCATGTCCTGAGCCATTGGGATTTGCTCCTCTTGCATGGAGCGTTGTAAGCGTAAAGCCTGCGCATCGAGCAGGTACATGGCATGCGGAGTTCAAAGATTCACCAAAAAACGCACGTAAAGAGTCATAGGCTCTTGGGTCAGCCTTCCAGTATGTGTTGGGAAGTTCACAAGGACATACCAGGGCTACCATTTTGCTTCTGAGATGCTACTTTCCAGATACACAGACTTTTCTTGGCTTCTCTGGTAGGCAACCACCACGGGGTCCCGATCCAGCTGGGGGCCACCGATGTCGTCTAGCAGAGCGTACGTGGGTATCGGTTGTGTATGTACAGTCCCAGTTTGAGTGGGAGACCAGCTGGTGTACAATTGCCCCTTGGCCCAAGTGGAGCTATATCTCTTGCCTCAGCTGAAGAACTGTCCCATTTAGTAGTGGCTCTGGCTTCTCCAAAGGCTCTTACACACATCTTGGATTTAGGCCTGTCTGCAGATCTTTGATTTAGATGTATCTCAAATATGAAGAATCAGAAATTAGCCCCGTCACTAAGTTGGATGTTACGTTGCCACTGCTACTGGGCATTTGTGTGATGAGTTAATCTGGCTAATGTAGCACCAGGTGCAGGCCTCTCTGCAATGCTGTCTTACAGGCTTTATAGGTATAAATACACTTATAAATGTAGCGACCCAACTGCATAAATCTTCAGATGTGTTTGCATCTGGCTACCCTTGGTTATCCAGATTTAATTATCTTCAGATAATTAAAAATAATATATCAGTACACTGCAATATGAATAAAAAGGACAGGGGTTTGGAAAGCCTCAAACACCTCTGTTGTGTCTTGATAGATGCAGATGCTACGCGAACCCGGGTAATGATCTATCAAGTTTCCCATGTACCAACTCCCCTGCCCCAAAAATGGTAGCTATTTCTTCTTTCTTTTGTGTGTCAGGAATATGTGATTTTGTTGTCAGCACGTTTTTTGTAATGAAAAGCAAATGGTATCCAATATGTCTTGGAGAAAACGTGCAAACAACAGCAAAATTACATGTTGTTAAAAAAAAAAGATACGTAACTTGTTTGCTGTCAATACAGCTCTTAATGACAGAGTACGAGGAAAATGTACCCGGTGTTCACTGCATGTGTGCAGTGATATGTGCAGGATTGGAATAGATCTACGTATTTAGAAAACTATACCATGAGAAATTAAGTTGCAAATATTGGATACACATCTGCAACATTTCATAGAGTTAAGAGTGTATGCGGACTTTGCAGATGAGGACTTGGTTCTGTAAAATGTGTGCAAAATGAAAATCCCGTTCAAAGAGAAGACATAGAGAGCTCCCTGAAATTACTGCTCTGCAATTTGCTGTAATTTTAAGTTCAGACATGGAGAGTAATGGCCTAAATCACAAGTCTGAACAAGGACAAAGCCAAACCAAAAAAAAAAGTATATTTGTGTGCATGGGTATGTATAGGTATGGGAAGAGCCTTCCCTGTTTTTTGCAGTATCCCATTAACTTTGTCCAAGCAAGTAGCCACTATATAGAATTTATCCTCAAACTGGAGTTGATTTTAAGTCCCTGTGTCATTCAGTGTAACTTGGGAAATGGATTTTTTTTTTTTTTTCCAAAAGTTGTCTCATTCTAAGAAAGATTATGAATGATTTGCTATTCCTATTGCCAGTAGAATTGATTGTTCTTGCTTTGAAATCAGCTAGAAGACATCTGGGGTAAAATCTCAGTGTTTTTGGAACACGCAGCAGAATTCCCATTGACTTCTCAAATGTCAGATTCTCCCAAATATGAAAACTTAGTGCTTGCATCCAGTATACATATTTTACATGAAGATCTAGTCATGCCAAACCTTGCTTAAGCAGTGAATCTTTGCAAGAAGTGAATAAAAAGGAGAATGAATACTTGAAAGGAAGCTCATGGGCCTTGATTGAATGACTGTCCATAAATATTTGATGCCAATATTTGTCCTGCTCTTGCAGAGACTCTTAAAGAGCTTTTCCTCTGTGATCTTACTTGACTATTCTTTTCTCTTTTCTTCTCCCCATCTGTTGGATGGCTCATTTCTGTTCCAGTTGTGAAAATGTACATGTCAAAAGTGGAACTTCCCTTAAAAATGACAACAGTTTAAAAACCCCCAAGAACCTGTAGGCTCAGATTCTCAGATTTTCTCAGATTCCTGAGAAAAACTCACAGGAGCATGTTTTTAGTAAAAGGCTATTAAACTTTGTATCTGTCCACCACAACCTTATTTATATGCTACTAATACTTCTCAGGATAGCCAAGTTGCAGATAATTGCCCCCAGAACTGCCCACATGTTTCACACACATCTGCAAGTTCCTTGGGGTTGCATTTGATTCCTCCTTTATAAAAACACGGGGGGTGTGAAGATTTCTCTCCTCAGCCCTGCTGGAAGCCAACATACCAGTCCCAAGATAAATTCAGCTGGGAGGGTCCAGTCCAGTTCCTCTGGACGGTCACTCGGTATCTGCCGCTTTCTGAGGCTTTGGCTGTAGCCCCTATTTCTGATGGTGCCTACGTAAAGCAAGGCCCTGCAGCCCGTAAAAGATTCCCCAGGCGCTCTGAACACGGCTGTACAGTCCCCCAAAGTAGTACAGGAGGGATAGCCATAGTAAGCAATTAAAAACTGCCTAAGACTTTATTTGAAAATAATCTGTATAAATCAAGTTTTCAGACATTACGTTCAGCCTAGGGAAGCCACGGGGGCCGGCCGCTGTTACTGCCGGTTTAGGCGGTTGTGACCCGTTAACTTCAGTAACGGCGGTCTTCGTTTGCGCACTCGTCGTGTGCCCCACGCTGCCTGGAAGCTGTAGCCGCTGCGACGATGCTTGGCTGCTCGTTGCTGCTCGAATAAACCACGGAAACGGGCAGCGCTGAAAAAAAAGGAGCGGAAAGGTGGCTACCGTCGGAGAGGAACAGCCTTGCTTGCTTTAGCTTCTGTGCGCTAATGTTTTGCTGAGTTCTCTCGGCTGAGATTTTTCCCGCAGTGTTATGTAGAGTGGCAAACAATAGGCAATGAACAGTTGCATAATTGTAGTTAATATTTTTTTTGCAGTTGTAGAACAACGGGGGGGGGGGGCAACTGGGGTGTAATTTCAGCTCTGCTATAGCAAGTATTGGCCTCACAGGTGCCATTAAGCTAACAGGAGATGCACACCTAACAGTCCATACCCCGTAATTAGTAAGATGCAAGAGAGAGTTTGGATGCAGAGTATTTTTTAAAAATATTTTTTTTATTTTTATTTATTTAAATCATTTTTTGGCATCTAAGGCTTGCTGTTGCATATGTTTCAGGGGAAGTAAGGGCTTCTTGGTGAGAGTAGCTGACATGAAACATTCAAGTGTTTAATGTTTTCACCGAGACGTTACAGTTGGTGGCCTTCCCAATCAAGAGTGACATTAATGAGGGAACTGGTCTTAAGGATGCATGCCATTTCCTAGTGAATTGAATGATATCTATACACATACTCATTTGAAATGTACAAATGCAAAAATGTGAAAACTAATTCAGAATATCTTTGTGATCATTTCTGAATAATTAAAAACTCTGTCATAGGCCCTTTCATTTCTTGATTCGACCACTATGACCACTTTTTTTTTTCCATGGTAAATTGTATAGTGACCTTAATCTGTGATACTGAAAGAATAGACTTTTAAATCAAAATAAGCGTAAGGGGAAAAAAAAGGAGCATATTAATTGCTCCTTCTTCCTACACAGTTTTTTTCGTTCTCTTTCCTTCAGGCACTCCTTGCATAAAAATATCCATTCACCAACTGTTCACCAACTGTTCCTCCGCTCATTGCCCTACCTTAGATTTCATTTTAAGACACCAGCAAATATTTGCTCTTCAGCCTCAGAGTCTTTGAAGTTTTCTTCAGGTTTTTAAAGGTAGCACTTGAAGGATATACCAAACAGCAACAGTGAGTTAATGAGCACTTTCTGCAAGGGGCTTAGGTGTTATTAAACTTACGCTTTTATGAAACTGTTACTAGGAACGTCGCACAGATTAACCGAACTGCCGGCAGCGTATTCCTCACTTTAGCATCCCTCGCTCCTATCCTTCAACTTTTGGCACTTCCCAGCCGCGTCCTTCAGCATCGTAAAATCAAGTGGTGCCTTTTCAGACTTGGGGTTTGGTTTTGGGAGGGGAGGCGGGGGCGAGGCGGGAGGAGAGAGCATACTTCGACACCAGCACGCGCTCCGTCTGCTGCAGGCAGGGGTGGCACAGGGCACGATGCAGTGACCAGGGGTAGGAGAACCCTCCAGCGAGTCCGGCAGAGCTTTCGGTGGGAGCGAACTCCAGATCCCACCCCGCGCCCCGTTACTTACATCCTGGTTTTCCTATAGCTGTTTACATTGTTTTCTCCTTCGGAAACAGAAGCAGATTGAAAACTCGGACTGTATCTATAACCACTGCAGTAGATGTTCAGCCTAGAACAATGAACTCCTGCAACTACCTACTAAATTATGCACAAACACATCAATTCCTTGAAGATCGTGGACAAGTGTAATAAATATCTTCTGTTACCAGCCAGGAGGGGTTGACTCTGCCGTTTCTTTTCTCGTTTCCACGTAGTGGGCCAGGTGGCCTTCTCCTGGAAGGTAGCTGAGATGAACAAGGTTTTGGGGAGGCAGCTTTAGGGGTTTTTTTTTTCCGAGCTTTCTGTTGAACTTCTAGGGGAAAAGATATCAAAACCGAAATACGCCGTACACAAACCTCTTTCATTTTCTCGGGAATGGGGCTGGAGTCCTAGCCGTAAGAACTATGAAGCCATGCAGAGCGTTAGAGCTGTGCTTGATAAAGGAGGGGAAGAGGAGCAGACGCTGGGTGAACTGCCTGCTGCATCCTTCCTTTTTTTCTGCCCTTTCATTTTTAGGGACTCCATCATCATTTAGATACCCGTGACAGCTTGTCTTCTAATAATAACATAGGCACAGGAATTGAGTGAGACCTAAGGTCCATCTATTCCAGTATCTTGTCTCTGACAATATTCATTACAGTCTTTTTGGGGGGAAAAGTGTAAGAGCCATGCAGGAGGGAGATACGGAATAATGTGATTCCCTGCGTGGTCTCCTTTGGATCTATAATACTTAGAGACTGACCTAACCCCTGAGGCACAGAGTTTTATATCCCTTCAGGTTTTTTTGCTATCATTAATTATGACAGCGCTGGACGTAAGAGTGGACGTGTTTGTTGTTTCTGTGGGTTTTCTCCTCTTTCTGTCCCTTGAGACATGTGATCTTGCATCTTGTTTGTCTGAGCGAAGCAGGACGTGCTCCTTACAAACAAGTGAATTACAGGGGCATGAAGAGACATTGCAAAAGGACTAACGTGCCCCGTCCTCGTTACTCTTTATGTCTGATAATAAATAACCCAGGTTTTATGATGGAGCCCAGAAGAACTACTTGCAGAGCAAGTATTCGAACATTTTGTTGTGTCTTTTAGCTCTGTGGATTAGTTTGGCCAATTTCAATATATTTCCTTATCTCTCTAGCATAGGGGCTTTTATAGAGCCCCTCAAAGGAACATTAATATGCTCCACACAGAGATTATTTTATGTGCAAAATGAAATCCCTTGCACCTCTACTTTTTCATCCATTGTTTTTAAAGCACCAATATACACTGGTAATTTTGGAAAGCTCATAAAAGAATAGGTGTGATTTGCTCATAAATCAGCTGTGCTTTGATCTGGCTGTTTGCTTCCTTAAGGAGCTCTAAAAGGTGATAATATTTCAATATTTTTTATCTCCCCCAGCATCCCACTTTCACAAGTGACGTAGGTATGTAAGAATCATCAGGTTTTATTAGGCTCAGATTTCTCTTCCAGTGTTTTCTTTCACCTTTTGCTTAGCGATGCTTTGATGTATCTGTGTTGAGGTTTTGGATGCACCCTATTACTGAATCATGTTCTCTCATAATGACTTAGTACACTCACTTAAGTTCTCCATGCTTAAATGTCTAAGTGGCAAATGTAGACTCTGTAATGAAATGCAGAAAATGTTGCTGTAATATTTGAGATGCTTCAACTTAGAGAACAGAGCAGACGGGATATGGAATTTTGTTTTTATTTATTGTATTGCTCTTCGTGCTTGTTCCATGAGTCTGGTAGCAATACACCGTGTTGTACCCGTTTGATTTAGAAGCAGCTTTACTTCAGGAGTGTAATTACCCTTTCTTTAGCATTAGTTCATTCTCGGCACATGGGGAACTGTTCCCATATTTCTTCTTTTGTCCTTGTTGGTACTTTCTTATGTGACATTCTCTCAATTCGTATGATCTCTGACCCTAGTGATGCACAAGTCACTTCTGAGTCAAACAACAGATGAACCCTGTTCGGAACAGCTGCAAAATATATTCTTTGCTTCAGGAGCTGTTTGATGCCATACTCCCTAGGGAAAAATGTTTCTCCAAAAAAGAAAAAAATCTTGCTGTGAACAAAAGAGATAAAATATTAAGCATCATTTTACCACTGACAAAGAATAAAAAATAATTTAAGTCTGGATGTGAATGACTTCAGCAGAGCATAGATTATTTTCAGGTTGAGTGTGCACTCTGCAATTCAAAACACAGTTGAATATTCAGACTTTTTTTTATGCATCATTTCAAAATGCATCAAATGTATTTTTTTTTTTAAACCAAAAAACATGCTTAACAGTACATTTTTGAAGGCTGTTGTTGGCTTCTAATGGTGAGTCAGTTTGTCCTTTATCAGAATAGCAACACATGGCTAAACTAACATAAACTCCTTCGACTGTCTTATGCACGTGGTTAGTCTGCTAGCATTTGTGTTGAATTGCAGAGAAGTGATAAGGATGCAGCAACCGTTTCATCCAGGTTTCCATTACGGAGTTGGATTTCAGCTACATCCCTCCTCGCCTGCACTATTCCCTTGTAACCTAAAAGTAAAAAAAATCCTGTTTCAACTCTGGCTGGCTGGCTCCTCGCCGGCAAGGAGTATCCTTTCAGATAACCTCGGCAAAACCGAACAGGTTCTTTGGAGATATAAAGCCCCTGCATTTTTTATTTTTATTTATAAAGCCCCTTTAATTGTTACTTTTCTCATGTTATTTAATGTTTCTGTATCCCCTTCTTGCAGCCCATCCAGTTACTGAGTTATATCACGTACGAATCGCAAACAGATGATGGGTCCTGCCATTCCAATGGCATCTTCCAGGTCTAGATGCAGACACAGTGCGAACATCCCCCCAGGGCACATAAGATGCTCCGGATTCATCACTGAGCTCTGGGATGCCATCTGCAGTTCCCAACACTCCTTGCCCTTTCAGGGCAGGCACACTTCCAGCATGGAAAGTTAATCATATCTGTCTCAAACTTTTCTTTCCAAAGTCAGTAATTCATTACCGTGGCCCATAGAGTTCAGCATTTTGGCTGAGAGCTGTTTTGATAAATTAGTTACGGACTTTTTTCAGTAGTTGTTTGAAATTTAAGGAAGTTTTCTGCCAAATGGGGAGAAGATTTCAGTGCAGATATGTGACGAGACACGTGAGGACCTAATGCAAATACAGATTTTGCTTTCTTTGGCTGTCGACATTGCCTTGAAATTGTGATCCTTCCTGATTTTTTAATTGTTTTTAGAGGCTGCCGTTGATGTGAAATTTACTTGATTAAATTTGACTGCAGCTTGCATGTTTTGAAAGTTTTATTGTGAGCCAACGCTGCCTGGATGTGCAAAGTGCCTATCGAGTTATCTGCCGTCGTCTTCTTTCTGGCCGGTCCTGAGAGAGAAGTACTAGGTTGCCACATCAGTTTATTTACGGTGGTAGGGCATCTTTTTAGCTACTTTCTGGGTTTGCTTCTAATTTCCCTCCCAATTCTGTTAACATTCAATTTCATTAATACAATACAAAACCAGACAATCATCTCAGGGCCCTTTTTGTCATCTTAATGAAAATGAAACTGTAACAATGATACACTTCCAGTGCAAGGTGATTTGACTGCAGTAGGGTAGGCAATTACTATTGCATTAACATATCCACGTTACATTAATGATGGAGTACCACACTTGCTATCAGGAGGCTATGGTTTACTTTTGTCTTGCATGCAGAAAAAGACCATTAGAGTTCCATAAATAATAGAAATCAGAGAAGAAAAAAAGCCTATTAGGATATTTTATCTGTCTTCCTGCCAATATAAAATTCCTTTTTTTTCAGTACATATTCTACAGTTATGTTCTTTTTCCTGACAAAATTTCTGCGTTAGAATTCCTGAATAACTCTCTGTGGGAAATGTGATCTGAGTGCTGTTAGGAGCAGTGGCAGGACTCCTACTGATTTCAGCAGCAGTTGAATCAGGACTGTAAAAACTTGAACACATCTTGGTAGGTAGCTTCCTCCGAACAGGGTTTTAATCTATAAATCAGTAGGAGACGTACAAGGGCTCTCTGTTCACGTACGGTAGCTATAGAGCATTTGCAGGACTGTGGTAGTCGCTGGATTTGGGCAGCTAGAAGGCAGATGGAATGCAAGTGATTCCACCCACGCTGCTTATTGATAATTCATTATTCTTTCACCTTCAGAAAATATTTTCAGATCTATTCCGGTAAAAAAGGCACCAGATACTTATTTTAAAATGCCTTTCTGCATGGGTTACAGCTTTATGCCACAGCTGCTGTTTTATTTTTTACTTACGAAGACAAGGCATCGTGGAGAGAAGAGGATCCGAGGTGCAGACAACCTTCCCTTGTGCCGCACCTCTGTCAGCAGCATCCAGAGGTTGTGAAAAAGTATCCTAATTTCTGCAAGATGTAGGGGAAAACTTTCTGCAAGCAGGACGATTCTTATTTTTCATCTGTGTAACCCTTGGGGGAAACCATGTGTGTTTTTCTCATTAGTTTTGCTCTTTGGACCCACTGATTTCCCTTGCTGACGTGGGACCTCTACACAGCTTTGCCGATACCCTTGTGAAGTGCCTCTGTCTTGCTGTCCTCCGTATTTTGCGTCATCTGCTGAGCGGGAGCTGTGCCACTCCTCACACTTTTCCTAACGTGCAAAGTCCGGTGCGTGCCCACTTCCAGAGCCTTTCGCGAGTCCTGAGAACAAGCAGCGCTTCCTGCACACGTGAGGGTGAAATCACACCTACAACTTAATTCTGCCTGTGTTTCCTATTCCTGGATTACATGATACGATGTACTTGACAGGTCAGGACACGGAGAATGGCAACTTTCAGGTGCCTTAATGAAGGCTGGAAAGAATGAGAGTGTTTTACACCAGAAAAATCTGTTAACTGCAGGGGACAACATTGGGCTGTCCATCCTGCATGGAAAAAGCCACCCATGCATGCTAAAGTATGCAAGAGCTGCAGCAGATGTCTGTGATTTAGAGATGTGAATAACTCTTATACTTGCCAATAGCTTTTATGTACAGGGATTATCCACCCTCTCAGATAAAAAATATGGTTTATAAAATGTGGAATATAGGGAAGATCGGGTAACCTTGAGCAGCGCTAAAGCTCCTGAGACAGGGGACAATAAATGGTTTCTTTGGTTGACTCTCCAACCCTTCCTTATTAGGGCTGTGCTCACTTTCAAGATTTCTGAAAGTCTGGCTTAGCAGCCTGACTGCAAATCAGCCTAGGTAACGAAAACGTCCTCCGACTTTGAAATTACTCCATAGGCTGAGTGGTTTCTGGTTTTGCCATCCCAGGTGGCAATTTTCCCTCCGCAACGTGAACGGTTGGCATGGGATCTGGTTGTGGGGGTAGTAATTTTTACTAAGGTGATAAATAATTGATAGATGTACAAACAGGATCTTTACGCTGTCAGATGTAAAACATTATGGGCTATAATATTGCTATTAGGCTTTTTGGCTGAGATCAAGTATAGTGTCAGCTTTGGTTTATGTATCTTCCTGAGCAGCCTCGCAGCAGATTCAGAGGTTGTGAAAACATGTTCTTGTGTTGGCTTTTTACTTTGTTCTTTTAATGATTTTATCAGAAAATGTAGTTATTTAAGTAAGTATAGGAGTTTAGCCTTCATATGCTAATAAATTGACATTTACAAACAAGAAACATATATGTCAGTAACCAGATCAGTAACTGTAAAATAATTTCTCTTTATCTCATCTACTAATATCACTCAAAGGCGGCCTCGGGCTTCCAGACAGCAATAACATAAATACCAATTTAAGAGGTCTAGTCAATAAAGTGCACTGCACACACACTCCAAATGTAATTAGTTACTCCGTTCTGTTCACATTGCGTTACCTATGGATTATGTCTATGGATTAGCCCTTCCAGAACTGTTTCTCTCCTGCTGTTTTCCCCTCACTATAAATCAGGGAGGTCAGGAGGTAGCTCCCACCTTTGGGTGGGAATTGTTTGCCTGCAAATATACCTTCTCCATCAGTCACTGCCATTCCCAGTCTAGGGAATTTCCCCTGGGGAAATCTGAAAGGGATTTTAGTGCACATCAGTACTTACCTGAGCACCCAGGAGAGGGATCTGGATATCCTATTAGGATAACATACAAAAATCAGAGTCGTATCGAGACTACTTTGGAACTCTTACTCCCTTTAAAAAATGCAGGAACCAATTACTAATTCTGTTTCTTGCATGTCAGAGCTACAGGTTTTTGGCTGTCAGACGGAGAGCGAGGCAGCGTGAGACCGTCCGCCTTTCTTTGTAGTTTGCTGATGGGGAATGTTAACCTCCTCCTCCTCCAGCGCTTTCAAACTTGGGGCTAATTATCAACAGGGATCCATGTTGCATTTCTTTCTAAAGCAGATTTCAAGGCCATGAAATCCAACATAGAAAGTACCTGAAACTTAAAAGGGGGGGGGGGGGGGA
>JAVJGG010000090.1:5126467-5208961 GCA_035590195.1 Aviceda cuculoides
CCCACAAGAGGAAAAGAATCTGTAGCATAAGTTTGATTTAGGAGAAATAGGTCTTTCAAGTTTTGTTTGCTTACCTTAGCAGACACGTATGAGCAGAAAATATACAGCAGACTGCAAAAATAATGAGCTGGAAAACAATACACCGTTGAGGGGAGTGAATGGTTAGAACGGGAACGAAGAGGTCTCCCTTTTCTGAGGTTACGGCTGCTATACTGTGTAAGTTTAGTCTTTGGAACTGGAAAAATGTGGCACTTGTGTTGGTGTACTAGCCCAAATCTTGTAGGCCATATTAACTCATTTTCAGGTACATTCAATTGCAGAAACTTTGACAAACCATAACCTGTTTAGACCTGCAGCTGCATTAAAACAGAAATATTTTGTGAAATTGGTTGAATTTACCATTATTTAATTTAAAACAAACACAGGGAAAGTTGTTACGATATCTAAATACCTCATTTCAAAGGGGACAACTCAAATATGGATCATTTTGCTGATTGTATGAAACACCCTTTTTTGCAGAATTTTCCTGCATTGAAAATTTCAAACCAGGGAATTTTTGCTCTTAACGGGGATGAAGCTGAATGCTAAAATTTAAAAATTTGTTGGTATATCAGAACACGGATCTATTGCAGAACTCAACTGTAATGTAAAAAAAAAAAAAAGTATATGGCAAATATACTTCACTGTGGTGTTAGTCACAATCAGGTAGAGTTTTAATAGAAGGAAAACATTCGGAAGGGAGGACGTATTGCACCGTAGATCAGAGGAGCGGTGGGGCGAGAGGCAGCACGTCTGCCCTGCTGGGGTGTTCCGAATGGACCAAGCGACACGAAGGCTGTGCCCCCTGCAGAGCCGTGCCCGTCTGCTTGTACTGGGGGGCCGTAGACCCCAGGGAATTCGGTGTAGAAGTAACAGACGAAATCGTCTGCCGTGCCGCTCGCTCGTTCTGTCTGCTACCATACCCTGAGCTTTGTCCACCCACTCTTTAAATGCCTGAAGCGTGAAGACTTCCAAATAATTTTTTTTTTAGACTCTTTCTTAAACCAAATGGTACGTAACTGAGCAATTAGTTGTGGTGTTATTAAACTGCCTCTGCTTGCTTGCTTTCCTTTTTCCTACACGCCACCCTAAATATTAGGATAGTTTACAGGCTGGTTTGCAAAACAGTATGAAAGACTACGATGATAATTTTTTAATTGGTGTGAAGCACCTCAAGGTTCTGGCTAGAGAGAAGATGCTTAGGAGGGGAGCTGCAAGGGATGGTATAATTCCAGATGGTGGGAATAGCTTCCAAAGAGTCGAAAAATAGTATGGAAACGTTGGACTTTTACGGGGAATGATTTCTGATCCAGACCAAGGCTCCAGCAGTAGCTCCACAGTGCATTAGTAATATATTTCCATCCTCAGCTGTTCTTTATACGTTCCTTCTGTGAAGCACTGGAGCCCCAAATCCAGGAGGCCTTTGCGTGGCTGGCCCGCTCCACCTACAGCTACACAAAGGCTCTTATATTTTATTTTCCTCAAAGTGCAGCTTTTCCCCTGTACGACCTTCCTAGAGTTCCTTCCATTCCCCGGTAGGTTTTAAAAAGTTAATCAGTGCCTTGTACAGCTCTCAGTGGTAGAACGTGCTACAACACAGGCTATTTGTTCCTAAATCTACACTTGATATAAGAAGCAGCAAGCAATATATATCCTCATATATACACACGCACGCACGCTTACACCTTCTTTGGCTGACCTGGTTATTCCTGTGTTCCCATTAGCCTGCTAGGCTGTTCCGTTTAACCAGCTGCATGCACTAAATAATAGAAACATTTAACGTTTTGCCGCTTGAATGGTCGCCGACAACAGTTTGGAACAATCTCGTCCCAGCGGATTGTGATTGCGGGGCGGCTGGATGACAGCCCCGCGTCCTTCCAGCCACGCGCAGGGCCCCGGCGCCGGCGCGACTGCGGTGAGGTGGAAGCCAGGGAGGGAACATGTGCTATTTTCTGAACACTCGGTGCAAACAGGAGCGGGGTGCGTATGTGTGTGTGCCTGCGTGTTTACACTTCATGCAAATTCAGATGTTCCCGTAGCAGCACAAACCTCTTGCTGCTGCTGGAGAAGCTCTCAGAAGTTGTTTTCCTCTGTTGTTAAATTTAATTTCGATGTTTTACTGTGTCACAGAATGTGTTCTCTGCCTTCCTGCCGGGGAAGACCTTCCCATGCAGCGCTCGCTGGCTGCAGGCAGCCCAGGGTGAAAGCAGAGCTGCAAATCAGCCGCGTATCTTCTGACAGATTTTATGAAGAGCGCGCAAGTCTCGGTCCCTCCATCCCCCTCTCTCTCCTTCCCCTCTCCTTAGACAGTGCGCTCGCTTTGCAAACGGAGATGCTTTCCCTTGATTTACCTCTGAGCCTGAAGGCCCACGTGGTCAAGTTCTTATTTAATGAAATAACTGAAATATCCAAGCAAAGGACTTGGCAGACCACCTGTGAAGACCCCGCTCCTGCCAGCGGGATCTGTGCGGCGGGAGGCCGGCGGCGGGCTGGTGCCCGTGGTGGATCCTGCCCGCGGTCAGTACAGGGAGCTGAATCCGGAGAGTCCAGCCGTTGGGGACGAGCTCGATTTGATTGATGCACCCCATCAGCCCTCGTCTGACAGAGCCAGCCTCTCGGAAACTAGTTGAGGGTAACTCAGGTGTGCTGAAGGGCCCTGCAGGGCAGGGGGGGCCTCCGTAATCTGCCGGCAACCTGCTGGGACCTGTAACACCGGGACTTCGCTGGAAAGGGGTTAGGGACCCTGCAGAAGGGTTCGTGGCCTCGCCTTACCCCCGGGAAGGCCCAGAGCCGCCACTTTCTGCGGGACGAGTCGTGCAGTTTCACAGATTTGGAGAGGCTGCAGGAGGTAGAACCGCACGTGGAAGAGCACGTCCCACCTCTAGAGGGGCGCGGAGGCAGGATGCTCCCAAATAACTCTCGGTAGAAAGCGCTGCCACCAAAGCTAACCGCTGAGACCGACGGATGAAATACCCCAAGTCAGCTGGCGCTCCCTCCACGTGAAGTGTTTTCTTTTCTTTGTCCAGACACAAAATTGAACAATGTCAGCTTTGTTTCCCAATGAAAATTCACTGTCTGCCAGCTTTCCTGAAAGCCATCGGTAATGCCTAGCCCCTGCCTGCATCAATGGGAGTCCTAAAATACAGCTAGTGGTAAAAAGAAGTGGTAAAAATATCGGCTGCTCTCTTCTTGCAGGTGCTATTACTCTTCCTGCCCCCCCTGTGGGTGCCTTATGTGAGTGTGGCAGCTTCTATTGATGAAGAGTGCTGTTTCTCCCCAAAGAAGAGGAATTTATTTTTTTTGCTACATGGGGAACCTGTTGTCTGACAAGTATTTCCCTCTCCCAACCTCTGTTCTCCTTTTCTGTACATAAATATAGCGCTTGCTTGTGCCTTTTCAAATGCCCCAGCTTTTCTGAAAAACCCAGTGTTGTTGTATACATCAAATTGGGCCATGCATTTTTAATGCAGTCTTATTGACTGGATTTGGGAAACATAAGGATAAAACAAATCGCTCTACTTCGAAGGAAAAAGCCATTTGGGCAAGTGCATCTGCTCACCTTTGATTTATTTCAGCAACTTTCTCCTATATTTTCAGTCTATTCCCTCCCCTTAAAAATAATCTATTAGTCTTCTAGTATTTTGGCATTTGCATCTGCAGTCTGCTTCTCAGCCTATTCCATATTCACATTCCTTTGATATATACATATGAAATAATGACCCAGAGCTGAAATACTAGCTAAACCTGGTTTCTGATATAATCCCCATAGTATTTAATTTTACTTTCTTAGGCATCTAAAATGGTGGCTTGTGTGATTGGTATCTAAATGTATAGTAGTGTATCTTCGAGGAGTAAAACATCGTGTTCGAGCTGGGAGCGTGAAACCTGGCTGAACAAAGCCCCTCCAGATAAATGAGCTGTTTGCTCAGCGCAGTGTGGATAACCTGAGCCTTGCAAATGCTGCCTTGGATAAATGCTGTGGAGGGAATGTAGAAATCCGCATTTCAAAACCTTGGCTGCCTCCCAAAACCATCCAGGCTGTTCCTTCAGCCACCAGCTTTGGGTGTGCACCCTTTCGTGCGGGCCGTGGAATGTGCTGGGGAAAAAGGAAATTTAGAAAAGGGGTTTTGTGTGTGTGTGTGATTTGGGAAGAGGACTTGCTTTTTCGACAAATAAGTCCTAATCTCCTCTGCTGTCTTCCAGCAGGCTGTTTGTTAGGTTGTGACGGAGTATGGTCCTGAGAGCAGCAGCGTGAAGGTACCATCCAGAGGGGCTTCTGGATGAACTTAAACTTCTGGGATGCCTTTTGAGATGTGGACTGTTGCGTTAGCTTTCCACACATCGCTGTTATACACTGCATAGCCAGTCCACGTCTTCCAGAAGCAAAAGTATCATAGAATCAGCGAACACCAGGTTGGAAGGGACCTCAAGGATCATCTGGTCCAACCTTTCTTGGCAAAAGCGTGGTCTAGACAAGATGGCCCAGCACCCTGTGCAGCTGAATCTTAAAAGTGTCTGGTGTTGGGGAATCCGCCACTTCCCTGGCGAGATTATCCCGATGACTGATGGTTCTCGGTGTGAAAAATTTTCCTCGTGTCCAACTGGAATCTCCCCAGGAGTAACTTGTACCCATTACCCCTCATCTTTTCCATGTGACTCCTTGTAAAAAGGGAGTCTCCATCTTCTTTGTAGCCACCCTTTAAATACTGGAACATATTTAGGTGATAAGGTCTCCCCTAAGCCTTCTTTTCTCAAGGCCGAACAAGCGCTGTTCTCCCAGCCTTTCCTCATATGGCAGGTTTCCCAGTCCTTTGATCATCTTTGGGGCCCTTCTCTGGACCCTCTCCAGCCTGCCCACAGCTTTTATGCATAGCGGGGACCAAAACCGAACACAGTATTCCAGGTATGGCTTGACAAGTGCTGAGTAGAGTGGGATGATGACTCCTTTATCTCTTCTGGCGATGCCCTTGTCGATGCAACCCAGCATCCCGTTGGCTTGCTTTGCCGCAGCAGCACGCTGTTCGCTCATATTGAGTTTGTTGTAAACCAGGACCCCAGGTCCCTTTCCACAGAGCTGCTCCCCAGCCAGGTAGATCCCAGCCTCTGCTGCACTCCTGGGTTATGTTCTCCCAGTTTCAAGACCTTACACTTGTCCTTGTTCAACTTCATAAGGTTCTTGTTAGCCCACACTTCCAGCCTAGCCAGGTCTTCCCGCAGGGTGGCTCTCCCTTCCAAAGTGTCCGCTTCCCCACTCGGTTTGGTATCATCAGCAAACTTTTATCAAAATCCGCTTGATCCCATCATCCAGATCGCTTATGAAGATATTGAACAGCGTCGGGCCCGATATCGATCCCTGGGGAACCCCACTTGGAGCAATGATCACCTAAAGCCCAGCTCTGCTAACTGCCTGCCAGCCAGCGCAGATTGTGCGTGGGACAGGAGAGGAGCTGTGCTTGCGGCCAGCCCTCGGAGACTGCGGGGAGCAGGTCCAGCCAGGGCCTGATAAATCCACTGTACTTCAACAGCAATAACCTTTTTCTCCAACCACATCGAGGTGTCTCTTGATCTTGCTTCTCTTTTCCTTTCTTTTCTTTATGGCGGAGCCATAAACAGAGCACCTGTGGGACTGTTTAAAACCTGTAGTACTTGTGTTGATGAGCCCTCTGTGCAAGGGAAAACGTGTAGAACGCACAAATTCCAGTAATCCTTCGCATACTGCGGTAGCCAGTTAGGGGTCCAAGTGGCTACGTGGCCACACCAGCATCCCATGTGCCTGCTAGCGTTTTGTGGGAATTAATGATGTACCTGCAAATGTCGGTGCTCGTTACGGAAGTGCCTGTGAGCTCCATCCAAAAATGGGACCCTCGCTGTGCTGATTACTCTGCAACCGCTGCAGCAGGTCATTAATATACCAGCCTGTCCCCAGAGCTGTCAGTCTGAGCAGGTAAGATGGACAAAGATGAGATGAGAAGGAAAGAGAAGAGGGAAGGGAATGGTCTTACGCAAGTCAGAGCGCACTGACAGCGGTTAGATCCTAGTCTTTTCAGTCCCATCCCAATGCACTGTCCCTGGACCAAACAAAACTAAGCTTCGTGTCTATCTCCTCTCTAAAATACACAGTCTTGTGCTTTTCTTGTGTTGCTGCTGTAAGTCTGTGAGTCTTGTGCTCCACATACAGATATAAATTACTATCAGCAGCATAATAAAGAGTGATATACGCAGCCATGTCAGCCCTTCTCACACTGCAAGCTTTTATGTTGGTTGTTTAAATCCACCAACAATATTGCTGCAGCTTCACAGGATATTGGTGCATTTTAGCCTAATGGGAATGATACGGCTTGTTTTCAGCTGCCTTCAGGAGCAAGTATCAGTGCTGTGGGATTTGAAAATAGACTCAGCGTTGCGAGGATGGTGCTGACCTGGTGACGTGGAGCTGGTCCTTCAGTGGGAGGTGTCTGGCAGGCACTGGTGCAGGGCTGTCGGTGAAAGTAACCTAAAACTCATTGTAGAGGCAGGGTATCATCATGCCTTTGCAGTTTACAGCCATTTACTAGTGTGGGAAAGGATAGCTTGTGGGAAGAAAAAAAATATTCAGTGGAAGGTAAATCCTTCTGCATTAGGATGCATTTTCCCTAAAGCGTCCCTTAACCAAATGGGCTGTGAGGTTCCCTTTGTCTCAGGTGGTATTTTAGCCATTCTGAGTTTAAGTGAAGGATGTATATAATTCCGTGACGTGTCCTGAAAGAAACATATTGTGTCTGTGTTCAGTGTTGACCCAAAGCCAAAAGAGGGAAAGGTTTTTGCAGATTTTTGTGTCCAGTAACTTCAGGGAATAATGCTCTTTAAAATATTTCTTTTAATAAGCTTAAGTGGAGAAAATTGAAAAACATCATTCGTACTTTGATGTCCTAAAGTATGAAATCTGAATAGCTTACTAGCAACTAAATTCTATCCCTTGACCATGGAAAGAGGCAAGATTTAGGAACATCTTAAGATCAAATAAAATAGGGTCAGCTTTGTGATGTAGTGGCTGTGCGATTCGTTGGCATGTGGGAGTCATGAGTTCAGGCTCTGAGCTCAGTATTTCTCCTACAAGCTGACATTCCCACAGGGGCTGCGGAGCTAATATTTTGAGCACAATCCTTGAGAAAGGCTCTGGACCACCTGCATGGGGAGCCCAGGGGCTATAAAATTTCCCTAGGACATGGGACACCTCAGTTGGAACCCGTTAAACTACAGCTTTCTCTCAGATTTTGACTAAGGTACTTCTGTAAAACAGAAATAAAAGCACTTTTGTGTCTCAGTAAGGTGTTGTGAGCATTAAAGACACCCCAGACCGGAGTTTAAAAGGTGTTTAGATGCCTGAGATTCAGTTAAGCAATTTGGAAAATCACTCGGGGTTCCCAGGTGCCTAACTTGTTGGCTTCACTGAGTTTTTCATAAGCTGCTCAGCCAGTATTGACTGATACACCCAGATAAATGAACCTGGAGAGATTTTCACTTCATAGCATGATTTTTAGAGGTGGCTTTAAAGACTCTTCATCTGCTGTGGGAAAAGTAACATTTGGGAAATAGCTGTAAAACATGGTTAGACCCCTACTGCAGTTTATTAGTATTCTTTATGCAAATCTTTGTGGAAAAATTGCTCTGAAGATGCCTGCTTAAGAATCTAAATACTGACGAGTTTGCCAAGACTGCAGGAAATCGGACATACAAAATGTCTGGCCTGACCTTTGAATAACCCTCCTACTGAAATATTCAGTTTGTTGTACACAGTCTGCTTTAATTCATGTTAGAAGAAAAATGGTGAACCCCAGGGCAAAGAACCTGGCCAGGTGCGAAGGGCTGCAGCAGATGTGTGTCATCACCTCCGTAGCTGAACTCCAAAAGTCTGTAATTGCATGTGAACTTCAGCATCTTCTTTCCAAAATCAAGTGATCGAGAAGCTGGCTGTGAAGCATTTGAGATTATGTATGTTTGTATGTATGTATTTAACAGGAAGCTTTTTATGAATCAGGCAGAACTGAGATGCTATCAAGGATGCTCTAAGCCTTATGGATGTGGATGATTTGGCCACAGCTTTATGATGATACTACTACTAATATATGTAGTACCTTCTGCTGAGAAAATGTATTCATCTTTTACCAGCATGAATATGTTAACATTCATGGTGCATTGTGTTTGCCTTCAGTTTCTTTAGGAGGATGTAAAGGACCCTTATTCTGGTAAATGTGTTTTGCTAGACTCTTAATACGCTGCTGGTTATTGACTATGGGCAATAATCTAGCCTTTATTTATACCCGGGTGCCTCGAAGTCTTGCTTGCCCTCCTTCTCCAAAAATATTTGGAGGAAGACAGTACAGCTCTGTTCTTGGGGAGGAAGGAGGTGGATTCAACCCATAACTGAATGCCTCACCTGCCTGAGACACTTAGGGTAGGAGGTATGGTTGGCCAAACTTCACCTACGGATTAGGAAGAGGAATAGACCCCCCACTCCTGCCCCGCCAGGGATTTGGTGGATGGATCATTGCTCTTTCTGCTTTAAGTGAGGACAGCTGAGCTCCCACCCTTCAGGCCTCCTTCAGGTGCGTTGGGTCAGGAGGTGTGAACCCAGGCCACGGATGCGGAGGGAACGATCGTTTTTTGACTTTGCGTCAGAAGGCCCACCTGTGCTTTCTTAATTGACTTCGCTGCGGGGGCTGTAGCAGTAATGGCATGGTACATCAGGCTTTACCGCAGGCTGTAAAGGCATTCCCAGCATCCCTGGATGCATTTTTATGTACCTTAATAAGCCCATGTACCTGCGTTTTTATTGCTGCAGGATTCTGCTGTTAGAGCAATGCTTTACTTGTGCTTTTATGCATCACCCGTTAGATCTGCTTTTGAGGTATCTCTATGAAGAGACAAACCTAGAGATGTGTGCGGAACGCAGCACTGAACCTGTCCCCCCAGAGCTTGGGTGAGAACCTAGGCAGTGGACCATCCTTTCCCTCACTCACACACATATTATATTAATGTTCTCCTTTGATTCATGAAAATGGATGCAGAGAAGATGAGTAACTTACCCGATTCCCATCTGAAGGTGGAGAAGAACATGCTGGCCTGTTCAGTAACCCATAGCCATCCCTCCTCAGAGCCTAGAGTACAGAAATATTAATGCGTCTTCTTTTCTTTATGGCTTTAATTATTGTGTGACTGGGTACAATGATAAGTGGATATCTTTGTGTTAAGCAGCTAATTAATGTTTGGAACAGTCTTTTGTTTATTGTAGAGTTTTGCATGAAACTATTCTCAAGTGTAACAGAGTTCATGAAATACGTACTGTAGATTCAAAATGTTAGAGACAAAAAGATGAGGTGCTGCTAAGGGCCATCAATGCATGTTGACTTCTTTTGGTCCTACATACATCAAAAAAATGAAGTGAAACCCGTTGCTGGAGGACTGATTGCAGCTGAAGTACCTTGTTTAATCTCACACGTGCAGGATGCCTTGTGAGCCAGGAAGGCTATCAAGATACAGTTTTAATTAACATTTGCTTTTTAGATAATGTGCACAGTTTATTTTGGCAAGAGTTCATTGAATATGAAATTTCCATAATTAAGATACTTAAACCTGCAATATTTTGTTTTCTGCAGTATTTTTTCCAAAATGGCATAAATTCTGCAGCGTTTATTACCCCGTAGGCAACTACTGCAAGAAAGAGCAGTTTCTCCCCTGCTTTTTTTAATCTGCTTTTAACCTCTTGGTTTTGGTGCCTTATTAGGCAGCATCTTCTTTTCACAAATGTGTTTGAGCAATGACAGAATAAAAATAAAGGACAGAAGGTATAAATATAAGAATCTATTCCGAAGATAATTCAATACAAATCTTCCATTAATTTGTTTTAATATGCACATCTGAATGAACTCATCACTATATCATCTGAACACCCCGCAAAACTATGTAAATCAGTGAGTCATCACAGATATTGTATTTCTCTTCTGTCCTTCAGAAGGAGCCAAACTCTTAAAACAATATGTTTTACATATTTAGAGGTTTTAAATGCTCCTTTCAGAGATATTATCAGCCTCCTGTTGTAAGAGGAATAAGAGAATAGGTGTGAGAAACCTTCCTTGGCGTAGCTGGTGAGCCAAAAGAATTCATGATTCTTGGATGTTCCTCTTCTTTTTAATGGTGCCTAAAAAGAATTTGCTGAAAAAACTTACTTGTGCTTTATATTTTTCTGTCAAGGATTCTTAAGATGAGGCTAGAAAGCTCTAAAACCAAACAGAAATGGTTGATGAACCATGAGACCTCATACCTTAACTCTGTATAACATCAACAGATTGTCATAAGAAACAACATTGCTAAACAATGTCAAATTAAAATTGAGAAAACTGCTTCCATTCTAGTTGTGTTGGGAGGGGTTAGGAGAAAAGGATAAAATCACTGTTCAGAGGGATTGCTGGGAAAAAATGAGATTCTTCAGAGCACTCGATGTTATTGGTAGGGGAGGAAACACGCAGATCCGTTGTGGCACTGTGAGTTTATTATTTATTGAGGGACTTCCAGGTGAGCGCAGGAGGAGTGTAAAATTGAAGAACAAATTAAGGGTAAAAGGTTATTTGTGTTCTGGCTAAATCCTCTTTCTTTCGTATATTGTCAGTAATTCAGTTTTTAGCTACAAAGTAGCCCACCCTGAGAAACCACCAGGAATCCAGTGCACGAGGTTTGAGGGGTCCCACTGTCTCCCCGTGTGCTCGGTGGGTGTGCGTTGATGTAAGGGTTTACAGACTGGGAGGAGAACAACTCGCTCGTAAGAATACAGATATTTCTGAAGTGCTCGAGTTATTTTTCTGTTGTCCAAAGAGCGACTGTGAGAAGAGCTGAAATCACGCCAGCCTCCCTGTATGCACACGCGCGCTATGAAAATGATGGCTTAAACGCAACCTGCCAGGTAGTCCCTGCTTGCCCATGGCTAAGAAATAGCTCTAGCTCCTGGTCCCTGGACGGAATTCATCTGCACCCAGTGCCTGCACCCAAAATTTAACATGGGTATGACTTTTTTTCACGGCTTAGGCCTTACATTTAGCTGTGAGATAGGTAAATGTGCTCAGTCCAGCAGTACCCGTCAGAGCGGTAGCTTCTGCCGAATTACCTGGGGGTCCCGGACCAGGTTACAGCCTGGGGGAAGGTCCGTGTGGGACCTCAGTTCTCACCTGCTGAGCTGGGCTGAGCTGCTCCCAGCTGCAGTCCGGAGTAACCCTTGCCGTAAAACACAGGCTTGCTCCGCAGAGGTGCTGGCTGGAGGAATGCTGCATTGATTGCAGCCTCAGTATCTCGGGGGGCGTAAATGCTAATTAGCATCAGCGATTGCTCGAGGGGAGGATGGTGCCCGTTGGACTCGGAGGGGTGTAGCTTGCCCTTTCTAAGCAATAAATCTATATTGGTTAAACTGCCTGTATCGGAGTGTTTGTGGAATCAAAAACTGTGTCTGCAAATTTGTGTGAAGTTAATAGTCTCCGTTAGCACGTCATCACAGAGATGGGCGACCCGGCTCAAGCAGATATTCTAGATGTGAAAACAATGTTGAGTAGCTGGAATTGTGTCCTTTGGGCAAGGAGGGGAGGAGACGAAAACCTTACCGAGGGATGCAAAGCACTGCAGGGAACCTGCAGAAGGGAGGCTGCGAGTTTATTCAAACTAATGCCAAAATTTGCATGAGGGTCCACAAATGGAAATCTAAGCTGCCCACCAAAAGAACATGGGAATTATTTCTCTACAGTCAGAATGACAACTAACGAGACTGTAACTAGCTGGAGAATACACATGGCTTTAAATGACCATCATGTATTATCCTCAGAAAATAGTGTAATCTCTTTACAGCTTCCATATCCCTAAAGTATGTGCTAGTCATTAGCTGTTAGGATGTACATAACCGTCCTTTCATTTTGAGGTCTTTTCTTCATTCTTTTTCTTCATTGTACAACAGAGGAGGTCTGAAACTACACGCTATCTTAATCCAAGCAAAAATTGCTACTAAGAATAAAAGAAAATCTTTGTATATGCTGCTTAGGAAAACCGTTAGTACAAGTTCTTGATGCCTTGGCCAGGTACTCCTGTAATTCTGGCCTTTGCGCTCTTGCTTTACCCATATCTTCACAATCTCGCTCAGTTCTTTGTAATCCGTATTAAATATGTTTACATTTAATTCCGTTACAGGCTCTTACCTAATCTGCTGGGGCTTTCCACACTCTGTGAAATAGAGCTAGGTGTGCCATACGCTGCGTCCCATTTATGCATCTGAAAGTGGGTGGACCAGGCAGGCAAGACTCAGGGGAAGGAGAAGGTGGATGGGTTATAAGCTAATGGGTTAATAATGGCTGCAGACTGTGCTACGTCTCTATCGAGCTCAGCGCCTTTGTAGATACAGCTGGGAAATTGTACGAGATGGGTTTGCTCAACCACAAACACGCTCGCACAAAAGAGACGAAAATGAAAACCAGAGATAAAAGAAGCAATATATTAGCTTCACAGAAAGCTGCAATACAAAGGTTTCGGGAAACCGTATTTTGAAGAATTAAGAAAGTTTTAGGAGGTAAAGTGGGATGGCTGGAAGGGATATATGGAACAATCAGCGATTGCTGTGCCTTAAAGAGGGACTTCTCAGCAACCGACACTAAAAGTGGATGTTGAAACAGCCAAAGTACTGAAAGAGGAATACAGAGCACAGTGAAATGCGAAAGGACAAAGATAAGCTGGAGTTAGAGTCAGCAAAAAGAAGAAAAAGAAGCTCCCTTAGAAAGAATCTATAAAGGAGAAGGAACTTCAAGAAGGAGAGCAGGCCTATAATAAGTGAAGAGAAGGGTCTATTTGAATAGTAACTCAAATGGCTAAGGTGCTAAAATAATTTTTAAACATTTCTGTGGTGAAGAGAAAGATTAGTTTCTGGGTCCAGGGAATTAGTATCGATAGCCATTTGCGTTTGATGGACAATATTTTGCTTAATAGTTGTTAGGGATATTATATATGTTATCTCAGGCATCCAGGTATATCCTAGGAAGGCCAGAGGCAATAAATGTGGATCCAAGTGATGAAGGATGGGGAGGAGCACGGTGAGAGCCCTCCAACCTTTGCAGCTCAGGAAGGCCAGATGCTGTGGAGTTACAGGGCCCAATGGGTTAAACTGGTGACCCTGCAGCGGAGCAGCAGTGGAAGAGCTGGTGGGCTTGTCTAACGTTTAGAGGTGCAATGTTAGAACCTTGATCTAATTAGCACCTCCTGAAGCAGTCGCCAGGGCAAGCCAAGGGGATGTTTGTGTGTCTAAACTAACCCGGAGAGTCTAGGGGGGTGCTAAAAGTGTGACAGTATGTCTAAGCTGGCATTAAGTGGGATTTTCAGCTGAAGGGTGTAAGACAGCACCCTTGGGCTGGGTACTGGGGCCGGCAGGATGCGTGCCTCCGGCAGCCCTGCACCCTCGGCTGGCTGCGCTTGCTCTTTTTTTCCTTATGTTTCTTCTTTTCTTTAATGTGAAAAGAAATCCTTTTTTTCCACTTGAAGCAAAACTTTAAAGCTAAACACACGTTGATCTTCTGCAGAGGAATGAACTCACCTGCAGGGACTTAATTAGCAGTCACTGTGTAAACAAAACGGGCAAATTATAGAAAAGTGGAGCTGATAAAATTGGAGGAATCATGGGTTACCTGGTGAAAAGCTAATAGACTATCAGTCTGAAAACAGTATGTAAAGTGATTCTGGCAGTTCCATTTGAAAAATATCTTCTATCATCAGTAAAATAAATGGAGCTAAAATCACTGGTGTTAGAAGGCTAATGAAACCAAGTGCAATAAAGAATACAAGTTTATAAAGAGTAAATCCCACTAAGAAAGCTTGCCGTGGTTTAAAACGGAATCACCGCCTCTTTTGGCAGCAGATAATGCAATTAATGTCATAAATTTGGATTTTTCCAAAGCATTTGCTACCGCATTTCAAGAAATCTGTTTGACAGATTAGTTTAGTGAGGCTTGCGATGTGAAGCATGGCCAAGAGGCTGCGCAAGAGAAGCTGGATGATGGATAGCCAAGTGTTGCAGTCAGGAGAGGTACCTAATGGGGTTTTCTGGGAAAGGTGTTAGGTCCGGTTTTATTTAACCTCTTCATTAATGAGCTGGGAGAGAGAGTAAGTGTGCAAATTAATGATCTCAGTTTGAGAAGATTTACAGATAAAAAAGAAGCGAGGAGTAAGGAATATGGACAAAAAGCTAATGAAGTGCCTTCACCTTAAAAATACGAATGCAGGTGTGTATATAGCTTAGGAGAGCTAGTTGGAAACGCACAGCTGGCACTGAAATAATAGTCCGAGAGGGCAATAGAAGGAAACAAATTAGACATAAGTTTGCAACGAAGTGTGCCAATATGAAAAATAAATATAAATTTGGGGTGTATTTGGCAGCATTTCATCATAGTGCAGAGGATGTGACAGTATGAATCACATCTCTTAGGACATTGGATGGTCAGATGGGAGGAAGTATTAAAATATACACTGTGAAAAGTAATCTTATATTGGCAGGTAGATGGTCAAAATGATATACCGGTCTTTTACCTATACTCTGTATTTCTCTAAAGTCAAGAAACAAATAGTTTTAGCCTGGATTTGTTATGCCATAAAGCTACACAAAATGCAAACCGGGAGATAAATCACAAATGACAAAAGGGATGTAAAGGAAGAGGAGGAAGTGCAAAGCCTGATGCTTCGCACATGCGGTTTCCAGCTCTTGTGTCTGAATTTTTCTCCTTGTAGAGAGTTTATTCGTACGTGATCTGCACTTTCTGTGGTGCTTCCCAGCTGATGAGCACTGTGATATGACATCTGAAGGATTTGGGAATATGGAAGTTAAAAAAACAAAAAGAACAGGGAAAAAAACACTGAAATTTAAGAAAAAATAGAGATCAAATGCAGGCTAACAATAATATTTTGGGGTTATTTCAGTCGGGTTGCAAAACTTCTTTGTATGATTGCAATGGGTGCAGGATTCTCTGTGAAACAGGTGCCTCATTAAATTAGGCTTATGTTCGGGAAGGCTTGAGAATGAAATTTTTTGGAAGGGCTAGAGATAAATGGAAATAACAGTTCTGGGCAGTTGTTAGTTCTGAGCCACCATCAAAGCCCCCAAAATGTTATTTTTAGTTGCAGATGGCTGGTGAGAGAGAAGCGAGCGAGCTCCTCCTGTTCTCTGCTGAGAGGCCGGGTGCTAATGAACACGTGGGCTTCGCAGGACGGAGAAACAACAGCTCACGCTCGCCGGGCTTGGTACTTCCACAGCTCTGGTCGTCAGCAGGTTGGGAGAATTTATCCAGATACTCTGTTAAGTGGAATGATCTGCTGAGCGGTGAGAGAGCTTGCAATGCAGGTATAATCTTTGATAAGAACACAAACAAACCAAGAAAAATGAATCCCACTGTAGGTTTTTTGACCACAGGGGTGAAGACTAACAAACTTAACCTGGGTTTTCTCTGGAGAGACAGATAATTGTTCTTAGAGAGTTGCTGTAATTTAGGGTTACCCATATTTTCTTCGAGGGTAAGTTACTCAAGTTCATATATAAACTATCCTTAACGTTTTTAGTCTGACATATGCAGGTTAAACCTGGTTTTGAGAATGCATTTATTATTTCCATGAATTTGGCAAACAACGTAGGTCTGCTTTGGTCTGTGAGTGCTGGTGAATTGTTCTCTCTTCCTAATTTATGATGTGCAAATGACTCCTTAAGACTCCTGGCATTGCTCCTGTTCCCTCCTTGGAGGACTGGAGTTTTCCCGAGTTTGAGTGGCTTTGAGAGGCAGGACGTGCAGCATGCAATAATTTCCAAGCAATTTGAGGCATTTCTCACTGACCCAGGCTCATCACAAGTGTGCTTTGCAGGTTTTATTTGCTGTTCAGCTGTGCTAGTCTCCCCCACGTCTTAGGCGTTTTGCCATAAAAAGGAGCGTTAAATTCATGTTGTAGTTGTCGGAAAAGTTTATGCTAATGGAAGGTAGGGCTGACGATGATTAGGGCTGGTCCCACACTCCCCGTGTAGTAACTCCCGCCTCCGTTCTGCTGCTGCCACTTTTTCCTGGAGGACAGCAGCCGTGGCACTGCTGCACCTTCAGACTTACGCCTCCATCCCGCTTCTCCGTGACCTGCACCATGAGCCATCCCTAAGAAAACAGCATTAATAATAGGGTGCGTTCTGGTAGGGTCTTCTTTATCAGCTGTCTACCATCACGGTTCTCCTAATTTCACAGTTTTCTTATAGAGCAGGAGAAGTCCTTTCAAAATGTGATGGAAGGAAACTGTGATGGCACTAGTGAAAGATAACATTTTGGAATACCTCTTGGAAGAGGACAATGTGAGGTCATGGGAGGATATATGATGCTTGCTTTCTCTGCAGTATTTTCATGGCTGCTACGGGAAATTTGCAAAACATGCTGTTTCCAAGTGTGTGGCTGTGTAACTGATTGGTAAGGGAGAGTGCTGAGATGCTTTTTCTCTATCTTGTGTTTGATCTTTTTTCTTTTCAAGTCCAACCTGCTACTGCATTCACTTTCCATAATCTAGTGTCATCTACCCATCCATATATGGTGGTTTTGTCCTGCCATTTATATAGCTGCAACCCTCCGTATAGGCATCATTAATGTATGAATGCAGAATCAGCCCTTCTATGATGCATCATGATTAGGTTCAAGTGTACAGTGTGTGATAAACCTGCTGTATCCAGGAGATGCATTAGAGAACTCTTTGTTGCACATGAATCACCTACCTGATCGTCTGATGCAAAGTATTTTTTCCGTTAAAGAACAGGAATGAAACAGTGCCCTTTTCCATAAGTAATACTCCGTTTTGTGAATGCATGCTACTGAGCAGGAAACCGAAGGAAATATTTATGAGCGATAGTAAGTTAATTTTTTTAAAAGCAATATAAACCCATGTGCTCCAGGTCACATGGCAAGCCTCGGTTGACATAAAATCAGAAGAATCAGTCTTTTATGGACTAGCTATTCCATAGCAGTCAGAGGTTTTGTGCATCCTCCGGAGTGTCTGATCCTGTCTGCTTATGGATGGGCTGCTGTCCCGTTGCGGCAAGGCAAGCCCTGGCTCCTGAATGTGTAGCTGCCTCGCTATGCACTTGCGTTCCTATTTAGTAAAGGTCATAAAGTGTTGGTATTTTGTTTTACATGGTCTATTGCATCTGCCGTTCAGCCGAGCGCATCGTATGTGGGGGACAAGAAGTGGCTCCTCTGTTCCAACCAGTGTCACATGGACAAGCCCAAGCTCTCCTGTCGCTGAGCTGCCCAGAGACCTACATGTGATTTGCCTGTTCGTGATGGGAAATCATAGATGCCCTGGCCCAGGAAGCTGTGATCCTTTCGCAGTTGGATACGCTTTGTATTACTAAACTGAAGATTGTGTGAAATCAATTGGGAGGGGAAAAAAAATCAATGCCTGGTTTTTCAGGATGAAAAGGCAAGATAGCCACACAATTAAGCACTGGAACACATTTTCCACACTCTTCCTGTCATGTTCTCCTGATTCTGTGTCTTGGCTGTTCATCAGAAATAATTAAACTCTCTCCCATGGGCAACAATTACTTGCTTAAAATATTTGAGTAAAAAGAAGGCATTTATAATCACCTACCCTTTTTGAAGGTGAAAATGGAGATGATCTTTGATGAAATAAATGTATGTGGGGAGACTTCCCGACTACCAGAGCATCGCACCCTACGGCAGTATGAACGGCGTTCGTCGTCAGCTGGGACGGCGTGTCTCCAGCCCTCCGGTACGTGTTGGCCCTGAAGAACCGGTGGAAAGGTTTCGATTTCAGAGTTAGGCCCATTCAGTAAGGGCTGTTTGTTCTGGCAAATCCGCATATGGACTTGACGTTTTTAAGCAGCAGGAAAGAAGCGGGAAATATATCCAATTTGTACCTATCAAATATCACCCTTTTATTTAGTCATACTGCGTCTTCCCTTTTCATGCTAAGAGTTTTCTTTGTTCCTTTTGACTCTTACTCCCAAGGGAGTTTGAGCTTTGAAAGTGTTTCATGTTTCAGAGCAGCCTTTTTTCCCCCTCACATTTGTTTACTGATCCATCCTTGGTAAGACCTTTTAGTGAATGTGATAGGAAGGTTATTAAAAATAAAATATTCATCAGGAAATCAGCCATAAACATGTGGGCTGGTTAAAATTCAATTCCTAATTCTTTCAACCTTGACATCATTTTGCTTTTTGCTTAATAACTCTGTGTACAAATTTCGGAGCTAATTTATTTTATCAACTTATGCTTATTTCAATTGTTCATACAACTCGCTCTTGTCTGCTTAATAGCGTCAAATAACACGGCAATGGTAAAAATGACAATGACAAATGGAGGATTGTGACAGATTGGCTGAATGTGAATGTCTCTTACTGAGAGAAGTGTTTCAGGAGTGCCATTAATTGCTTTCACAGCAGTGAGTTATGTTTGTGCATCTTGTCTGTCACTCGGTGCCTGTTCCTGCTCTTCCCGTGCGGAGAGGTGCCGACTGCTTTCTTCTAAGGCCTGGAACAGTCGTGCAGGGAAGCCAGGGCAAGGAGCGCGGGAGAGATACAGGAGGGGAAGCAAAGAAGGTAGGTCCTGGGCAGAGGTGGGAGCTGGATTTCTCTGGATTATTAAATGCAAGCAGGGAGGGAAGATGGGTGCAAACCGGCCGTCTCTGGGAAGCAGCATGAGAGCCACGGTAGTGAGTGGCTGCCACCTGGCAGCTCTGATGGGACACGCCGTTTCTGCTACGAGGTTCCCACTGAGGCGGAGGCTGTCGAAAATGCTCATTCTGGGGGTTGTGTTCTTCATTTTCTAGAGAGATGGTTCAGTTCTCTTACTTCCTCCCACTGGCTCTTCCTCAACACCTTCTCTCTTTTCAGCATCCTTCTGTTCTCTCCCACCACTCTTCCTGCCGTGGTGCCGAACGTTCGCACCGATGTGGTCGTTCACTCAGACCGTTGACCTTCTCATGGGGGAGAATTAAAATTACCCCCTCCAACACCCTGTTCTCCCTTTCCCCTCTGGATTCAGGTGTGTCGGCTGCCAGGCAGGGTAGATCCTTGCTCCATCTGCTCTCTAAGATGCGGTTGGACTGAGGAGCGGTACAAAAGCACACGGCTCCCACTTATCGCAGACCTGGGAAGCTTGTATGGGGCTGGAAGAACCATCCCTGTCCCCTGTACAGGCAGACGGACTGAATTTCAGTCCAGCCTCCCGTACTTTGTTATGGTTACATCTGCCTGGCACATTGGGGTTCAGTAGTCTACTGCTTTCTTTGTCAGCTCCAGTTTCAGGTGGTTTATGCATGGATTTTAGACATTTTTTTTTTAATTAGAGAAAAATATGCTTCAATCCTTTGGACATCTTGCTTTGCAAATCAGTGACTGCAGCCAACAGTCGCTTGTCAGCTCGCAGTATGTGTGATAATCGTAAAGGTCAAGTAGGAACCCGCGTCGTCAGAGAGCTACCGGCGTTCGGCGTGTCCTCAAAGACGACGTGCTGCCGGCACGCCGAGGGGAAGGACACAGCGACAGCTCGGCAGGGTAAACCAGGGCTCGAGCAGTACCTGTTGCCAGCCGCTTGCCTGGCGAGGCTCGGCCTCTGATGGTTGTTCTGGGGAGTCCCCGTGGTCTGCACTGCTAGAGGTAGGGAGGAAAAGAGCCACCACCCAAATCGTCGGTCTGACGAGCGTGCTAGGAGGGGAATGATCTAGGCATTTCATTTTCATTTTCAAAGCGATTCAGACCATTTCCTTGGGGTGACTGACGTATTTTGGAGACTAAGGAACATTTTTAATCTTGGTAATGTTTATTTTATTTAAAAAGAAATAAGAAGTGACCCTGAAAGGGCTGGAGTTAGGCGCAGGGTGTTCATTTCTGAGCCCTTCCTGAAGCACTCTTCTTCAGAAACAGCAATTTGCCGATTTGGTTTCTGACCCATGCGTGTCCCTTAGCCTTCTGCAAGGGTTTGATGTGCCTAGGAATAAGAAAATAATTATTTCTTTTTATTGCATGCAGGTTTTCTCTGACTTCTTTCCTTCAAATCTCCAGGTTATATAATCAGGAGATATCAAAGGGCAGGTTTTGAAGTACATACACTCAATTGCTCAGCTGTCTGTCTTAGTTGAAATCATGATTATGCTTTAGAGCAGAGATTGATTTTCTTCCCTGACCGCATTGTCTTCCGCAAGAGGAGAAGATGCTCGCCAAGCCTGCGTAAACTCTTGCTCTCACCTCCGGTAGAGGTGAGTGGTTTTTAAGTGCCACAGGTACTTGAGAGCCTTGTTGGGTCATGAAAATCCATTTGGAGGCCCAAAGAGCTGAGGCTTGGAATAAAATATCTTTTTTGAATAATCCACCTCTCCTTCTGTCCTTTCTTCCAAAAGGTCAAAGCTAATGATTTCCCATATGGTTGGCACAATGGAAAATACAGTGCAGAGAATCAGAGTTTGTTTACTGCTACTTTGTATATCAATATGAGGAAAAAACATAAACAGTTTTCCTTGCAGGCTGGTGCCTGGGGAATAGAAATCAGGGAGCAATTTGCTAGTCTTAGTGTATTTGTGAATGTGCATTTCTGCCTGATGGCAAATGTTAAATCAGCCTTGGAGTCAGTCACCCACCATAAACTTTCCATATCCTAATATACACAGAAATGTATTTGTATCCCAGTAGAGAATGGATTTTGCATTAGCTTTAACCAGGCAGTGTCTCAGTTTTGCTCATGATCTGCAAAAGGAGAGGGAACAGCTAGGAAGTGCATATTAGGAAATTTGATAGACAATGAGTGATTGAAATGTGAGGCTAGTAATGTATTTGCTTTCCCACTTACCTGTAATAGAACTACGGGGAAAGCAAAGATTTTCTTGTTCCTTTTTACTTAAATGGGGGCATTTCTCATTTATCTTTTCTTGCTGTAGAAAATTGTTTTTTTCCCATTAAAATATAAATGTGTATTTCTCCTCTTCAGATGCTTCCTTCTGAAACAAGTTGTTTTAAAACCTAACAATTTAGAGATGGGCATCTGGTAACAGCTAACATTATTTTTTCTGATTTGTGTGTATTTTTTTGCCATCAAGACTGGTTTTGGTGCCAGTTGGGGGCAGATTCTTAATCACTCACTGTCGAAATTCTTAAAAATCGGGTGTTTACACCGATTTGAACAAGGTTACCCACGGGAGTTGAATTTGCAGCATCTGGACCTTGCGAAATGTGTGTTTGTCCGTTAAAAGAGTGAAGCCACTTTTTGGCTGAAAAAAAATGGGGGCTTGCCTGCTGATACAGAAGAAGGTTGTCTTTGTTTCTCAGATCAAAGTGTGATCCTGTAGTTGAGCCTGTAAAATGCCCAGTGCCTCCCCCTCCTCCCCTGGATCCTGTAACGCATTGATTCATCAAAATCAATCGCACTTTCATGAATTAGTCATTCGGTTCCTCGCTGCATCTGGACAAATTATGTACTTCTTCCTGCGCGCCGATATCTCGGCTCTGGTCTCTGAAGCAAATGACGCTGACTGGCTTGTTAATGGGCCAGGCTGCTTCTGATCCGGAGCTGGCTGACAGCAAATAAACAGTTATTTTGTAGGAGTTTGTTTGATCACCTGCACGAATCACCCCAAACATCTGTGAGGAAGGGACTCGTTGCCTTCCAGTAGCGATGGCAGAGAGAGGAGTTTTCAAAGGCATGAAGCGCCGTTGCTATGTACGGACGGATTCAGTGCTGTGTTATCACCAGCACCTTTATCAGGTGTGCCCAAAGACGTGCCTGGCGGGGTGGCAGGTCGGCCCGCGGGTCGGTCCGGGAGCCACGTCCCTGCGAGGTGCAGCGTGAAACCCTCCTGCCTCCGAGATACTTCTTCCTCAAAAGAGTTGGAAACGTGGCTGACGACAAGCTGCCCGGAAGGACTGGCTTGGTACCCGTGCCCACCGATACCATTTACGACCTGTACCCCGTGCTGGGAGAGGGTTCAGAACCAGCAGCGTACGGCAGGAGCGCAGGATGCGCCCGGTGGAGCAACGCGCGGAGGGGGACGCAGCCTGGTTGGCGTGGGGTGGGAATTTGAAGCAGGACTTCTGCATCCCCCCCCCCAAACCCCTTACAGCGCCCTCAGCCCCAAAACACCCGAGGGTTTTCTGCGTGGGCGAGAGGGGATGTTGCTGCGAGGATCCTCCGCCGCCCGTGGCGGGTTCTGGAAGGTGTTGATTTCTGGACACAAGCGAAGGTGGCCTCGTGAAGCCCGGCGCTGGTGTCTGAGCAGGACGTCCCTGCGGGTACGGCTGCCTCATCTCGCCAGCGAGCGCGGCCTGGGGCCTGGGCATCCTTCCTGACTCCTCTCGTTTCGGGCTTTGAAGCATGAAATGTAATCATCATTAGCTTATTGCTCTCTTAGCTCCCTCGGGTGCTCGGGTGCCCTCTATCCCATCCGCTTGGCGCAGAAATCGCTGCTCACAAAAATCTTCTTGCCTCTTTAAAATCTAGTTGGGGCGTTTGACTTGATGGCCTTCCGTGATAGGAAATTCTTCAGGCTGGCTGTGCGAACAAGTATTTCCTTTTATTTGTTCCGAATTTACTGGCAATTATTGACTGACCCCTTTGCTCTTGTGTTATGGGATGGTATGAAAAGCGAGGGATTGATCAATCTTCAGTATACTGCCCTGCAGAGTTAACGATATTTTATTTTCCTGTATTATGGGAGAGGGAGAGAGATCCTTTTTCATTACAAGTCTGATCAATTCCTAAGTTTTCCAGGGCATTCAAGTTCCTGAACTTTACAGATAGTAAAGAATAAGATGAAAAGGCGTAGAGTTGTTCTTGAAATAAATCGTTGAAGAAGATGAAGAAAAATCAACGGTTGTTCATTTATGTGTATTGCTTTGTGCCTAAATAAATTAGAATCAAAATTGTCCAGCGAAGGAAATGCAGCCCTCTGCTGCCTCTGCTGCATAAGATCTTCGGGCAACATTTATGGAGTTTGAAAATAATGTTTCTGGTAATAAATGGCAGAAATATTCTGTTTTCTGCATCAGCAGATATGAGGATTAAAGGATTTGACCATATTAAACAATTTTGCACAGCTTTGGCTCCCAGGGCTTGCAGGCTGTGTTATCAGAGTTCATCTCACGGCATTTCCAGACCCGATTTAAGAAGAGAATATGTTCCTGCTTTGCAAGTGGTCACTCCCTAATTTAGGCCATCTTTGGCAGGATTAAAAACCCAAAGATAAAGAGATTATTTTTCTTCTCTTGAAAGTGGGATAGCTTCCTAAGGCCCCCCACCCCCCACCCCAATCAGCCATTTGAAATGATGGAGATAATTGAATTGTATTGTTTCTCCATACTCCCCCGAGCTCTGCTTATGCTGGGCTATCACATCGCTATGGAAACTTGAAAGCGATAGTAGCTGATCTTTGTTTGGGTGAACGAGAAGGTTTCCTCTGCCATTTGTCATCATAATCAAGCTGGACCTGGAGTATAACAACCTGCCCTGTGGTGTCTCTGAGGCAGGCATCTCCCACTCTATTTTTTTATTTTTTAATTTCTGAATTTAAAACCATGGAATAGTTTGTTGTTATTTCAGCTGTCCAACATAAAGACACAGCACAGGTACCAAAATAAGAGTGAGATGCCTTTGAGGTAACTAGGTGTGAAATAAATCCTGAGCATCCTCCTACCTTCAGGGTTCGTGTCGGACCGAGGAAGCTGGTCCCTGCTGTGCTCTAAAAGCAAATGTTCCTGCTTTTCTCTGCCAAGAACAGGATGGGGCAGGTATGTGTTTGACTCAGTTAACTAAATACACTGTCTTAAAATTGCTCTGAAGACAACTGCTAGCAGCAAACGTTGATGCAGGAGGCTGGCCTGATTTGTAACCTTGGTTAAAACCATCCCAGCTGCCTTAGTGCCGTTCCAGCACGTCTTTTTGCAGCGTGGAGTTGCCTGCTGCGAAAGCACCAGCCTTGCCCTGCTTTTGAAGAGTCATTGCTTCCACATCCTCTGCGTGGATGTTCGACTCCCTTTACATGTTTTCCAGCTGGCTGTACTGCTTTGGGTCCATGTATCGGGAACACCACAGTAATAAATCACCCATTTGTATCACGTGTGTATACCGAGGAGTTATTTTTATGATCTGAAGAGCAAGTTTTTACATGTTATCATTTTCAATTAATGTGTCATTTGTCTGATAACCATCTACTAGACTCCTGAGAGCCCTGGAGACTGATTTTATTTTAGAATTTTTTTTTTTTCCCATTGAAGAATCATTAAATTTTAGGTGAAAAATTATGTAGATATGCATTAAGGTTTACTTGAGTAGACCCCCCCAACTCCTTTCTGGTTCATCCTTCCTCATCTTCACGTTTCTTTTTCCAGAACAAAAAAGTGGTTTTCAGTCATACAAGCCCTTTTTTTTGAATTTCTAGCGAACTGTAGCATTGACTGCAGCATTAAAATTCTCTCCCAGTGCTGCATGTCACAAGCCATATTTTACAAAGCTTCTTTACCTTTATCAAAGAAAACTCTTAGAACTTTGAAAGTCCTGAATGCAGATGTCTGCGCACGTTGACTTTTGCTGTCTGCACAGGATTAATCAAGGCTGTCACACATCTAGCCATAAAACCTTTAATATTTTTAAAAGGTTTGAAGCTGCTATATTTATCGCATGCATCAGGGAGAGTAAACTGTTAAACTGCTGTATCAGTAGGAAATAGTTCTAGTTCTTGCAAAGTAAGGCAGAGATGAACCTCAAATGCTAACCAGCTAGAAAAAACCCCCTCTAGATATTAGACTGAGATGCTGCTCTTTGAATCTTCCTCAAATATTTCCTCTCACATACACATGTATGCAAATTGCACTGTATTCGGTGGAATTTGCACATGGAGGCTGGTGAAAACATTAATCGGTTCCTCTAAATAGGCAATAAAAAGGGTAGCATGCCCTTTACTCTGCTGGTAAATACCTCATTTCTGAAGAAATCCCGTTGTTGACTTTGTGACTACAAGACATTAATTTTGACACACAGCTTCTGATATTGTGCACAGAACATCAGAAGTCGTCTCATGTATTTGTAGCAGCCTGTGTCCAACGCAAGCATAATGCAGAATTTCGTAATTCTATTTTAATACTTCTCAGGAGTAGCCACCTTTTGTTGGGAAGTTTCTATGAGTTTTCAATGTAGGGGTGGAAAAACTTTGTCAGAATTTTTGTGTTGCATTGTCACAAACCAACAAACAGTGGTGATGGTTTCTCAAACCTAATTTGAAATTCTTGAGTCTACAAAGCTAAATTGGAAGTGCCACCAAGACAGATGTTGCTTTTCCCTTAATTCTGCGCTTCAGCTTTTAGCTTTGCTGGCGATTTGAACAAAAGAGAAATGGTGGAGAAGAAATAAAAGTTAATGGCTTCCTTTCATCTTTTAAACAGGTTTGAGTGTGGAGAAAGTTTGGATGAGTTTACTTTTCCTTGTGTACACATATACGTGTATGGATATGCTTAGAAATGCGTAACAGTAAGATACAGCACAAGTAAAATACTGGTTGTACACAACCATTGATTATCTGTTCAGAGGATAACGATGCTGAAATCACGTGTGGGTCTGAATGGCCGTCATCGTGTACCCTCATCCCTGCCCAAACCCCTTTTTGAGACGGGCTTTGTCCTGTTCAGCTGAAGGTGTTTGGGAAGGCACAAGCAGAATCTTAACTAGGGAAGAGCTGGTGTTGGGCCCATACCAGGTTTTTCCAAGTCTCCAGGAGGAATTATAATCATACCGGTGTAAATGTCAAGGTGAGCGTACTAATACTGAGCAACAGACTGTACTTCGATGTCCTTTTTGGTGAAACCGTAGTGATTTTCAATGTTCGGTGAGTTGTGAGGGGGCAGATCCTGAGAGGGGCTCAGCATCCCCCGAGAGCTGCTGAACAATTTAATTCCTTACGGTGACCCTCAGAGCCGGGGGTGTTACGCACCGCGTAAGCTGAGCACCCACCCGATTGTGTGCGGCTGCGACGCTTCTCAGCTCTCCCATATGCCTTTCTTACAATTGAAGCATTGCAAAGGCTAAATTATCAAAAAGGTGTCCAAATAATGATGGCAATTACATGATTAATCAGGCATGGAAGTGCAGTTGCTTAAAAAATTTTCAACAGTTGGTGCTTAATAGCAAAGAAACCATTGTGCAACTAAATAAACCCCCAGAAATTATCGGGTGGATCTGGGGGCAGGTAAGTCCATTTAAGTATGGAATTGCAAAGTCAGTGTAATTAGTTACCTAATTGTGTGCCCAAACTTGTCTGATGCACTTAGTGTGCATGTATAATTAATGATGATTTATTGAAAAGCACTCTTACTGTAAATGCTTTTCTTATCATTTCCTAAAAATCAAATTGCTGAGGGAAAGATTAGAATCTGGTTTAATATATGTGGATAGAATTAGAATTTCCTCTTGTGTTTTTTGCTAGCTTAAAATAGATAAGCCTAGAAATTGTCTGCATATAAACTCATGTGTAGGAGTTGACCTAATGCACTCAAGTTCAATCGGTTGCACTAATACTAATGGTTCAAATATTCTCGATTCACACAGGAAAGGGGAGAAAAAGCAGAATTTTGTGCAGGTAGCATAGAAGCGTGACCAGCGTGTCTCCTTTCATGCTTTATCTTCTCCCCCAAAGCTCCCACCTTGATCGGTACTGTGCATTTGAGTAAAAGTTAAGCTGCTTTCTAGGCACATAGATAAATATTGGATTACGGCAACACGAACTCTGTGACTGCGTTTGCATTTCTTCGGGAGTAAGTCTGTGGTGCAGTAACAACTTCGCTTCTCGTTGAGCTGCTGTTTTGCCAGTACGGGGAGGAAAGTATGACAGCACCGTGAAGCGGCAGCTGCCAGGGCTGGCACTGCTTTTTGGTCGTGTCTTCCTCAAGCCTCGAAGCTTCTGTGCATCTGCAGGTGTTGCAGCCAAGTGAGGGGGGGTTCGGAAGCTCTCGGGAGCCAGGCTTGCAAAGCTTTCTCAGCCTCCCGTGGCATTGGTGTTTAACCTGTTTCTAGAAACGTGGGCTTTAGAAAAAAGGCAGGAGAGGAGAAGGAATCCGTGATGTGTTTTTGCCTGGTCAGCCGGGGCCCTTGGCGTGCACGTAAGCTGGCCGTTAGACTTGCTTCTAGCGGGGAACTTGACGGGGAGCTCGAAAACAGGGGAGGACCCTGAACTGAGCTTCATGGGTGGCATCCTATTTCACCGTCCAAAAGAAAAGCTTCGGGTGAGGTGGGCCATGGACAGCAGGTTACATGGCAGCCTTGAGAAGGACGGCTGCCCCTTCTCCCAGAGCGAGAGCACGGCTGTGCTCTTCCCTCTCCCCGGTGCCTCCCTGGTCTGAAGACGGTGTCCAGCACATCCCTGTTCCAGCAGTAACTTCAGTACATACTTCTGCTGCTCATGTTCCTTCCTTCCAGTGTTTCCTTTTTCTGTGATGGGCAAATCTCATTTCTTGGACATTTCAGACAGGTCGGAGAGCCAAACAATGAAAAAAAAATTCTTCATCGATTTCTTCAGGTTTCCTAATAATCTTTGCGCTATTACCTCTTTCCTTCCTATTTTTTACTTAGCACAGATCTGTCATTGCTCCTTTTTCATCTTCTTATTTTCAGGCTTTGGTTTCCTGCCTTGCTTTTCTTGATGGGCTCCACACTGCTTCCCCTGATCTTCTGTTCATCTTTGTTTTCACTGACACGCACAGATCCTGTATTCATTCTGGCATTCAGATCTTTCCTCATTTCCTTTCTATCTTTTAACAGTCTTCTCTCATCTCTTCAGATATGACTTCCAAGCTGTCTGGCAGCTTCTTCTCCTAGCTACCCTGTAGTACAAGGAAAAGTAATGTGTGCTGCACGGCAAGTCCAGTGGGGGAAAGCAGAGCAGATTGCTTGATTTTTTGGTTTTCAAATACTGGTTTAAATGAAAATTGGTTTCATTGCTTGAAAATATACATAATCAAAGAAATACCTTGCTCGTCTGAAAAATACAATTCTATTCCATGAATATAAATTAAAATATATCGTGTGTAGGCTATTTACTGCCTAGTAATCTAGTATTCTAATACAGTTTGCTATCTCTTATTCCTACCAAGTTTTTCTCAATGTTATTTTTGAAGTAGATTTCATAGCTATAAGCTGTGGAAGAAAAAATAAAGTGTAAATTATTATAACAAGGAATCTGGAAAATGACGGGTCCTAATTTTCCATCCTGTAATATTTGGGTAAACAGATGACGAACCGCATTGATTTCAGAGCAGCTTCATGTGGAAACACACATGTAGCAAGATTTGTGCTTTAATCACCACTAGAATCCAAACCAGTCTGAAAAAGTGAGAATCAATTAATGGTCTCCCTTTTTCTTGATCTTTGCCTGAGTTGGCTACACCAGGACACGCTGCGATAACTCTTTCCTTTTAGCACAGCCAGGGTTCTTCTGCAGAGCGCAGTGGTACACATACAGTGGGTTGACTGGGTACGTACAAATCAGTGCAAAACATATCAGTAATAACGCTTCACATCTTCACAGCACTTCACAGACATTAACTAATGAATTGTCACAGAAACCGTATAACATAGACAAGTGTCTTTGTCCTCATTATAAAGATGGAGAAAGTAAGGTAACAAGGATAAATCACTTGTCCTGGGCCCCAGAACAGCTGACAGCAGAGGAAGGATTTGTAGTGGAGGAATTTCTGGCCAAACGTGCGGGAAGGCTGAGATTTCGCTTTCCTTGATGACTGTCTCTCATACAAAAAATTGCCAAAGGCGAGTAAACACCATCCCTTTCCCCCATCCTTTTCCTCCCTTGGCAAATTTTATCGCACCTTGCTCTCATAGGTGTTTCTAAAAGGTCTCTGTACAACAAGTTGGGGGAGAGCGTAAAGGTCAAAAATAGTATCTTGGAAAATGGTATTTTTTTGAATTTCCCACTCTGATGAGTCATTCATTGCCATGACATATCGTGTCTGCTTTTGTTAGTCATGTCATATTAGACTCAGTGAGCGAGAATGATCCTGCCTATTCCAGGCTGGCTGATTTCATGAAAAAACTTAAATTGAGAGTGACACTAAAGTGCAAAAGAGTAATCTGAGGGAATGCAGTTAGTTTGCTTCAGATCTTATTTCTTCTGTACGTTGGACTGACATGAATGTTTTTCTTCATAACCTGCAGTTCACAACCAGCTGAGTTCTCTAAGATTATGCACTTTACAAAAGTGACACTATTTTATTGAATTAAGTAAACGATTTGTCACTGCTGAAACTCGGTGTTAGTAATTTATTACAAATTACATCATTATTTTACAATACAGGACAAGTGAGTCAGATGAAATGCATCTAGCTAATTCTGAATTTCAGAATAATCGATGAAACCTTTGTTAGATTAAAATATGATATATTATCTAAAGCCATTTAGCTGGGCCTGGACTGAAATATTTCGATAACCACCTAACTCTTCATTTCAAAAACAAGCACACGTTTCCATTGGTACTTCCAGTGAGTATGTGTCAGCGTGTTCCGATGACCAAATCCATGGAGAATGTGCTTTATTCCGTGCTCTTCATCAGAGGGTCGTACTTTGTGCTGCGATATTGAGGGTTTCCAGCAGAACGAGCGGAGACGCCAGTTGCGCGCAGAGAGACGCCTTTCCCTCCCCGAGCGACTCTCTGAAAGTCTGCGTGCTTGGGTGACGTCCTTCTGACAGACAAGTTTCCCATCGAACTGTTGAGTTTGCATCTAGGAGGTGTCGAACTAAGCTTTGGCCGTTGAGCGCTCTGGAGCTGAGAGGACCACCTTGGATGGGGTTCGGTGCCGCGGGACGCGTGGCAGAGCTACCGGCAGGTCCTGCGCCCAGCGGATCTGCTGCCGTGCTCTCCTCCAGCTCCCTCTGGGCTGGTGGCTTCTCCATCAGAAGTGGCACCTTCTGTGGGTAGGTTGTATTGCCACGAGCCCGACGAGAGAGTTGAAAGCACATCCGACTGAAGTCAGGTTCTTGCCTAAGAGGTCGAAGTGCTTTACCTCTGTCTTAGGCTCTGGCACAACTCCCAGATTACTCTCTGAGTTGACTAAAGTCAGGTCTAGCATTACAAAAAAGCTGGCATCAATGTGGTTGTAAACTTATACCTGTGACCCTAACCTCTACCTTGCTGTTTCCCTGATTTCCACCCGTAGATCTTTTTTGCTAAAGCAATGGGATGTTTTCGAGTGGTGGTGTGCTTATACATAGTGGGAGTACCCAGACCTGCCTTGAGTGAAGCACAGTATATTGGTTTTTGCTGTAGTTAAATCTGCCTTTAAAAGTTTTACAATTAGAAAACTGTAAGATCTTAGTGAGCTAGGAAGTAATTTTTGTCCAACCACAGGAAAAAGTAGGAATTTTGAAAATGTTACCAGGTGATCAAAAAGCTGAACCCTGGAATATTTTCATTAAGTGAAAAGTAAGATAAAATTTTAGAAAGAAAGAAGTCAACTGAGTAAAAGATTTCCTTTCAAGCTATTTTAATAATAACTTGTATGTATGTCTAAATGATAAGTAAATTGAAATCAGAGATAATTGTTTTTTTTAAAAGTCAGTATTAAGTGATTATTATTATTTCCAAAACTGGTTGATAAATTAATTGAAAGTTATTTTTCCTTCAAAAGCTATGTTTTAACAATTCTCTTATTTTCTAATTTTAAAAAAATGCATTCTGACTTTCGCACGATTCCTTCTTTCCCTGGGGTTTTTGCCATGTATTTTTCTGGGTCAGAATAGCCTTGCCTTCCATTAGGAAGGAAAGACATTCCAATAGTTGTAGGCAGTTTGTGCAATCTAAACCAAGCTTCTAAGTATAGGGAGGAGAAGCGCTCTTCGAAATGGGGGTGCAAACGTTCAGTTATAAGCTCTGTTTCTGAGGCCGTGCCTCCCGCTGACTTCCTAAGGGCCAGGCCCTCTTTTTTATAAAGAGGTTTTTTCCTTCCTCCCTGCCTTTAACCCGTTGGCGGTAGGAGTTGGATTTCTTTCTGTCAGAAAGTCCCCTCTCGGCAGTGGATGTGCTTGGGATACTGATGTGATTAATGACCCCAGTTAAGGGCCTGGTACCGAGGGAGAGTTCAATTCCTCTCCCTTCACTGGAGCATTATATACCGTGTGTTGTCATCGGTGAAGATACAGTCTTCTGCAATTACAGTAGGTAAATTCTGTCTTTCAGCATAGGGGTGGTGAGTCCTCCTTTAGCATTCGCCAAAGGACGGGATTGTGAGATACCCTCGGCTGCGTTGTCTGGGTTTTGTTCTGCTCGTGCGCCTGGCTTTTGGGGGGAAGCAAGGATTGCGTTACTTTGTGTTAAGGATTTTGAGGCACAAAATGAAGGCTTAGGCAGTTGCTGTGGAAGATTGAGGGAGAAAAATAAGAAAAGTTGCAACCCAGCCTTTTTATCTCGGTTTCTACTCTGTCCCTCGGCATCTTCGTTAGGTCGTGGTTTTCCATGTGTGCCGTTTGCCTACAATGGCCCTTATTCAGACAGAGAGTGTGAAAGAGAGTCAGGCAGAAGAGGAAATTTGTGGGCCGTTTATGTCTCACTGATGGGCGTAGGTCACTTCTGTCTTCCCGACCGGCCCAAGGACCCACGAGGTGGGCATACAGGTGAGGAAGAAAACGGCAAAAGCCAGTGTGCTTGTGGCAGACACGTGGCACGGCGAGGAGCCTGGGTGGCTGCTGTTCCGCAGCCCGTGCCCGTGCGTTGCTGCCTTCTGCTCGCGGGGGAACGGAGAGAAGCTCACCTGTGTGTCCTGGGTTGGGTAGAAGATGGGTTGACAACTCTTCCGAGGTAACTTTTCCAGCAGCTGTACAGTTTTGCTGCGGTCCAGGTGCAGAATTAAGGACTCTCTGAACCAGAGCATAGATTTAACAAGAATTCATTTGCAGCTCCTCTTGCTGCAGAGCCTACAGCATCACTGGCCTGTTCAAAGGATTTACTGGCTCGGTGAGGGCTTTGTGCATCAGATTAGCAAATAATCTCAGATGGCTAGTGGGTTGCGTGGCTTCCTGATGGCGTTGCTTGTTGTCACACGATAGACACGAGTGACATCCTCCTGTCACAGCGCGTCCGAGACCTGGTCACTTTTAGGTTTCTGCCTCTTGTAGTTCAACTAGCAGCGTAAGCTTCAGCTCAAGAAAAACAATTTATGAACTGTTTTACTTGAGATATTGCCTAAAGTTGCTTTTGAAAATGGTTGTTAGTCACCTCTGTCACTTTGATGCTTTTCAAAATTGTATTTCCTGTCCAATTTCTCACTTTGTCAGACAGCAGTAATTAAGGTTTAGTGTGCAGAATTTAAGCCGGAAAGGACGTGCTGTGCAAAAGATGTATGTGGGCACTGGGGAGTAAATTTAGCAGCCTTCTAGTTGTAAATATTTTATCACTTTATCTGTGAGATTATGACCATGATACACAATGGGAGTTGGAGATGTGACTGAAGATGAAAATGTGGCTGTCTGCTGAGGGTGTTCATGCACTGACATGCAGTGGTAGCTCTACTGAGCCTTTCTGGCCACTGGGTTAGTTCATACTCACCAAACCCATAAACCTGGGAAATGAAGGGAAAAGTTGTAATAGTTCACTAGTTAAGGTAAGAAGATTCTCTCTGGAAAGACCCAGCACTGGTCATAACATTGCTTTTTCCTGCCTCTCCCTTTTCTAAGTCTTTGGTCTTCAAGTAAGAAAAGATGCCTTGGTTTGCAAAATGCAGGAAGGAATTATCGCTGGGGTTGCAGTGACTTTGGCAGATTGCACTGGAGCCGGAGGATGAGTAGACGGCAGCCAGCCCTACATCCCTCGCCTGGTCTGTCGCCTCTTGATTCTGTGTGTGTTGTCAGGAGCAGATCCAAGTGAACAGTGATTAAGAAATAACTCTTGGAAAGTCATTTTTCTGAAAATTTTCCTGCTCTGAAAACGAGACAAGGAGCAGATGCAGGAATCGTCCTCCAGACCTGGGCTCACACAAGGCATCAGCGCCGTAGGTTGTTTCGATCGAGCGCCTGGTCTGTCTTGTGGCACGGGAGAGGAATCATGGTTTACTGTGCTGTTCTTGGGGCGCAAACTGTCTGCTGGGTAACGCCAACATTACTTGGAGAGCAGGATAAAAGCAAAGGATTATGTATCTAGATTTCAGAATGCTTATAGCTGGAGCTTTACTTCCAATAAATCTCTAATTAAAGCCAATGGATGAAAGCGCTCCTTCAGTAAGGTATTACACTGTTAATTCTGTTACTCGTTCAGTTGCATGAGAGAAATGATAGATTGAGCTACCAGATAGTTTATACTAATGGCATATGGGTTGTTTGTTTTTTGCTGCTGAGCAGAGCGACAGCTCTGGGCTTGCCACTGTGCTGAGTGTTATAGATTGTATTTACAATTCCTCCATCATTCCCTATTTGCATGGACATTTTAGTGCCTCTGGACCTTTGCACAATTACCTCCCAGGATTATTAATCAAGTCCCAAAACATTAACACGTCCAATCAAGTTAATTGAAAGAGATAGGTTTTATTAAAAAAAAAAAAAATCCTGGCGAGGCCTGTGGTCTAAATAAGATTGTTCTATAGAATCTCTGCATCTGATGCAAAAGAGAAACCTCTTATATGTGATACAAAGCAACTAGACCAGAAATAGCTGCTACAAGTGAGAACTTGCTGTGGTTGGCTAACCTGTGGCTTTACAGCAAATAGCCAGGAATGTCTTGAATAGTTTAATTTTCTCCTCATTTAAAGCATAAGTTCTGTGTACAATGCAAAGTTATGTAATACCATCCATAGGGCATGTTTCTAGCAGTTTTCAGGGTCTTCACTTTCAATTTAAACAGTTTGTGTATCTTCAACATGAATGGGTGGTTGCGGTAGCTGCATTAACGAAACATAACATCTATCTCAGTGAGTCAGTGAAAGCCAGTAAATTTATTCACCGCAGATTTGCTAGTTGAAGTGTAGGTAATACAACTCCATCTAGGTTTCCGTTTCGATTCAGCGCAGTAGTAGGGCTGTGAAGCCAGTCCTCTCACTGTCCCCACTGATTGTGCGCTGATTCAATTCACAGCTCTGTTTTGCTGCGCACAAACTGCCCCAGGCGATGCAGCCCAACCTCTAATGGAGATAAAAGATCTGAAACAGTGATAAGTTTTGAACCACACGCATGGTGGGCATGTTTGGTTGAGGGGAGCAGATTAAATCTAGTCCCCAGTGAATGCCTGAAATACATATAGTGTAGACGTAAAAGCCTCAGTACCAGACTGAATCTAATGACTTACTTCTGCTGTGTGAAATTACTTGCTAATGTAGATACAGCGGTGAGACTACAATGAAGAAACTCCTTGTAATTGGTGGCCGTGGATATAGTACCTAAACTGTGAAGTTTCCCAGCACATCTGCAATTGTATATTGGACTGAACTGGTGAATCATGCGCTCATCACATGCTGTGCCAGTGTATCTCGTTTCCTGTCTTCAAGTCTTACCAAAGATACCACAAGACCAAAACTGGACAAAATAATGCTTTCGGTGTACGTACGTTGCTGTAGGAGTCAAGATCAGTGTGTTGGGAAGTGTGAAGGCTGAGACTTGCTTCACCACCACCTCAGCATCAACAGCTACTGCCTTCACCTCCTCAACTGGTTTCCTTGCATGTAGAATGACAATGGCAAGTGTCCTCTGCCAAGGTTTGGTTTTGCCAATATTTTAAAGAAAATGAGGTTGTGGACATATTGAGGACCCAAATTAACAGAGACTAAGAAAATGCAGCACCTGGGAATCTTAACCTGACCTAATTGGGTTAGGCATAGATCTGATAGGTTTCAGTGATTGGAAAGTCCGAGACTGAAGCTTCCCGTGACCTCCAACTCTTTGCATCCCTTGCTGTTCTGATGCCATATCCGATGATAACACTCACTGCCTTACAAGAAAGAGGCCTGTCTTAACCTCTCAGATAAGACACATTTTCTTGTATTTTCTACATCTTTCCAAAATATGTCACAAACTAATTTTCAGTCCTGAGGGGTTGTACTAGCTAGTCCGTCTGTGTTTAAGTGGTAATGCCTTCCAGTAACGGTTGGAAGACCGACTGGTTGTTGCAGTTCTTGTAGCAGTTCCTTCAGCTCAGCTGTGTGACTTTTCTGCTTTTGGACCGATGTTCAGGGCCAGGACTGCTATGTGTGTGCGTGCTCATATACATTATTAACCATGCTTTTTGTTAATAATTCTCTGCAGTTACAATATCGTATAGGTGACTGGTAAGGGTTTGCTAGAACCAGCTTGTTAATGCAGTGCCAATGATCGACACTCCTTTGCTGAACATCTTCTTGCGTGTCTATGTCCAAGGAACCTGTAGCTTTAATGTGTTGGCTGTAGTCAGTAGTTGGGCATTTTTGCCACGGTGTGGCTTGGAGACAATTGTGTGGAAGATAGGGAGTAAAGCAGAGAAAATGTGTATTATTGGTGTAGACTTGCCATTCATTATAGTCTGCCAAGGAGACACTGAGCAGAACCTACCAAAACCTGTCATGTTACAAAAATACTGTAAGACACATAAAAAGATGTGAAGGACCAATGTAGAAAACCTCCTTGTCTCTGTATGCACCATCTTGCATTACTAATGCCAGAAGGATATTACAAGGTGGTTTTATTTTTTACCGCTTGTGCTGTTTCCTGTTTGTCTTTAAGTCTGATTACTTAATTCACTGATTTCACATCTCATTTCTCATCTATTAATGCCCTGCTGCAGTGACTTGGCTACCCAACAATGCAGAGAAATATTACATCTGGAGGTTTTTTTCTCACTTTGACTACTTATTTCTGACCATTTCTTTACCTTTCAAAACTCACACTCACAAATCTAAATTTTGGACCCAAATGAGTTGGAACTATACCTTTAAAAAAAAAAAGGAAAGCCCAAAACCTTTATTAAAGTTACCCCGATGTTGCAATGTCAGCATCAGTGTGATTAACCTGCCATACAAATGTGGGTGCTATAAAATGAACTTGCTCCAAGGCAGCTTTGATTTGCATGCTCAACACTTTCCAAGTGTTGCATTCATAAATCAGTAGTTTTTTGTGTGTGTCTGTTCTGGGTAAGTGTTTTTCCTTCATTCTGCCCTCTGTCCTGCAGCCCAATGTGTATATCATGGCCATATGAGACCTGCCCAGCATGTAGATTTAGAGATTCTGATTTTATTTCTTAGGTACAAGGGAAGACCTATTGCCCAAGCTTTCTAAAATAAATACAGAAATTATTAATAGCTTGTGGAAAAATAATTAAAAAAAAAGAAAAGGAGAAAGTGACCCGCAGGTGCATTAGCAGGAAATGCAGCATTACAGACGGTACGTGTTTCTGCCCATTGCAGCGTGCAGTATGCAGCATGCGGTATGAACATCTGAGTTCATAAGCAGAACCACTAGCAGACTACATCTAAATTCCCTTTTATTTGAAATTTTGCATTTCTTCCAGAGAAGCTGAGTTGTTGCCATTTCAGGCCAACATAGCCCAAAGGCTTTCACTTCCAGATCATACTGTTTTCTTTGCGTTTCTTAGCAAACAATCCAAGTTGTTTGTGGTGGGGAGCATGGCTGGCTCTGCCCAAATATTATCGATGCCAAGTTCATTTAAATTGCCTAAACTTAATTGACTCGTTGTGGAATGGGATTTCATTCTTTCGTTATCGCAGAGCAATGTCCTCATTTGATGATACTGATTAATAGATTTTCGGTTCCTGCAGATAAACTTTCTAATCAGAGCGGTTGCATCTTAAGAAGTGGAACAAGTTATTTTGGGAAAGGTGGAAGGCTGATCTGAAGCAATAGTGCATTTTCCTTTGTTTTACCTATAAGAACATAGCACCCGTAAGAACAGGCAGTAGCTTCTGACTCACCATCTTTGCTGGAAACATAACATTAGTATATCTGTGTAAGACCTGAAGGCTTACTCCTTCTTACTGTCTTTCTCCTAGAAAATTCAGTTTTGTGACTGTTTTATCCCTGCCTTCTTACCCCTCGGTCATTTAGAGACAACCCACAGTAATACCTTCTGCAAGTGTACGAACAAGAGTGTGGGAATACTGTAAAATATTGTTGACTTGAATACTTGTTGACTTGTTTTCACCTCCTCATGTCATCCCATGAAAGATCTCTCTGGGTGACAGTAACCTGGGCTTAGATTTCCTATTAGAGATTGTTAGGCTGAGAAGATGGAGCGTAACGATGTTTGGTTTAAGTGGGTACGCAGGGTGAAGGTGAGAGAACAACAGCAAAGAAGCTAGGAAGGATTGAAGTTGGTCTGAAATGAGCAACATTAGACTGGGACACACTGAAGTTACGGCAGTCTTTTTCATTGGATACTACAGTTTTGTATCTTGTCAAAAAAAAAAAAAAAAAGAAAAAGCTTAAAGATACATTACAAACCCAAACTGGCACGTAGCTCAAGAAGCTCCAGATCAAAGGATCTGGAAAGCAGTATTTTGTGGGCTCCATGTCCTGCACAGACAGACCCCAAACTTTAAAGGTGGCTTTAAATTCAAGGTATTTGAATTGGGATCTTCCCTCTAGCTCCTTAGCTACCTAAGGATAGATGTTGAGCTTTGGGAATTGGTTGGCATTTGGTCCTGAGCCACAAGTCTGATTTTCTTCAGACTCTTCTGAATGGGAGGAGGCAGGAAATGTATCACGGGATATACAACTGATGAAGCAGTTGATGATATTTTAATACATGGAATTTATTTTCAGCTGTAAGTATGGATTATGTATAATGCATATTTAAACCATTTCTGTCTGAATTCCCTCTGCAGCTGACAAGGTGTGTAATTAAAAAGAGAAGCTGGCTACGGCCAGCTAGACTTGGCTGATGCCATGTGGTCGGCTTGTGAAGAGAAAATTACATTAAGGGAAGATGGGTGTTAGATCTAATGTCAACTGATTAGAGCAAGGGTAGCTAAGTGCAGTGTTTACCAGAGTAAAAGGTTAAGGGAAAAGATTAAGAAAGGAAAGCAAGGCAAGAGCTGAGATAAGAGGTTTGAAAGCCGTTGTCTTCCTCACTTACATCCTAGGAGATAATCCCAGCAAGTCCCTCAAGATGAATGCGATGCATGGTACTTAGCTGCAGGTCCCACCAGGGACCAGGCATGGAAACTGGGAGAAAAATGCCGGCAAGTGTCACTTTCCATGCACCAGAAAGGGGAAGGAGGAGGAGGATGATGATGATGATAGCAGTTACAACAACAACAACTATTATTATTATTATTATTGTTATTATTTCAAAGGACTTCTGATACTATTATCTGTTGAAATACTTATTCTCTGATTTACAGCATTGTTTCAGAGCAGGCAGGAGAAGGGAAACTAAATAAGGTGGCCTAACCTGGCTTGAAACAGAGTAAGGAGAATGTTTTTTTTTTTTTCTTTTTAGTATTTCACAGAAGTTTTCTTTGCCTTTGCTGCTTTTACTACCTTAATTTTTCACAACAAATGTTGCACCACTGGATCTGCAACTCTGCATCTCAGTACAGATATGTACTGGGAAATAGTCAAGTAGTGCCAATATTTGTTACACCAAAGATAGGGATTTGCTTTGTTGATTTTTTTTTTTTGGTTGTTCTTCTAATATTGCTGTCTTGTCTCCAGGCAAGAAAGCAATTCTCCCTTTGCCTCAGAAACATGTGGTATAACCTCATGTCTCGCTGGCAGGGGATTTAAACCAGCCACTATAATTTACATGATAATTGTGTCATATTTTTTACTTCCCATACAAGTTCCTCCTCATTTGAGATTGTTCTGTCCTTTAGCAAATAGCGCACTTACCTTTGGCTCTGCAGGGAGCACTTGGCAATCTTGAGTCAGGAATATAATGGAAAAATGGCTCACCTGATGATTTCAAGGGGATTACAGATTTAGGGGAAATAATCTGGCGGATGGGAAAGGGAGGAGAATTCCACCAGGCACTGCTGGAGCAGAACAAATATTGAACTCTGTCATCGTTGGCTCACCCGTCTTTCAGTACATCTTGTTTTTTGCAGTGCTGCAGAGGGGGAGAGAGAAAGCGGCCGGAGGGACGTTTGGGATGCACCCGGTGCGAGCGCAGCGAAGACGTACGTGCAAACCCACGTGTCTTCTCTACGCTCGACAGGCTGCGAGCAGTTCTCGCTCTGTGTTTTGAGGGGGAGCATTACAGACTTGGCCTGAATGACATTTTTTTCCAAGTTCAGACCTTGAGAACGTGCTGCAGGAATGACAACTGTTCCATGTTTATACTACATAAATGCAAACTTTGCTAAGAGCTGCAGCGCTTGTCCTGGTTGCAGAGGAGATCGATCATTCCGGCCTTCGCACAGCTCCGCTCTTCGCCGTTTGGCTTGTCCTGTTTGAAATACAAATGATAGAAATTAGTATATTAGCAGGAGACTGCAGGATGTAATTGTATGTTGACTGAAATGTTTCTGATGGATGGACCTGGTGAGATGACATCTCTTATTTATGGAGAGGGGAGCACAGGTAGTTGATAGATTTGACAAGAGCACAGTGGCAAAACAAAATAACACTAAGGGAGAATGAGAATGTATTTCCTAATGGCCTCCCTCGCAGCTGTATACACTGATTTAATCTCTCCAAAGCACTCTGTTGTTTATGAGGCCTGTGGGTACAATTTTATGCCTGACTGAAGAGGTTGCTAATAGCTGCCATATTTGTGTTTAAGGACCTGCGAAGGATTAAACTAAGTATTTTAAAGCAATGAGCCATAATAAAGTAATAATATATTGAAAATAATAAACAGCTTTTTATTCAATAATTGGCTACAAAACTGGTGAACTTTAAATGACAAAACTACTAATTATAAATGCAATTGCTAATCATATATTCATTTGGGAATGCAAATTAAAACCATGGCATAAAGTGTCTATATGTACCAGAGACAACAATTCGCGGAGCAGGATGGTAGGCTCCTTTAAAAAAAACACAAAACCCACAAAAAACCCATAAGGGAAAACAAGATATTCCTGTAGGAACAAGTTGTGGTGATTACTCAGGATTGCTTTGTAAAGGGGATAAAGCTGTTGCATGAGGGGAGAAGTATCTGTTCTTCTCAGTGCCAAGGTGTGATGTCCCACGTTGGGACATTTTGTGTCTCGGTCAGAATGAAATAATCTCCAACCCACAATAAGTACTGGAACGCTGGAGGTTTCCTTTTCCCATTTTTGAAGAACAATATTCTTCCACCCCAGTAACCTTATTCTCTTCCCTTTTCTAGGAACTACAGCTCTCGTGGTTCCCATCCTTGAAAGCACAGCATCATGATCAAGGTTTCCTCTCTTCTTGAAGGTCCTTTTTAATAGAGCAGGTCTGGTTGAGATGATCCAAATAGATGATAAGAGGAGGCTCCTGCAAGCCTCAGTGATGAATTATTTTGTGCTTTTCTTACCGAAATGTGTCTGATTAGAGCTTACCAGGGTCTAGACCGCAGAGACTCCCTGCCTCTTTCCTGCCTCTGTATGGGGCAAGATTGTGGGTTAGAAGGCACTGTAGGAAATCACTTTATAGACAGACAATTTCTGGGTATGAACGTGTATTAGGGTTACTGAATCAGGTGTAGCTCCGTGCTGACGGCAGCACACACACAGAAATGCAGGTACAGAAGCTCTAAGAGCTGCTGTCCCAGCAGAGAGCCTGCTGAAGGGTACAGAACATTCCTGGAGCCGAGACAGCCAACTCATGGACTACCTGCAATACTGCTGATTCGATAACTATTTCACACAGCCTGGCTCGGTCGCACCAGAAATCCCTGCTGGATTCTCTGTGGGACTTGCACGGCTGAAGGTGTTACAGGGCTGCGTGTCTGATAGGACAAAAAATGTGGAGGCATGCCTGGATCTGAGTCTCCACTAGTAATATTTGACTCTGGCCTCCAGCAGAAGCTGTATACATGGCTGCGCAGGCATATTTCCCTTTCTTGATGAATATATAAAATACATATGTCTATTAATTTGCTCTTAGAAGCCTTCAGGTTTCCATTAATGACTTGTGTCCCTCAACGACCTTGCAATACCAAGTTTATAGAGAGATGCCAGTGTAATAGCCTAAGGGACAAGCAGCATACCCCATGGTTAATGCCCTCCAGGAAATCATGTGGAGGGGCAGTAACAGTCCAGATATCTTGGCAGGTCACTGAGTCAGCGGTGGCTCCTCCTGTGCAGCCCCAAGTGCAACGTCTCCCAGTTCAGCAGCCAAGGAAGACAGATTTATCTGTAACAACAGCACCAACTGGCTTTTGGTGTTATGAGCTGTGAGTGTTGAGCTCCCCGGAAAAATGGAGTAGGTACTTAGGCACTTGCATATAAATTTTAGGTCCTTACCTTAAATATCCATGTTAGAAATCCTTCAGAGGAAAAAAGCATTTTCCAGGCCAGACGTAGTTGGAAATGATAATTTTTATTCCGATTCCTATAGATTCTATGTTGATTTTATTTTCTTATTTCCCCAGCATCGTCTGGCTGGGTTACATATGCCTTTGTAGCTAAAAAGGCAGTTACCAGTTGAACAGCTTCTGTACATGTTTATTGGAAATCCCACCTATGGGATCTCCTGTCACTACTGAGGTTGGACAACCTTCTAGAAAACGTGCAGTCAGGAGTCAGGCTCGATGCAGAAGTTACTACGTGAGCTTTTGGCACCATTTAATGCAGGAGATTATACGAGATGACGGTGGAAGTCTGTCTTGAAGATGTTTCCAGCGTGGCCCCCACGTATCTGTATTACAGGAGCGACAGCAGGACTGTGCGGAGGCTGACGGGTCATCCCGGTCCGCGCTGGAGGGAGGAAGGGAGCCAGATGAAGTTGCTGAGGCTGGCAGCCAGCAACCCGAATTCAGGGTTGCAGAAAGTTAATTCTTCAGTGACCACAGGAGAAACCCATTTCTTTTTATTTCTTAGTGTTACAATTCAGTCTTCAGAGAACCAAAACAGGAACATGTGACTTGTTTGGCTACAGAGCTTGGTAGGGTAGCTCCACCACGCTGAATTGCTAGAGAGAAATTTTCAGACCAAAAAAACCCAAGTGAATAAAAAGAAACAAGAAATCTATGAACATTGTAACTCATTAAAAGACAATTTATGGCCACTGAAGGAGCTGAAGTCGTTGAATAAATTATTATCACTGAAATTATTCAGCCCTGTTTAAATTATGGAAGCTGTTACCAGGTTGTTGTCTCAAGTCATCTTGCATACTTTATATACAGTGGTCTTCTGAGTCCTTTTGAGATCTCTTACCTCAAGCTAATCTGTTGATTGAATCTTTGTGAACATCTTCAGTCTTTCCACCAAAACATCCTTTTACGGCAGCTTGTGAAAAGGACCCGTCATAGAGTGACACATTGTGAAGGTACCAGCGCAGGTGTTAGTGGCCTTGGTTCAGCCGGGCTCTCCAGACCAGCTGGAGGAGCAGGTCTCCGAGTAGGGGAAAGCTCCTCTGGGCAGTGGCCGGGCTTCCCTGGGTGCTGGTGTGGGGCTGAGGAGCGATTCCCTGCAGGGATACAGCAGTTATCAGTCTTCCCTCTCGTCGGTGTCTAGGGTAGGTGTCACTCCTTCAGCTCACCGCCTGGCGCAGAAGCACCCCGCAGCCTGCACGCGTGTGAGAACACCGTGAACGCCCTCAGGGAGATGCCTTTCTGAGATGCCCTCGGTCATAACGTTCGGTCGTGGCAGGGGGTGGGTCGGGATGGGGCTGGTCCGTGGACGTGCATCTCCGTGCAGGAGCAAGTCCAAGGACTTGATCAAGAAACGAGCATTGGTCTGTACAGCCAACTAAAAAGTGAGGTTTCTCTGGGATTCCAGCTACTCAAAGATGTTCAAGAGGACTCCGATGTCTCCCTAAAAAAAAAAAAAAATCACACTGACTTACAACGAAGGAACAAACCTATCTCCCTGACCGCTAAGGGCATCGCAGGTTGGGGGATTATTTGTTGGTTGAACTGGTAACAGTGAATGGTTTGGATAAGGCTACAGGTGATACCAATCATGCATCGTTTGCAAGCAAAACCACCGAGCCACCTGCATGAAATAAGCACCAGATGTGCTGACTTATTGTGGGGGCTGAAAATTAACCTTGTTCTGGGGGGATTAGGGCTGGTGCAAGCCCTCAGCTACACCTGGGCAGCCCCCGGCCCTTCTGGGGGAGCTCAGCTGGGAGCAAGGGCCTCGTTTGAGGAGGAGGAGGAGGAGGAGGAGGAGGAGGAGGAGGAGCTTTCCCAGCTCCCCCTGTAAAGGCTGGCTTGCTTTGGGGTGTGTGAGGCAGAAGAAAATTTGAGGTGCTGCTGTAAAATATTTTGGAGACAATAGAGGGGTTTTTTATCCTATTGGACTAAATTAGTTCACAGCTCGGATGCTGAGAGCGGGAGCAAGTCTGCAGTGTAAAAAGGTACTTTTTTTATTAAATTATGTACTTTCTTGGGGTATAATTATACAGAAATGCAAATGTCCTGTAAAACAAAGTCAGTTGTGTAATTCTGGGGGAACTGTGGAAGTATTTGCATACAGACTTGTGTGAATCAGCTGTGTGACAAAAGTATTTCTATAAGCAGCAGATAAGCTACTTTCTGGCTTTTTAGAGTTAAATCACTGTAATATTAAATAACTTCCTCAGCCCTGCAGTGAAGGCCAGGACCGGCGGTGAGTTGGAGGTAACTTCTTTGTGCTTTAATGCATAAAGGTGCAGAGATGCACTTAGCTACGTTGGTGGGGAAGGTTGAGAGTTGAAGATCAAAGTCCTGAAAGTAAAGATTAAAGTCACTTTGTCTTTCTGTAGTCCGTACAGCTCTGCTTTTTTCTAAGTTCCAGATTGTTCTCTATGTTTTGTATGTGTTAGGTCTCATATAATGTGTTTTCTAAGGAGAAGATGTGTTTATCATGTCATTGGCCTTGGGGATCGGTGTGGGGAGTTTCTCTCTGGATTGCTGCCTTTTTGCTGCTGCTTTTGCTTTGCATTACCTCCCTGTGGTGGTTTGCTGGTGTTAAGAAAGTGGATGTAGATGTCCCCAATCTGTTCCTCAGCTGTGCTGTTTAATTTTGCTGTGGCCGTTTTAGTGATGCCTGAACAAATTTGTAGACAAAGGTGGTAGAGGTGCTGCAGAAGAGATGGGTTTAATAACCACTTGTAGAGAAAACAAAAGCAAATCCAGTGACAGCCCTGGCAATTCCCACCTTTGTTATTGCTGACAGACGGCACAAGAATAAAAACAAGCCGCTTTACATGCGCTGACACTAATGTACAACCAATGGTGATGTCCCGAAGGAAATGTCACCAATTAGCCTGGAAGCTGCTGCAGTTATCAACTTAGACAAGATTTGGCCGTGGAAAGTACAAGGTTTTGAGATGAACCTCTGACTCCTTCTCCCAAATGCTTTCCCAGCCAAACACTTGTGGAGATTTGTAAGACAGCTCAGGTGAACTTCTCGGGAGGCTCTTGTGGTCTAGTGGAGCAGTTTGCTACGTGCCTGTCTTGCTCCCAGTGCCGGTAGTTTCTGGGAGCGAAGGAGTGCAGCGTTATGGTGAAAACAAATATGGTTTTACATAGATAAGGTGAGAAATAATGGGATAGCTTGACAAAAATGAAGGTGGAAATGCTGAGATGTATGCTAGAGAGATGGAAGATAGCAGGGGAAGGATTTGGGTTCCTTCACTTTGCATAAACTGCTCAATACCCCGTGTTTAATCTGAAACTGGACAGGAAAAAATAAGAGGGGGGAAACTACCACACCATCTGTAAAAACTGCCATGACAATTTATGCTGCATTAAAAACCTTTCCCTGAAGCTGTGCTTTAATAAGATTCCTAGTCAGAAGTCAAGCTCTGCCTAGTAATTCATTCTAAACTCTCATAATGCATTTATTAGTGTGGAAATGGCAGAAGTGAAGTGACCACATTTGAGGTCCGTATTCAAAATTAGCAAAATTTAATGTCATTCTGAGTTAAAGAGGAAGGGAAATAAGCGCTGTAACACGCAGTGAGTGATATCTCTTGCATTAACAGGCAGCTAAATGAGCATTGTTTGAAATAACATTTTATTAGGTTTCCTTAAAGTGGATACTCAATGTGATAGATTATTTTTTTTATCTCTGATAAAGTTATTGAAATGAGAAATGTTCCATTATAAAGGAATTTCTTGAAAGACAGGGATACGCTTTATCATATTATAGCTCTTGCATCATATTAAATGCTGCTGATGTGTTTTACTGAAATCCAAACCTCTTGCTTAGCGTTTCTTTTCCAACAATACAAAAGCTTATGATTCACAACCTCTTACATAATAGATATATTAATGAGTTCCTGCATATTTTATTGCTTTGTATTATTCTAGAAGCTGTTAATCTATTTTTCTTGATTATCAGTTACGGCAAAAACATTATAATTTTTCTCTGAATATCGTTGCTGCCAACCAAGTTCAGGACTTTCAGAACTAATTCTAGCTACCTGTTGGACTCTTTAAAACTCCTTCTTTTCTTCTTCCTTTTTCCTGTTGAAAATTGTATCCAGCCAAAGACCCAGCATATTTTTATCTGAATACAGCAGGATATATTCTGCTTTGGGGTACTTGTATGTTCTTTCATTCAAGTAGATTAGAGTTGTGCATATGAATCTCAGGCCCTAATTATGTTTCTAAGAATAGAAATTTCTTGCTATAAATACATGACTCATTGAAATGATTCCTGTATGTTTAGGCTGCAGATGTGACTTCTGCATATTCATTAACCTCCCAGCTCTCCACTTGAGATATGGAAATGCTTGATGATTAGCGGAGGGCCTGCTAGGCGGACACAGGGAGAAAGGGTATGTGCCACCTCTACTGGGGGGGTTAAAGCCAAACTAACAAATTACGGGAGCAAGTGGCAGTGGCTTCGAGCTGGTCTTGAGTCCTCTCTGTCACGGACCAGCTTGGGGTGGAGCGGACCCCGCTGTAAGTTCAGTCTGGAGAGACTTTCAGAACTGGGGCCACCTCACGTGGTCCAGTTTGGACTCGACGTAGCGCTTCACGCTTTAGCTTTTCTCACGTTCTCCTTAGATTGAAGTGGTTTATGTGCTGAAGGCGGGGGGAGAAAAAATAGGTATAAATTTCAGCTTATTTTTCTATTTGCTGTAAGTCATGTGAAGTCATCTAAGGTAGATGTTTAAGTTACCTGGTTTCTAATTCATTTTTGGAAGAACTTCAAGTTTCACAGGGGGCTGTGTGGTTCATAGGTGGGTTTGTGTGTGTACTGCAGCCTACTCTTAGTCCCAAGAACGTGGCTTTGCTAAGGATCATCACTCCCTGCACCAGTCTGAACAGTGGTTTGCATACGAGTGGAAAAATTATCTACTGTATATGTTGTGTACAGTATTTTCGACAAGGCTACTTCATAATATTATTTCTATATGTCTTCTTTTCTTCCTCAGTGGTTTTAGTTACTATCAAACCAGGACATTAATGAGTAAATAAAAAGACCGTTCTTATACATCAAAACGGTTGGCAAAAACATCATTTCCACTGTGCAGAAGCAAATGTGTGGACCGTAGACCACTTAGTGTGACAGACGAGGTTGAAATGGGATCTAAGTGCCGCACAGATCTTGCGCTGCCCCAGCTCCAAGGGGTCCGTGCCACCCGTGGGGAACAGCCGTGCTTTTACTGGGAGCACAGGCCTTGGTGCTGGGGGTTCGATTAACAAATCGCGTGAATACGATATGGCAGAATGAGCTCTCATTTTACCTTGGCAATTATTGATTTATATTCCCAGAGTGACAGAAAGCGTTTTTATTTTTATGTCCAGCAACAAGTTGTTGCCACGGCAACATCAGTGTTGGGCACCATTTGTGTCCCACCCTCATCCAGAAGTGAAACCCGGTAGATTCTGAAACTCTTTAAAAATTATTGCAGTAATAAATTTTTTAAGGTAAGTTTTACTTCTTGTCTCTTTTCCTGGGGGTTGAATAATTTATGTTCCAGGAAGGTAATGCATGAATCTACAGCATCTTCTGCCAGCCACTGTCTGTGTTGGGCAAAGTCCAACATTCCCTACAAAAAAGAGCTGGAAAAGCTTCGTTTATGCTCTTTGACCCTTTGCTTACTCCTTCCCTCCTACTTTCTTTAAGGGGAGGGAGGGGGGGGAGCCCACCAAACCCACCCTCAATGCTTCCTTCAATTGCACACTTGCTAAATTATTTTTTTTTAAATCTGCAGCCTGTTTCTGCTACACGTGAAGCCAATAATAGGGTTTGCAAAGTCAAGCTCTTGCCTTTGCAGGGTGCTTGGTCAGGGCACGTGTAACACTTTTTTTTCTGTTTGTGGAGTGCAACTTTGATACTTTCCTGCCTTGCTAATGATTGCCCTTGTTTCATGGGGAATCTCCCCAAAGCCAAAGGTGAGGTAAATAGGCTTATTCCTAAAGCTCATGTAATTTTCTTAACGTCTTGCAGTTGCTCCTGTCTTTACTGCTGAATTTCCAGGTCGTACTCTGTCTTACAGCAACCATGGTTTACGCCGTGACTGAGAGCAGGTTGCTTTTTCTGAATATATAGACTGTTCCTGCAGAGTACCCATACCCCAGCCCTGTGAGACTTGCTCTGCTGCCATCTCTGCTACAAGAATATATGTTTGGACTTAAAAGATTACCCTTATGTTCTTCTGACTATACTAAAATATTTGTTTCCTTGGGCAAAGGGAGGGATGGCTAAATGGCATACCTGAAGAAAAAGCTCCTGTGGTAGCAACTGTAAATTCTGACCAGCGCTGGGGTGCACGTGGTTCCCTTCTAGATCCTCACAGCGAGGGTTTGCTAGTAGAGATGCTTTCTCCCTAAAAGAAGTGTCACATTCCCAGCAACTACTTTCTACGGCTGTTTCTGCCAGTTGCTGGTCACCCAGGCGGGTTGTAGACTCTCTGTCCTTGGAGATACTCAAAACCCAACTGGACCCAGCCCTGAGCAGGGAGGATCTCCAGACATCTCTGCCAACCGTAGCAATGCGAGGAAACAGACCCAAACCGGGCCTTGGTGTGGGCGCCAGCGCTCCAGCTCCTTTTTTGGGTTGGCTTAGCGTAAATACTCCCAGTTTGTGCAGTTGGAGCAGCCTCCTGCCGCCCTGGGTACCCTGTAGAGGCTGCTCTCCTCCCCGCCTGCCTTGCTGGGATGGGCCAAGCAAGCATCACGACCGCTTCGTCATCAGTGCGTCAAAACCGACAAGAAAATACCCGTCCTGCCGCACCGGCTTTTAGCATTGACTGGCTGGAATTATTTACTGGTAGTGGATGAGCAGGTATTTGAACGATCCTTTTTTCTTTTTTATTTTCCCCCCATCTTGCAAGGTTTAAATATAATTAAAAGGAGATTGACTGAAAATCAAGTTTGGTTTATCTGTGGGTGACCCAGCAAACCACATCGTTTTAATTTCATGCATCAATGAGATGATACGTCATGCTTTGTACAGTGCGACAGCTTGCTACATTGCATAACTCAACATGCTGATGCAACCAGGCATGCAAAATTAACCTGATCATCAAACCCAGGAAATTCAAGACAACAAGCAGCTTCTTCTGCAGCTTGCATTGTTCCACAAACCTCATTATTCCCCATCTTCCCTCTTAGGCCCCTTCTGTACTAAGGATGAGAATGGCATATTTTGAAAGAGATGATGGGGTAAAAATTAAGTGGATAACTTCAGACTGGATTGGAGTTGAACTGACACGGTTTCTCTGTCAGGGGCTGCTCAAAAGGATGGGCGTCTCTTTGGGTTTTGGGTTAGCTTGGGAAGGAGAGTGGTTTACCTAGGCTGTGCCTAGGTGTGGGCTTTTTGGTGGTGGGTTTTTGGGGTTTTTTTTAACAGTGGTGCGAGCCGATAGTTGCCACATCTCCTTGCATGCCATTTACCAGCTCTTGAGACTATTCCAGTGCTGCAGAGAGGCTACGAGTCCAACAAACCTCGTGAATTTGCCTTTCTCCGTTTCTGCGCTACGCAACCACGTAAGCACCAGCTGCCATCCGGCCTTTGTGGCGAACTTCTTTTCGGAGTGACGTGGAGAGGGACATCCCAGGGAAGGGAACAGGACTGTCGCTCAGGACCCTCTGCAGCCGCCCCTGAAAGCCGCCAGCAACATGTGCTCGGTCGTGCTGTGCCCCAAGTGGAGCATAATTACGAACTGCAGGGAGAATAAAAGACCGAAGCTGGGCATGAATATTTGCAAAGCAAAGGCTGTGACGTGCCACATGTAAGCTTGAGCATCCAGTGCTTTGCTCGGGGCAAAATTTTTGCTTAATATCTGACATCTGTCAGTGGCTCCTTGCACGTTCCTGGGTGAAGTGAAATAGAAATTCTGCAGGAGTTTCTCGCGTGGTTGCGGGAATGGGAAGCCCTGAGAAACTGCGCTTGATGACCACTCTTGACAGTAGGGAATGTGGGGAGGGTTTTGTGTGCCATCTCACCTGTCTACCTGTGCTCGTTACCCGAGAGCAGCTCGGGGAAGTCCCAGGCCACAGTAAAAGCGGCATGTGCTTACCCGAACTGTGAAAATCGAACCAAAATGGTGCTTAGTGGCCTAAATAAGGATCCAACTCGGTGTTGGGATGATTACAGTGGCTGGGTTAGAATTTGGTAATGGTGACATCGTTGTTTACCTGCAAACTGAAGTGAGGAGGATGTGGGTTTGGATGTCTCCGGGTGACCAGAGCGATTTCCAGACGTTGCTGTCCTGGCTGGAAGAAGTCCCTTCGGAGCAGGAGCTGCCGTCTGTTTGCGCAGGAGCTGCCGTCTGTTTGCGTAGCACTCGGTGCAATGGGGTTCAGCTCCTTCAGCTGTACTTCTGATTTTCATGTATATTAAAAGAGGGGAAAATGAACTGCCTGAAATCTATTTCTCGCCTTAATCCCTGTATCAGCAAATGAGCTCCTCTAAAATAATGAGAATTAGTGTGTCTTGGAGAGGTAGAAGAGGGCCATGACAGTTTGGAGTCCTTAGATATTGTTCTTGCTTGAGTTGCTTTGCATTTTCTCAAAGTGTACAGTGCCCTCTGGCACAATATACATCCACACTGCATTCCTGAGTGCTGAAACTTCACATCTTAATTCTCTGCGAGTGGTTTTCTCTCGAGGCTGCGATGCCTCTGTGGAGAGGGAGCCTGATAGCAGCGCTGAGGTTACGCATAATGCAGAAAATTGTTGACGGTGTATTAAAAATTTTCACTAATGTCTTTTTATTTTTGTTTTTTTGTCTCGTACAATCATATTTGAAGTGCATCCACTTTGAGGTTCAGTGAGGAAAAGCCTGTTTATTTGAAGCTGATGGAGATACTTGAATGGAGGATAACTGGGATGTAGGGCTCTGGGATAAATTACTCCACTTGTGTTTTCTTTTCCTTTTAATCTGGAATGCACACAAGCCACACAGCAATATTATCATCACTTTGCACTTTCCTTAGGAAGTATCTTAATATTCTATAATCCTCTTTGCTACAGAATGGGGACTGAACTAAGATGGAATTATATTTTAATATTTTAATGTAATTCCTCATGAAACAAAAGGGGACCGTGTTCGGAAGCTGGCTAGATATATGGCAAATGGGAACTAGACAAGCTGTGTAACATCATGGCCAGTTTCTATGGCAACAAAAATGTCAGCTATCCTTTTGGCTGATTCTATTAATCTGTGGTAGAGGCACTGATACTGACACGTTCGGAATTTATTTAAACAAGAAGGTGAAAAGATAACCTCAGCGCAGCTTATAAACAAGGGGGAAGTTAAGCCACTAACATAATGCTATCTGACATGTATATAACAGTGTAACAGGCAAGTAAGACATTTCCAAGGCAGCCACTGAATTTTATCGGAAAAGTGATTAAGCCGTTTACCGGGAGGAGCTACCCGCTATTGTTTGGGGTTTTTTGACAAAATTCCAGGTTCGCCTCCAGGGTTGCCGTGCCCGAAAACGCTGCCCAGTGTTCGCCCGTGTGCTGTTGAGCCGGTGGCCAGGTACCACTAAACCCGCTAAGCGGGGTGAGATCTGGGCACCTGGGACATCCTAAACTGGTTGCCCAGTTTCTGGGGTCGTCCCCCAGCGTGCTGGCTGGCTTCGGTCCTGGTTTTATTCATGTAGCTGGAGCAAAGTGGCTGCCTGACAGAGAAAGCTGTAGTACTTGGTGATTAAAATGCATGGGCTGGCCACTGGAAAATGGAAAAAGCAGTTGCAAGGAAACAAACTACATTCGCTATTCCCTCTATGTGGGTCAAATATTTTCCTAGGGATACTCGGAAATGATTGTGCTATGCTATTTCCCTTTGGTACTTTATCCTTTATTCTCTTGTTATTGAAAGAGCTAAATGTTTTCCTACTTTTCAATGTACCATGACAATACAAACTATATGGTGATGTCGGAGCACAAAATAAATATGGATGCAGTTACTTGTCATTATGATAAAACAACATCTTTTCATCTTTATCTTGGAATTACAGGCTCCTCAGGAAGATGACAGTGTCTTGTTATGGAAAATGAATTTTCAGAGGTAGAAAGATATCTTTTAACTTATTCTTGAATTCTTCCTGTTTGCCAGAGGCATGTAGAAAAATTAGCTTCTTTCCCAATTCTTTTGCTGGTTTTATTAAAATTCATAGTACAAAAAGTGCCATATAAAAGTGCTTGTGTGTGACTGAGAAAAAGAAGAGCTGGAAAATGCAGAGCTGAAGTTATTATAAGATTATTAGCTGGCTGCTGTCTGGATTTTTTTAATTTTTTTTTTTTTTTTAAAGTAGTAAGCCCTCAGTATCTTTGTCCGTTTCTATTTAGGCTTGTAATGTACTGAAAAGAATTTAATATAATATATTTGTATATTTCTAGTTTTTAAAAAAAAAATTATCGAAAAGACAAATTCCCAAATAGAAAAATTGTCGAAAAGCCAAATTCCCAAATAGAAAAATTGTCAGAATTGTAACCACAATATAGCTCCTGGAAATAGAGTTCATGTGAACGTTTTTGAATTCAGAAAAGCTTTCCGACAGGGACAGGAATTCTCAAATTTATTCCATGCTTCTGTTAAACAATAGGACGTTCCTATAACCTGTAGATCTGCTCTTCCATCCCTGAGACCGCTGGCTTTAAGCAGATGGTGTTGCAAACTTGCATGGATACATTACGTTTTGAGCTTTTTATGAAGTTAAAAAGATAAGTAGTGATATTACATCCGGTGTACAGCTAAGTTAGTTTCTCCCAGTTTCTAGCCCAAGAACAGGAGTTATGTTAAAGGCAAGTTTCTTATCAACCTACGTATTTAATATCATCAATTTATGAAGTTCTGCTTCTAACTCCCATGGGAGTTTGCCAGAGTTTCAGACAGCTTTTCTTTCCATCTTTATTGTAGTAGCAGAGGAACATGGGTTGTCATGTCACTTGGTATTACAGAAAATGAACAGATGTGACTATGGCCGAAGCCGAGAGCTTGGAACGTTGTTGCTCTGCCCCTGTCCAGGGGAAGTGAGGACGGAGCTGCTCCCCCCCAAACTCCACTCCCTTCTAAATCCCAGTGGCGTTTGAATTGTTCAGGAGCTTTTTCTGAAGATGATCTCGATTATTTTGCTTTTCTTCCCTTTCTACAGGAAATTTTAACAAGCTATAGTTGGGAAGGTTTCTCTAGTGCTGGTGGCAGCGAAAGAGAGCGCCTTGGGTTCTCCCGCTCCTGGCACGCTTTCAAGCCTGCCCGTCTCTTCTGCTGGACGTGCTTCCTCTTGTGCCTCTTCCTCACCGAAGACCCATCTGAACTCGGGGCTCCACAGGCTGGGCACTGGCCAACGCCCGGGAGCCTCACTAGTCTAGATCACAGGGAAAAATGTCACTTTAATCCTGAAACGCAGAGAAAACAAAATTTTAAACCTCTTAAATGACTACAGGAAGCCTGTTCTTAATCCTGGATTAATTGTTACAGCAAAACCAGACCTTCTTCTCTAAGGAAAGTGAAATCTCCTGTGAGAGGAGAAAGCAGGGGAGTAGAATTTTTTCTAATCGTTTTTATTCTTAAGCAGGACTGGTATACTGTACACAACAAACATTAACAGCTCCGAATTCAGATGGAAGGTCATGCCAGAGAAATTGTGAGAAGAACACAGTCTTTCCTTCTGAAGCCATTGACTTGGAAAACTTGCACATACAAAAAGGCTGACCTTTTGAGGAGTCACAGACATTAACTTCTGATTAAGTACTGTATTTAATTTCACTGAGCATCTAACCTGAGGGCAGGCTCTAGCTTAGTGTACTTTGAAGTCAAATGCCTGGCTGGTCCTATCATGATCAAAACATGTTTTGAGTCCTAGGTGTTAGCAAGGGAAATGCCTCTGGTGCAAAAGCAGATATATCTTGATTTGTTTTAAGTCCTTCTTGTATGATTTTGAAGGCATTATTTGGGATATGTCCTGTAGTGCTTTAAAAATAAGGACCCTCATTTATTCTTTTGTTGTCTTTTGTTCAATAACCCCACTTCTGATCTGGCAGAAAAGAGTGAATCTACTCTGGTTGCCTGAGTTGCCATCCCCCTCCACCGAGGTTGGACCTCGCCGCTCTGCGTTGGTGCACTTGGATTGCCTTGTCTGCCTTGTCTTCTGCCCTTCAAATGACACAAGCACTGATTTTTAGTATTATTTTGTGCATGTTTATATACATATGCACACGTGTGTATGTGTGTATATATATATAAAATGTTATGCATTATGTATCCTGTATAACGTATTATGTTACGATGGCATGTTTCAAGCGTCGAGCATTGTGTTTCAAACGCAGGCATTCCTCATCAATAACGTGGCGGTGGCCTGCCAGATGCCTGTCTTGTCAGCCAGATGTTGCTAGAGGGGCTCTTCAGTAAAGCCTGCCAAAGGACTAGAAATCACGTCGCTGGCTCTCGGCAGACTCTGAGGCGTGTTGGAAGCAGGGCCCGCGGCGTGCGCGTGCCTCCTTGTAGCAAAAGGACTGGTGTTCTCAGGGTCACGTCGGAGCAGGATAGGCCAGAAGCGGAAGGTGGTCCGAGCTGATGTGGAGTAGCAGAGAGCTGGCCTGATGTTCGTTAGCAAGCTTAATAGCTAATTCGGTGCCTTATTTGACATTTCTAAAAATGATGGATGGACACGTGACTTTGTATGTACTTTCACCTCTAAAGGATACAATCGGAACCACTTAATTGTAAGCTGAAGGGCCTCCTTCTGCTAATAACTGATGTTGGTGCTCCACCTACTTATGAAACAGGTGGCCAGGTGGTAAAATAGTAACATCTCATAGAAAGATGAGACAGGGCAAACTTGACGTTCTCCCTTCCTTCTTCCTCGCCGCCTTTTCTTCCTTTCCCCAAATCTACCCAGCTTAAAAGAAAAATCAACGTGAAGGCAGTCTTTGCTATGTGAGGCTGGAGACCTGTACCCCGGGACTCTGCTCGGACTGCTGTTGTCCTGAGCTTGCAGTGACATGGATTGCAAGAGTTTGGGTTACCGCCATTTAAAAAGCCAGCGCGTGGTGGTAGGGTGCAGTTGCCCTAGTGTAGGCTCTCGGACCAGCCCTGTTCTGCAGGGTGAAATGTATTTGCTCAAGGCATTCCTAAAAGTGTTTAGCTTAACCAGGGAGGCACATCTGGGAGGTTATGTGCACAGTTGCTTCATGTGGCTCGGCCAACAAGGAGCTGAATCGCAGTAATGTAATGGCTTGTAGCAGTCTGCTGCTTCCTTGGAGGAAGAAAATCTGTTTTCTTCTCGTTGCCAGAAAGGTCTGATCAGCCTTGGGGTGTAACACAGGGAAACCCATTACATTCAGAGCTGTTACACGTTGGCTCCAAAATATACTCCCTGTTGAATTTCCTTCTGCCAAAGAAAAGCAAGTCAACCAGGACCTGTCAATACTATAGTTTCTCCAAAACTCCTGATCTTTCACTGGTGCACGCAGGGAATCGCTAAAGATCACACAAACCTATGTCAGCTGCCCAGTGTCGAAGTCCCCCTCGGCAGTCGGCAGATTCCTGGGACGGGTGAACGACTGGAGAGTTTTCTTCCCTCCGGACTGTGTCACAGCACAGTAGGAGACTTGCCCCAGTCAATGTGTGAATTGAAGTCTTACTTTTGTGCCATAATAAGAATGGAAACACTGAAACATACTGAAGTGAGAGGATATTGCCTTTAATTAGGCTGGACGTGTGCTGAATGCCCATGAGAAATGTCTGTTCCGTATTAAATCAGGCAGGAGTCGAGCCTCCGCTAGTGCAGACTGTTGGGGACGCGGTGAAGTCGCTGCAGACGTGCTGATTCACTCCTCCCTACGTGCGGCATTAATGCTGATCCTTGTTACCCGACTAAAAACGTCTAAGACAACACAAGACTGTGATACTTAACATTTTTAGGCAATTGCTGTTTTTGTCAAAACTGTCTGTAGCTTTTCTTCTTCGGTGCAAGATGGTAAGTAATGAGCTATTGGAATAATGTCTGTTTGAAACATCCATAGCCATATGGCAATGTGGGAGGCGAGGATAAAACAGGGATCAGTCACAAGTGTTTACTTTGAAACATAGATAAAAAGGCAAGTTTTGTGCTGCAGCTTGGTTACGTGTTGGATCAGGTACTGGAAACAGAGTAGTTTTTAATTACTTTTGTGTTTAGTGAACTTTAAAATCCCAAGCACTTAAATCCGTTGTGTATTAGTCCTCCTGATTGCTCTCTTCAAATCTGCACCGTGAAACAACAGGACAAATGCACGTTTGAGTGAAACCACAACCGACTAATCCGCATACACATCGGGTGTTATTTGCAATACTGATGTGAGCTGTATGGTGTTAAAACGGGGAAAATGATGCTTAGGAAGGTTTGTAAAACTGCTTGGCTGCACTTGCAAGATGGCTTCAGAGGGTTTTTGGGTTGTTTTAAGACCAGTGCAAGACCCCCTGGCAAGTGCTTGGCTGAATAGTTTAATTTTTTCCCAAAGAGCTGAAAAACTTGGGCTCCTTCCTGGGGCGAGCCACAGCTGCAGAAATCAGAGTCCTCTGGGAAAGTAGGTGGGTTATTTTGGTAACTGAAGTGTGTTTGGAAGTAACAATTTGTAGAAATATGCTTCCGGAGATAAATCCTCATTCGGGATCGGGGGAGTTGTACTCATTTTTTGCCTTTGAGCTTTGCACCTGCACTGTTGGCTCCTGCCTCCTCCCCGGAGCCGGAGCCCCGAACCTCGGCCGTCTGCTCCGTCCCGGGGTTCCCACCTAGGAAACCTTTTGGGGGATGAGGGCAAAGAGGCCTTTGCGCACCCGTCGGCGAGGCGTTTGGAATCCAGTGGTATTAAGAAATGTTCTGGTTCAACAAAGAAAATGTCCTGTGGCCCACATGCATTTCATGTTTAAAATACTTCTGCAGGCTAATTAGATTGATGATGCTATTGGGTAGGATGAAGGTGGATACGTAGGTGAAGAGAGAAATTTACTGCATCGATATTGTCCTGCAGTTTCCTCTGGGAATATGTTATCGACTGCTGATCAACCAGGATACTTGTTTTTTTAAAGGAAATGTTGTGAAAATGGAATATTTGCTTCACAAAGTAGAAGCACAGGGCAGGGAAAAAAAAATCTCAAACTTTTCTAATACTGTGTGGGCTTTTGATTAGAGAGCACTCTGTATGCTAATTGAATGTTGTCATATATTAGCATAATCTTGGGGTTATGTCTGGTCAGTGTTAATGATAAGTGACAGAGACACATTTCAGAAACTCAGTTTCATCAGATGGGAATTATATCCTGTAAATGCAAGCCCAGATCATAATATTTAATCTTTGATTTATCCCAGCCTTAGACTATTTATACCAATTTGCTACTGGAAAACATATCATCTTGTGTGTGTGATCTACTAATTGCACACATACAATACAGACATTATACACAGTATAATGTATAAATATATAAAAGATGAAGACTTCTTGAAAAGTATATAAATGGATTCTAAAATCAGTTTCAAGATGAAATTGCTTCATAAAGGAAACATATTGTATATATGCTTATATGTACTACATGTGCATATGTTTTTATAAACTTTATAACCATGTTTAATGCGTGTGCTTTAAACTTGTAGGACCATATTGCCTAGAGAAGTATGCTTGTAACTGTTCACAGGATAAGTGTTTATGATTGCTATGATTTTTGAACACAATTATTTTAAGTAGCTCTGCATCAAAATGAGAATTTAGAAGAGAAACAGGCTTTTACCATGTAAGAATCATCTTTAGATTAAAAAAACCCAACCGAACAAAAAAACCCCAACAAACTGGGGAAGTGGCTTTGTTCTACCAGCAACTAGGTAACTTCACTGAAATTAAACAAACCCAGCATCTACCCGTCAGTTCTAGTGCTACATACAAATGTCTTCACAGCTATTTGCACTTGAAATGCTTCATTTGCCAACTCCAACGTGGCATTTGCAAATGCAGATTAGTTATGGGAGCGCTGTTGGCTGCTGCTTCTTCCTCCTTTCAGATGTGGCTCCTACTGGACATTTCCTGCCCAGACTTGTAGGCAGCAAACATATGGTCTGGTAGATAGTTTATGGAATAACTTGCTGGAAGTACTTCGAGTGTTCCAGAAATTTCACAGGCAAAGATGCACAATTTTCAACATAACATTCATCTGAAATGCCAAAGCTAAGGTATCCATTTGCTCACTCGTATTGTTGCATTGCATAACGCTAGCGCGGACAGAGATGGATTGCGGGTTAAATTCACGGATACAAAGCTCTGCCTTTATTAGCTGTTTGCTTGAAATGTGATGCAGACCCCTGAAAGTGTTTGCAAGAAAAATTGCTATCTTATTAACAAGTGAATTCCACAGCATCAGTAGCTACCAACGGTAGAATTGTCTGTCTGTCCGAGATTACAATTTCTCACTTTGCACTGTACAGCACTTCTGTTATATCAAATGCATTCGGTGCCTGCCATCGGTAAGGGAACTGTCTAATTCTTCCTTGTACTTCTGCACTGTGTCAAGCGTTCTGGGAATCAGTTTTCATACAACTTTAGTTTTTCATAGCCTATATCAAATGAGTGTAGCACAGCAATTTATTGTTTTTGTATTTCCTCCAAGATCTTTTTCATAAACACCCCGGTACATGCGGCCAGGATTCAGTTGCTGTAAGCCACTGTAGCAGAAAGTTTGATCTCGGTGGCCTGGCGGTACGTATTTATTTATATCATCTAATCTCAGATGAGGATCTGGATTCAGGCTCTGCCCGAGTACGATGTTTAATACCCCCGAATGTGACGCAGACGAACGCGTACTAGAATAAGTCGCCGTTTTATCCCTCGTGTGGCCCTTGCGTGCGTCGGTCCTTTACGTGGCTCGCCTCGGTACCGCAGATTAGGTTCTTGCGGCGAGCCTGCGGTGGCGCAGGGCGGTTGATGAGGCAGGTTTTTTGGTTAGTCTGCGATGAGTTTGTGCCTGCCCCGAGATCTGATCACAGGCTGCCTGGCTTTGGAGCCGGGTAACTGTTCCTGGAGGATGGAGAGGCTCAAAAAGTGCCTGCGGAAAGGGAGTTGGGAAAGGCAATACAACTTCCACGTGTGCTTAATAGGGGTTTTTCTTTCCCTTTGGTGAACTTCTGTCCCACTGAGCTGAAACCATGTAATTTAACTTTTTGTTCGAGCACTCTTGTCTCTTCTGCAGTCTGTCTTTCTGGATGCACGTACGTTGAGGGAAACACAACCTCAGGTTTCTCTACCTTCTCCTTTCTGCTTTTCTTTGGAGCTAGATACCTCCTTTTGGTAGGAGGATCAGGTAGTGGGCCTGGGTGAGGAACAGGCACCCGGTTCATTTTGGAGTTAATCGCAGGAAATCGGTGTGGTGCCTTTCAAGTTGTAAAGAAACCAGCTTCCCACCCTGACTGCCTGGCCCCGTGGGTGCGGAGGGGCAGCGGAGCGATGGGGCCCAGGCTTCGCTACTTGCAAATCAGAAGGGAAGACACGGTTAAAGTTTGGAAACTCCTTTTGGCACCGTGTCTGTTGCTCCAGAGGTGGCAGGCACTCCTGCTCTCTTGGCAGCTGCGATGCCCAGGTGCCAAACTGAACAGCAACATACAGATTTTCTGGTGGCTGCCTTATTCACAGGATTTGCGTGTGAAGTCTTTGCTTTTCTCATAACGCACCTGGAGCTGGTCCAGGATCCCACCTCCGGTAGCCTTTTCTGCCTGCTTGTTTGATCAGCCTATGGTTGATTCCTGTTAAATATTTTCAGATAAATACCTAGCATGAGGCAAAAATTAACTTCAGGTGGTTTAAAGTTCCTTTCTTACATGAAAGTCGAGAACCACCTTTGCCCTTTTTGCTGGGTAACTTCTGGTTGTAGCTCGTGTGAAGTGACCAAGGGCACTGTCTTTACACTTACAAAAAGGATGTGCTGCAAAAGGGTGAGTCTTCCCATTTCAGGACAGAAATGCAGTCTGTCTTGCAGAAAGACTGTTGTTTTCCTTTTCCCAAGCCATCCCTTCTTGCCAGCTTAAAAAGAAAGGGTCGAGCCAGTTGCCCGCATCAAGAGACGCTTTCAGTACCTGTGTTTAGGTGCCACAGTGAAACCCAGTTTTGTGTCACTTTTTTTTTTTTTTTAAAAGTAGGTTTTCAGGGCTCACAGGAGAGGTGGAGTTTTGCGCATTTTCCCTTGCCCAGCTTGGCCCCACGCTGCTGGGGGGAGTCTCGTTTCGAAGCCCCTCGCTCTTTTCTTGTCCCACCAGGGAGACGGCGGTGCCCAGCTCCAGACTGGGGCGCGTGCCCAGGCGCTGCCCGTCGGGGGTCTCGCCGTGCCCGATGTCCCTCGCCCCAGACCATCTAGGTTACTGCTATTTCTAAATCGGGCCCTTCCAGCCCCAAACAAAACATGATCAAACTTTGCATTTCTTTTGCAACGTTCACATGCCAAGATAAGTAGGGAGGAAAATCAGAACCTATTCAGTATTGTAAATACAGCAGATTATTATCCTAATATGTTATCCAGCAGTAACAAGCTAAATAATTCAGCGCACTTTTAGGTCTCTATTCAAACTGATGAGCTAAAATAAAAAGTGTTGATTAAGCTAAGTGCATACCTCAGCATAGATGGATGTTACCGTTTTGTTTGGTTCAGCTTTTTCCGAATAGGGGAGGTGTCTGATAAATATACAACTATTCTTGTAAGGCTTCTCATAAGCTGCCTTCCTTTGCTGTTTTACTGTCTCTTTAGTGTGATCACTTTAAACCCACATTGCAAAACTAGTTTTTTATATCACAAGCTTGCGCGCTCGTGATGGGTTTTATTTTTAATCCTACCTCACTGCTGGAGTTCAAGCGTCACATAAAGAAAACCTGGCTGTAGGGCGACGATAAAGCATCAACGTCAGCTGCTTGTATTTTCTTAAAGTATTTCATAATTGAAAATTACATGTTTTTATTCTACTTTCCCTCTGCTGCTCCCCCTGTTAAAGATACCAGGGTTTCTAGAAAATTCAGTGTTATTATCACACTTGAATAACACAGCTGTATTTAACAGCCCACTCTCCCCTCAAGGAGAGCTTGTGAAAGGGGAGATGGCTTTTGGGGGGGGTCTTTGGTCACTTCTTGTGTACCTGCATGAAGACCAGGAGCGTGCTCTCCTGGCCTACAGCACCTTCGGGAGCCGCGAAGGTGGCCGTGCCGCCTTCGTAGCGTGCTGCCGTACCACGTTACTGGGGGCTCGGCGGAGAAAGGGAACCCTTTCCAGTCAGCTCGGGTACCTTCCTCATATATAGCCCAAGTCCTGGAATCGTCCCATTAGCAAACCAGTTTGCAGGGATATAATTAGATCTATCGACCTAATATTTTGACTATTCAGACTGGTTATTCTGTGTAACAGAGGTGTTTGCTGCTGGTGCACAGAGATCCTTATGCCAAGAAGTCCCGAGTGGGGAAATATAGATTTAGTTTTTACTCCGTATATGGAAATCCCCACTTGTAGCATGAGTAACAGTTAAGACTTGATCTGTGTATGCACGAACCCCACCTTTCCATAACCTACCCCTTTAAATTCTGAACCTAAAGCTTACGTAGAAGAAGAAGAAAACAAAACCCCGTGCTTTTGAGTGGTGCTTTATCCAGTGCAGTAAATCCATGGAGGAGAACAAGTAAATGACTATAGCTGACGGTCTCCGTAAAGCATTGTGGTGAAGAACACAAGAAATGTTTCTTTGGGAAGCTTCGTTTTCGTAATACATGGTACATGAATGGAACAACACTATTGCTACTGAAACGAGCTGTCGTCACTTCTGTAGTTAGCCCGATGTTAATGATGTGGTAGGAGTTCACCCTAATTTCAAGGATGAAGTTGTGTTATAGAGGCTCAGTTCCCAGAAAATTGATAGAAGACTCTTTAGTCTTGGTATCAAGTATTTAGATAAACTTTCCAAATCAACTTTTATGGTGTTTGCCTAAATTAGAGAGCAAGTTGTTTATGTAGAAAAATTGAAATGTTAGGAAAACCCCGCACATGTTCACTTAAATCTTTATATATATATATATATGCTTGAAGTATAAAATGGTCAGATTTTGATCTAAGTTTTCATTGTGGAGGCTCTATCTATGAAGATATTTCTGACTTGCACCATTTCAATCAATTTCAGAAGGTGATTTTTTTTTCCTTCTCTGTCAGCACAGATACAGAAAAGCTGTTACGAAATGATCCCTTTAATCCGGTACCATTTTTATGTGCTGATTAGAATCAGGGTAATTTCAGCCTGTGTCGAAGGAGTTAATCTTCCTGATGGAGATGTGAAAAGTAGGAGCCATTTTAAATCTCAATACCACATGCTGCCTTAGGGATCACACTGTGCTAAAACCCAAGATAAAAAGGCCTGACAAAGATTATTGACGGTTTACCTTTTAATGAGCAGCTTGGATTGATTTTTATTTCCCTCTGGGGCTGCTTGCTTTGCCCTGTTTCCACCCATGATGTCATGATTAACAAAAACAACAACAACAAAAAAAATTAAGGCTTCATATCTGAATAATTGCTGAGAAATAAAGAGTAGCCATGGCATTAAAAGGAAACCTGTGCCAAATCCCGTTGAACCTCCTAGGAAAAGCCAGAGCACTTGAGTCAATGGTTTGGGGCTTCTCCCATCAAAGGAAATGCACCTTCTACCAAATAGCACCTCAATTCTTCACATTATAATATATATTTTAAATAAGGAATCATTGTGCAAATCAGCAGAAAACCAAGAAATTGCCTTCAAATGTATTTAATGTTATTGCTGCGAAAAGCAATGATCTATCTTCTTTGCCAAGCCCCCACCCCTCTAAAGCCAACACTAAAAAAAAAAATGCCTCTGGCTATGTTCCCATAATTTCCTTCAAATCCTTAAGCTTCAAAAGAGAGCAGCTCTGTCACCACAAAACTATCATCCCGAAAGCTCTTAAGCTCTGACATCATCTATTCTGTTTGAGTCCTTGTGTACAGACCTTGCCAGAAAATGGAAATCCCTTTTTCACATGGGAGAAAGGGCGTATTTTTAAAAAAAATTCCCATTCTGCTTCAGGATGAAACACTATTACAAAAAAAAAAAAAAGAGGGAGAGAGACAGACAAGGCTGTTTTTCCCAGGCATGGCTTTCCAGAACAAAACCCTGTTTTCGAAGAACAGGATGGAGTGAAGCCTTCCAGGCAGGCAGATGGGAAGCCGGCGGCACAGAACCGTTCTGCAAAGTGGCAAAGTGGAAACTTTCCCGTGGAAATCTCCTGTTTTCCGAAGGCAGGAGAGGCGTGTGCCTTCTGTGCTGGGTTGGGAGATGGCTCCAGCCTCCTGGGCAGGGTTGGACAACCTGTCAGTGATCAGTAGGTGGGTTCTGGGCCAGCTGGAGTGAAGCGTAAAAGAGTGACAACACGTGTGTGCGGCCACTTGGAGGCTATAGGGGCTGGAAAAAGGCAAATCCAAGCCGGGCTGTGGGAACTGAAGGAGCCTGCTGATATATAGGTGTTCCTCAGAGTTACGCTGGGTGGAGATGTGATTGGAAACGTGGTGAAGAGCACTCGAGGAGTGCTGGCGTGAGGCCGTGCAGAGCTGGCTGCTGTAGAACGTCATTCCTTACCGTACTCGGCCGTGGCAGGAGAGGTGCTGGTGGGCAGAGGCGGGGGGGGTGGAAAGCAAGCACGGGAGGGAAACTGCTGGTGAAGTTGCTTGAACTGTCGCTAAAATCTTTTTCTCAAAGTGTGTTGGGTTTTCTTTTTGTTAATTTTTTTTCTTCGCTTTTCTTTAGAAGATGAGTATGTTGAATAACTATGGGTTGTTCTCAGCAATGTAAAATTTCAATTCTCTAAAACCCATTCTTACCTATCAAATTGGCAGGCTCAAGAAGCAGTTATTCTGCTGCGACTTCAAATCACCGCTTCAAAAATTGATCTGGGCTTAGGTATGTCTTTGCGCGTCCATGCTTATTAGCTTCATGTTGTGATTAACTTAATGGGCTATGGAATTTTACATGTACTCTATGCAAATGCAACTGAAAAACCAATTATTGAAAAGTGAAAAATGAACTCTAGGAGACAGTCATTAGACTATTAGAATCCCCAGTTCCTTTGGAAACTGTATTTGGGTAATACGTGGTTTTAATACTGAATTTCAACCCCAGAAAAAGCAATTGGCAATTACATTTTTTCAGGCGGTATGAAAACATTTTGACAGGCCTGCCTGCATGGGCTACTAAGACCCACTGGGCTTTACGAGTTGGAAAATTAGTCACGGCTTCAATAAAACATTGTAGTCCACTTAGTACCCTATTTTCAAGATCTTTAGATGTACAAGCATCCGTGAATTTAGCTCGGGTGGCTGGTGAGTATAATCCATATTAGCTGGGCTGGATCCAGCAGTAGAGACGTTCCCCTGGCTGCGGCCTTGCAGGACTATCTTCCAGCAAATGTGTTTCGTGTGGGTAGATGGGGATGAAAAATCTCCTCTAAAGCCTGATGAGGTAATTTATGTGCCCGAAACCACGTGGGCAGACTGTGGCAGCATCTATTGAGACAGCAAGTACATCTACGTTGTTGTGTTACGGGCTCGTGGCCCAGATGGCACCGTTACTGTTAATTGGAAAACGATGCTGCTGATCCCTCCCCAATTGCTATATGTTTTAAATACGTTCCTATTCATCTGCCAAAGGTGCTACAGGTGGCTGTTGACCAGCTTTGTGGTGTTCACAGGCCAAAGGCCCCCAGCTTTGGTTGAAAGCCTCTTCAAAATGAAGCTGCAGGGGGGGGACGTGGTTTACGCGCTGGCAGCTGCGGCGAATGCCGACGCGGCGGTGCCCTGAGCTTGCAGCATCTTGCTGCTCTGGCAGGGAGGAGGCAAGCGCTGGCGTTGGGCGAGCTGTACTCTCAGGCCGGAGCTCGTGTGGCCGTCTGTAGGGGACGGAGCTCAATGTACAGGCAAAAAACGGATGCACGCCCTTTGCGGAGGGCAAATATTGTCGGGCCTCGAACGCGCATGGCCCAGCGGTGTTGTGCCATCTTTCTTTCTAGCTGGCGATGCACACTTGCAGCCTTTATCCTCCCTCACCTTCCGTTTCCATTGCAAGTTTTTGTCCGGTTTTCACCGCCTGCGATTTCCGCCCTCCCTCCGCGCCAGGTTTGTGCGTGCAGGTGTCTCCGTGCCGGCAGGCTCCCCGTCCTCCGCGTGGTGGAGACGTTACTGTAACCCACCCCGCATCTCGTGCTGGGCATCGGCAGGTCCCGCGTGGGTCTGCCCCCCCCCCCCCCGAACTGGCTGCAGGACTGAGGACTGTCTGTACGTGATGGGCCACAGGCGGCTGTTTAATGCACACACGTATGTTGCCTCGTGCTCTGGGGAGCGCAGGGCCTGATTCGGTTCTTTGTTCGGCTGGCTTCGTCTGCCGAAAAGCCCTCTGGTAATGGGGTGGCAGGCTGAAGACCTTGTGTGGGAAGGAGTCACCCGGGGCTCCGCGGGGAGTTGTGCAAACAGATTAGGGGCAGCGTCTGACCTTTCATTTTCCATAGTGCCTAGACGCAATTGGATGAGGAGGTGAGAGGGTATCCAAAGAATACTGGCTGTAATTTAATCAATGGGCATTTAGATGTGCGGTGATGAGTGTCTGCAAGTGCTTTGGATGGATGAATATACGATAGGGCCAAAAGGAATTGAAATAAGGATGTGTAAATTCCATAGACCAAAGTTTGGAAGAACACAGTAAGAGAGTAGATGAACAAGAGTGAGATGTAACGAGTATAACAGAGAAACTAAAAGCTACTGGACATGAAGCATCGTACGTCACACCGTTCCGAGTCTATTCAATCAGGTAGCTTAAAGCCATTTAAAATACCCTCTATACAAATGAAGAGGGAAGAATAATCAAAGTATAGATAAAGCATGTATCAAGAATAAAACACAGTGATAAGGAAGATTATGAAGCAAAGAGAAGGAATAAATATGGTGTGGAAGGCAGATATGGAGACTGAAGGGAAGGTGCGTAAAATAGATGTAAATAATAAGGCATTTGTCAAATCCTTGAATGTAAAATGTCAGGGCTTCGAGAACTTGTAAAGGTTATTTACTAAGTAAGGCTAGAGTGAAATACTATTTAACTACCAACCAGACATGTGCACATATGCTTTGCTGAATAGGAGTGGTTTGATTACTTAGTGCCTAAATAAAAAATAATAATTCTTCGTCACTTTGTTGCCAGGGAAATGGGAGATAAATGCCATAAGAAATTGATGTAAATTTCTGAGCTTTTACAAGAAAGCAGGCATGAAGGGGGGTGGGGAGGAATCACACCAGAAATTACAATCCGGAAGTATTGAAATCTGTATTGGAAAACTTAAGAGATAGAATTAACATAAAAGACTTGGGACTGAGAAGACTGTAGAATTGCATTGGTTTAGGTGTGGGAAGGCATTGATAAATTTTCAAAGACCCTTAGGAGATGCATTCATAAACAGCATCTAGAAAAATCTGCTTTTAAATCTGACTTTGGAATGGGAGAGTCAAAGAAACTCTATAAGAGCTGAAATAAGGTACAATATGGAAAACCTTTTAAATCAGGGTAATTAGTATTCATTCAGAATTACATAATCACATGTGGTATCTAATTAATTCTTTTTAGGAACCCATGTCAGTAGCTAAAAGAGAGTCAGGACATATTAGGAGTTTGGTAAAGCTGTCTATAGTCCACGTAGCATTCAAAGGCTCATCTTCCTCCAGTAGCTGAGAAGGGCAGGTGTCTTTAGTCTCTACTTCAGAGGCTAGGATTTCACTTGGAAGACAAAAAAATTCTGAGTTATCGGCATAGAAACAACAGAAGGAATTGTAAATGCTTCGTATGTTAATAACCTGGAAAGGGGAATTTGCAGCAGGGTAAGAAAAATACGGTCATACAGAACTGGGAAACAAAGAGTTAGAGCAGAGGAGGTAAGCAACCTATAATACTTCTGAATACATCACGTAGATTAAAAGCACAGACAGATAAGCAGGCTGCAAGATTTATGGTAGAGCTAGATAAGCCTATGGACAGACAAAGCACAAAATATAAAAAGATGCAGCAAAATAACCTCCATGGCTGTACACTGACAAGATGGGAAAAAAACAGATGAGAGAGGTAGTTGGATGATGTTGCCTTCATCACGAATGTTATCATCAGTACATTACAGCGAACAATATATTAAAGGATGTGTAGCAGAATGACATTTAAATCGGATGAAATAATCTGATGCCAAACAAAGGACCGGGGACTACCTCTGCAGTCACATGTCTGTAGCTTCACTTGCATCTCTCGGCTATAGGCCCAGACAACATACGGCAGAGGGTGGCCACGTTTTTTCTTCTGAATTCTTGAACCGTTTATATGTACTGTCCTCACATTTGCATATACTATATTGTTAGACATTGTATTAAGCACGTTCATTAAAATTAACCAGAAGCCATTAAAACAAATTGGTTACACGCACAAAATTGCCGTTGTCTTGCAAAGGGGGGGAGTATCAAGAAGAAATGCTATAATTACACTCAAGACTTCTAGAATGAGATTTCTGTACTTGCTAAATGTAAATTCATCCCCCAGATAGTTTCTTTCAGCTATTTATCCTCTGAGAATCTATTAGCTGTTGCTATTTCTGTGCAGGTTGTATAAAGAGCCATGTAGATAAATCAATACCATTTGCAAATCCGATGAACTGGGATGTGCTGCAGGTTGCTGGGACCGCACTGCTCTCTGGCCTAAGTACAACTCACTTGACTTGCAGTCTGGTCCCAGGTGCAAAAGTGACTTTTTTTTTTTTTCTTTTTGCCAGTCTTCTCAGTGATATAGTTGTTTTTTTCTTTCTGGTGAAACAGCTACAAATTATGGCCCAACTCCAAGCTAGAGCAGGGTGAATTCCCTTCCTTGGTCTTCTCGCCTCTGTCCTCTTCTGACCGAAGACAAGGAGGCAGAGTCCTGGGCATGCTGTGAAGGTGGTAGGCGGATTGCCTTTTCCTAGACATCTGTGTGGCTTGTGGCTTACTTGCCGTGTGCCTCCGATCCTGAAAACCCAATTCCTTTTGTAGATCAGTGATGGGAAGCAGCTGCAGTCTTCTCTGCATCCTACCTGTCTGTCTTGCCAGCTCAAAGACATAGGTTGCTCTTGGGTGCGTCCTTCGAAGAGACTGTCCTTCTGCTTCCTGATGTGCAGTTGTGGTTTTTCTAGGTATTATGACATGGTTGCATGGTGAGCAGGGTTCACATCTTTGAACTAAAATCAATTTTAAGCATGCGGACTAAATGATGAGATCTGTAACCTTACTTCTGTAGGCAGCAATCCTCCACGTGTTTGGATGCCTGACTCTGGATTTGTGGGAAAAGGCTGCTGCATCCACACAGATCAGCTGAGCAGAGACAGTGTGTGGCTCTGACGTGACCCACCTTGGACACGCTGCTTTCAAATCTAAACCTGTTAGTTTTGGGACCTTTGGATCGCTGGCTGTATTGCGCTGAGGATGAAGAGCACAGCAGCTCCTTCCTAAATCCTTTACACGTGTGATGTAGCACATCTAAAACAACCCCAGAAGAATTTGCTCTGTAGCTCCCCTTAAGTCACCTATTTTGAATTTGACGACAGCTCCTAATCTCACCGCGCTGTAGACGTTCAGTGGGTCAGAGCAGTAGTGGCTGTGTGGGCTGTAGTGGTTGCGTTTGCCTCTGCGGTAACAGCAAGGGAAAAAGGTCTTTATTCACCAGAAGATCAATGATTAACTTTCAAGCTGCAGAGTTTGGAGCTGATCCAGCCTAGAAAGTCTCCAATATTTATGGTGTTTAGCTCCAGGATTTTCCAATTTAAGCATTTCTGTAGTCCAAGTAGGGTTATGAAGTGTTGAAGCAAACTCTCTCAAAATACTTACCTTGCCCGAAGAGGAATAATCTGTGCAATAATGTAAAAAGGTTTTAATCTATGCACTTTGAATAGTGGTTCAATAGTCTCTGAAGACGTCCCGTTTAATTTGGAGTTAATTCCACCTTCATTGCTCCGTGGATGCACTTGAGGTGCTCTGTGGTGTTTAATTTGGGTTCTTTTGAATGCCAGATGCAGAGAATTAGAGTAATTATAGTGTGTAACTCAGCTTTTAAAGGCTGTTTCCTTTTTAGAGAGTATAAAGAGTATATAAATTGTTCTAAACGTTTTAGTTGGTATTGATGTCCTGGAAGATTATCCAGCTGGAAATAGAATTCAAGTTCTTTGTGTTTCTCTATCCAAAGATAACAACACCGTTCCTGGCTGCTTTTTTAAGGAAAAAAACCAAACCCAAACCTAACAGGTATGTGGGGGGTGTTGTTGGGGGGAAATGACATGTATCTACACATTTGTGGTGCTCTTTGGGAAAAATACCATCACCTTGATGGAAATCTTCTGGTAGTGCCACCCTTTAGGGTCTAGGAGACCTAGTCATGGATTCGCAAGCTACTGTGATAAATAGTCTTTGGATACCAACGTAATTCCAGTACCCATTTTCAAGTCCATATTTTACGTCACCTTGTAAGAATCGTTACTCATGGGAGGAGATTGCCACGTGTATCTGCAAAAGGACCTTTTCTTTCTCTTTTCAAAACTAACCTTTGTGCCTACAAAACCTCAAGAAATATTGGTTTTCCTTTGTGCTAGTGCCTATTGTGGAGTCTTACCCCACAGTTTCTGTGTGCTTGCTCTTACGTCTCTCCTGAAGATGCAGTGTCAGGAGCAAGGACTTTGTTCGGTGTTACTGCAGCACCTGGCACAAATGGGGACGAAACCAAAGCTTTTGCTCTTGAATTAGCCCATGAAAAGCTAAGAAAGGAGAGGAAAAAAAAAAACCACAAACCAAAAAACCAAACTGTCCAGGACTATCAGGGTTAACTCATCTCTTCACCCATTCTGCAAGTTAGCTGAGAGGAGGAGTCTGGAGCTATCAACTGCAGTTTTTGTAAGTTTTTATGGTATGCCGAAGTTTAAAAAGCAAAATAGTAGGTGTTAATAAAATATATAAATAATTGTGCTCCCTCAGTGCAGTCATGACAGCAGGTTTTTAGTACAGAATAAAGACAGTGGGCAGAGGCTTTGTTTTCTTTTCCAGTAATTGCATGGCATCCTACAGTCGGTTCTGGTGCCTGCGTTCTCGGCGGTCGGGTTTGGGGTGCGTGGAACGTGTTTGCGCCGGCTGGCCGTACAGCGAGGAGCGGCTGTCGTGGGGATTTTCACTGCGCTGAAGAACTGACTCTTAAAAGCAGTCCTAAGTCTTCTGCACATTTAATCAGCTCTCCCAGTGGGGAGCTAAAACAAAAGGAATATATGTACCGCTAAACCTAAATCAAATTTCCTGCGAAAATGACACTTGGGTATGACCTGTTTCAGTGCGCCATAATTCACTTGGGCAAAATGTGGTCCTGGAGCTGCCTCACACGATGCAGAAGCTGTGATGAGATGGACCATCTCTGATGGGGGCTTCGGAGGCAGTGGCTGCAGTGGGAATTGTGTCTGACAGCTTAATATTTCAGTTGCGGCTGGCCGTACTTACAGTAATGAGGATGTAATTATTTTTTTTTAGCCTGGTTGGAGCCACAAACATATGGTACGGTAGCAGAAGAAATTATTTTGGGTAGCAAGCCTTAAATATTTTTTTGGCAATCAAATGACTAGGCCTTTCCCAAAGGAAACAGAACTTCCCATAAAAGCACCGTCTTGGCAAGTCTTCGTTCCTGCTCTTCCACCCAAAGACAAGCCATGCTTCCTCCCACCTTTCATTTGGCTGCAAGTCTGGACAATATATTCGCTGTTGGCAACGCTTGCTTAGCTTGCTGTCACCTGGAGGAGAGGATAGCACAGCAGCGTCCCTTTCCTTGCTATATGAAGGGCTAATGTGTGGAGAGAATTACTTTAGGTTTGACTTTTTTTTTTTTTTTAATTGTAATTTTTATTTTTTCCCCTTGGAAAGTGGTTATACCTATGTTCATCATTGGTGCAAGAGGAAGTGATGGGTTTTTGGAGTGTCTATAGAGTCCTATTGAATAAACAGTGATCCATTTCTCAGATGTGAATGTTTATAGTAAAGCATGCAACTACTGAACACTGGAGACTGGTAGCATCCTCTCCATGAGGGTCTATACGTTTTTGTGGTCATCCTTGTGTCCAGAGCTCTGTGCAGTGCAATACACAGACCTAGTTTTTTCTTTCTGCAGAAATGGGAAGTTCCAGTTAAGGTATCCCATAATGAGTCTGTAGTCTGCGTTTGCATGTCCTTAAGGCAGGTAACACATATGCTGCTTCCTCATTAGCATGTGAAACTCGGCCAAAGAGAGCGAGCGCCTGCCTGGGATCCCCAGTTCTGCGTGGTGGCTGATTGCTCCTTCTCGTTCTTCTGCGTGGAATAAGTTCTGTAGCAGCTCTGATGGGGGCAACTGGTGCACGAACGACCAGACAGGTTTGTGTCCTCACGGTAGCTGAAGGGGCTGTTTTGTTCGGAAGCAGAAGGGATCTGATCTCAGGTGAAAGAACAAAGTCCGGTGATCCCAAATAATATCTTTGTCAACATTTACGGATTTATGGGGCTGTGAATATATTGCCTCAGCCCTGCGAGAGCCTTTGTAGGGGAAAACAAATCTAGCATGAGTGGTCCTCCAACCAACCTTATTTTCCCTCCTTGCTGGAAAAGAGCATGCTTCCCAGTGTTTTCAGTGTAAAAGGCATGCTTTGAAAGCGAGACCTCCGACCTCGCTCTGTAATGCGATGGTTTCTGGAAGCTGTGTTTTGCTGAAAGCTTTTGCTTTTAAAGAAGAAAAAGAGCAAACAAGGATGCTCCATGGAGTCAAAGCTAAAAAGAATTCCTCCTCTTTAATGTTTGCTCTTAGAAGTTGGAGAGGAATTTAGGGCCCAGAATTAAGTGTCGAGGTGTTAGTACAGGGAGAGCTGATGCCGTACAAATGTTGAGACGAGTGGTGTATCCAGGAACACCTCCCAAGGCAGATCTCTGTTGTCCCATCCTGCAATGTTCACAGCCTGCCCCTGTCCTGAGCTCCATATTTACGTTTATTTTTTGAAAGGTGAAGCCAGTTTCCCCCCCACCTTTTTTTTTTTTTTTTTTTTCAGTCTAAGATGCTCTCCCATCTGCATCCTCTAGGACAGATAAGCTCACCTCTGACACCACATAAACATGAGCACCTTGGAGATCATCTGTAAACTGCAGACATTATTTAAGTGGAGTAGACCACTGTTCCCCAGTAGCATCCCATATCTGTCCTGGCAACTACAGAAGGCTCTGGTCTGTGTACACACCCCACACCCTCCACTGGGTAAAGGAGGATTTAGCAAGCCCTGAGTCTAAGTCACTGTTGCACCAAGGGACACAGGGCTTGTGTCCAACACAAGGTCTCAGGGCCTGTGTCCATCACAAGGTCTCTGGAAGTACTAGATCTAGAGGCCTGTGGTCAGCCCACATGGAAACAGGATCTGCCTGCCAGACAGATGACTGTAAGAGAAAACATTTGTATTTCCTCCTCACACTGTACTAGATCATCAGAAAAACCATTTTTCTATTTAAAAAAACATTTGTCGTTAGGTCTGAAGTGGGGTCTCGGTCACATCTGCCTTGCCTCAGCAAGCTGCTGCTCTCTTTGCCTGAGAAGTGTCTCTGATTTGATACTGCCAGTTTAGTTCCTCTGTGAAAGCAGAAAAACAAATGCATTTGCCAGGGACATTAACAAACCTCTCTAGGGTGGGCAGCAAGAGAGCGCTGTGGCAGGGGGCATCTGCATCATCTCAGAAACAAACCTCAATGAACCTGCATATGGTGATATTCCGTGTGTCTGAATGTCAGGGAACGAAGCTATTCTTAGCTCCTGTCAACAGCTGCAGCACAGTGTTCCCCTTCTCCATCCCCCTGGTAGCCTGCATCAGGTGTAGATGAATACATGTATTATCAGCCCTTTGGCAGATTAATTCAGGAGTTTGCAAGGGTTCATCTGTCTAACAGCCCTGAATACTAAAGCTTTGGTGTTACCACTTCATATACCTACAGCACATTCGAAACAGTGACGGATTAGCCATACCAACCCCCTGAATCGAGAACAAAAAACCAAAACCTTTCTAGGTCAGTACTTTAACATTGAACTGAACACAGCAGCTTCTTTTCTTAGGAGGAAGGCAAGAAGTGCACGGAGCACTGCAGGGCTTTCAGAAGTGGTGCTCCAGTGTGGAGCAGCCCCCGAGACCCAACTCCTGAGACAAGAGCTGCTGGTTCCAGTGTCTACCAAGGAGCCTGAAGGAAAACCCTCCAGAGGAGCAACACTACAGCTGAAAGATAAAGCAGTAATGAGCTGAGAGGTGATGTTATGGTAATAGGTGGTTGTTTCTAATGATGTATCTGTGTGGCATGGTTAATGCGCTCGCCCACAATAGTTGTGGTAGATGGCAAAGTGACTTTGATAGCTCTCTGAAATTAAGCCCTGCATCTTCCCCTGCTGATACACTCTCCTCTCACCAACACCTTTTGCCTTTTCTCTATCTTCTTCCCTTGCAGGAAAACTCTTGATGACAGCTGCAAAAAACCAGCCGCCTAAATGTGCATTGCACCGAATAAGCTTCCCATGGCTTCAGACTACAGCAGTATTTTTTACTACTGTAAGCATTGCTATTTTTAGCTGTATATTAACTACTAAGCAATGATGAAACTGAAGAAAGCTCTTCTATTTCTTTGTGGGAAGAAAATGCTGCCCATTTCATTAGAGCCAGAGGAAAAGAAAGCAGATTGTGACTGTCATATGTAAGAAGTGATCATAATATTCAGCGGTGTGGCATCTTTCAGCCAAGTGTCAGAGGCATTAAGAAATTAAGCCTCGCAACATAGCTACAAGGAAGGGTTTTTTTTAAGAATGTTTTTATGTGCTACTTGCACTGCTGGTGTTTTATAAAGGTGATATCATCATAATTTTTATGGTAAATAATAATACCAGCAACCATTAATATCAGAAACACACTAAATCAAAACTGCAATATCTAAAAATGGGATTTGCCCACAGGATACATAATTTCAAGACATCAGCCTTGACCGAAACAAGGATTGCCTTGATTTTTATGCCAAAATCCTCAGGTTTACAGTATTTTGCACAATCTTGTGCTTGCTAAGAATATGTATAGCCCTCCATCAGCCATTCTGTCTTTACTTTCTATTAATTTTTCATATTGCCTGTATGAAGATGGTAGTAACTTCTGCATTCCTTGCAGTGATCTTATGTAACAATGAGTCAAAGACAGAGCATCATGTTCTGTGTTTCACTGTCAGGAACAAGGGGACAGCTCGAGCAGCATGAGCACATAAAAAACTAAGTGATGGGTTTGTTTCTGTCTTTCTCTTTTGTGTACAGTATAGCTCTCGGAGTGATTTCCGTGTATATTTAGCACAAACAATATTTTGGTAGGCTATTTCTTCTGATATTATGAAATTCAGAGAGATAAGGCTGGAACACTGCACTTGAGTGCCTAACATTAAATAAACATGGCCTCTGGATAAATAGCTAGTACTTCAGAAAATTAGGGCACCTACTTAAGTGCTAAGTGTGGATTTACATGTCTCTTTCTATAAACAGACAGGCTTGAACATTTTAACCCCAGTGCATAAATCCTCAGGTAATTAAACTGGACAATGAATCTGTGCTTCACTGTTAAAGGAACAAGGGCAACTGAAAACTCTGAGAGCAATTTGCCATGGGGCAAATATGAGATGTCTTCAGATGACCAGTTTGTCTTCGGACTGCCGTGGGGGAAGTCAAGGTTTTCCAAGATTTCCTAAGCCCATCTTAGGTTTCAGCTGGAAGGACATAGGACAATCTAAAATTTCAAGCCAAATGTCTTCTGAAAATGTAACTTTGGATAAAGCAAAACAACTTATTTTGATCAAATAAAAAATTAATCATTTCAATTTTGACACTAGTATGTGCATAAGATAGAATACAATAACAATATTTTTAAGCCATTTGGAAATCAGGAAATTAAGTTGAAAACAACCTGTTCCTGCAAAGAATTTTCACTTTATTGAATCAGCAATTTCCAATGGAAAATGTCCATCAAAAAATTGTTTGACCAGGACTACATGACATCCAACACCAAGCAGGAAACTGAAGCCCTCATGCCCAAAAGCATGTGAAGTGAAGACTGTTGTACCTTCCACTGTGCTACTGAGTGGACACACTCTAAACTATAGTTGTGATCCAGCAACACACTAACAAGGACTTTCACCCTGCTGTTGTGGTTGAATGCAATTAGGAGCAGTCCAGATACAGTAAGATGTTCTTACTTCTGCTACTTAAAACCAAGCACAAAGATAACTTTTAGCGTTAAGCTATAAATTAAAAGTGATAATACTTGTATAGGTCTGAAATTAATTATTGCAAAACTTTCAGTGAAACATAACCCAAAGTATATTTTAATTGGATTCTAATGTCTTCTTTTTTAAGGTGACAGCTGGAGTCCCATCTGGCTTCATTTCTTACAACACAGTCTATTTTGTATTATAATACTTTCAATACGGTTATTACTATTGTTGGTTGTAAAAAACAGTAAAGTTTCAAGCTGGACAACTTCATCTGGTCTTCAAATAAAGCTGACTCAACTTCCAGTATGTTGTTGTTTGGCATATTGAAAATTATGCAGCACTGAAAGGAACAGCAAATAGCCAGAGAAAAAGATATCATTGCCTGGTATTTGAGTATATCCCTTAAAAACAGCTGGTTCAAATGCATAAAGCATTAAAAATAGAAATTGCATTGAAATCCACTATTGGTTTTCTTTAAGGTAAAGATCCAGATTCATCACTTATGATATTATTTTCCACAAGGAACCACTGTATTCAGATCATTAGACAAAGTATTGAACACAAAAGTACTGAACACATTACCTGTTCTAGCAGCAAGCCTCCAGGCCTGCACACTAGCACCAAAAGCAATTACCATCACCACAGTCAGGGTAGTAAGGTTATTTACAACCCCTACTTTATCAGAGAGTGGTGATTTGCAGCAATTGGCCAACCTCGGGAAATCATCAGTTCAAAGGACAGAAGGAGGTTTAATGCCCTGGAAGTTATTTCCTCTATCTGTTTAATTTACAAATAGTGCACGGTTGTTTCTACAGCACCTTGAAGTACAGGGAGATAAAGCCACATCCATGAAAAGTTAGTCCTAACTGGACAGACAAATTATATGTAACAGGAGTGTTGTTATTTATTTGAGAGCTCTTGGGCTGGTGTACATAATGCTGGTGACAGACTAAAGACACAAGGGAGCTGAAGTGATCTGGCCCAGTCAGGACATGCAGGTAATGCTATATGTAAAGTCTATTTCAAGCGTCACTTGCAAGCTGAAGTAGTTCCTAATACAAAGCATGTACACATGCCAAGTTTCCCAATTTTGACCACAGTGAAACTCTGTTAAGCCCATGTCAGAGGGTCTTTTTGTTGTTTTCATTATTGAACACAGAAAATAATTTTTCAAAGTGCAGCTGTGCCATGTATTCATGTTCTGTATCTAGAGGAAGAAGGCTACAGTTTGACTGTTTGCTCCATGCACCTTTGAAACCATCTCCAACACTAGGCAGATGGGGCAAATCAGAAAGTAAAGCTACAGGTAGCAGAACCCCACTGAGGAACTTCCACTCGTGCTTCACTGGGGCTGCACCTTTCCAGTGATGCTGCATATGGTACTTAGGGAAAAGGGGACGGTGCCAGCCCCTCTGTGGTGTAATTGGAGGTCAGGATCAATCCAGCTCCCTGTGATCCAGCTTGGCCAGTTATTTATTGCCCACTTCAGTAGCAAATGGGTCCAAGGATAAATGTTGTTCACATAACCTTTGTTTCACATAAAATTTGAAAGGGACTGGCTGCAAAGTTGAGCACTAGAGTTTAACCTGTGGACTGTACTTTAACAGGCCTGGAGGTGGGTGAGAACTGAGGTGGGTTGTTTTCTTCATCCCTTTGATGGCTTCATTTGATAGAATAGAAATGGAACTGTCCATACCAAAATGATGTCCACATAATTACATACCCAGATATTATTGACTCCACAACAGTTACCAGCAACCATAATGGCATTAAACAAAAAATGCCAACTTGGTGTTTAGTTTTATTTATTTTCTTGTGCAAGGTAACTCAGTTTGGGGTTAAGTTTATATATTTACAGGCTTTATGTGTTCAAGGTTTTGTGTTTGGGAGTTTTTGTATTATTTTTAGAAATAAGTCTATTTCCACTTAGGAAAAAAGAAGACATTCAGTGAATAGGACAACCAGTCAAACCAAGCTGAAGAAAGAAAGGACTTTCTGACTCATGGGATTCTCCTCTTATTTATAGCAGTTTCATATCCATGTTACTGTTTTTGTTTGAGTGACTGAACAATGCTATGAAAGGAACAGTGTTCAAAGCCCAGAGGACCAGTGATTCAAATCAGAGGAACTGGAACTGGAGCCCAGAGCGCAAACATTCATGATGATCTGTTTGCAGAGCAGCTACAGACCTAGATAGATTCGCAATGAACAGTCAAACAGAATTAGTATATTTAACAAATTTATGCCATTTATGGATGAAGTTCTTGCACTGAGTTAAGAGGTTAAGGGACAGATACAGGATGGTGTAAATTGTTGTAGTACAGTGCTTTCAGCAGAGTTGATTTCCTGAGCAAATAATCCACTGTGAAGTACTACCTGACTGCAGTCCTCACCACAGGGGCTAATACACTCTGGCCTGTAATTACTAAGTGCTGCCTATTCAGTTTGGAAATATTCTGCTAGAGGAAAACATTTAATCCTGCTTAGTATCCTGTTGGTCAGGTTATCGTGAGTTGGCACATGGTGCAAACTGGCAGGCAGTGTTTTGCCTTTCTGAGCAACTACTTGTGCTTCATATAGAAGGTCCAGCTATGTGGGATTAGCTTTAGCAGGAGTGCTGGTGTTTCCAGAATCCAGAACATACTATACTGTCCTTCTCTTCCCTGGGATCAATAGCTAGGTCATTTGAAGCAAACAGGAATATTTTGCATCACACCAGATGAGGAGGAAATGGATCTCAAGAACATAACATAGGAGCCCTTCTGTGTCAGACTCAAAGGTCCACACAGCACAGTATGCTGTCTGTGACAGTGAACAGTGGCAAAGAAAGGATATAAGAAATAAGGCTGGTACAGAGTGACATGACTTTCATCTGACCCTCTTGAGGCAAGACTTGCTAATAGCATAGAAAAGAATTTCAGTTATTTCAAATAAAGTTTTACTGCTATTATTCAGAATAAAAATTGAATTCGGATCTTAAATCTGTACATCCGTAAATGACTAATTTCTTTCCACTTGGTAAAATACCTGAGGGGGAAAGGGAAATTAGCCTAGCTATACTTTTTTGTTGTCATCTAATTAAGCTCTGTAAACACTGACTTTCTTTCCCCCCTTTTCATTATTGTTCTGTGTCATTATTAACTACCAGCTTTGGATGTGGGACTTTTCAACAGCGGATTCCTTACAGCACTCAGAGATTTAGCTGCTCATATAGCTAGTCTTGAATTCAAATTAGAGATGCATTTTTCTTCTGGTTTAGGGATCTGATCAGAATTCAGATCAGCACCAGAAAATAATCAGGTCCCTGGATGCTTCTCCATGGATGTCTCAGGGAAGCACATAACCTGGGTGACTAGCCAGACAGCCCACTGGAAACCTCTGTGGGTGAACCTTAGGGTCAAATGGCAGAAAAGCAGCCTACGAGCAAATCTGGGAACAGCACTGGGATCCAGCATCACCTGCCTGTGAGAGGCTCCTTAAATCTAACCCTGTGAATCTTCTCCCATGGCAATTAAAACACCAGGAAGAGACAGAGGGATTCCTCCTTTACCGTGTTACTCAGCAGAGTTTATTTCTTCTGTTGCCAATTGACCTGGCAGGTATCACTGTTAATTAAACTCAGAGAGTCCCTATGTAAAAAGCAGCATTTTGCCTTTTGGTTTTTGCTAGAATGGTCTGTTTCTCTCTGCTTCTTCTCTCTTTTCAGTGCCTTTCTCCTGCTTGCTTTAGCAGTGATTATTTACAGACTGTGCAACAATGACTACTCACTTGCAATCAGGCATTCAGGCTCCATTATGCTAAGTTTTTGGTTATAAACCCCCAAAAATCTTCACCTCAAAAACCTACATCTTGGCTTTACAATCTTTGTTCTGCAGCCCCTTGGAAGTCCAGGGACTATTTCTAGGGGGCCCAGGAAAGGAGCTAAGAAAAGGCAGCCTACCATCATCTCACATAGAGTCCTTGAACAGGGTCCCCACATTTCCCAGGAAATTGTTAAGTTGTCCACAAATCGAAAGGGTTGAAATTACTGGTTTACTCTACAGCTATGTGAGAGGGAATGTTAAGAAGAAAGAAAAATTATCTGAGGCTCTCCTACACTCCTTGATGATAGAGAAACAGTAACACACACTGGAGAATAAAGGAATCACCACTGTCACACGGACGAGATCAGTGCCCAGGCTCATGGAGAGGAGCTTCCTCCCATCCACCAGCCCAGCCAGACTCTGGAGAAGGCAGGGTCACTGTTTCTTTAGACCTGCTCCCTTGGGAGAAGATAACTGCACCATGAGGTCATGCCACCAGTGTTTTCACTCAGCTTCTGCCATGCCAGAAAGCAAATGTCTATTCTCAGCCCTAATGTACTGTGGAACTAATCAAGTCTTAGAGTATCAGTGCAGTAAGTTGTTCTTTTTTTCCCCCTCAGTTCTCCCTCCCCTGGTTCCTCCAAGGAACCAAAGAATTTCTTTCTTCCTGCTAGTTCATCCATCATATTCCCCCTCGCTCTTGCTGGCAGATAATTTATCACCTGCACTTTCATGGACAGTTCAAATAGGTCTTAATATTAAAGGCAATGATTTATAAAAGCAAGCCTTCAATTTTTTATAAAAAAAATGCAAATTAGCCAAGATTTTAAAGCTGCTCAATAAACTAACGGTGCAACACACTTTGGTGTATTTCAGACAAAACTTGAAATTGCTAAACTGAATTATTGCATTCACATATTATGATTCCAAATATTTATCTAATGTATGAACAGTGTACAGACATTCAGAAAAAAAGAGAGCGGAATGGGGAAAAAGGAAAGTAGAGTTATTTTCTCTTTTTCATATAGCATGCTGTAGCCCAACTTTTACTAACTTGCCACATTTCTGTGGCTGAATACTGTGGAGCTCTTGATTGCTTCACTAAGATGTAATGATTTTCATAGCCATCACTGCTATCTGTTATAGGCAAAATTTGCAATGTACTGAGATTATAAAACAGAGATAGGCCTTGGGTTTGAGTCTATGAGCTATAAAAAAATCTTGGTAAATCATCCATCAGTGCTTAAGACATGTTTCTTTGGTGTGCTGTTTTTTTCTTTAAACTCTTTGTTATCGTCTCCCTCAAAAGTTGAACAAAGAAACAAGGATTAGACAGAATTAAAACTTGGAGACCGACAGGGTTCCAATTTATTATAATACCGAGGCTGTACTGTTCAAGAATAATTTAAAAATCCCAGGCAATGATTATTAAAATTGTAGAAACTTTTTAAACAAAACATTTGCAAACTTGTTGTTGGCTGATTCTTCTTTCCAAATGCAGAACAGAATATTCAAATACAATTGTTACTATCAGTTTTCTTGCACTTAAAAAAAAAAAAAAAACACAAACACCCCCCGCCCACACACACACACAAAAACCCCACACACAACAAAAACCCAACAGGCTGTTTCTAATTGCCAGAGGGATTAATTAATCATTTGCAGTAGAAAAAGGAATAAAGAAGCCTTTAAACTACTAAATAAATGAATGTCATCGTATAACTTGCTAGATAGAATGAAAGAATTTAACATCCAATAGCTCAGAGATTTATATTGCACATTTACTATGGAGAAATAATAACACCTCTATGTTTAAGTTTGCAGCTACAATACCTACAGTAAATCTGGTTTTGTTTTCCCTTGCAATACAAAGAAAAAGGAAGGAATGTTCTTGTGACTTGACATTTTTGGAGTCATAGACATGCCATGTGCCTGCACGAGTGGTATGGCACTTGACCAGCAACCTTGCTTCTCACTTGGTGGCAAAACTTTTCTTAGAGACTGAAAACAGTATATGATAATCTCAGAGGTGCAAAGGACAACCTGTAAATCCCTTTGCATTATAATCAGAAGACTTATTTTCATGACATCAGTTGGGATCTCCATAATGGTTTTATGCAATCATATTTTCCTGTAGGTGTATTTCCCTGTGCTGGCTCTCTACAAGTGGATGAAGCTCACCTGAGCTTTTCTATACAGGCTGACTTCAGAGATAATTCTAAGCCATTCAGGAAATGAAGCTGTTTCCATTCCCAGCTACACACATCTCATGTAAATAAGTTCCAAAATCTAACATCAGAACAAACCATAAGTCTTTATAGGTTAAAAAATTACCTTAGCCTTTTGCTGTTAACCCACCCATTACTTTGGACTTTGCTGACTTTGCTGTTGATAAGGATGGGAGTAGAAACATCTTTATGGATTGTGGAAAATTCTGTTTTGTTATTAAGCCAGGAAAAAGGAGAAAATGCTCCACTGCTCTAGGAAACACTGGCTATCTGAGAGTCACCGATAGAAATGTACTAGGAAAGGAGTATATTTAAAACAGAATCCCTAATTTTGGCTCAAATCACCTCATTTTCAACTGTGGCTCCAGCACCCGGGAAGTTGATCCTAAGGCTGTGCTTTCCCCATCTAGCTCTTTTGAAAACATACTTCTTGCTTCAGTGAGAAAGCAGTCTGAGAAGCTATCCCAGCACAGATTTTTCTAAAGAATCTTCATATTGTCTCAGAGTTTTTTTCAGTGGTTACTGCTGAAAAAGGAGACACTGCAAATAAAACCGCTGTAACAGCTTGGGTCATATTTGGAAGCAGCTGTGAAATGCCTTTTTAGTTAGGTGTTCACAAATTGTAATAGCACACCAATAAAGATATGTGGAAGTAATTGCCTAGATCAGATTTCATCTTGTGTTTCTTTCAATAATCTTGTATTTATTTGTAATTGACAGGGAGGTTCTTCATGCTTTCGGTATTCTGCCATGAAGACAGGAAACCTCATTCAACCCTGTTTGAAAACTCGGTTACCTGACATGACATGAATGGTCATCCATGGAACACAATTGAATTTATTCTTTTTCTTGTTTTCAGAAGCAGCTGTTGCTATAGAAAGAAATGCAATGTCATTAGCTCTGTACAGATTACTTTGAAGGTGGGCAAGACAGCAGAGTGAAGAAGAGTTCTGAGGTAGATTTATTTTGAAAGCAATGAATCTTCTACATCTACATATTTGGATTTAATCCCCCCAAGAAATTACTTGGAGCCAAATTTTTCAAGGTGTTTAACACCTAAAACTCAGAGAGAAGTTCTTAGTGTAATTTGTTTGATTCTAATATACCGATTTCATGTCCTACAGGTTTGCAGTGATACTTAAAAAGACCTACATGCTCTTGAACATGCACAGGGTGCCTGTCTGCAGCTCTGGGTCCCTACACACCTTGGAGAATTTGTTCCTCACGCATCATTATTCAGCATCCAGGGAAGAGTTGATAGCATCTATCGAATTTCCCTAAACAGATGGTTACATGAAAGATCCTGCCATCCAAAAAGGTACTAAATGGCAAGCCAATAGGCAGTCCTGATGGTTGGATGGGATCAAGACAATTACCACCCGAGGGATGAATTCTCCTCTAGTCTTTCTGTACTGAGCTTCACAGATCACAGCATTTCTGCAATGAGAATTACTGAAGGTGAAAAAACCACTCAAAAATTATTTGTCTAATTCCACATTTATCTGGAAAAAAAAAATCTTTTCTGATATATTGAAATATCTTAAAT
>JAVJGG010000090.1:5210523-5242208 GCA_035590195.1 Aviceda cuculoides
GGAAGCAGGTTCTGTTTGGGGGGGTGGTGGGGGTTTGCAGCAGTGGGGATCTCACTGGGTTCCTGGATCCAGGAGGCAAAGAGGTGATTTTGATGTGTTTTCCTGGCAGTACCAGCTGTGCCTTGTGTCTGTCGCGTGGTAGCTGTGGTCTCCCCTTCTGGGAGTCGTGTTAAGTTGCAAGTGTTTCATAAGGTAATCTTTTTTTTTTGTTAAATGCTTATGTAAGGGATTAGCCGTATTTCGGAATATCTAAGTATCGATAGCCTTGGTTTATAAAATAGGTGACAATGCTAATTTATTGTAGAAAACAAACAGAATAATTTTTTTCTGAAAAAGAAGATTTCATCGCAAGTTATAGAATTAATGCAGCACTAAAAAAAAAAAAAAAAACAAAGGTCAAATTTCCTTCTCCAAGTGTTGGGGATCTGCTCAGGTTCACCCTCTCGCTCGTTTTTGCTGCGTTACTGGGTTCTCCCCGCTTTGAGCCCTGCGTACCCCAGCACGTTCTCAGGGTTGCTGCAGGAACCTGGTCTGGGGAGATGTTTTGGTTGCATCAAAGTGTTTTGCGGATCAACCTCTGGAGGCGAACTCGTGTCATGTTAAAATGTTTGCTGCGCGTAAGAAGAGATTTGGGGCTGATACGGACCCAGAGAGGGTGGCAAGCTGCTCCCTCTCGTGTGAGCGTTCCGTCCCGGTGCATTTGCGTAGCACGTGGGTTAATGGGCCGCGGCCCAGACTTGCTGGAAATTGCCCGTGACCGTAGCACCGCGGTGACGTTTGCCCTCTCCTGGCCCTGAACCAGAGCGGTGTCCCCTTTGGGTGAGATTTCTGCTGCTCTTTGCAGCAAGCTACAAGTCGACAGCTTTTTACGCACTTAAAATGGCTGCCGGGGAGAGGACAGAGAACGCATTTTCCTCTTGCGAACCCCCCTTTTATGGCGATAGGTATATTTTAGCATTACGGATTTTCCTAGCGTATTTCGTTGAAAGGCAGCGAGATTGCCAGCGCGCGTCTGTGCGTGCCGAGCAGCTGCTGGCGCACGGAGCTGGGCGCTGGGTGGGCCGCGAGGTTCGTCGATGGTAATTTGCGCCTCTAGAGCACGGCGCAGCTAATGAACGCAGTCCCTCCGGTCGTGGGAAGCATACAGACGCTCGTCAGAACAGATCGGAAACAGCCTGTGCTGACCAGGCGCGTGAAAAAGCTGTATTTTGTGCATGGCGCGTAGCAGGATGTTGCGTATTTTTCATTGTTAACTCTGAATCCATACAATTAGGGGTAAAAAAGAAAATAATATGGTTTTATCTGTTAAGTCTAATGATAAAATAATACCCAAGGAAATTATTGATCCCTGCCGTGATCTCTCTTATAAAACAGGGATTTTCATTGTTTCACTGGTTTGTCAGTGCAGTGCATGTACTGGAGTTGGCAGTGCATCTTGTATAAACGTGAGCTCTGCTGTCCTGTTCCCTTCCCTTCCTTCCACCAAGACTTACCTCTTTTTCTTTCCCTTCCCGTGGGTGATGAGGAGCGTGTCTGCTCGGTGGATGGAAAGGACCACGTGCCTTCTTGTGACACCAGAAAGAAAATGATCCAGGGAGTTACAGAGCACTAAGCCTTTCATTTGTACCTGGTAACCTGGTTCAAATGATAAGAAAAAAAGAAAACATTTGGGAGATGCTGATAAGATCAGGCTTATCCAGTAGAAAGGTACTGTAGGATGTGGCTGGAAGTGATAGGAGAAGTCTAGGCTTGATGACCCAGCAGGTCACTTACAGTCTTTCACTCTTAATCTCTTGGAAGTCTTTGAACTTGTCAATAAGAAATGAAGAGAGAGGAACTGGCTTATCTCATTTATTTACGACATTGAAAGGTCTTTAGCAAGGCCTCTCGTAGAAAGCAGTCAAAAAGACAAGGTAGGCGGGTGAAAGGGAGAAGTATAGTTGTGAATCAAAACCTGAAGTGAAGATTAGGTATAACCGGGCAATTTTCACCGTTGCAGAGGGTTAAACCAGGAGTTCCTTGTATGTTCTCAAGTCCTATATCATGTCTTTGATCTGGGACGGAGAAGAGGTGGAAGGGTAGCCAGGTTTGTGGGTTGCAAAAAGTCACTGAGGTCAAGTCCAGGGAAGGCAGTGAGGAAGGTCAGAAGAATCTAAACAAGCCAATAAATACGTGACGCAACATCCAAAAAGTGTTCAGTGTTAACATATGGCTTTTGCCCCCCCTGTGGTTTCCATTTGAATTTGCTATGGTCAAACTAGAAATAAAACAGTCTTACATTCTGCAGTCCGTGTAGGAGAAGATCTTGTTGGGGCTGCTAGTGGGAGAAGAGATGACTTCTCCCGAGAACCTCCCCAGGAGGGTCTGCGTTTCAGGAAAAAATGTATGTGCTGGTTTTGGCTGGGACAGAGTTAATTTTCTGCACAGTACCTGGTAGGGGGCTATGTTTTGGGTTTGTGCTGAAAACAGGGTTGATAACAGAGGGATGTTTTTGTCGCTGCAGAGCAGGGCTCACCCAGAGTCAAGGGCTTTTCTGCTCCTCACCCCACCAGTGAGGGGACTGGGGGGGCACAAGGAGTTGGGAGGGGACACACCGGGACGGCTGACCCCAGGGATATTCCAGACCATACGACGTCATGCTCAGCATAGAAAGCTGGGGGAAGAAGCAGCAAGGGGGAATGTTGGGAGCGATGGCGTTTGTCTTCCCAAGTCCCCGTTAGACGTGCTGGAGCCCTGCTGTCCTGGAGATGGCCGGACACCTGCCTGCCGGTGGGCAGCGGTGAATGAATTTTCCTTCTTTTGCTTTGCTCGCGTGTGCAGCTTTTGCTTTACCTATTGAACTGCCTTTATCTCAAGCCGTGGGTTTTGTCACTTTTACCCTTCTGATTCTCTCCCCCATCCCACCGGGGGGGAGCGAGTGAGCGGCTGCGTGGGGCTGAGTTGCCGGCTGGGGTTAAACCGCAACAGTCCTTTTTGGTGCCCACCATGGGGCTCCAAGGCTTTTGAGGTGATGACAGGTTTGATTGGAATGTGCTAGCTCAGATTTATAGCTGTTAGTGCTGTTTAGCTGTTAGTTGGCCGGCTCCTGTGCTTGCTATGGGGCTTGCTTGCTTCACTGTATAGTAGAGTCTAGTGCGCGTTAATGACTGCTTTTTGCTTTCGCTGCTTGCTGTACTGCTGCAGAGCTTATCATCTTCCTCTGCTGTGCCTGGGAATGTTTTGATAACAGCAACGGTGATGCTCCTGGGCTGGCAGATGGCCAGGGCCTCACTGGTGTTTCTGTGCTGCTGTACTGGACAGGCTGGAACTCCCGTGTGAACTTGAGTTGAAGGGACTGTGACCTGGGGATGAGCCAGTGTGGGAGCAGGACACCCCGAAGCGTCTATGGCTGTGGATAGGTACATGTCGAAGCGCCTGTGGCCGTGGTTATGTCTGTGCCACAGCAGGTGTACCTCTGCAGGGATTGTGGCCCGAGGATAAGCCCACCCTGGAGAAGGTACACCTCAAGGTGTCTGTGGGTAAGTCCAAGCTGCAGCAGGTACACCCTGAAGCATGAATGGCTGGGCATGAGGTCGTGCTGGAGCATCCCAAAAACACGTGGCCATGGATAAGCTCACCACAGAGGTACGCATGGAGGGGCTGCAGCCGTGGGTAAGGCCGTGTTGGAGCAGGTTGACTTCTGAAGGGACTGTGGCTGTGGGTAAGGCCACGCTGGAGCAGGTGTATCTCTGAAGGCATTGTGGCCCATGGAGAAGGCCACGCTGGAACAAGCGCATCTCAAAGCAGCCGTGGCTGTGGATAAGTCTGTGCCACAGCAGGTGTAGCCCTGAAGAGACTGTGGCTCATAGATAAGGCTCCACTTGGAGCAGGTACAAAAAAGGGACTTGGGATTGGGTGGGTGGGCGAAAAACTCTCCCCCAGGGCTGTCCAAGGCCTTGGGTGCGGAGTGATTTTGACCGACTGCTGACAATATTCTGTCAAAGCAAGACGATGCTTCAGGTTGTAGCAGCAAGCTACACGTGGCATTTTCTGAAGTAAAGATGTCAAAAGACTATACATGCTTTGCTAGGAAAGTGCTTGATTAGTGAACTAATTTAACTCCACTAACACTTGTCTTGCTCTTTTCCCTCTGCTACATAAATTGGTAACATTTTATCCTGCTTTAGTCTGTGGGAAGATGCACACTGTCTGCGGGTGGGACAGAGGTGGTCGGAGCTGGCTGGAAGCATGAGCGAGGCTGGCAATGGTCTGGGGCAAAGGATTGCCCGGAGCAGCAAAGCAAGCATGAGCACTCTGCCTTGCTGGAGCTCGGGGAGCCAAAATGAACGGCAGAAAAGGCAGGAGGAGGAGAAGTTGTCCTTTTGTCGGGGCTGGTCCGTTCCTAAGGGTGTCTACTCATCCATGGGCAATAAAGCTTGATCCTGCCAATGGTCCCCAGAAAACATGAGCCTCTTGCAAACTAGAAAGGAGACACGCATTTTACGTAGGGAGGATCATTGAAATCATTGCCACAATGCACCATAGGCTGTGGCATTCTCCATCGGTGACTATTTCCAAGTCTTGTGTCCTATTTGGTGCAGATCAGGTGAGATGTTCCAGTAGTTCCTTCAGGTTTTATCGCCTACAAAACTGCAAATGTGACAGAGGAAATACTTGCTGTCTTCCCAACCCACAATTTCTCCTAGAGCTAGTGGGGTTGGTTATTTAAAAAAAAAATCTCGTTACGCAGTCTCAGCTGGGTCGTGTAAGATGCCCATATACCAGCAGAGGTGTTAATGGGAATGCTACTGGTCCCCTTTAAAACAATACCCGTAATAGTGGAAAGCACAAAGGCTCACCGGCCCTTTTCGCCCGAGCCAGAAGCCGCCCGCTGCCTTTGGGGACGCAGGCAGTAAAGCGCACAAATCAACAGGATTGCATCTTTCTTGCGTGTTTGCGGATGTTTCCTGGTTTTCTTCACGTTCTTGTTAAAGTGAAGCTGCGGCTCACCCCCGTGCAGGAGGCCACCGCGAGACACCTCCTGTCTGACCTTCAGGCCCTGGAGGCGTTTTGGTGGGCATCGGGTTAGTGGTGCGGAAAGCGATGGCGAGAGCAGATCTGATCTGGATTGTTAACATCTCTGGAACACGCGCACAAAACCCCCTAGACTCTTCCATCATTCACAGCTCCCGAAATACCACTAATTAGTGTCTGAGGAATACAGACTGCGTGGGAAGTTAGACATTCACCAGGCTGTTCATCTGGGAGCCGTCTGAGGAACAGCTCTTCCACGCCGGACATCTGCAGGATTAAAATAAAAAAAAAAAAAAAGGGTGGGTGGGAAGAAAGAAAAAGACACAGTTCATTAACCACCACCACCATTACCCATAAAGCAACTGGGGAAGCTAATCACTGCTACTAAATCTTACTCTGTTTACCATCAATTAATATTTAGCCTCCCAAATTTGGAGCTCTTTTGTTCGTATGCCTCATGTCGTATAGAGATGCTGCAAATCTGGGAATTGCGACTGGCGGTGGTTTGCATCAGCATGCCCCGCGGGCCGTGATGCTCACTGCAAAAACCTTCAGGGTGCCGGTCTATTAGAGAGATAATAGTACAGATTTGAAAGCTTGAGCTGATTAATTAAATGCAAACACAAGATTGTACTCGTAGGCCCTTTCAAAGGACTCCGAGTCCTTTTTTTAAGTCGGTTCAACCTTGACCTGAGTAAGCCCTTGTGTAATAGATTAAAGGTGACCCATAAAGAGAGAAAATGGATTTGCGTTGTTTTGAACTTGGGTTTGTATGTTGTGCAGAGAGGATCTTTTCCACCACACATGCATGCCTGCTTACTCCCTTATGAATACATGGAAAATGTGGAAATAGCATTTTGTGTTTCCTGATGATGTGGGGGGCTAGGGCAGCACATTAAAAGAAAGCAGGCGGGAGAAACTTTCTGCCTGGCTTGTGCAGCACGCTGGCAAGAAGCAAGCATGGCACAAGCTGCATTTCTGGTGCACTGCTCCAAAGAAAACGAGACTTCGGACAAGATTTTCTGCTTTCGCCCTTGGCGCGTGCATCAGAGCCCATCCATGCGGTGCTGGGTTTCCGTGCCGGAGGTCCCGTATGTCTCTTGTTGCCTTTACTGCACGTGTGCACCTGGGCATCGTGCGGGCGGCACATCTGGCGCGCGGGACCGATGATAAGTCCATCACTGCTAAAAATAATGGTCGCCTCTCTGAATCGGTGGGACTGTGAGGTCTGTGCCTCCTTCAGCCGTGGCGGTGGGTGGCTGCCTCTCTGAAAGCCGTCGGTGTTGCAGTGGCGTTGAGGGGGGTGCGCTCGATGAAAAGCTATCTGCTCTGCTGAGCCCCCGCTGGGGCAAGGCTCCGAAACCGTGGGCTGCGGCGGGGCTGTGGGAAACCAGCAGTGCCGGGACCCCCCGTCTGTCTGGGAAACACACTTCCAGCCTACTTGTTCCAGTGGAATTGAATTTTGGAAAATGCTTCATTAAAATTATTTGAATCTCTTTTGGGACCAGTCAGAGCAGGCTGTTGAAAGAAATGTTAATGTACTTGGGGATTCTTAAGATGTGGTTTCGTTTGTTTTGTTTTACTGTTTAATTCTGGCTGTGCTGCTTATTTTAAAGGGCTGAGCTGTATGTTTTGCATTCGCTGAACAGCGTGACAACTTGTGAAGTATGTGACAACGTGGCTTGAGAAAAATAGCGTGGTGGACATCATAAATTACCTCTTCAGTTATATTTCTGAAGCTTTTAGAACAACTGAGATTTGATCCTTTCTAGCTTGAATTGAACCTTATGAATTGCAGATTACTATTATTTTTTGATCAGAATGAAGAAGGTTTTCATTTTCAGGCCACATAACATGTTTTTCTAGCAGCTATTTCTTAATCTGTAGCTGTTGTAACCCCTTAGACTGTTTAATTGGGTGTTGCCAGCGAATATACAGAACTATAGTGTTAACTATCGTTGTACTACATTACAAAGCTGAGTTCATCCAAGTGTCCAATTTTTTTCTCAGTAAGTTTGTCCCCGCAGACTTCTCTTTAAAGTTAACGTTTGTCCTTGACAGCACGCGTATGACAGAAGCAGTAGAAAGGACCAGATGTAGTGTTATGGAGCTTCTTTGTTCTTCCCTTCATGATAAAGCATAAAAATCCTACATAGTTTAACAAAACTCTAGTATCTGGTCCTAATTGCTGTAAGTAAAGCACGTGTGATCTAAATGTTAATCAGACTTCTGCATTTAATGAGGGAAAAAGCAGCTATTATATGAGAAATGTTCAGGAGCAGGAGCTGTTCATGTTCCAATCAGGTGATTGTGTATTTGAATAGTATTTCCATTTAAATAGCTTTATCGCCCCGCTGATTCCTAAGCACTGAGTCAAAACAAAAACTAACAGCTAAATTGATATTATTACTAAGGAGGAATGAATAATAGGCAGTAAATCCATACCTGCTGGGAATCGTCAATGTGTTCACGGACTATGTAGGTGCAAGGGTTTGCACCAACTCTATGAAACTGTTATATTTACAGAGGAGCATCGTGGGGATGTAATTCTGTCCTACTGAGTTCATGTTACATTTCCATTAAATTCTTCCTCTGCTCATTTTCCTTTTGATTCTCATGAAAATGCTTGGTCATGCAGTGGGCTCCTTTTCCCAATTCCCAGCATTTGGAGAAGCCAAGACTTTCAAGCAGACGCAGTGAAATTCGTAGAGGTCCTGCAGGACACAGACTCATTTTCCCAAATCACGTTCGCAGTTAGAGCGTTTCCCGGGACATCGGTGTGACTCTATTGCTCTGGCCACCCGTATCTCCTAATGCTCCTGAAAGGATTATTTTATAATCTTATCCTGTGAATGCAACAGCTGTAAGCCCAGATAAATTGCATTCCTCTAGGGAAAGTGAGTTGGGACTCGTTTTAACTGCATCCCAGTGGAATTACATCATCTATAATGTTAAATGGTATTTGGCTGACTGTGATTGTGGCTGATTCAATGGAAGAGCCACCTTAGGATCTACTGGCATCTCTCTGTTTACATAAACCAGGCATAAAACAGGCTGGTATATACTGATGCTGAAACCAAGCCACTAGCTCTGATGTATTTGCAGCGGGACTGCCCTTCAAATAATGGCCTTTGGGAGAGTGTCACAAGAAACGCATTTTATTTTAGATTTGGCTATTCTTCTAGCACGTGTAGCTGTCATGCTAGGTTGGATACAGATACAATTAGACCTTACGAATGTTCAGAAACTCTGGTTCTTTCAGGCTACGCTTCGCAGCTTCACAGATGGTAAAAGCCAGATGAGGTTATATCACGATCATCGTCCTGCCTCCTGCGTAGCCTGGGCCAGAGGACGTCACTCAGCCGCCCTTTCGTCGGGCTCCGTGCTTTGCGCTCACACCGCGGTGCTTCTTTCAGAAATACGCTCGGGCTTCTGCCAAATGATGGCCAATGCAGCCTGCCCTGCTTGTCAAAAATGAAAATAAGGGAGAAAACCTGCTGCTTCTCCCAAATGGGAACCCTAGTGTGACGCCTGAGCGGAAAATGCTACATTAGAAGGGACCTGTACCGGTGGGGTTCAGAGCATATGGACTTTGGTCCCTGTGCAGAGACCAATCACTGCTTCCCTTTAAGTGTCGAGGTATTTTTGAGGACATTTCATCACAGCTCCTTAAGAATTTGCTCACACTTTAATACATCTGCTTGTTATTTCTTTTCCTCTTCCAGCTCCCTCAGGAACTGTTAAGTAGAGTACTCCTATTTCTGTGGTACTTCTCTTTTCTTGATATTTCTGTTCCGATTGCTCCCCGCTTTTGCATAGCCATGTTTGTAAAAGTTCAGGCCCCCTGTGCATACATACGAAGTAGATGAACCCTTGTACCGTACTTTAGGTAGTTAATTAATAATGGCTAAAGAATAGGTATTTCTTCTTTTGGCTATTTCACGTGTTCAGCAGAAGGGTGACTTTCTTTTTCAACTTTTTTGTTTGTTTTCTAGTCGCAAATTGTAAAAACTCCCAAGCAAAAGCGATTGCTTTGATTCTTAACAATATAACAGCGGTAACATCGAGCTTTGGACATGGGGACCACGCTGATTTAGAAATTTAATAGGAAAGGATACAGCAGTTTCTGTAGGAGAAGGACTAAGTCCCAGTGCTGCAATATGCCCTACACAATACAGAGGTGGAACGCTGCTGTTGGGATGGCAGACTTCTGTGAAACACCTTCTTGTCCTGTATGTGTATATATAAATGTATATGTGTGTAGCCAGAGAAAGGTGGCATATGTAGGTCTAATAGAATCAAGTATGAGGGTGATGCTCCAAGAGGATAAGTGCTTTGTGTGGGGAAAAGGTCCCCAAATATATTAAGTCCCAATTTAGTGTTTTTAACCACAATTTCTTCCTTGCTTCCTACTCTATGTACAATTATAATAATCGTATGACAAATAACAGGCTGCGTGTGAATGTTGGTTCCTAATGAAGAAGGCTGTATTCTTGAAAATGTGGCTGAAGGTATCAAAGATGAGCAGGGCACAGCCAGCAAGTAATCAGAAATGCAAGTATCTGTTGAATGAGAAGTAAGTCCAGCGACAGTGGAAATACATATGTAGTGTTGGGTTATTTTTGCCGCTGGGTATTAGAATTTCATGTTGGGCTTGGTAGAGAGATACATTTGGCTTCAAGGTTACAACTTAACACCTGGAAATCGATTCTTACACACAGCCTCTTTCAAAATGTTAAATGGAAAATATTTTCCTGACATGTACAAAAGCCACACTTTCAGTGATTAAGATTGGAAATGTTTACTAGAAATTAAATCAATGGTGAAGTCCAGAAGAGATTTGATTGCAGGTTTGAAATCTGGGATAGATGCTTTGTTTTTCTCCCATTACCACTGATTGCATTACTAAAGAAAGAAATCGATAGTGTGACCATACCGGGGAAGTGGAATAAAATGATTGAATGATTGGCAAAAAGACTTCATAGTATGAGACCTGTAGAGATCCTTTGCACAAGATGAGCATCTTATAGTAATGAGCAAATAAAGTGTTTGCATGACAACTCTGCAAAATTCCCCAGCTAGGGGTTTTCTGCAGATCTAGCTCAGCTTACCTGTGGGAGCACTAGAAGGTTCCCCTCCAGTGTCAGGCTTAGGGGAAAAAAAAAAAAAAAAAACAACAAAAAAACCCCAAACCACAGACTGAGTTGATAGTGCTGAATTGCATTTAGCTTTATGTTGAAGTGACAATTTTTGCATAGTTTTAATGAGAGGCAGCCCTGGGCCAGAAACTTCAGCCTGGGATGCTTCTTGCTTTCTGCCCCAGTTTGTTTTCTGGCGGTCTGAGGGTGTTTTCATCCCGATCGCGTGAGAGGGCTGTCCTGTAGCGCATTAAGCAGCGGGACTAGCATCCATCATGTGGTGTTTATTCTGTCATCTCTCCCCAGGAACAGAAGTATGAGCAATGGAGTGTTTTATTTTAATAGCATTTTTGTTTGGTTGGTTCTGTGATTGTGGAAGTCTTTTCTGAGGCAGGAGAAGGAGTTTTTTTGGTTTTAATGGAGCAGTTGGTGTGCACTGAAGTTAAAGCAGGGAGAATCAAGGCTTGTAAACTGCATTTGGGGTGGATGGGTGTGAATTTTCTCCTAAGCTGTGCAGATGATTCCACAGCCTTATGCTTGCCTTCAAGAACATCTGCCTTCTGCCTGGGTAAGCTTTAACTCATCGTGCAGAATGAGTTCCCAAAGGACGGCCCGTGGGCAGACGCAGTCTGCAAAGTCATTCTGTGTAGCTCGCGGAAAGACTCTTTAAGCAAGATACTGAGTCACGGATGGATTTTGGTAGGCAGACACCAGCCCAGCGTTCTGCCTTCATCCCAGCCTTTAGGGTAGTTTTTTAAATACCCCGGGCTAAGATCATGGACTACTGTGACAGACAGGGACAAAGCTGTCAAAAGATGACAAAACCATTAATATCTTTGGTCTGATCATCATTTCACAGTAGTGTCCTAAAAAACCCGGAGCTAGAGGAAAGCCCTTCCCACAGATGGCAATGTGAGACCTGTGGCCGCAAAAGACCAAGGACTCCAACTTGCCCCAGGAACAGCCGTTGAACTCATTGACCACGGCAGGTGGGAGTGCTGGGATGAAATGGTGGAGCGTTCTCCAGAGCTTGGTCTGGATCCAGCTGTCCACTCTCCATACCTCTGTTTCTCCATCTATAAAATTGATTTTTTTTTTTTTTTTCTTTAATACCACTGTTGAAGTGAAGACCTTTCTGTGCTACAAAGCCAGGTCAAAGGAAGCAGCTTCACAAATAATTTAAAGTGTTGCGGGGCTAAAATGAAACAGCTGGAGAGGTATCTGGGTACAGAAAATGGGGGAAGGGCAGAGGACAGAAAGAAAAGAAAAGGGAAGGAGGAACTAAGCACATATTCTTCAGAAGGCTGCCAGAGGTGGAAAGTCTTGGGAATACATAATTGCAAAGTTTATACTCCTCATCTGGAAAATGAACGTATCTGGATTTTATAGTATTAAGCAGTAAAGTTTATTGCAGCTGGATATGAAGTGGAGAGGAGGAATTCATGGGAGGAAAAAAAGAACATTAAAGGTGAATTATTCAGCAAAAACCCAGTTAAGTTAGCATGATATTTGATAAGGAAATGACTAGACACTGTCTTACTATTACTTAGATCAACCTGCAAAGGTAAAATAAGACGAACAAACTTCGACATGTAAGACTAAGAGAAATAAGTAAAAAAATGTTTTCTTGCTGTTTGTAGGATGCATTGAAGATGATGAACACAGTAATAATGCTAAGATTACTGTTGGGCACAAAGTGAACTCTTAGTCTCACACAAAACCTCTAGCCAACCCAAACGACTGGGTCAGTAGAAATTAAATCAGCACTGAGCCCCAGATAATATCTGATTGTGGCTTTATGTCTGGATGGATGGTTTCTTTCTTGTTTCCTCATTATGACTGATTGCAGTCACTGCAGAAATCAATATTCTGGGCATAGCCGGGAACTGAAGCAGAAAGGCAGAACAGCAGCATCACGCAAGAGCTTTTTTGGAGGCTTTACAAATCCTGGTGCCAAGCCTCCCAGGTGCACAGTACCTTCTAGTAGGGACTGAATATAGAAAATGTAGAGCGCTCAGTCTTGCCTGGTCAGTCAGCCAGGCAAAATATTTCTTGTGTATTCTCATGTCAGCGTATGCTTCGTCGTGGCACTGGAATTCCTCCCCGGCCTTCGTATGAAGGGTGCGCGAGTCCAGCTGGGTGGAAGGGGGTGCTCCTTGGAGAACCCGCGTTGGGGACTGCAACCCAAAGCTTGCCGAAAAGTTCTTTTTGGTGCTGTAGTAAACACAGAAAGAAGGAATTATGGTTTCTACTGGGGGGAAAAAAAAAGGCAGCTAAAAGCTTTGAATCTGGTCTTCTGAGAGCAATAAATGAAATAAAATGATAACATTTTGCTATGGCTTTCCAGTAAATTTTTAAAATACAAATTTAGATATAACTTTTGAAAAAGGTTATCTCATTCACTACACGATCAGTTTTATTTTATTCTTTCATTGGTCTTATCGCTACTTGGATTTTTATGTGGTATTTGTGAACAGCAGCAAAAATGGTATATTCCTGTAAAATCAGTGAGTAAAATCCACTCTAGATCAGGTGGCTTATCATCTATTAGTTGATCACTAGCATATGCTTTAATGGCTTTTAAAATCGGGCTTTCAGTTTGTAACTGACGGATCTGCACAGCCCTGAGTCTTACAGGCAGGGGTCACGCAGGAGCTAGACTGGGTTACTGGGTTTGATTTCCACAGAATCCTGCGTGATTCTCGGGTATAGGTTAAAAACCGCTGCAGGTGGTGGGGGTGGACTGGGAGGGGAACATGCACTGGGACCTGCCCAGGTTTGTCTCCCAAGACCCTGGGGAGCTTTGGGTCTGTTACCAACTTCGCTGCCTTTCAATATTCAGCAACTTTTGGGGTATGCCGTGTGTGCCTTAGGCTGAGGATAAGCAGGAGCTTAATTTGTTCCAAATGATTTTCCACCCTTTTTCCTATTGTTTATTATTTATTCTGCTTTAATTTATTCACAAGATTAAGTGGGTAAACATCATCACAACTACTTATTGCTACACAGTCCAGTAAGCATAATGACGCCAGTTTTAAATGCCGAACAGCGCTGATTAGAGCTGTTATGCTAATATTCATTTGTTTGCTTTACCTTTACCACTTCGCTCACATACTTCACAAATTAGGGTATTATCCTTTTTTTTTTCCCTCTTACTGTTTTTATCATCAAATGAAGGTAATTTACCATTTTTCCATTTGAATTGTAAAGCTAATTGAACTTAATGGCTTTAGAAAAATCAATAATTTCCTACTGTTATTGATATAATGAAGCACATGTAAGAGATTATCCAATAAAGACACAAACCACTTAAATGAAGAATTCAACTCCATGCTGAACTATTTAAATTCTCTATGTGGACAATTAAGGGGAGATCCTTGTATGTGGGGAAACAACAATAATTTTAGTACGTTAAAGTTATTACATAAACTGTGCAAGTCATAGAGGAGTGCACCGCTCCCTTCAAAAGCCGTCCACTTATACCTAGAAAATGCATTTAGGGTTCGCCTCTGCCTTCCTTTGGACATCATATCTCCCCTGGTTTGCAAGCTGTGTCCCCTCACGTGCCACTAACCGAAGTTAATATTCTTCTCCTAGGACAGTGGTGAACCTCTGATGGGTTTGTGCCTGTCCCATGCAGCTGAAGTATGTGAGGATTTACCCCGGGAGGTTGTAATTTTCTATGCGTCGTCTGTAAGAAATACTGCAGTATTTTCTGTGTTGTGGTTTGAACTGGTAAAATGAGAAAGGCTGGTACCACCAACCTGCCTTGCAGGTGCTCACCCACCGCTGCCTGACAGGGTCGCGAGAGAAGTAGCCCACATTCTGCAAATACAGTCCAAGAAATTAATAAGGATCTCGGTGGTCATAACAAGCCAGCTTTCACATCTCATTTGCAGCAGCTGGGCTTTTGTGATTTAACATCCTCTATTTTTCATGGCTGGTTTTTGAAAGTAATAAAAATTCCCATATTGAAATGTGTTCGGGGTCAGAAATCGTCCCATGAGAAGTCTCCTTAGCTGCACTGCTCTACCGTGAAAAGGGAGAAATGGGGGCTGGTTGGTTAGAAACAGAAAATGTTGAGGTTTCTTCCCCAGTTTAAAAATACAGATTTATTTGGAAACAATGATTAGCTTGCACCCTGGCTCTGGCAGAGGTTTAATGGCTCCTGGGAGAGCGTATGAGCAACTCCAAACAAAACACTTCTAAACCTTTAAATCTGGATCAAACCCGTTAAATCCCTAAATAACATAGGAGACATTAGGGCCCTTAATTTAGGGATCAGTGCAGTAAAAAGGGAATGGCAAATATGAAATTAATGACATTTAAATTACGGTTTCATTAGAAACCAATTCTGCTACAATATTTTACTGAATTTAGGATATCCAGAGATCAATAGCAATTCACTTTATTTAAGGCCCTTGTGACGTTTACTATGTGATTTTTTTAAATTTTTTTTTTTTTTTGGAAGGGAGTTGCTATTTGTAAAAATGTTCTTTGTGAAATATTAGTGGAATTAAATGCAGTTTTAATTGCACTCTAAAGCTGTATTAGTTTGGCAGTTGAAACTTCCCCATTAATTCGTATGCTGAATGGATGTTGAGGATACAGGATAGACAATTTCTGCTGGATTTGCAAAATGGGAAAGGTAGTGCGGAATCGCTTCAACGCCGTACGTTAGGGGATGAAGAAGAGAGGGGACGTAATGTGCTGCTTTAGCTCAAAAAATAAGAGGGTGGGGGGGGTAGTGCTAAATGCTAAAACCTGGAACTTTTAAAAATTCTCCTCCCCCAAACTTTTGGTAGGTGCCTTGGGGATGCTCCCTGAGCACCACCACGATGTCCACATTACCCCCATTTCATCCTGCGTGCCAGGACCGTCCTCTCGCGGGGCGCTGGAGTCCCCCGTCAGCGTGACGAGAGAAGGTACATCCCGATAGATTTAGGTCTAGCCGGTACTAGAAAATAATCTCCGTGAAGTAATCCAATTAAACCCCTCCCAGAGGCACTAAGGGAGGATGGCCGAGTGGAAACACTTTAATTTAGGAGGCACCAGCTTTTGTTGCAACTACCTGGCAGATTCCAAGGAGAATGAATACCTTTACGGAAATTGCCAGTCCACAAAGCTGCATTTACAGAAGAAAATGTTTAAATGAGCTGTTGACAGTCAGCAATAATTGCCTGAATGCTGTATGCGTCCACCATTTGATGTCTGATATTTTTACCTCCGCGGTAAAGAGGACAGCGAGTCCTGCCATGCACGGTGCCCGGACTTGCATATGCTTCAGGACTGTTTTCTCAGTTCGCAGTCGAGGTACTTCTCTTCCAGTGCTCCCCTAATGTTTTCAGGATGACACTTATGGGCATGAAAAAAGTGACAGCAGTCGGAACAAACCACTCCTTTTTAACACTATAAAAATCGTGGCTATTACCTTCCCAGCATCCTCTCAGCTAATGGCCTGAAACAGGACCAATATTTGATTTCTACTTGCTGTATTTACTTTATAAATAGATACTTCATGGGTTTCATTCTTTACTGAGATTGAATTAGTGGGTTAAATAGACAGAAATATTTCTTACCATGGCATACTGATCTCTTAGCATCTTGCACTGACCTGATAACAGGCTAGCAGGAGAGTAAACTTAATTATTTTTTTAAGCTAGGGACTGACAATAGAGGACACTGAATATTTCTGAAACTGAGATTTTCTTTTCTGTCATTAAAAAGCCGGGGAAATCTGAAAGGAGTGTGAATTCAAGGCATATATCACTGCTATTATTGAAGGGTTTTCAGAGAGTGGCTTATCACCTCCCCGGCTTATTTACCTGATAAACCGAAGCCTTATGCTTCAAAAGCCCAAGCTCCTCAACCCAAGCGCAGTAGCCACCTCTTAGCGAGGATGAATAAAGTACGATGGCGTTGGCGAGCAGGACGTCACCGAGGCCTTTTGTTGCAATTTGCACTTCAAAAAATACCCCTCAAACGTTTCATTATAAGCAATAGCTGCATAAAATGAGCTTGAGAAGATGTCGGGGGGGGGGGCTTTGCCTCCTCCGTTTTGCTCTTTGAACTTGACTTCTTCATGAATAAAGGTGATGAAGAAGGTGGAGGGTGTGAGGGTCTGTGGTTTTGGGGGTGTCGCTGGGCCCAGGTGGGGTCTCTGCCAGCCACCAGGCCCGAGATTAAGGTCTAATTTCAGATAGCCTTTGCCAACCTGGGTGTGAAGAGCAGTAATCTGCAAAAGCAACGCATACCCTCCGTATCGGCGTTCGCCAGCCGGCAGGGCATCCGAAAACTGCTTCTGTCCCCGGGGAGGGTTGTGGAGGGTTCCCATGTCCCCACGCAGCCTTGGTTGCGGCTCCCCGGCTGCGGAGCCGGCTCGCCCCGCCTGTCACGACGGCCCCCTCTGCTTCAACGTGCAAATTAATCTTGATTCTAAAATACCCCGCAGACGCCGCATGCAAATGCATTGAGTGATTCAAATTGGTTTTCTCTGTTTGTAAATGTAGTGTTCTGTGACTGCTCAGGGGCACTTCTAACATATGCTCCTTGATATCTGACATTTTTCAAAATTGCAAGCGAGGAGGATATTTGCAGCGTAGGCACGTATGGGCCTGTCGTGCTGCCCTGCCTCTCCTCCCACCCCGCGGCGCACACCCGGAGCCTGCCTTCTGCGAGAGCGGGTTCCAATCCTGAAGTGAAAGGGTTTTCTTTTTGGATGGGTGTATACAGCGGGGACGGATGCGAGCGGCAGAATGCAAATTCTCTGTGAATTAAGCAGAAAAGCCCTATCCCGTTCCCAGCACTTCAGCTACTGCAAAGTCTATTATTCAGGAGGTTTGCGTGAAAATAGCATTACTTATCTTCCTGCCTTAAATTGTCTCTGCAGACCTGCTCTCTGCGGGCCGGTGATCCGGGAGGGGAGAGCCCTGCTGCTGCTTTCGGTTCCAGGCTGGGACCAGCAGCCCTGGTAAGGGGAGAGGGGAAGGCACACGAGAGCCTTTTGCTGCCCCTTTCCACGCCAAATCCATTTTCATGTCCGCCACGTGTTCCTTGCTGCTCACGGTGAGACTTCCCGGTCCCGCTTCTCTCCTTGGGCAGTGTGACTAGCGCGTGGCACCCGAAGGTCGTTTAATGGCTCAAGTCACTGGTCTGTAAACATGGATGGGTGGAAGTGAAGTGGCTGAAGCTCCTGCTGCTCTCACCTGGTCGTCCTGCCCGTCTGCAAGAGGTTGCTGCTCTCGGATGAGGCATCCCCGAAATACCCGCGAGGCTGACGCTGAGCCCGGTGGTGTTTTCAAACCAGCCCTACCGGGCCCAGCTGCAGACTGGGAGCGATGAGGAGCGGGCCGACGTGCCGTTTGACCCGCCTCACTGCAGCGATGGTCCCCGCTGCGAAGACAACCTTCGGTCGTCTGGGTCGAACCCGCCTGCGTTTGCAAGGCGGCACTGCTTGATTTCTCTGGATGAGGAGGCTGAGGTCACCAGAGAGACACCGCATCGCCCCTTGGGTTCCCAGGCACGGGCCGCACCTTGGGCGCGAGGTTCGGAGGCGGCAGCCGAGGTTACGCGACCAGAAACCGCCGCAGCGCGTCCGACGAGAGGCTGCGGTGGTCGCGGTGCTGCCGGGCTGGAGCCGCGCTCCCCAGGCTCCGGAAATTCACAGCCTTGTTCCTTGGATGCCTGGCTGCACGGCGAGAGTTCAGGCACACGCTTTCACGCTAATTCCTTCCACTGAAGGGGAATAAGTACTCTAACAGTTAGGTTGCTACAAAATTAAAATTCATGTTGTCTTTCTTTAAGCTCAGAAGACTCTCTGTTGTCAGCACCTCCAGAGGTCCTAGTTTAGCTGCTTCTGGTTCATTTAATGATATAACAGTGAGAAGTAGAGATATTCCTTTTAATGTTGATGTGCAAGGTTTAGAATTAAATGTCTCTGCTGGTTGCTGGGTACTTTCTGCTACCGCCAACCCCATGAACTCTTTAAACATATGCTAACGAGCCCGACTTGCTCCCATTCCTTCTGTATAATCCATGAAGGAAGGAAAGTCAATCTTAGTCTTACTGCCTAATGGTCTCTATACATTGTAGTTAGCACAAAACCACTGTGAAGTGATGGAGATCAAGAGTTAAATGCATGAATTAAGCAGAGTCCCTCTGACCACACTCCGTTAGAAGAGAAACTGTCTCTAGGGAGACAAAACAAGATTTCTCTTTATATATACATTATGAGAGTCGCCCAGTGATCCTCCAGGCATTTTGAAACATTACTGGCACCCTAGTAATGTGGACAGAATATAATTTATCAATATCGCTACAACTTCCTACCCGAGATGTTGCTGGAATACAGATGTGCTACAGCATAATAAGGTTTGAAGGAGTATGTATGTTATACATAGCATCGCTTTCTATCATGTACGTGACTTCTCGGCCTCGACAGAAGTCTAAAAGGTTTATTAATAGGAATTGCATTTATTTCAGCACCCTATATGGCTTTTTATTTTTAATATTGATTTTGAACACCTGCATGCAGTTTTCTGGCTTGGCCAGCAGCTGTTTGTGAATGCTTTGCTCGGAAGTTAAAGGGGGAAAGTTATTCGGCAAAGCTCCCGTGATGGGTTAAAGCAGCAGAATTACAGTGGTAAACCTCATGCGATGGCGGCAGACTGGTGAGGTTCAGCCATGGGACAGGAAAAGTCTTTCATGGTTTTTTCCAGCAAAATCTTTTCATCTGTAGCAGCTGGGGAAAAAGCAGCTGCCGTAAAAGACTGCCTCCACTCCAGCACTGCGATGCTATTCTTAGCCTTGTTATGATTGATTACAGCATCTTATATGTTCATTGGGTAAAAATAAGAGACTAACAGACCTCATCCCCTGCCTCGTGTTCCTGCAACTCCATTCAAAATGCTACTGCCATGGTCAGCCTCTTACCTGGAGTGTTTGACGAGGATATGGGCCAGCCTTCTCTGCCGAGTTGGACATGATCGTCTGATGTCAACTTTTGAAGCTATTGACAGTTTATTTTTCTGCATTTATCTTACTGTGATCCTCCTGCTCTTCCTCTTGCTTCAGGCGTTTCTCCCATAGCCCCTTCCCCTCGCTGCCCCAGCCCCAGACACTGCTGTCGTCCTGCACACGCGTGGCTCTTGCCTCCCGGTGCCTTTCCAAGCCTTCCCCTGGTGCGGGCTGTGAGCTGCTGGCTCCTTGGTGGGACATCTCAAATACCCAGCACCGTTCCCCACTTCGCTGCCTACCACATCCAGGAACTGCGCTTCTACACCCGTCTCCTGACTCCTTTCCCTATTTGGGAATGCAAGAAGTACCTTTTACCGTATGTTTTAGATGTTGTTACGTGTAAGCGCATTATCTGAACTGGGGTCTCTGGCGGCTGCTCTAGCGCAAACAGGACTGTTCCCAGCAGCAGTGGTGACCGCTGCGGTAACTCCTCCAGGGTGCTGGAGCAGTCGGCCTCAGCATTTTTCCTCTTCCAATTTTAGTGTGGACAAAGAGATACCAGCTGAGAATCTGGAACAGAGGCACACCTGCTATTTGCGCGTAGAAAATTGTGCGTTATGGAACGGGTTTGTACAAATCTTACGAGTTATTTGGATAACATCTTGTTAGCATCCCTCAGTGGATACTGCATGACCTTTCAAGAGAGGGTCTGCCATCAGCTGTGCCTTTCAGTAGGGTTTGGTACCAGTACCAAAAACTCTGCTGGCTACTTTGGAGGGAGAAACTTTGAAGAATAAAAGTACAGCGAGTGTAACACCAGAGAATATTTATTTTTCAAAGAAATCCATGAATATGAGTTAGTTTTGTCAGTGATTTGGGCAGACACATTTCTTTCTGTCGCTCTTTCAAATTCCCCAGAAGCCTTCTCAGCGGGGCCTCCAATCTTCCACAAAACACGTTAGGACATTTTAGCCCTTCTAATAAATTATTTAGAAGAAATCTCTTAATCTATAATGAGAATCTCACTTGACATTGTTTGTCTTCCTTTATATACCTAAACATGAGAAGAATTCTGCAGAAGTTGGGTGTGGATGTTTACGGTGGAGTGTGATAAATTGTTTTCAAGAACTATATGCTGCACTGGCTTGTGATGGCTTTCAAAATAGAAAAAAAAAAAAATCTTCAAGTGCTGTTTTTATCAGTAATTCCTTAGCCACAGGATCTAAATGTAATTATTAAAAGGGAGCAAAAGAACAGGAAGAGCTAAATTGGGTGTGGGATGTGCATACTTTTTCTGCCAGATGTACTGTGTAGGTCTGAGTCCATCTGATTTCAGCATGAACTTTGTAAATTTGTAGTCTGCAGTAAGACGACACATTGAGCCTCGAGTGCAGCATGATGCTGTACGGTGTTTACAGCTATTTTCTTTCCTCTCTGGGTGCCAATAGCTGCCTCTTAGAGAAACCAGCTGGAAGAGCGCTCCAGTAATCCTTTCAGAGCTCGCGGGATCCGAGTTTAAGTACTGCTTTTGCTGCTTCTCTCTTGAAGACAATTCCGTACGGTAGGATCAGTGTGATCAGATGTGTTATTGCTGAGGTTTTGTATAGGGCGTGCAGCCTTTCTTCCAGCCCTAGCGTGCCATGTGTATCGAGCTGCCCCCCCAGGAGGTAAGTTTCCAGATCTCCATTGCCTTGAACTTGAAGATGGTCACACAGGAAGATTTTTTTTTTTTTTTTTGGTGGTGCTTGCTCACGTAGTGCCATGAATGTGTTTGTTCTATAAAGACACGAGCTTTGGTTTAGTTTTGTAATATCACCACATTTCTGGGTTTCTTTCTGATGTTTATTCTTCGCGTTCTGGTCTTCCCCCATGGTGTTTTGGTTTGATGCAAGCTTCTTAATGGGAAAGCAATTGCTTAGGGAAATACGATGCCTATCAACTGTCTGATCACAGCTATCAGTTCACGGACTTAAACTGAGACTGTATCAGTGCAAAGGCTCCATGAAGAAAATTTGCTTCATAAAATTCATCTTGCATATCATGACTCTCTTTGTAGTGTTCAGAAGCTCACTGTTCTTTCCCATAATCTACTGAATAATAACAGTTAGCACTTGCATCTGCAAATCAATACACAGGCTTTAGCTCCCGACTGTAGTGAAAGTTGTATTTATTGTATTAAACAGTAACCATTACCTTTCATGCCTGCAACTGATTGTTGTGTTCTGTGTTTCTGTCAAATTTATAGAATCAAAGAATAGTTGGGGTTGGACAGGACCTTTAAAGGTCACCTAGTCCAACCCCCCTGCAATGAGCTGAGGACATTAAGAAATTTGACGACAATCACCTCCTGAAGCTTTAACAAAAGGCAGAAATTCCCCCGGTGCTTCTGGCAATTACACATTAGTCTTCGCAGAGACAGAAGATTATTTGCTGATTCCATTATGTATGCTCCAGTATATGATGGTTTGTTAATCCTTTAAAACAGCATAGCTAGAAATATTCTTTCAGAGTTACACTATTTTGGTTCTATTAAAAAAAAAAAAAAAAGCCGTAAAAAATGATGAATTCCATAGAGTCTCTTACAACCACTGGGGTTTTTAATGTGATCACTATCAGGAAACTTATCATTATAGTAGCTGGACTGTGTGCTATGTGGTGAACTGTTTCCTTTTGAAGATACTCATTTTCCTTCTGTCGATTTGATGCGATATGCTTGCAGTCTAGCTGGGCAAGAGTAATAGTGGCGATGAAGACAGCTCGGTGTTTTATTGTGCTCTAAAATAATTCCATTAAGATCTAGTCTCTTTCCTGAGATGAATTCCTGTTTTCTCGTTGCTGCGTTTGTGACCACTCAGCTGCAAGCTTCGCTCGCAGCCCTGTCCCGATGGAGAGCCGGGGCTGGTTTGGCCCTACTAAAGTCAGGCTTTACGCTCTCGTGAGGTTGCACCTCAGCCTTACTTGCAAAAAAAAAATGCAACGCTGTGTGATACTGTGCTCTGTGAAGCAGGATTAGGACCTGGAAAACAAAAAGTTTGGCCTCGTCTTGCTTTGTACTTCGGCGCTAAGCTCAGCCCTGCGCTCTGCCGCCTTGTTCCACCCCGCGCCACCAGCACAGCTCACCTGCCCGCGCTTCGGGGTCAGCTTAGCCAGCAAAAAAAGCATTCCTTGTGGCAAAACCGGCCTTAACATCCCCGGAGAAGCCCTGCATCGCTTTCCCTCGAACCTATTTTACGCCCCTGGCGTAGGCGCTTGGCTCACGTGAGGGCGGCAGCGGTGCCGTCCCGCCAAAGGTCGCGGCTTGTCGCCGCCGCTGTGAGCTCGAAGGGGCGGAGCAGCAGGAGATCCTGCTCTGATCCCGTCTCCCTTGGAGTCCGTGTTGTCCGTACAAGCTGTAACAGATAGTCCTTTCCCTGCAGAGCTCGCAAGCAAATAGACAGGTCGGAGACTGCCGGAGTAATATTATCCGCGTTCCGCAGATGGGGAGAAGAGGCGCGAAGAGATTAAGCCCAAGGTCGCAGAGGAAGCCTGTGGCAGGACCAGGAATTGAATTCAGCTCTCACGGGTCGTCGGCCAGTGCCTTAATCTTGAAACCCGCCCTCGCCTCTATGTTTTGTTTTTTTTTTTTTTTTTATTTAATCAGCTGAAGAAAAAAATGCAAATTGATTTAATTAAAGGAGAGAGCAAATTTCTAATTTCAGCCTGGATTCGTTCTGTGCTTATGGAAATTTTGGAGAATGGAGAATAAACATCTGTAATTTCTTTTCTCGACAGATGTGTTTTCATTTACACAGCTGTGCAAAAATTATATTTATATATTTTGTGACGTATAATTTTAGCCTAGAAACAGACCTGATGTTGGACTACCAAGAGGTGTCATTTTCTGGCTTGCAGAATAATCTTCTTTCTGGCAAAAAGTCGGTCATGTTTCTTCCCACAGACATGGTTTCTTCCTTTAAAGTGTCTCTCAAAATTATTTTATACTCAATGAAGCAAATCCTCCAAAGGCTTCATTATTCTGATGGTAGCATCATCTGATTGAATATTTCAATCATAATGTCCTTTGGAGAATTTTAGCAGTTTCCACTCGGGATTTTGCAGGCTTGGATTCCTGTGTGTTCCTGAGGTTTTGAGGAACTGGTGTAGGAAATTCAGATAATTTTGAATGCACAGAGTTCATTGGGGACGTAGATGTTAATTTTTACTCTAGCCGTTGATTAGAATACATTAGATCACCTCTTTCCGACGTGAAAAACACAAATGCGGCTTCTCTGGGCCATGCTCAAGCACACGCTTAAATGCTTTGCTATTTTTAAGCAGGCGAGCGTTGGCTGAGCGGTATTGGTAAATTGCAAAAGCTAATGCAATTAAGTGTCACTCGTCAAACCCGACTGCTGGGGACACCAGCGAGAAAGCGCCTGTTTCCCGATGCCAGGAAAACATTTGGTATTTGCAGTGCACGCTGCCCGAGATTCTCCCCGTGAGCGCTCTCCACCCAACGCCTCCTCTTATTTTGGTGTCGTTCCCCTTCGTGCCGCCGCGTTTTTCAGAAGGCGGGGGCCCTGACGCGGCAGGCGCTGGGGGACACGCTTCATTTCCAGTCACGACAGCGGCCTTGTCGGACCCAGCGGGGCTCTGCGTCTGTTTTGCAAAGTGTTGGTGAGATCAGGGCCTCTGTGAAGGGCAGGAGGGGAGCAAAGCAGCTTTTCTGCCTTCATCCTGGATGTTTCTTCCTCCTTCGCTGAAAAAGTATCTTTGGATAATTCTGAAAAAAATTCTGTGTGTGTTTTGATAAGTGAATTCCTAGAAGGATGCCAATTTTAGAGGTTTCTAAAGAGCTACGGCAGCCCTTGGTGCCCCGTTGCCTTCTTTCCCCCCTTGCATCCCCTGGAGAACGTATGCGAGATTTTGGCATCCCCCTTCGAAGGAGGAGCTCCTCGGGGCTACGTTGCCACCTCGGAGTTGCCGCGTAGCTGAGGACTACTTGTTAAGGTTGTTCTGCTTATTTCAGGCTCACATTCGGGTTTATGAACTTTAATGAACAGTAAGTAATAAATTTGCTGAAGAAATTGGGTTAGCCTGTGATTAACATTCAGAGTGATGCAGATGAGTGTACCAATGATGGGAACATGTGCTCACATCACGATGAAATGCAGATGAGAGGCCCTGGAGCAAGCCCAAGGATGTGGGCCAGCGCGGTTTCATCTCTGTCAGCTTTAATCTGATCTAAAGTGCAATGCTACTGGCCTGCAGAAGGAATCTCAAACCCCGGGAAGACCTAAACACAACTTTTGTTTTCTATTAGAGGCTATTAAAACATTTTCTTTACAATCAAAGCTCTACAACATAAAAGCTCAGGACACTGTATCTAAAAAACAATATTTCTAGCAGTAGGGAAGAGAGGGGAAAATGGTTGGAAGATGCCTCTTGATTTTGTTTAGCTTTTATAACACGCTGCTTTACTGAGCAGTCATTTTAGTCAATTGAAACCCAGCTGAGCCTCATCGTCTTACGACAGCACCGTTGTACAGAACAGAGGGAAAAAAATCCACCACCCCCACCCCCCTTTTAAATGAAGTGCAAAGTAATGCTAGAAAGGGAAAGAATAAATCAATTTTAAGTGGTAATCTATGAAGTTGGACAGAAAATGATGAGAAATGAAGCAACTGGTCATAGGAAATTGACCTTGAAAATGGTGTTTATCTTGTGGACGCGGTGGCAGAGCCCCGCTGCTGCTGCAGGCCGGTGGCTGAGGGGGGAATTTAAATCGGAGTTTCTTTGCTTTGAATCTCAGTTGGGTTTTGGGGGGAGTTTCTTTTAGCTGTGTTGTCTGACAGTTAACACCAGTGGTGCTGCTCAACAGCATCTGGCAGGTAGGATTTATTTCTTTGCGGCAGTCTCATATTTTACTCTGTTACTTGAAAGGCTGTGTCTGTTTGGGAGTGGTAATTGCTCAGGGTCAGAGGAATAGCCCTGACTGTGTAATAGATACATATGCTAGGAAAAGAGATGGTATTTTTGCCTGACTTTAATTTCCATACAAATAAACACATTAAAGCCAGTAAAAGGACAAATGAGTAATACATGTCACCTCTGCTATTTTAAACTATAACACCTACTTACACCAGAAGGAAGGCTATTGCAGTATTATATACATCTTTATTTACAGTAAAGGTACAGAAGGGTGTGGGAGGTGGAATATATTGAGTTTTCACTGAAATTCCTCTAGCAGAAAACAATTGACAGTGTATTTCCATGATTTGTGTCTTCCTAGGGCAGGTGGTCAGGAGTCCTTCAGATTATCTAAATGCTTTTCGGTTCAATTGATGACGATCTTGTTCTGCCTTTTTTTTTTTTTTAAGTCAGCTGTGTCTGTAAGTGAGCCGTATGCAACTTATTGTGGTGGGTCATCTCCCGTTCTCAGGTACCTACTTACCGGCTGGCTCGGCTGTTCCCAGCTAAGACGTGAAGGTACGAGTAGCTGTCTGCCACCCCACGGAGACTTTATGGTTTTGCTGGTCAGCCGAATGACCTGATATTAACACATTAACTTTACTGAAACACGAGAAATCTTTGTGTCAGTTCTAACCTGAACCATACAAGCGGGCTCTTGGGTTTACTCGGCTGGTTAATATAATCGCTGAGCTCCTTTGCCGGCACAGATTCTCTTTCGGCGTAAGTCGGGTAGCAAAGACGGGCAGACGGTCGCTGGGGCTGCCCAGCTGCGAGGGAGACCGGGTCAGAGCCCTTGAGTGCCCTGCGTTGCGCCCGGTGACTCGCCGCAGACTTCCACTTACACACGAGCTTCTAAGAAGCCTGAGGAATTGCTCACACCGGTCACTAGAAGATGTGGTCCAGGCAGTGTCTGGAAGTAGCAGTCGCTTCTGCTTGTATGGCCAGCGTCAACCCTAGTCCTGTGTACGGAAGGGCTTATTTTCCCGGGTGGGACCATGCAGGGTTTGGAAACGCTCCGGCTCGGAGCCGAAGGTGTTTCCCTTAGCTGGGAGCATTCCCTGATCCGTTCGGTCCTGCGTGGGCTTCCCGGGATCGGATGTGGGCCGAGCATCCAGAGCAGGGGAAGGGAAACAAAGGGAGAGCGGTGGGAAGCGGGGCCGCGGCGGTGCTCGCCGGCGGAGCTCCGGGAGGAGAGGAGGGGAGCCCGGCGCGCTGCAGCTCCCCGTGGAAAACTCGGGGTGACGTTCGGGTTGGTTGTGTTGTTACAGCGCTTGCGCTCTGATGGAAGACTAACGAATAATACACCGAAGCAATATTTTCAGATGGTGCAAAAATCAAGAATTTTGAAGCAAGCTTTCTCCAGATATTTAAAATTCAGCGAGCTTTTTTTTGTCCTGGGTCTTGAGATGTTAATGACTTTGACTAATTGTCAACACCACCAATTACTATGACTGATACCTTATCATTTCCCACAATGAGCAATGCTAATTAAAATTGATTGTGCTGCTGTTCTGGCACAGCAGCAAGTTTCCTTTTCATTTTTTGTTTAAACATGAGCTTATTGTGCCGATTTGGTGAATTAAATAAGGAAAGCTCATTATTCTGATGTTTATTTTTGAGCAGGGGTTTTAAGCCACATTGGAAGCCTGTTAGAAGTGTCAAAGAAATAGAAGAGCTTGAATGCATTGTATTTTTGGAGTACCAAAACATACACCTAAAAATAATATTTAGCACTTTTATACCACAGTGCTTTTTACCTGATCACATTTCTGTACAAACGTAACTACTCCTATTATCTCTGTGAGGTGGGTAAACACTATTACTTCTGTTTCACAGATATTGAAGCTGAGACACAGGAGCTTTGATTTTCTAATAGCAGTGCACTTCAAGCTATTCACTTCAATTAGATTACAGATCTCGGTCTTAGAGCAGTGTGAGCTGGCTAAGTTATGATTTGCAAGACTGGCTTGCTTGAATTTTATACGAACTCGGCATTTTATTTCTCACTTATTTTTTTAAAGTATGACTATTTATTTCTCCCAAAGATAGGATCGAGACTTCCTTGCTGCTGGCCTGCCCTGTACTGGCTCCTGCCAGTAAATACGGATTCCGCACGTGCAGGGCACAGCCGTACAGGGGGGCTGGAGCTGTGCAGCCTCCTGTCCCCCTTTTTTTGCAGTCTTTGCTTCATCGGCTCAATTCCTCGTGTCAGGAAGGACTGTTCTTTATCGGGGAAAAGCTGCTTGCAGGGAGGAGAGATGGCTGGATTAGAGTGTGGGATGGTACCCTGGAACTCAGGTGTTATCTCCTGTGCAGCGCTGTAGTTGTATTCTGAATTCAGCTGTGGGGTTTTTTATGTGAATTTTTCCTTGGGGAATGTTTATGGGCCAGGTTTTTTGAACTGTTCTGCTGGTACCCTCTTCTTAAGTGGCTGACTGCAGATAATAGCACAAGTCTATGACCTTATTCTGTTGGAGATTGATTTAATCTGAACAATTGATTCCTTCCACGATCGATATGTAATGAGTTAATATGTAATGGATGTAAATGCATGGAATTGCCTGACATGTTCCTTACCTCCTCCTACTTAGTCCGTAAAATGAGTCAACTACTTCTTGGCAGGTTTTTTTTTTTTAAAGTCTTCTAAAGAATTCTACATGTTGCACTTTTTCATGAACAAGATCTCTCTTAGGTCTTGACAGAAAGAGAACCCATGTTTGCCTGCACGGTGTCTTGCATGAGCAGTTAAAGAGGAGTATGTCAATCAAAAGATGTTTCACGGTTATTGGGGGAAAAAACCTTTTAAATGCCTAGCACTTGAAAGCAAGATAAAAATATTTATATTACAGAAATACCAACAGTCCTGGGCTCTATTTCTTGATTATTTACAGCTACGTGAATTTCCCAAGAGCATTAATTTCTCTTCTGATCCTGATATGAGCTAGGAGCAACCTTATAAATCTGTAGAGCTCCTTATGCCATACTGCCACAACTGACTCCAGGGCAAATCCTCCTTGCTGCAAAAAGGGGAGGTCCCTCCCTCCCCACCCCTCCTGGTTCGGCTCTCCTGCTCCACCAGTAGTGTTCATGGGGACCTAGACCGAGTTAAAAATCTCACTGAAAAGTAAAAAAAAAATTAAAATAATAATAATAATGTTTTCAGCGGTGACCGGTTGTTTGATGTGGGTTTTCTGCATGGTTATGTGAAGGCCAAGGTGGCAGCGGGCAGTGGGGGCTGAGAGTCAAGGCTTGGGTGCGGGATCTCGGAGCCAGCCCACCTCCACCGCAGCATCGCGGTTTGGTGCCCAGCAGAGCTGACCCTGCAGTCAGGGCCTCATGCTGTCTCTCTAATGGCGCTCTCCTGAGCGGTTCACCTAGGTTAATTTGTTTTTGGTGGGAAAGTGCTAGGAAATGGTGCTGGAGAAGTGCAAAGTGTTCTGACTGGACGTAAGCACTCCCCCTTTTTTAGCAGTAAAAGAGCTGAAAAGAGCGGTGGTGCGTGTTCAGCTGCCGTGCACTGATGGCACCATTATCAGACGGTAACGTGTTGCCATTAGCACGTGAAGCTGTGAAATAAAACGCCAAGTGTGTCTTCTTGAAGCCCATTGGACCTAATTCTCCTCTCATCTGTATTGATGTCTCTCCATGGACTGCACAGAAGTTGCTCGCAATTTAGACTGTGGAAAATCAGAGGGGAATCACGGGTGACTGACTCCCTCAGCGTAACAAGCTGTACGTGGCGGCAGAAGTTTTTACTTTCATTTCCAAATGTCCCCTGGAGTTTTGTTGTGAAAAGTCAGTTATGAAAATCGAGAGTGCGAGGGGGGAGAATATGTCATTTGGGTTGTGATTTGCCGTTAATTAAACTTTAGTGTGACACATCCTTTATGTCAGGGGATTCCTGATTCTCATCTTAGTGGCCTGGTACAACGGAGGAGCATCCCCATCGAGATCAGTGCTCATTATTATTTTCTTCATTACAATCATGATCCTCATCAGTATTTGTTCTACAACACTGGCTGTGGAACGGAAGCGTAGGCAGAGATGACCCTCGCCCGTTCCCATTCAAAACCTTTCATTTTTTAACAGATAAGAGATACAAAGGCTGCAGAGGGGAAAGTGACAGTGAACTCATGACAGAGGATTAGATCCATCTACTTGGAAGTCAAAATCAGCCTTTCTTTCCACTGCAAATGACATGATGAGATAATCAGTTTTCATTATTTTCATCAGAGTACAAGCACTCACACGCAGGTTGAAACCCGTAGCGCACAAGATGGTGATGGATGTTATCAGACAGGCTTTAGCTGCATGAAGCTCACACATCTGTGCAAGAGAGGGACTCAGTGGTGGGTGGGAATGGAGTCTGCCCAAATAACGGGCAAGGCAGAGGGGAAGAGTGGTCAACTTTAGTAAATGTTCCCTAGAGAGAGAAGATCTGGCATGGAAGGCAAGGTCCACAGCCTTGACCTATTCACGTTTGATACCCTAACTGGGATTTTGAGAACTGTTCTTCTTGCAACTGAGGAGAAAGAGTGTTACTGCGGGGGAAAATACTCATTTTACAGCCTCAGGCCTGAACCATGGCTTTGGGGTGGCACTGTAAGCAGCAGGGAGCCCAGGATGATTTACTTGGCCAGCAGCAGCTCCTCCTTGAGGTGCCGGTGGGCCGACGTCAGGAGGGGGAAGCTCGGCCTCGGCGGGGGACCAACAGAAGCAAGGTTCAACTCCTGCTCAGCGCCCCTTGAAATAACCTCCTCAAACCCTGTTACACTCACCGCGGGCATGCTGCTGGCGTGAAACGCTGAGGAAGGGCAGCCGCTGCCAGAAGCATCTGGGAAACAATTTCAGAAAGGTTGTCCAGATGTGGAATGACATCTGGGGGCAAATGCAGGGGCAGAAGACCCGACCGAGATCCCGTTCGTGTCTGAATGGTAATGAACGGCGGGCTGGAGAGAAGCTGGGCTCAGACCATGATTGCAGACATACCCGGGCAAGTCAGCCTGTTCCCGGACCTCTTTTGTGCTATATGTGGCACGGCAAGAGAGACATCTGCACTGGTAGGTACTGGTGGGAGACCTAAACACAGCAAGCATTTGATGATCTGACTACTTGGTTTTGTTGGTTGACCTCTTGTAAAACCTGCAAAAAGGACCACAGAAAAAAAGAGGTGTCCCTTCAACTTAGGGACATGGACCTTTCTGCTTAAAATGTTTAAAATCAGTTCTTTCGAACGCTCAGGAACAGAAAAGACTCTTGCCAACCTCACAGCTCATTTCTTCTGGTTTGAGATGTAGAAGGAGGGGTGCGATTTCTGTGACTCGTGTTCTGACAACCAACTGCTAATCCCACAACCATCCCCTTAGTACCAGTAGTTTCTCTTTCTGCTGATGTCACATAGAAATGATGGGATACGAACACGTTGAAGTTGTTGTAGGCTGTGCCACGGGAAAAGCTGCAGCTCTCTCGCTGGGGAAAACCACAGCCCAGAATGTAACAACTACTGAAAGCTTTGGGGTTCCTGGAACAGATCAAAACTAGTCAGGATCAGCCTGATGAAAGAGGTGTTAATCCTGCTGCTCATAAAGAATTTAAGAATATAAGTGTATGAGCTGCAGCCTGGAAGATTAGAAGAACACTTAAATAAATGATAGAGGCTGGATTGATGGAAAGGCTGTCATGCTGGGATCAACTTCTCTGTCTTCTGCACCAGCCAGTTCCCAGCCGCTATAGAGGTTCCAGTTAGGGAAAAGCACTGTTGTAATAGTGGTGGTGAGGATCCCTGCCTATGGCCAGTGTCCAGTGGTCCCTGTCACACCTTTCAAACACTGTCTGCAGGTCCTATACAATGCACTTAACTCTCTGCAGGATGCTGGTTTGACAGCAAGCTCTTCCCAATAAATGCTTGGAAAGAAAGATGTCTGCCAGGGAGTGGACAAGTGCGGTGAGTTGACCTTGACTGGCTGCCAGCTGCCCACCCAGCTGCTCTCACTGCCCCTCCTCAAGAGGAATGGGGGGAGAAAATGCGATGGAGAAGCTCATGGGTTGAGATAAAGACAGGGACATCATTTACCAGTTACTTTCATGGGTAGACCAGTCTGGACTTGGGGAAAATTAAAATTATTTATTGCCACTTAAAAATAGAGTAGGATGGTGAGAAACAAAGACAAAAGCTAAAACATCTCTTCCCCGCTTCTTCCCAGGCTCAACTCCGCTCCTTCGTTCCCAGCTCCTCTAACTCCTCCTGCCCCCAGCAGCGCAGTGGGGGGGAGCGGGGTGTTGTGGTCAGTCCGTAACAACCTCTCCCTGACGCTCCTTCCTCCTCCCGCTTTTCCCCGGCCCCAGCGTGGCCCCTTCCCTGGGCTCCAATCCTTCAGCATAAACCTTCTCCAGCGTAGGCTCTTCACGGGCCGTGGTTCCTTCAGGAAATACCCTGCCGCTCCAGAGCGGGGTCTTCAGCGTGGATATCTGCTCTGGCGTGGTCCTCTCCGTGGGCTGCAGGGAATTACCTGCTCCACCGTGTTGTAGGACATTTGCCCCCATGACCAGAGGCACCGGAGCTCCCCTGGCCACGAGGAAGCAGGGTCTGTGTGGGGGGGTGGGGGGGGTTTGCAGCAGTGGGGATCT
>JAVJGG010000090.1:5242308-5320696 GCA_035590195.1 Aviceda cuculoides
GAATTTTCCTTCTTTTGCTTTGCTCGCGTGTGCGGCTTTTGCTTTACCTATTGAACTGCCTTTATCTCAAGTCGCGAGTTTTGTCACTTTTACCCTTCTGATTCTCTCCCCCATCCCACCGGGGGGGAGCGAGCAAGCGGCTGCGTGGGGCTGAGTTGCCGGCTGGGGTTAAACCATGACACTGCACCAGTGACTCCGATTAATGATGCTTTTTCAGAAGTACATAAGGCTTAGACAAACACATATATGGTATTATCTAAAAAACCAGCAATGGTACTCAGCATGAGAGTAGTCCCGTTAGTGAAGGAATCCAAATTAAGAGGCTTCGCCTATCAGTATGAACAATTTCCCAAATTACTACTGGTATTTAAGTTAGATTTTCTCCCTCTCTTTCGACACCACATCTTGTTTCTTTTAAATAGCCATGTCTTTCTCTTTGTCCTAAACAGAAATTTTGAATAAGAATTAAGAAAATATCATGTGTTTGTTTTGCCTGCTGGTCTGACTGTGACAGCTGAGTCCGTTCCCTGCACCGCTGACGGAAAAGACGCGGCACCTCTGAATTGACGGAGCCTCCTGCCTCTCTTCTCTCTGCCGTTCCCCACTACCTTTTAAGCCAGAGAAGAGCTACTAGATGTCCCTTTCAAAGCTGGGGACTGAAGTCCTGAATGTTGCTAATTAGCAGCGAGAGCCTTTTAAGGAATTGAAACGTTGCATTGTTGTGATTTGGGAAACAAAAGCTGAATAAGAACTGTGACACTTAACTATGGAATTCCACTTTATTTTTCTCTAATGCAGGCTAAGCTGCCTTACAGCAATCTTTTAAATGTAATGATTGAGACTATTATAGGAAATACTATACAAAGCAACAATTTTTTTTTCAGCCTAAATAATAAGTAGGGCAAGGTTTTAAATGAGGCTAGAGTAATGAATGCTGTACAATAATTTTGATGATAAATTTCCCCGGAGGATAAAGTGGAAGAACAGAAGCAGGCTGTATTTAATCATGCAAAGTTAAAGGCGTGCAGACCAACAAATATTTATAGAAATGTACAGTTTTTCTAACCTTTTTTGAGCTATTCTTGCCCCTTTTCACCTGAGAAACTTAGCAGAAATTCAGGTCTTTCGGTGCGTAATCATTAGGAGGAGGAATTGATCACATAGGGTCAAGTGTTTCTTTGATGTAGTGCGCAGAAATTCCTGCTTCCTTGCAGGCTGGAGGACTCAAACAATAAGACATTTGTTTTTCACAGCTATTTAATTCATCAGAAAAGCTTGCTTTGAGCAGAAATACAGCATGTGATGACATATTCCGCAGCTGCTCTTCACCTACTGTTGACCCGAGCAGATATGTCCCCACCACGGAGCAGAGCGCTGCGTGGAGATGCTACCTTTGCTCCCCAAAGCGATATAGTTGCCTTCGTGCAATTCTACGTGCAGAATAATAAGGCGGCCTGTGCATCGCGTTGCAGGGACGAGATCTGGGCTTCTGCTTACTGAGCAAGCTCAAAATCCTTGCTCTGTGCTCCATCCCCAGGTGTAGACCTGCCCTTCCCGTGCCTGTACCAAAGGCCATCCCCCTCCACGGGGAGCTCCTCAAAGGTGATGCTCCTCAGCTGTGGTTTCTTCTGGTCTTTGCTGGTTGGCTTCAGGAGGCAAGCACAACTTTGAAAACTAAGAGACAGTAAAAAAGTCACTGCTGACATCTGGCTTAGCGTGTTTCTGGTTGTTCTGCACAGATGCACGTGCTTGTCGTAGAGTTAGCCAATCATTCCATAAAGCATAGGGTTGGTTTGCTTTGCGGTTTTGGTTTTTTGTTTTGTTTTTTTAAATAACTGCTAGAAGTAGGGTGTTTCAGAGGACTTTAGCTCAACCTGTAACAGTATTCACTCTGCAGAGGCAAAAACCTGAAGATTTCTGTTCTGGTGATCAATACTTAGAGCATATATCGATTTCCAATTTAGGTGTTAACTTTTTAGCTCTTAGAAATGCTCTTTATATAAATTCTCACCTTGCCTGATGTTCGTTATATGCTGAATGCTATGACTGTGAGTAAGCTAGGATCTCATCTGGCAAGACAGTTAGTTCTAGTGACTTCAAAACTGCAAGGTGCAAAGATTTACTCGTCTTGTGTAAGCATCATGGTAGCACGAAATACCTGTGTTTAAGGCAGTGACCTGAGAAATGCTTTTATTCTGGCCTGGCACAGGCTGCTTCTAGTGTTTCTTAGTCTGTGTAGTCCATCCCTGAAATGATATACTAAACTAATTAATAGTGCTGTTTATTACGTTCATGTTGTTTTCTCATAATAATTCATAGAAAATGAGCCTGAGGTCCACGGCTCAGGTTGCTGGGTGGCTGGACTTTAAGCAATCAGACACACATGGTAAGCAGTGCATTCCTATGTGATTATGCCTCCAGTAGTGCTGGGAGGCACAAGGTCAAAAGGCTCAGTGACTTTAACTACCTGAGAAGTGCCATGTAATCCCCTGCAAATGGGCTGTCTACAATGTCTTATTGCTATATCAGAGAGGGAATTATTTCTTTTTAAAGGCAGCTACATGAATTACCTCCGTAATTGGCACAGGTATGACATCACTGACTGCCAATCAGAAATCTTCCTTGTTTTGCATTTTAGCACCTTAATTTCAAGTTCAGGTCATCTGACCAAGCGGATTTTGTCAGAATGGTGGTTTAATCTCTGTGCTGAGTCCCATCTGCTTGCTTCAGCGGGGAAAGCGCTATTTGTGCTTTGCGTGCCTGTTGTGAATTTGCGTGCCTGCAGTAGCTTTTGCATCACCACCCGGCGCTCGCGGCGGCTGCAAAGTCTTCGCGGAGCTGGTGACGTGCAAGCCCTGGCCTGACTTGTGGCGCCTAGAACATTATTTAGTCTTAGGAACTCGAGCAATCAAGGAAGCAGGAGGAGGGCAGAGAGCAAGGTAAGCACTTCAGGATGCAGGCAGCATGGCCAGGATTTCAAAATCAATGCGTAGCCGTCAAATTCTTTCAGCCTAGCGCTGTCTTTTCTTTTTTATTGGCAAACATAATCCCAAAATAATAAAATCGTCCCAATTTACAGTTATTGTTGATAAAATAAGTACACGTAGGTTACAGCTTTACTAGTCTGAGCAGATGAGGAGCAGGCCACAAGAAGGATGCTATTTATCTTAGGGATACTGAAAGGACTGTAGGCAATCGCTGCCATTTTGGAAGGGGGGGATGAGGGGCCACAGATGGGGAGATTTCCCCCTTTTTTCCCCTACTTTAAGCCGCTTTAGCAGAAGAAAAGTTAAAGGCACTGCCCCTAGGAAGCCCCTTGGGCGTCATTTCACTGGCTTCCAGCCAGTCGCTGCTTCCACAGGGGAGAGCAAAGCCTGCACTAAATCCTGTGGTCGGTCCTAGAGGATGTTTCTCCTCCGGAAAAATGAGAACGGCTGCCAGAGGTCACGGCTTGCCTGCGTCTCGCGTCTGCTGCTGGTGTGGGATGAGAGCGTCTGCGCGTGGGAAGGCGCGAAACCCGCTGGGCGGGGGGACGCGCTGAAAGTTGCTGTTCAGTTGCAGAGGGTTTGGGGGCAAAGGGAGAGGAGTCGTCGTCCTGTTAGAGGGCAAAAATTTAACAAATAGTTTTAAAGGCTTAAAATAAATCTACCTTCGTAACCCGACTGCAGTGCTTTTTTTCTGTAGATATGTTATAGAGGTAATGATACCTCTACAGTGAACTCAATTAACCTTCTGCAGCCTTCCGAGCGACAGAGAATCCTAAATCTTCTTTTTTATGAGTGTATGTGCAAGATTTGAAGCTACTCTGAACTTAGCATTAATAAATGCCATTTCCTAATTGGTGCCCATTTGTTTGTTTTTTTACAGTGAGAAAGACATGGTGGCTGTGAGTGGGATTTAGCGTTCATGGTTGAAAAGAGCTTTCCACGCTGGAGTGAGGTAACTTTATATCATCGCTATTATTATTATCATCGTCATCATCATAAATCCGTTGCTTGTGCGTGAGTGCCTTTTTGGGTTTCTGTTCTTCAGTGATGTTATAAGATGATCTTAAGGAATTTAGCTTTGTTTCTCTGCGTCGTTTTGTATAAATGGACATCCGTTGCCAATAAGAACTATGTTGCTCTCCTCTGTCTGAGACCCAGTGCATTTTGAGTGTCCTTTGGAAGTGCTACAGGCAAAAGGCTGGGAAGAAGAACCTGTGTATTTAGGCTTCCACAGCTCAGTTTCCCTACAAATCTTCCTTCTGCTCTGTGGTACATCCTAGTAGGTGCCCGTCACGTCAGGAGACTCAGTAGAGTTCGCTCCTGCCTCACTTCTAAGATCTTTGCATGAGCACATGCTGTATGGAGCAAAATGTTTCATCTGGGAGGGGAGATGTCAGCGATAAATGAGAAAACAAGAGAAATGGATGATCCCCATAATGCATACCCTATAATATAATCATTGTTGTTTGATAAAAGAGAGACTTCTAGCAACTCTCAGTGCCCTGCTAGGTATGTCTGGATTTATTATTCAAAAAGGCACAATCAAATCTCTTCATTCAGTTGACAAATGGGAGCTATTCAATTCAGTATCTGCCTCTTATTTATAGCATATAGTGGGGTGATTTATATGCTAGCTGCACATCTTCCAAAACAGTTTTAATTAGCAGCATTGGCTATTAGAATGAGAGTCCTGTAGCTTCCCTGACATACACATCCCCTTAAAACAGAATAAAAATCTTAACCGTTTGCCAGGCAATGCTTCTCCTTTTTTTTTTTTTTTTTGTTTTTTTTGTAATGCCAGCAAGAAAATGTATCTGTGCTTTCGTAGCTCAGAGGATGCGTTCAGGTTTGCAGCTCCGAGGGGGCAGGCGGGGGAGGATGAGGAAGGTAATGCCATTTATTGCTGTGCCTTGGGGAAACAGGGCAATCCTTGGGGCATCAGCGCTATTATCACGCGGGAGTTTGCAAATGTCGTAAGTGACTTCGGTTTTGAGAACAAAATAAGTGCCAAAGAGGCCGAGGCCAGCTGCTCAGGCTGCCGGCACCGGCGTTTCTGGATTCTGCTCTGGATTTCTGTGCTTGGAGGAGGATGGATTTGAGAAGGCAGGAGCCCTCATCTCAGCGTGTCCTGTGGTTGGAGCGTTCACAACATTATTTTTCCTGTGTGCATTGTCTGATGATATAAGTAAGCATTTCCCCAGCTGTTCCCTTATCTGCAGAGCTGCTCTGGCTTGTGGTCTAATTGGTACCCCCGAGGTGCAGACCAGAGTAAGGCACAGCGCGGAGGTGAGTTCAGTAGAGGCACGAGTTTGAGTCTCTATTATTTTCACACATCTAGTAGGAATGTAATCCCTTTGAGGCCTCTGCCTATCTGTCAAACCTGAGATCAGCCAACAGGTTCAAACGTTATTTGGCGAAACGATGACTGACAGAACAATTGCTCGTCTCTTGTTTTTTTTTTTTTTCTTTTTTCTAGGAAACCAGGCTAAAAAAGCGCAGGAAACATAAAGAATATTTTTTGTGGTTTATGCAGTGTGTGTAGCGTGCAGAATGGTCTGTTGTTACGTTTCCACTGATCTTTTTTTGACAGGACCAATGCAGTCATTCTGTCTTTGCATCGAATAAGCCTTTGTACTACTTGTCACCGGCGCGCAGTGCCTCTGTATACGTGTAAGCTCGACGTTTGCTACATCCCCTCGTCAAAACTCGGCTGCTGCTGCCTGCAGGTGGGCGGTTCTGCTAAACCGCTGCGTGTTTTACGGCAGCGCGCTGTCAGTGACATTTACTCCGGGGAGCAAGAAAACCTTAGAAAATCTGAAGTTTAAGGTTGACGATAGTATGAGAAGAGAGGACGTGAGCACTGGACCTGGTCGCAGATGCGTAGCGTCTGCGTGTCCGTCCCTTGGCGGAGGCGAAGGGAGGATGTCGCAACCGAGAGGAGGCGGAATAAAGTTCATCGCTGCCCCGCCAGCACGGTACATGTGTGATGCTTAGGTGGCTGATGGGAAAATGAGGAAATAGGAGGTGAGGACATAAAAAATCCTGCTACAAACAAGCCTGAAATACATGTGGTCAGAAGAAAGGGTAAATAGGGTGGGGAGCAGCAGGGAGTGGAAATGGTTCCTGTGGTTTGCAACTGGGAGATGATGGGCCCTGCAGCCAGGGCAGCAACACAGCCACGGGGAATTCACAAATCAATGCTTACCCTGTGAAAAAGTCCAAGTCCTCTGGCTGAATGCAAGTTCGATTTTTGTGGGGTTTTTCTTCTCATCTACAGAACTTCTGTTTCGGTATTTTTATTTCCTTTTCTGAGCATATTGTTAAAGCCCATTGTTTAAGGAAGCTTTCACATTATTAACATATTTGGTCTTGTCTTTGAGCCAAGTGAGTAATATTTGGTAAGCTGTCTTTGGATATTACACTAAGTGCTTTTCTACTGCAATTCTAATAGAGTGTAGGGCTGAATTTGATAGTGTTACCTATTAGTGATTAGAAAGTGAAGGGCTTTCATTTTGTCTGTGCTGCAGAATTGGCTTTGATTGATAGATCAGGCATTATGCATTTCATCATTTTAAAATTTGGTCTTAAAGTAATGAGATTTCCTTTTAAAATTCCTCTTTTCCCCAACAGTTTGAAAACATTTTGAAGGCAGGAATCAGGTAGGAAAAGAAAGAGGAGAGAAAACAGTTTTGTTCATAAACACTTAAATGGTGCATTAGTCAGTGGTACGGCCTGAACTCTGCCGGAGAAAGGTACTTTTAAATTACCAAAATATTAACATTGTAATTATTGAGCATGGATAATAGTTATGAATTATGGATCAGTCAGGTTAGCAAAGTCACAGCTGCCTAATAGAGAAAGGTACGATGGGAACGCGAGGGAAGATGATTGAGGATTCCCTCTTAATATTTTCATACGCTCCTCTCGGCAAAGGAGGTTGCTGCTCCTTCTGCCGGTCCCAGATTGCCGGGAAAGCCCGCCGAGGGCTGGAGCGTCGCTGCCGGAGGAGCACCTGCTCCTCGGGGGGACAGTCGCTGTGCCACCGCGGCGGTTTGCCGTGCCAGCCCAGCTGGAAGGCCCTGGGTGCTGAGCTGTGCTTGACACCGTCACCGTTTGTCACCACCGAAAAGTCCCGGCGTGCTCCGAGGCACGGCACCTGCGACGGGAATCGCAGCTGCTTTTAAACCGTGTCTTCCCTGAGGAGGCTGTGGAGGCTGGCAGTGATGCTGGAGTGGTTGGGGACCGTGGCTCCAACTTTGCGGATGACCCACTATCTCATCTCGAGAAAATAACTTCCCGTCACCGCCTCTCAGTTCCCCTGTCTGTAAAATGAAGATAACGTCATGTCATACCTCTGCAAAGTGTTTTGACATCCGTGAAGGAAAAGTGCAACCTCGAAGCACGCAGAGAATATCCTACTACCAAGCAACTCCAACAGGAGCTCCGGGCAGCGCTCACTGTTAGGATATATATTTTTTTTTTTCTCTGTGACTGGGGGTTGCTGTGGCAAGAGGTCCTGCCCTGTCCCTCTCCATTTTATAAGGGCAAGTCGCTGGTGGTGCTAACACACAGCTGCTCTTTCATCAGTTATTCAATTTACATCTGGCCAGCTTCTTGCCTTTTTTCAGCCGCATATCTTTTCTCCAGACAAAATCAGTTTTGCTTTTACTTCGTTTTTTTAGAGGAGACCTGTAATGTGTTTGAATTGTTTGGAATAAACTTTTGAGATTCAGTGACCTTTGTTAATCAGGAAGGGGGGGTTTTTTGAGGTCTGCAGGAAGAATTAATCATATGTAAACTGTTTGCTTTAAAAAGTCTCTTACTGAATTTGGGATTTCCCAGGTAGCCATCGAAAGGTCAGAGGCTGGAGGCAGAAGCCATGAGCAGCTGGAAAGAGGGGAGCTGCAGAGCACTGCAGAAGGACAAACCGTCTCAGAGCAGTTTCAGAAGTAGGGAGAAACCTGTGGTAACACATGGCACTGGGGAGAGCCCAGTGTGTTTGAAAGACTGGCCTCAAGCCAGAAATTTGGAGCCTCAAAAGAAACAATATACAGACTAGCAGGATGCCATTATACCACGCTCGTATTTTCTGGCAATATTCTGTGGTTTCAAAAGCAAGTTTGTGCTTTCAACGAAATGTTCCTTGGCCCTACAAGAGTTTTAAGTCATCCGTGGCTCAAAGGAACCATGAGAATTTTGAAGAAGTTTGCCGTTGGCTGCCAACGTCTGAGCTGGAGGTACAGTCCCTTCTCCCAGGCACACAGGGTGCAGGAGTCTCCGAAGGAGAAGGTTTGCCTCATGGACCCTGCCGCTGTCAGCTGTTGCCGAGAGCAGTGTGTCCCTCCAAGCGTCCACCTAAACCTTCCCAGCATCGCAGTGCTGTAGCGAGGACCGTCCAGACTGCAGTCCCCTCCTGCTGAGAGCCGGTCGCGGGGCTGTGCCGAGGAAGGACATCCCGAGTCTCTGCAAGAACCAGAAAAGGCACTGCTGCCTGCATCTGTTGCTTGATGGACCCGGGGAGAGGTTAGGTGCAGTTCGTCCTTGCAATTGCAAAAATGGGTGCAGTTACCATCAGCGTCCTGAAGTAGCAATGGCTGTAGAAGCAGAGGAACGGTAGGGACTTCCTAGATTATCCAGTCATTTGTCCTCTGCCTTCGTGTCACACTTTGGAAGTGCATTCCCCAGAGAGTCCATTTCCCAGAAGCTCCCTGGGATGAAGCAGAGCTGTCAGTCACGTTGGGTAGTTCACGGTCAGAGAGGCAGAAGGTGTCTCCAAAGCTGCCGGGGCAGAATCGGTGAAGAGAGAGAAGGTTTTCCTCTGCGGGTCTGCTTTGTGTCGTTGCTGAATAGGTTCGATGGAGTTTAGCTTGGGGGACTTCACAGTACAGCAAACCCCTGTGGGGCTGTCTCCTGCCAGCCTCTATAGCAATGATTGTGGGGACCTTATAGCTCTGGGTTAAATCCAGGCAGGAAAAAGAGTTCATGCAGGAAAGGGCAGTTGTCAAAAAGAGAGGGACAGTCAATGTCACCCATGTCCTGCAATGCCGTGGTGTATAAGGTCCTTACTAAAGACGGTCTTTCTCTGAATTTTACAGAACTCTACATGTTTAAGCCAAATCCCTTAATGTTTTAACGTGTTTTGCTGTATTCGGGAGTGGTGTTTACCTGTAAGCCCTTGGCACGCTGTTTCTCAGCGAAGATAACGTTGGGAGTTGTCTCACAAATTAGTTGCAGTGCAGTGACGTCTTTGGTTTCCTACTGTGCAGCTCTGTTGTCCACCCCGCTTAGCTGCTTCAGATGACGCAGCACAGCCTGTTCTCAAACTCGTTTTCAAATTTTTATCAAGTCTCAGAAAATAATTGCATTACGTGTTACCTGGAAGCACATTTGGAGAGTTTCGCTCACAGAAGCGCATCGCGTGACAGACGGGAGAGTTTACCTAACTTCTTCCTTGCCCGTACAGGAGGAGGACATCTTGAGCCCCGTTAACCCTTCCTTCCCTTGCAAGCAAGCGGAGGGAGGGAGATGGCACCTCACCAGCCATCCGTCTGCAACGTGTGCTCTTCCCTAGGGATGTATTTAGGGCCTAATTTCTACCCGTCTTCAGAGGGACCTCGCTCCAAGATGTCTCGGAGCCCAGGGGCTTCTCGGGGCTCATCCTGTGGCAGTGAAGCATCGGCATTGCTCTTTCTCCCGATGATTAAAGAACAGGGCTTTCTCTTTAAAGAGTTCGTTCCTCAAAAACATTAATGGAAAAGTTATGGGCTAGAAACATTTCCGTCCAATCCAGAACACACAGAAAGTCTGGGTATGAATGATTTAAAGACTGTGGGAAAGCATAAAGATGTTGAGGTGAATTTACTACTTTGTTCAGTGCCACAGATTGTGTGAGGGCTCTTCAGCATGAATTAAAGGAAGATTCCAGTCATGTGATATTACAGTCTAATTCAGACATTAGTACAGTCAGGGAGAATGCAGTAATGTAATTGCACAACCAAATAGGATTTCCCATACTGGATTGCTCCTGTGATGTTTTTGGTCCTGTTTCTATATGGACAGTGCTATGTGTGTCAGAAAAAATACTGTGATATGGGGTAATAGGCAGCTGTGGAAGGATTTACCTGGAGCAAGCTCTGTCTACTGGTAGTTGGCTCGTATCCCAACCCTAACCGTGAGAGTTCATTGTTAAAAAGCCCTGTTGGATGTGAGCGAGGATGTTCTCCTGACCTTCGTCAGCCTCGATGCATTAATGAATCACCTACATCTGCACCTTGTTCATAGCAACTAGCAGTGATTCTGTGGGACAAGGTGTTTAAAAACATGCACAACGTTTTTTAAAGGCGATTTTACATGTGACGTTTGTCAGTCGTCTGTTGCCTCATTTTTGTACTGAGAAGATGTTACACTAGTGAGCCTGCTTTATCGTTGTTAAACCACTTGCCTCTCAAGTATACCACCCCCCCCTTATTTTTTATTCATCCCTTCTCCAAATTGAAGAAGATACCAGTTTTCCTTGCCTCTGAAAATATTTGCAGATGGTATCTAAGCTTTTTAACTAGTTTTTTCTTTTCTTTTTGAGGTCAGGTGTGCCAGAGTTTCAGTTGAGGTTGGACACACTTCCTGGCTTGGTATTTTAAGTGTCATTTCTTGTTCTAGTGTCTCTAGATCTTCACTTTGACTTTCTGACCGCTTCTGTTTATAGACCTGTGACTTTGCTGGAGCTTTTATTTCTCCTAGAAAATGTGGAGGAAATAGAGGTGGCCAAGGAAAAGCACTGTGCCTGTGCGAGTTCTGTGCTAGAAGATGTTTTTTAGCCTTCTGGCAGCTTTCTTCCCTCCTGATTTTTTTTTTTTTTTTTTTTTTTCCAGTTTAAGAATTTCCAGCAATGGCTCTGAAATAATCCCAGTGCTCTGTCTCTTTCCATTTTTCGGCTGAGAAAGCTTTGCACTGTGTGTTACAGAGGCCATCAAACCGGGGTCTATTGCACATCAGCGGTCCGCCGGGTGTTTGCTGTTCTCTTCCGAAACAGCATTCCCGGAGCCATGCCGTGAGGAGCTCAGCGAACAGATGGGCCAGGAAAGTACCTTGCTCTCGGTGGGTCTGGAGAATGAACTCATTATCCAGCCAGTGGTCTGTCACACGAGCCTCATTCACCAGCGGCTGGTGTAAAAAAACCAACCCTGGAAAGCGATGCCTTGCAGGGTGCGAGCGCTGCGGTGCCAGCCACGTCGGTGTCGTTCGGCAAACAAGCTTGTTGGGTCTGAGGAATAGGGAGGAAGCCTGGAGAGGCAGAGAGCTTACAAACAGGCATCCAAAAGCTTCATTAAAAAATGACAGGAATCCAGCTTTTGGGAATAGAAAAGAAGTCGTGTGGAGAGGAGTCAGGTTTCAAGGCTGGCTCTGAGATTTGGGCACACCTGGGATGAAGGTCTCATTTCTTTAGTTGCGACGTCCTGCCACTTATTTCCTAAAAAGTCATAAAGTATTAACAAATCGTGTAAAAAAGCACTACATTCCAGCAAACAAAAAGGACCCAAAGTCCCCAGGTTATGTTAGACTGGATAGGTAACTGGCCAGCTTTCCATCTTTCTCCTCTTCAAATGCCAACTGGGAAACATCTCTGTGCTCCCCACGGCTCAGCCCTCTGCGTCGACGGCCGGGGAGCGTTCCCGGGGCTGCTGGGCTCAAACCACCTGGGAAATGTAACGTCTTCCTCCTTGGTTCTTGCCCGCTCGTCAGCGGGGAGCACGCTTTGCCAGAAGCAGGGTGCAATTCTGAAAAGCCAGGAGAGCTGAAACTCTGGGGTTTAGCCAAAGGAGTTGTTTGAAAGTTTGAGGCTTTGGCTCAGTTGTTGCGGTGATGGGTTGAGGATTGCAGGAGTCCTCGGTGGCTGCTGCTTCGGTTGCTGTTAAAGATAGGGAAGTTTTTGGCACTGGTTTACTGGGAGGAATCTAAAAAATGTCAGAGTTGGCAGCAGTCTTGGAAAGGGAAAGTACAGGGTGGGAATGCTTTTGTTTATTTATAGTAAAATCCATTAGGAAGATAGGGGAAATTATTGTCTCTGGGTTACTCTGTGGGTTTGTAAGTGCGTGATTGATAGCACGTTAATAGTTTTAAGCTCCCTGCTTCGATAATATCGTTGAGGAATCTGGCTGAAAATTATTTGGCCGCCTGCATAATCCAAAGGTTTATGCAGGCAAAGCATATAGTATTCACTGCTATCGTGTGGAGCGGGGTCCTGCACCCACATGGGAGAGTGTCATCAAGTAAGCACATACCTGATCGGTGCCAGTAAGATCTCCTGTGCTGGGAGAAGTGGGAGGATACTTCAGCTTTGAATTACGCAGAATTTTGTGTTTTTAAAATGTATAAAGACACTAAAAATATGTCCCCACAAGCTACTGCTGGGGGTTTGTTTTGTTTTGTTTTGTTTTGTTTTTTTCTAAAAATTAGTACCTGACACAGCTGGCAGCATGATGGTACGTAACCTTTACCATAGGTGAAGAGGCTGGAGGCAGACAGATGTTCCACCGTTGTTGGCTGCGGATTCTGCATTCCGTGCCCGCACGTCGTGCCCAGATGGTCCTTTGTAGTAACGTGGCAGGCTCTACCTCCTAACGCCCCGTCCCACCTGTTGACACTTCCAGTATGTCTCAAAAGAATAGCTGAGTTGCTGGGGAGAGGAAGACAAAAAGATACAGCAGCACTTCTGGCTGTGAAACAAGGCAAGCTGTGTTGTAGTGCGTAGCAAGGCAGCCAACAATTATGGATCTTTCCAAAGCAGGAGCCTTTATATAAATAATACATTCTGGTAATTCACCAGATTGCGGCATGTATGGAAATACAGAGGATTTTTTTTTTTTTTTTTTTTTTTTTTTTTTTTAATGAAAGGGAGCTTCTGTCCTGAGAAAAATTAGTCAGTGCTGAATTGGACTTGGTTCTCCTCCTGCATGCTCAGCTTTATACAGAGAGTAAAAAAGGGCAAAGAAGAGCAAATTGCCTTCGGAAACCACCTCTTACAAGCCTGGCTTCAATCCTGCCAACCCTTCCTGTAGGAATGAGCCCCTCATCACACCGAGTAGTGGAAGTGGACAAGCCCCTTTGCAGAGGCAGCTATGGAGTTTTCGTAGAGCAGTTTCCCAGTGGTTTTCAGCAGACTGCACCCATGTTGCCTCTCAAGGGGCTTTTGCCCTCCCGGCTGGCTGGGACGGGACATTTCGCTCCTGCCCGCCGTCCCTCGCCCTCGTCCTCGCAGCAGGGACAGGCCTGCTGCCCGGTCCCTTCCAGCATCGGCACGCGTCGGGTTGGCTTCGGCCCTTCGTCCGAGAGCTGGAAATAACCCCCGAATAAGCTCAGCCCTCGGTCTCGTTCATGTCGCCCTGCTCCGCGGGTGACAAAGGAGCGTCTTCAGAAGTCGGCTGTGGCACTGGAGGCCCGTCCCTCGGCACCGAGGACTCCTCCGCTTTCCATCGCGGTCCGTGGGGACTGTGCCAGGCTGGCAGTGGGCTGGTACCAGTCGGCCTGGCATCGCCCACCTCACAAGGAGCACGCTGACTCCCAGCAGTCAGAAAATAAAGTAGTAGTTACTGTTTCCTAATGAATTATAACTTGCCGCTATAAAATGGAGCGCTGGCTCAAGCTGACGTTTGAGTTGGTTTGATTTGTACCGGCTCGGAGCAGGATCGCTGGATAGCGGGGCGTTTGTTAGCCGGTGCGCCACGCGGACCTTCGCAGCTGTTTAAGGAATAGTACTGTACCATGCAAAATATTTTGCAGGCAGGCACTTTGCAAACCCCAGAAAGTGTTTTACAGATTCTTCTGCAGAGGAAGTTGCCGTTCAGTAGCATGGTTTATTTATTTTGTGTGGTTTATTTGGGTTATTAAACATGTTTTATTTATAGAGTGTGCTTTCTAGAGAACCATCTGCATATATGTTCTTAAATAAAACAGGCGGGACTCCGCATTCGCAGATGCTGGGTTGCCATTTGTGTGTGTCGGGCCGTGTTGGGCACCACCAGCCAGCTCTGGGATTTGTAGGAACGGCTGGAGCTGTGCATGGAAGTACTCGGCAGTTCCCGAAGAGAAGAGCCAACGTCGCCGAGCTTGCGAAGAGAACGCGCGTGTGGCTCGCGCCGTGCTCCATCCGTGGCGGCGGGTCTCTGCCGGTCCCCTGTCGCACCGCACGGATCCTCGCCTGCCGCAGTCCTTTCACGGCTCGATTTTGGTGGCTAATCCAGAATGACTAACTCCAGACGTGATTCTTTTAAGCATAAGCATGGAAGGATCTCGCTAGTAACCTTGTGTCATGAAAAAGTGTGAATTTGTGCGTGTATGAGTTTTTTTGCACCATCTGTTCCCTTTCCTGCAGTACAGAGTGGGATTTTTGTCTCCTTCGCTCAGTTCCAAACAGGTGCGTGCGATACTGATGTCTGCTACAACATAATACAGATTGCACAGATTTTTTTCCAGTAGAACGTGGGCATAGGTGTATCAGTGCAATGCAGGTAGAAATCTATTATGATAAAAAAACCACCCTCCCGCCTTTATCTCCTCTTGTCATCCTCTTAATTAAATTGAAATTCCTGAGATGTATTCAATTTGGGATTTGTTTTTTTCGTACTGAGAAACCCAAGTAGAAGGAATTATGTGCATAACAGTGTGGCCAGCTGTCAGAGCTGTGCAGAAATACAAATTTTGTATTTCTGGGTAGGCTTTGTCCTAGCAATCTGCAGAGCGGCCAGTGGGCAAGGAAACCCTGCTTGTAAGAATAATTTCACATGATTATTAATGCCCTGGAAGCTGGAATGAAATACTGCCAATCTCTCCCACTCAGTGCTTTGACACTGAGCCATGGCAAGGAAAGAGAAGTTTAAGTTATACTTTGATTATAATGGGGTTTGAGAAAACTAAGATTATCATCTAGATCAAAAGTCTCCAATTAGCGTTGTAGAGCGAATTTAAAACTCGTCGGCTCTCCATCTAAACCTTCGGCCGTTTTCGGTGTGGTTCAGGGCATCAGAAACCTTCTGCAGCGTCACACTCGTTCAGCTTCTCCCGCAAACTGCTGCTGGGGCCGAGGGTTTCATCTGCCTGGCGGTCTGTGATATTCCGGGGAAGAAAGGCTTACATCTGGATTGCGGTCCCTGCAAAAAATGTGGCAAAATAGTGGCTTAATCACCCAGAGGTGAGGCAGTGGCGTGCCTTCAAAGGTGCGTGGCTCTTTGGAAGAGCCACCCTTTCGGGTAATCCCGGCGTGCTGTGCTGCAGCGCTGCGGGTTGCCGTTGCTCTTGGCTAACCTGGGAAAGCGTTGAGGACTCAAGAGTTGAGTGGGGTAATGCATTGACACCCTGCAAACTGAGCTGGAAATGTCATATTTTCCAGTTGCATTACTTGCTCAATGGTTGCAGCTCCGAACAGAAGCCCAAGTGCTGTTTTATGCAAGCATTGATCACATCGGGATGCAAACGAGGTCCTGAAAGTATAGGTGTAACGTGGGGAAAAAAATTACTTGTATAGATGGAAACCTTTGAAATGACAAAATTTGGTAGCTGAGGCTATCGCAATTTATGAAGATGAGCTATAGATTTTGTGTGGCGGCATAATTCAGAGTTTTCACATCTTGGCATTTCAAATAATTTTAATTAAGCAATAGATTTACAATTTGTTCCACAAGTAATACAGTCTGCTCAGATTACGCACATTTTCTGTAGTTTTGATTTTACTACTGTATTCATTTAGCTCAGCAAATTTATAAAACTAATTAAAACAGAAGTACTTTTTTGATTCAAATTGTAAATGAAAACCAACAGTCTAATGTAAAATGATGCTTGCAGAGAAAATAAGATCAATTGCAACTATAGGTATTTTACAACTTAGTTTTTTAAACTAAAAGCAAGTATTTTTATAGCAGATTCTTGGCACGGTCTTACTTGTTTTCATGTTTTGAGACGCCAAGAGAGTGAGAGATTAGGATCTGATTCAGCAACATACTCAAACATGTCTAACGTTAACCGTGTAATTAGTCCTCATTGAATTAATTGGATTTCTTGTTCGCTGAAGGACTTTGCTGCGCTGAGGTGGTGTTTTAGAGCCGGCACTGACCCCCAGATTACCACTTCAGGTACCAGTGCGTGTCGTGCTGCTCCCCAGTTCTTGTTAAGTCTCGTGTCACCGAGCGAGTGAAAAGAAGCTGCAGTTCCTGGGCTGTCAGCATCCCGAGGCAGCAGCTTCACACCAGGATTTGTCCTCGTCTTTGGAGTCCTCCTGTCCCCAAGTTAGTGCTGACAGCCGAGCTTCATTATGGTACGGAGAGCACGGCACACGTAACGTCGTTGGAACTCCTTTGATGACACGCCGTTGCAGGTTTAAACACCAATTACCACGTTTCAAGTGACAAATCTGGAGGGGAAAAAAAGATGATCATTTAATAAATTTATTATGAAGGCAAATGACTCGTACATAAATCAAACCCCTTCATTAAGGGAGAGACTCAGTCAGCTAAATACAGAGGTGACAAAGGTTAACTCCACCGTCGTGACACCAACTCCTGTCGTTTCTCCTGAGCTCTCGCGATGGGTCGGTATTGCAGCAGTGCCTGGTGTTGCCGTCCCCGAGTCCTCCGGCAGCAACGGCATTTCTCGCGTGACCTTTCGCAACAGCTAAAGCAGTCTAAATGTTAGGAGAAATTCATAATCCTGCTTTTGACGGAGGCAGAATTCAAGACTTTTGTTCTTTTTTCCCGATCGCATCTCGTGCAGTCCGCAGCGTTCCCGGCGCCTCCGCGATGTGTATAGCTGCGCGCTTCGCGGTAATCCTCCCGGAGCAGGGTCCCGGTCCGTCTGTCTTCCACATCTCTTGCATTAGTAACGTACCTGTCCCAGCTGCTGTCCTTGCCGTGCTGTGAGCCCGTGCCTTTACCCAAACTGCTACCCCGTGCCGTTCCCGTGTTTTCTCCTACTGCTCCGAGACTGATCTCTGCCCACCGTACTCCCACGGCCGCTGCAGGGCGGCCCACGTGAAAGGCGTTTTGCAGGACCCATCTCCCACCTCTGGGCACCCGTGGGCCACCCTGCACAGGGCAGGGTGTTTGGCCAACGCTGTAGGGCTGTTCCCAAGGAGAGCAACGCGTGTTTCGGCCTATTTCACAAGCCGACGCGTACCTCTCTGTGTCGTAGGTAATACACAGAAAGAGGTTGTGGGGTGCTCCTGGGGATGGGTGAGCCATCTCAATTATTGTCACCTTGTTTGCAAATGCCGTGTTATTCTTTCACGCTCTGTGCTTTGGGAGTTTGCAAGCAACGACGGCAACGACGGGGCCTATCAGCTGCAGCGAGAGCGGAAAAAACCACAGGAAGGCATTGGCACCACAAAGGCAAGATGGGCTAATTTTTTGGTGCCTTTGGAGCTTTTAGAACTGATGGAGGTGTGGCGAAGATTTGAAATAACCCTGCTAAAGAATTTATGCGTCCTTCTGACCCCATATGGTTTTGCTCTCTGCGATGCTGCGCTCACAAGCACAGCCTGAGTCTCTCTTAATTTACTTATACCTTGAGCAGAACCAGGGCAGGCAGAGAAAGGCAGCACGAACACCAGCCCACCATATGTCGTTTCTAATGAGTGGGAATTCTGGGTGTGCGCGTTGGTCTCCCAACACGTTCCTTAGGCCAGGGGCCTGTGGCACTACAGCTGTTGTGCTTTTATTTCCCCCCGTATTCTCCCCTCTGCCGCTGAAATCTGCAGCCAGGGAGTTGAGGATGCTGTTGCTGCGATCCGCCTTTGGAAGACGGCTCTTCTGCGAGGGCGCAATTGCTACCACCTATTCCCCCGGAGTTACACAGCCCAGCACTGGTGCCAGTTGGCAGGGAACGTGGTTACGGTTTGGGAATTTTGGGTTTTTCCAAGCCTCCGGCATTAAATACTTTTTGTTCTCATTCGCGTGGCAGAATCCGTTGCGTTTTCCCGATTTGGGGTTGGTAGCAGCACTGCTGCTTTTGCACATCGGCATATTGCGAGGTAGTGTCTGAAATCAGCCATTGGAAGAGACAGTGGAACCGTGTCATTGCGCTATTAGTTCATATTTTTATAAAACGGCAGGAATTCAGAATATAGCTCTTTTAATGTCTCATTCAAGCAGACAGTAACATTGAAATGTATTTTATTTGATGCCCAAGAGACACGCTAGCATTTATAGTGACAATAGAAATCTACTTATATTCCAAACTCTTCAGGAGAAACATTGATAGCTTTATTCAAAATAATGGCATTCAGAATTGCTGAATTGCGTTCCCAGAGCGTCTATCCTGGAGGAAAGTCAGCGCCGCCATTCTAGTAGTATTTCCAATAATTAAATAATGTCTAAGTGAGGCATATGTCTCTTCTGGTCTGTACCACAGGGAGCGGATAACCCATGAGTACAGAGAGGGGAAAAGCATCAGGATGGTTCTGGCTCTGCTGTAGTCCCTCTTCTCCCCCATTTTGGGGGAGAGAAGTTGTCACCCACTACGAGTCACTGATTTTTGTGAGTTAGGCTGGCAGGGATGCTTAATAACAAGCCATAAGGAGAGCTGCACATTAAATACACTTTATTAATCTGATAGACAGTGTTTATTTGTTATATTTTTTGATACAGCGGTGAATTATCTGGCAGTAGTGAAGCCTCAGGCATAGGTGACCACATGGTGAATCTTGGCCATTTCATTTTTCTAAGGGTTAAGGGGAGGCTCATTTCATTTTTATAGAAAAACTCTGAGGTCTCTGTACAAGCCTCACAAGAAGTAGCAAGATTCTGCTATTGCATTAAATACATTATCTGCTATGCATTCAGATCGAGTGGAAGTCTGTGTTAAACTGGCACAAGCAGAAGTTACCCTCGTATTCTGAAAGAGGCACTGATTTCACGCAAAAAATAGTCTGTTTGGAGATCATTCTGCTGATACTTTTCTCCACTGTATCCTTTGGAGAGGAAAACAAGCTCTCAGTGGCTGAGGAGTTCATTTTCTCCTGCTGCTGCTTTTTTCATTGAAGTCATCATCGTCCTCCATTTGTGACATCAGAGATACTGGCTAGCGAGATAATTATGATTTCACAAACTGAAGATTATGACCTTCAAATGAGGAAGGCACAGTGGGGAGTACAGATTCCTAAGCAACAGCCATCAGATATTTGTGAAATATTTGCAAAAATGTCCTTGCAGTTTAAAAAAAAAGATGAGGGAGAGAGGGCAGGAGGGAAACATCCAAAAAATATTATCAGCAGAATGAGTTGCCAGCCAGTGTTTTTTTCCCTGAGTTTTCCATTTGGTGCCCAGGATTCTCTAACCTGTCTCATTTAGCCTTAATGAACATGAGACATTTTTTTAGCATGCCATATGTGCTGTGGTCCTTAGGAAAAAAAATGCATCCAAATAACTTATTTTTTATGTTCTGACTCTACCCAATCATAATTTACATTTTGCACAGTTTGATGCCCATCTGCAACGTCTTTACTATCAGAAAAGGTAATAAGAAAGGGAGGAAAAAAACATAGGAACATGTTGAACGACTGACACAAGAAAACCTGGTTGGAAGAAAATCAGTTTTGTCTCTGTGTGAATAAACATCTCGGAAAATGGGTTGAAATCCTGTTTCCAGTGGTGGGGCCAGCTCCTGTACCGGCAATGCCTTGAGAAGAAGAGCCCCAGCAGTTGGCCGGGTGTCTCTGGGGAGTCTCCGGCTTCTGTAAGGGGATGGGCGAGCGGTTCCCTCCTGGCTGGGAGGGCTGAGGACCGCTTGAAAATGAGCCCTGCCTCTTGGCACGAAGTTCGGAAACAAGATCTCTGTACGTAGGAATTGTGCCTAAACCGGATCCTTATTTGCAATTGTGGGACGAGCTATTTAACGACCACAACCTGTCCCCTGTCCAAAGCTCCTTGCAAACATTTAATCCTGAAAAGGTGAAAGACTTTGAAAGTCTCTTTTCCTCTTCAGTCTTCCCTGGCCTAAAAACCACCGGAATCGTGTATTTTGACTTTGGCGTTTGGCGGGAGGAGGAGGAAAGGAAGGAAACGCCAAAGGCTGGTCCCAGACCGGCGGCTCCAGAAACACGGTTCCACCACGTGACTTTCTGCCCGCTCAGGTCTAAGAGAGTTCCCGGGACGGCGCTGATGGAGCGTGAGCATCCTCACGTTCTGCCGAGCGCTACGGGGGACCTTGTTCTCAGCGACTGCAACAAATGAGGACAGTTAATTACATTTAGAAAACAATTAAAGTGTGCCAAAGCTCCAACTGTAATAATCCACATTAGTCGTATCAAGCCATTGGAGAGCCTTGATACGGTCAGCCCAGAGCTCTGGCATCTCTGCAGCCCCACCTTGGCTTCCCGGGGACTCCACACAGGGCAGAATGTCCGACCCAGGAGCGGGGGCTCTGGTAGTGTCACCATTCCTATTTTTCTTCCTAATCACCTCTAAGGTCTAATTTTTCCTTTAGTAGTCTGAGTCAGAAAAGGTCATGTATCCCTTGCCTGGAATGGGACAGGTTCAGAAATGTTTCATTTGGATAATATGAGCTGATGAGAACTATTACAGCCCGACCAGCCCTTCGGTTACCTCATTCCAGATTTTACAAACTCAGAATTTAAACACTGGTTACAGTAGTCAGAGTGATGCTTTTAGCATTTTCCTTTGTGGAAAGCTGGCCCTGGTTTTACAACTTACAGACCCCTTAAATTTAGCAGGCCATTTAAATGACCAAAAAAGCAGCATTTCTTACCTATATGACACATAGAAGAGAAATGCCTGGCATTAATATTAGCTCCCAGTGCTTCACTGGGACGCGAGGCATGGCGGGGAGGCAGAGGACTGTGCTGAAGGGGCACCTGAGGGACCACGCGCCCAGCGATGCGCGGTCCGGCACGCGGGCTAGGCTCTTTTGTCAAGGTGAAGAGGAGAGGTTTCTTGACATTGGCTGCAAAAGTTGGGATTTCTCCATAGGTCAAAATCTCCTCCAAGCAGCCAAATTCATGTTTGACTCTTTTTTCGCTTCCCCCGCTCTAGAGCGGGGACGTGGTATTTGTAGGTAGCTCCGAGGCTTGGGACGTACTCACAGTATATGGGATGTACTGGGGATATTCAAGAGCGATCCCAGCTAACGTAAGTTTAAGCTTGGCCATCTGAATGCCGGAGCCTGAACTACCCCAACCGTTGTCACCAGGGCTGCTTTGAGAAGCAGAGAAAGCAAACGGTCTCCAGGAGCTAGACGTGGCCGATTTAGTCAGAAGTACAAATCCAATCCAAATCCTCCCGTCCCGCTTGAATCCGCAGCAAAGTGCTTGTGATCAAGATACAGACTAACATCTATTTGTATAAAATAGTTAGTGACTGATTTCTCGTTACAGATGCTTTGGGGAACACTGTAAGCTGCTTGCAGACAATTGGAAAACTAGGAAAAAAAAGGGGGAAATTATTGGATACATTATTCACTGCACGTGATTTGACCAGCTTTAGGAGCCGCAGTGTTGAACCACAAGACCAGACCCTGCAGAGCATCTGGAGAGTCTTTACCCACTAGCAGAGAGTAAAGGAGCAGCAGTACCATGCTGGGTACCACAGGAATGAATACACACATAGCAGAATGGAATTAATTTAAAGTTATAACTTGAAAATGTTGTGGTTTGAGTGAGAGCCAAGTGTAGAACTGAACTATTGGCCTCCCTGAGCCTTCCTCCTATGGTTGGCACTACTCAGAGCAACAGGGTATACATTTTTTTCTAGTTAATAAACAAAAACCTCAGTTTATTTCTTCAATTTCACTTTTGCTAAACAGGCATCCATAGCAATGAACTGAAAAAAACATCAGAATAAATAAGTACAGACAAATACATGGAGGAGTTCAATTACCATTTTCCCCTATTGAAACTGCCTTTTAACAACTACATCTTCTGACTGACAGCTTATTAATACTAATTACATTAGATTTATGCAACATAGCTAATGCACTGGTACTTTCAATTATCTTCCCTTGTCTTCATTCCTTTCGCTGCTCTCCCATCCTCCCTTTTCGTGCCCTGTAACTGCTACCTCGGGCTGCAGCTCAGAGCAAACGGACCTGTCTGTCCACGAGCGAAAGCCTTTTTATTTCTTACCCGGGTAAGAAATGCTGGAAACTCGGATGCGTGTTTATGGGGCTGCGTGGGTGCTCCCCAAGGCACGGCGAGAGGGCAGCTTCCAGCCCCGGCCGCAGTGGGAAACGCTTTGGATGTTGGGGGGAGTTTCCTACGGGGGTCTCTGAATTTCCTGCGGAAGTTCTGTGAAGTTCCTCGGAAGTTCCTGTGCAGGTCCCCCACCGTCTCAGGCTGTTGTGGCCTCCAGCCCCGGTTTGTACATGAATCGTCACAGCTCTTCCAGAGGGAAAGGCGGTGCAAACCCAGCGCTAATCCCGGTGAATCTGCAGTAGATGTTTTGGTGGTCTGCGATTGAAGCAGCGCTGATTGACCCTCTCCTGATTCGGAGCTCTGCCGAAGGACTCTGTGCGCCGGCCTTTTTCTTTTACGAAGTCACAGTCGCTCCCCCCAGGTCCTCGTTCACACCAAAGTCCCCGGTATTGTCTCGGCTTTGTTCGTGTCTGGGTTTTTCCCCCATATCCAATGAACTGTCAATCACTTACACAAATCAGGGTAGGAGAGACATTTAAAGGTTATTTATAATGCCTGAAAACATCATGGAATCAATCATTCCAGCTTTTACAGCTCCCCCTATTCAAGTGTCATTTAGATCTCTAACTTTTCACATTATATTACTGTAATAGTTTATGTAAGAGGACAAATATGTTTTAATTTTTTTTATATACGCTTGCCGATTGCTAAAACATCTATGCCAGTTGACATGGAAATCAGGGAGGTTTTGATAAGGCTTTTCTGATATGTAAATGTTTGTAAATGAAACTTTTAAAAAACATTTTTATAAGTTCTATTTAAGCAGGCAGTGGTATCCCATAGCAATTACACTTTAAAGAGCCTGAGATGAATGTTCGTGTGAGTAACATGTATTTAAAGGAACTCTAAGAATAAACATTGACTACTCTGTGCAGAAAGTTGGCGGAGAGACCCTTTAGTATTCACCAGGTATTGACACCAGGCTCTTACACAGTCAGCGTGCCTTAGCTGTAATATTTCATAGTTGCTAAAAGTTAGACTGGAACCACGGCCAGACACAAAATGAAATGGCTGTCCAGTAAAAACCTCGATAAAATCGGACTACCACCATGAACTTGCAAGTGATTTCCTATACCAGGTCCTTACACAGCAACACCAGGGCTTGCTCCTTGCCCCGTCGATGCCAAGTGGTATGTCTCTGTACGGCAAGTTTTGTGCCTGCTGTCTTTGAGCTGTCCTGAACGGTGCTGGAAGGCAACGTCGGGATAAATAAGGTCGCCGCATCCCTTGAGATTTATTTTAATAGCTTTTTTCTATGGAGTACATAAGTAATTTTTCACCTGGTGCCCATGAGACCGCTGGGGTCACGGGGCGCTTGAGATGATGTAGGTGGTGGAAACCAGCCCTGCGGGGGGTCACGCTGCGGCACCCCGGGGCTTTGAGCAGCCCCGCGTGGGCAGGTACGGTGGGTGTTGCTCAGGCACTCGAGGTTTGCGGGATTTTTCGGTAAGAAAGATGTCCAGCTGATGACAAGTCTAACATCGGTCCTCTGCAGAAAAGAGAAATAATTTGTGCTCACTGGTTTAAATCAAGCATTTGGATCCTTAGGCACAGAGAGAACTGACAGCATTTTCCTGGAGTGGGGGGGAGCATCTCTCTTGAGCTTTTAAACTGAACTTAATTTATAGGCAGAGCCATGCTTTCACCTGGAGGTGAGATACCGGTTAAACTCAGCAGGAGTTGTGCCCCAAAGAAGAAGGGTTAAAATCGATATTTTGAACTGGATGCTAATTAAAGTTGAATCTTTCCTCGTCTCAGTGTTTTGAGCCCATTAAGCTTTCCGAGTGGTTTCCAGAGTGTGAACGCCAGACTGAAAAGAGGAATATAGTTCAGTGTTGGGGTCCTTGTTAGCTCTCCTTTCAGTTTTGGTCTCAAAGAGCCAACCTGATGTTTTCAAATAGCAAGTTTGCTCTTGTGGAGCATCTGCCACCTTCTGCAAATCGCACAGCTTTGGATCAAAGGACAAATGAAAAGCCAGGTTGGATCCAAACCTCCTCCAAAATGGGGAGGTGTGGCAGGAGGGTCTCGTTGCTGGTCCGTCTGCAGCCGTGGATCTCGCGTTGGTGGTGTGCCCTGCTGGCGTTTCTGTTCGGTGTGATGGAGTTCAAGGCTCTGTTAATTCACCTGTTTTCTTTCATCCTTCGAAGTAAATTAACAGCTATTTTAGCAGTATCATGGTAAATCTGTAACATTTATTTTGAAAAAGAAAAAGAGCTCAAAAGATTACCTAGGTGTCCAGCTGTGATAATATTACCTGCCTTGTAAAATGCCGTAGGTGACTTTGAAGATGTAAAGCAGATTGAGGATTACATTAACTTCCTTCTGATTTGCTACAATTATTAATTCAGTATCACCAACTATCAAATAGTGTAGGGTTATTATTTTTTTAAGTATAAATGCATAACTGTTTTTTATATGGGTGGCCAAGTACTGCCTTCAAGTCAATAAAACCTTGTTTTGATTATATCTGTAGTAGAGGTTGGTACATCTTTTTTGTTTTTTACTGGTGTTTTCTTTATAATACAAGATTATAGTAGCCTGCATTCACATTCAGCCTAAATAGTCAGAAGAACGAGTATTGCGTAGCAATGCGATTTTGTAATATAATTGTTTTACCTTGGAGATTCCCAAATTTTTTTCAATCTCTGCCTCACTGCGTGGCAGATGTGTGTTACATGTTACTCAGTGAGCAAAGACTGCGTTCACATCCAAAGCAAGTCAGTGGCAGAACTGGAAACACGGTCCCGCTTTCCCAGACTTTCTCACCTAAAACATCACTAGCAATTTTGGAAATCTCATTCTCACTTTTTCCAAATAGGAAATTTTAGTGGTTTATCTATTCTGTAGAGCATCTAACGTCAGTGTCGGAAGGTGCTCTGGTTGGCTTCTCTGCCTGCAGGCACTCTTCGGAAGGGACATGCTGGTTGAATCCGCAGGATTTTAAGGGATGCCGTTGCCGGGCAAGTGCTTGAGCCGTTTCAGGAGTTTTGTTTCTGCCACTTTAGTGCTGGCCTCTGACTCTTCCCAGGGGCCGTGGGAAGAATTGCAGGGCTTGTTGTCGGGGGACATTGCAATTGCAGTGATTTAGGAGAGGGTGGCTGACTCTCCGCTCAGATTCGCAAAGCTGGAGTGGATGACACCAAACTGTATTTAGATCATTTTTAGCTCTCGTGTCCAGGCTGGGACGTTTCTTTTCTTTGGTGGATACATGAGTTTATTGTTTACTCATTGATCCTTAATCTTGATGTGCTAGAGCAGGGAGTAGAAAGAAAAGGTGGGAACAGCCAGGAGCAACTACGGTCCACCACAATGTAACGATGGTTTTTGGGATGGCGAGCCTCGCCAGTTAGGGAAGCTCACACCAGGTACCCGACCTCCTGTACTAACAGTGAGGGAGAAAAGGGAAAGAAACATTCCCCCAACAGATTAAAGAAATACAATTATCTGTTGGGGCAGAACCCTAAAGTATCTTAACTCTGGGATTAATAGGGAAGCATATTTTCCAGTTCAGGTTTTCTATTTAGCCAGGCTTGGCTAATCCATGTTTCCAGGGCAAGATGTAAGACACGGTAGTCAATGCTGTAGTCACCTACCTGCCCACGCTCTTCTGCCTGTGCTCTGCCCGTGATGCTTCCAACACAATGAGATCATTGTTTAAATTTCATTGCCTCTTCCATTAATCAGGAACAATTTGAAATCGTAAGAGCACTGTAGCATTTCTGTTAATCAATAACTAACTGAGCTATTAATTTTCTACTAATATATCGTTCTTCAGTGTGCAGAGGGTGAAAACTTGTCGATTACCTCTACTGATCCTACCCAGCACCCACGAGGGTCAGCGGAGAGATTTCCCTGGACTTCAGTGAGTGTCTAGGGACGCCCTGAGATGTCCCATTGGAGCTGCGAGAGAATCAGGAACCCTAATGCCCTTCACATCGCTGCCGTTTTACCACTTCGAGGTTTCAAAAGCAGCCCTAACCCCAACTAATATTGGCAGGTTTGGGTTGCTTTAAGCCTGAGGCTTTTTTGAAGGTATCTTCTGACTTTATTGTCCTCGAAAGGTATTTATTGATAAATTTGATTCAAAACTGCCTTTTCGACTAGGAAAGAAAGTAACCGTGATGCTAAAATACTTTAAATTGGGGTATGGTGTGTAGAGTAAGTTTGGACAGACGCTGCTGACCCTTCTTGGGTCCAGCAACGTGCGTGCTTCCTCTGCCAGCGATTATAATTTCAGTAGCAGGAGGAAGAAGGAGGAAGTGTCCACATTTTCATGCTCCTTGCGGTTCCGTGTGAGACGTTAATACGTACCCACCTCTAACATCTGCCGCTGCCCCAGGGAGGTCTGGCAGAAAACCTCTGCTAGAGTCCGTACTAAATGTCCTGCAGCAGGATGTCACTTGGAAAATTCAATAGCTGTAAAATTTTGCAGTAGCAGAGCTCTGATAATGAGTTTAACAAATAATTAGCTGCAGTACCTCTTTGTTTTATAAAAGTACAGTAGTTGATGAACTTGCTAGGTGACAATTAGGAGCTCATTAGCAGACAAAATTCAAGGGTAACAAATACCTTAAGGTGATGTTTTTAGCAGTATATAATGAAATCCTAAAATCAGAGGAAGAAGAGTGAGGAAATGTAAATTTTCTTCCCAGACATGCTACACACCCTCTGCAGGACTGGGGACAAGGCGGGATCTGGAAGTCGGGGCTGAAGCTCACCTTATTTGCCAGCGTTTGCATTCACTTACAAATTTTAGGCCTTTCCACGTCATTAGAAATGGCACTGTATCCCCATTTTATTTTGCCTAGCTAGTAAAATCCATATTGTTTTTCTATTCTGTTTTTTAGTTTAATGGTTTTAGAAAAATAGATTGTGTTCCTTTTGCTATTGCAAGAGGACTGTATCTCAGGAAAGAGTTATTTCTTTGGTTTTGATCTCTTTTTATTTTTCAGTCTCATTGAGGAAATAGTAATCCTTACAAAGCTGGCAAAAATTATTTCCCAGGCTGCTCACGAAACAACAGGCGATACCTTCCATGAAGCCATGTACTCCATCAAAGAGTGTTTCCAGGAAATTGTTGCTAGTGTTTATATGCTTATTTGAAGATGTCATTTTCTGTGGTTAACTCCACCACGATTCCAGAAGTCCATCCCTCGTTCTCTCTGCAAGGGATAAAGCAATAGGACAGAGCGAGCTGTTTTCACCTTTGTCCCGAGAAAAACCTTTTAGAAAATGGTAATGGGCTTCTAACAAATGAGAAAGCTGGTTATCTTTGGGGAGAATTAATCTTTGACTTGATTGAGAATACCTATGCTAAATTACAAGCTACGGTACCCATCTGCTTGCTGTTATCCAGCAATATAGATTTATTGTGACATTTCAGAGAAAGAGTAAGAAAACATATGAACAACTGTTTTGGTTCATTAGCCCTTTATTGGTAAAGCGTGGTGCTCAGTGATGTTAGAGGTGTACGGAAAGACAATCCTTTGGCTGAAATCGGTACAATCGTTGCATTTACGAGGCTGTGTAGAGTATCCCCAAGGACAAGCTTACAAATTAGCTGCTGCTTTATGTACTTGACCGTGAGATCGTTCTTTCAGCTGATACCGGAGTGATTCAGGCAGTAGCTCCAGGAGGTGGGAGAAAATGTTGGGGTACATCCAGAGCCCTCTGGATAGCAGCTGCTTAGGACCGCAGACTCCCTGATCCCGGTGTTGGGCGGATAAAACGATCCCAGCTTTCCGACCACTCCTTTGCCACCACAGCTGGAGAGCGCTGCTGGCAGGGTCGGCACGGGCGCGGGGCAGCCCGCGGCTCCTGCTCCTTCCCAGCCAACCCGTCAGACCCGCGGCAGGGAAAGGAAGCGCCGCCGGGAGAATGTCTCCCCAGATATTTCTAGTTTCGTCTCCTAGCTCCGGTTGTCATCATCATAAGCCCTTCGTTTGTGGCAGGCTTCTATGAAGGGAAATCCATCTCTGTTGTCAGCTTCTTTTCTCACAAGTATTTATTTTTAATCCGCTCCAGGGGGGTATTCCATGGGCACAACCACATAGGCTGTTGATTTATTTGCAATTAAGGATCTCAGAGTCAGGATGTTAAAGCCTTCTAAGCCAGCTCCCTTTTCATATGGGAGAACCTTTGGAAATGCACTTTAGGTTTATGACACTGGCTTGGCTTAGTTTAATTTACGGTTCACTTAACTGATTATTCAAAATACCAGATGTGACAGACAATAGATTCAGCTGAATTATTACCTCACAGGCATGTTCAACATATAGAATATGCTCTCCATACGTGGAGGTATTGAATGTCCTCCATCTACATCCAAGAGCGATCAGTGTGGTTTTGAAAAGATGGTGAGGCTGCGTGGGAGACAAGGTTCCTCATTTCTTCTGTAACCTTTGTAGTAGCTGATGCGAGAGTCGAACCAAAACTCTGTTGCATGAGATAAAATGTGAACATCTAAAAAGCCCAGCGGCAAAGGATTTGTTGTGCGTAAAACATTCGTTGTTGAGTATTTACTGATGTTAGGCTAAGTAATTCTGCTAGCAACTTTAACAAGTACAGTAAAGGCAGACAAGAAAACTGTGGCAGAAATGCGGAACATTTCAAGTTTTTATGAGGACGTGTCTTCTGGTGGCTGGGATGGTCTTTCTGAAGTGAGGGGTCGGACAGAACAGCGTAGGTAAGAGCGTGTGTAGGTCACAAATACTTGCTGACTTTATGGTCATTGGTGCACTAAAACCTTGAGCTGGAGTAAGGTACAGGTGCTTCGAGAGCTGGTCCTTGGAGGCGGCGTTGGCCATCGGGTAGGAATGGAAGGGTCGCTGTGGGCTCCCTCCTTTTCTCTCACCACTGCATTTATCCTGTGGAGCAGGATGATAAGTTTGGTCAAAACAAGAGCAATGGAGACGTGATTAATTCCAGGAGTACGTCTGGTTCAGCAGGCAAGAGACCTTACTTCTTTTGGAGGAGCAAACATCAGATGCTCATCATCAATGTTTTTGAAGTTTATGGCCTGATGTTCCTTCACGTCAGGACAGGACATCTAGGGTACTCACCTAGACCTTTACTATTAAAGAAAGATTAAAAATTAAACTTTCAGTAGTGCAAGAACGTGAACTTTGAATTCCCATGTGCCAGTGGAATATTAATCTGATCTCAGCAGTACCCGATAAAGTCAATCTGTCTTCCTTGCCTAGTTAATTTTTAATTATTTCTATGGATAGAAGGGCTGTGGTAGGTGAGACTAAGAGAAGGCCGCCTTATCACAGTCCCTAGATCCCAGTATGGAATGGGAAACAATATGAACTAAACTTCTACCATTATTTATAGTCTGTATCATACCCCTGTGTTTATTTTTCCAAGACTTGGTATGTAGGCATGTTCTCTGGACTGCCGTTCAAGGGTAACAGTACACAAAAAAGTCTGCTTGTGTGTACATGTTCACAGTCAAGCTGTTTATGGGAACGGTATTTCCTAGGTCTACAGTAAATGTTTTTAGCAGTGCTAACTGGGAAAGAGGATTAATGTGATCAAAACTAAACCCACTTTTAGCTTCAATTTTGGGGTGATTCGGTAGTCTATCCTGGAGTACTTCTCTCAAGCTTTATAGAAATACTTAAAATTAACTTTCGAAGCATTCCTTTTAAGATAATATTTTGATTTTGCGATTGGTGATTTTTGCAATATTTCTGTCGTTCTCCGTCAAGACTTACAAAGCATGCGAGGATGGAAAGATTAATGCCCTGTGTCAGCACGGCACTTAACGTGCTGAATTTTATCATCGTTGTGAAGGGAGGGAACTCAGAGATTTTAAAGCCTGTCTCCATTACACGGCCAGCCCCAAATCGCAGTAACGGCACGCCGGGGCTCAGACTCGTGTTGAACCAGGGCCACCTTAGCCAAAACCACCACAGACCTCGCTCTGCCGCCACCTCGCTGCTCGTAGGGAACGGGGCAACTCTACTAGTGCCCCTCTTATGTTTTTGTGTGCAGCTCCCCATGATGAGAGCGGCCAAGGTTGGCAAGACCTGAAGGTCGAGGTGGTTGCCAGGGAAGCGCGTTAATGGTGGCCACAGGACCGCAGCGGAGACGAGCGGGGTTAGAGGTCCCCAGGTCGCCGCAGAAGGGGAGATGGCTTCCCTGGTCCCTCACACATGGATGTTTCGGAAGCATTTGCGTGCCTAACTTGCGCTGAAGTCCGAGCTGTCAGGCCACTAAAGCTTTCAAAACCTACCCCCAATAAATTATCTGCTTGTAGAAAAAAGCTGGATCAGCAAGAAAATGTAGAAAAGATGAGCAAGATGCTGCAGACGCAATGTAGAAAATGGATGTATGACTTCTATCAGTAGATTCCTCCAACGTGTGCATTACTCATTTGGGCAATGTAACCTGGAATAACATTGAATTCTCATTTTTCTCCCGAGGTAGGATGCATAGAACAATTTTGTTCGCCTGGTCTCAGATGTGACCCCCCCCCACCTGTCTGTCCAGTGCCCTTTAGGGGAGCTAATTCTGTCTGGCAATGGTAGAGGTGACAGCTCTGTGCAAATAATTAGCAGAAATGCAAATCAACATAAATAATTTTTTTAATACTTCACGCCTGCAGCTGTGCTAAACTTAGCAGCGATGAATAAACAAGCATCAGCGTTCCCCTCCTTGAAAGGACGAAGAGCCTCCTGGTATTTGGGATGTCTCTGGTACATTTGCTATCTCAGTGTAGCCAACCCCAAACATTTAATACTGTGAGCAGGCCATCAAAAATTACTGACATTAATAAACGTTGAATGTTTTTATTTCTGAGCCTTGAAGGTGTACTTGGCTAACATCTTTAAGCTTTTCTTTGCAACTAAAAGGCTGGGAAATTACTCCAGGTTAATGACAGTGAGATTCTCATGTAATCACCTTATATCAGGAGCAAGACTTTTAAATAAACTCCAAGAGACTTGTGATAAAATAGCAGGAACTGGCAACGTTGAAATATGATCCTCTATCATTAAACTATTCGCTCTTAATTAGTTTTTATTTGCAATATTGACAGCTAATCTCCTCTCTCTATTGTACGTGTGTGACTTCCAATGATTGGCATAGCAGAGTATATACATATCTGAAGGCATAATTTGGTCCTCCCCATAAGAATTCCAAACCACCCAGGATTTTTTAGTAAAATTAAGGTGTGCAAGACGGGTGGGCAAAAGTCAGTAATTCCAGACCTGACCTTGATTTCCCCTGTTTTAGAAATAATGAGAGACTTATGGGACCAGTGACTACATTAAGCCCAGTGGCCTGGCTAAAAAAAATGGTGGATGGTGGAATAATTGTATCCATCTTTTAACATAATCCAATTTTTGATAAATAAATAAATAAATATCTTTCCGTTTCAACAAGGTGACATTTGATGATGTTCACTAATTTAAGAGAGACTGATTTATGCATGTTTAATCTTCACTAATGATGACTCCAGGGCAAGAAATGAAAATAAGTTCAGTTAATAATATGTGTATATATTATTAACACCTTTACTGATGGAGATGGTTCTCCTCCTGGTAGACAAATGTACAAGCGATTTGTGGAAGATCCAAATGACTCAGGGCTGTCAGAACCTCTCTCTAACTTACTAAAATGTAGAGAGCAGGAATATTCGGACAGTAAAAATTCTCAGCTGATCAAACTGTCATTCAAAATGTGTATGAAAACCGTAAGTAAATACAATAAGCAGCCCAATCCCTTATGTTTTAGGGTGCTGTATAAAAATGAAATTATGTGTATTGCTGTTATTATTACACCCTGTTTGTGGCTGGCTTCTCCTCCTACCATACAAATATTAAGAAGGACACAATCCTTGAAATCAGTCTGTGTGCTGACAGACAAAACTTATTGTGAATATTAATGTGCTTGGTCTAATCATCCTGCTATTTTTTGTGCAATTTACTCGGTCAGGGACTTGGAATTCCCTCCTAGCTGTTACAGACTCAAGCATTTATGCAAAATCCTTCAGTCTTGAGATTTACAGTGGATTATCTACAAATATTTGAATACATTAGTGCAGTCCTTTAAATGCAGTCCCTTTATTTACATACAGAACAAATAACAAGCAACTTGAATGACAGAACTGTAATTCCATCAAGGGGCTCACGTCCTGAGAAACCACAGAAATAAAGTGCTAAGAGGCCTGTGCGTTTGGTGGAGCTCTGCCCTGGAACTACAGTTCCATAACCTGGATTTCATTCATTTTTCATATTTAACACCCCCCCCCCCAGTTTCATAAATTGTGGAGCTGATGTCACGTTTGGAGGAGGGAAGAGGCAGAGAAGGGTGGGGAGTGGCACACGCTCCTCTCATCCACTTCTACCACAATCCAGGAAAAAATCAGATATTTCCTTCATATCGCCATGTCCCCCCAGTGTAACAGCAGACCAGAGAGTAAATACTGGATTCACGTTACCGATGGGGCGAGGGAAGCTTTACTGCGATTGCTGGGGGGGGGTTGAAGAGCTCCTTTTAATCTGACCCACCTGGGCTACGGATGGGTTATCCTGCATCCGTGGCTCTTTCAGAAGCTTATGCTATTTGCGCCGATTTACGAGGCTGCCGCACTCGCGCTCAATTGCAGATTATCGCAGTACATCGGCGGGCGGATTGGTGCGAGAAGACCAGCCTGGGCTCGGTTTCTGCTCCAAATCTTCCTCCTGGAAGGAAGAGAGAAGGAAATGAAACCCAAAGACTTGCAGGCTTACCCCTGTAGTAAGAGAGATGGGTTCCTGCTGATCCCAGAGGTAAAGCCCTAGCAGTTTCCCTGGAATAGTCAATTATCTGTTTCATTGCACAAGCCAATATCTTTTCTCAAAAAGATGTATTAGAGTGTTTAGCCATTCAAGTGATCCATCTGGCTGAGCGTTCCGAGATGCTCTTTAACTTGATTTATCAGGCCCGGAGCGGTGTCCTTGCTAGCTCCCGGGACTGTACGGGGACTGTCCGTGCGTCTGCTTCGTAGTCGCAGGGGCCCTCGACCTTCAGTTCCTCGCGGAACAGGGCCCGTGCCGTCCCACTTCTCAGTCAGGACAGCCTTATTGCACATTAGCGTGGGGCTGCAGCCTAATGGTGGGATTTAAAAATTGCCGTGGCGGATGAGGGCCGAGCGGCCACCAGATGCTTCCAAGGAAAATGCAAGAAAGCCCCCAGGCAGCAGATCCCTGATAAGAAACTGTCTTTTTCTCCAGCGGAATCTGCACCTAAATCCTAATGGAGTCTGGCTAAACCCCTGCAGCATGAGATTGTGTATTCCCTTCAAATCTCCTCGATTTATAAAATACCCATTACAGCTCCAGTATTCACGTTATCCCCATTTCCATCAGGTGTCACCTCCGACGCAGTCAAAACGCGGCACAGCTCGGTTACCGGGTGAGTCGCTTTTCTCTCGCACCCTCCGCCGCCGCGGAAGGTTGGGCAGGGCTACGAGACGCCCCTGGGAGAAGGCGGCTCAGCTCCCGTAAAACGGGGAATCGGGATTGCCGCGTATCTGGTCCCCGAGCCTCGGAGGGCAGAGCACCCCCCCCCGGGAAGGGGCTGGCTCCGTGTTTGGGACCAAAGAGGTGCTCGGCGTTGAAGGTAGGACCCAGCGCATTCCAGGGCGAATAACCCAGGAGCAGCTCGAAGGAGGCTGCGTGCCATGTTGACGTCCTCAAAGTGCGTTTCGAGGCAAAAAGATTTCCTGTAACGCAAGTAAAATAAATCGGTGGCGTAATATTTTAATTACTAAAAACTTCAGGCGGAATCCTACGTATTTTCTTCTGGGCTATCATCTAGCTTTACAGCATAAATTCTGTAAAGGTAAATTATTAAATTAAATTAAGCTTTGGTTCCTACTTACTGCTTTTTAAAACTGAAAATTGCTGCTTGGCATTGATTTATTCTCCCCCCTCCCCCCCCCTTTTTTTTTTAAGTGAGGTTTACAACAAAGTTTGAATAAGTATGAATGCATTTTGGAGCAAGTGGAATTATGTATTTAATATATCCAAACCAGATTGTCTGCTCAAACACTGGTCATTAAATGAACTGTCTGCAAGTGTGATTTACACTGCAACATGGTCATGAGGATGTCTGTGTGTATTTAATAACTGCACAGTAATAGCTTATTGGCAGGAGTGGTAATTCGATTTTGGAGTTTTATCTTATTTTTGAATTTCTGGACCATGAAATCCTGCTGTCTGACATACTTTTCCATTGCCTAATCTCCTGAGATTTGTGTGAAGAACAACAACTTTCCTCCTTACTGAAGATCTAGTGCCCTGCTGTGCATTTTTTTATTGCTAACCCCCCAGTGCAGTTATTCACATACACCCAACTCGAATTTATGGGCTCGGTATCACAATACCAACTGGAGTAATAGACCAAAATATTGACATTTAATGAGCTAAGACCTCCGGTCTTGGAGAAGATAAAATCTTCCAGTATTGCATAAGTGCAAAAATTTTCAAGGATCATTTTCTGCATAATCTGTTGTGTTCTGTATTTAACTTTCTGAGCTTTTCTATTGATTTAAAGTCAAAACTCTCTTATTTAATGTACTTAGGGAACTAAATCAGTAATTCTTATTCCACACGGAGACATGCAAGTGTGCTCTCCTCCTTATAGCTTGCACGTTTGGCAGGTTAGCACCTGAATCAACCCACGTTATACTGTACTTGCATTTTCTGAAGGCCTGGAGAAGAGGTTTTAGAACCAAATGTTGACATTCCTCCTCTGGAGCAATGTCCGGTGTCTGTGCATTGCGGCTCCGCTTCCCGCAGAGGTCGGTGCTCCCAGGGGCTCCCCGCGCCTCCGGCCGCAGGGTCCCCTGAGGGGACAGCCCTTGGGATGGCAAGGAGGACACAAGGCTTGCGGTGGCGGGATTTATTAAGGAGAAGGGGATCTTTCCCGTGGTCCCAAGGATCCTGTGGCTCACGTGTGGGGGGCTGACACGGTTACGGGGTAGGGAGGCTACATGCAGTCAGCCAGTATTGTCTGGTGGGGAATTATTATTAATTTGCTTTTGGTTTTTAATCATCTGCCTTTGCCATAGCTGTGGAGAATGATGTCTCGCAGCAAGTGCGGCTCCCGCCTTCCCGCCCTTTCTTTTCTTTCTCGTGAAAAATGCGCTGCACGGTTGAACAAAATATTTTGAGTACCCATAATCAAATATAATTTCACCTTCTGAATCAGTCAGCAGTGTAAAAGCTGTATAAAGGGCTCCAGGGGCCCAAATAATAGCAAACCCACCCTCTTACATGACAACACAGGCATCAGCTGTCATCTCCTCACGTCGCTAACGCAGGTTCCTTAATTCACTTATTATTTTAGTGCCTTTCTGCGTAGTCGAACACTATTGTCCCCATAAATACACGTCTGAATCAGCTAATTATTCATCCAGGATTAGAACTGAAATCCTCGCTTTAAGGCTAGCTCTACCCCTGAAATCATGTTATTTAAGATTTTAATTATTTTAAACCATATATAAGTTGTTTCCTTTAAGTGTTGGAGCCAATTAGTTGCCAAATATGGTTGGGCAGTGCAGATCTGATGAAAAAAAAAATTTTTTTTATTTTTTTTAAAAATTGGTATTAGGTAATTCCTGAACCTGTAACCAGCTTGATAGTCCAGAGGGAGGGTCACAAAGCAACTACTAGTGGGAAAGTAAGGTGATGCAGAAAGTCGACTAAACCAAGGTTCATTTATGGGGAATTACAGGTGGGAAAGAAAGTTTTACGATGTAGAGGCTTCCTCTACCCCTACAGCAGTGACAATCAAACCTAAGGGCCCAATACAAAGCCTTTGGAAATCAACAGATAACTTTTAGGTAATAGTGGATAATTCTGAAGTTTTATTTCTATTTAATGTTTGTTAGGAGGAAACAAACAGGAAAGTAAAGAAAACAAAATGGGAGAGGTTTGCGTCGGCTTTTTAAGCAAGAACCCATGCTGAGGGCCAGAACTGAGAGGGTCATTGGGAATATTTCAGCTGAAGAACTGTGAAGGAATTGTTGAGCCTGAAAAGTTTGAAAACTTTCTGAATAGGAAATCATGGCAAATAATTGTGATTTTCTTGTTGTCTTTTGATACTGTAAAATACTTTCATGTTGCTTTTTTGTTCAGATGTATTTAATGCTTCAGTTCATACTTAAACATTAATCCTCATTATATGTATTCGTAGCACATACATACATACGTGCTCTTGCTTTATGATCTTAAATTATCTTTTATTGTCTCAAGCTGAAGCACTTTAGCATTATTACAGCAAATCTTTTGTTTGTTTAAAGTAAATTATTTCTCCATTTTTATGTTGCCCGAAAGGTTGAAATAGAAGAAGGGTTTGTTACTCAACATGGCAGCATCTCATGCGAGAGGCTCCGACTTGGAGCAGCTCTGATGCTGTGTGAAAACAACAGCAAAGCAGGGATAGAAGATATTCCATGAACGTGTTTTAAAGTAGCTTTTGCCGCCCAGCCCTTCTTTCCTTGAAATCAGTGGTGGGCCACCCTGTGACTAGCGGGAGGCCAGCACCAAACAAATACCCCACTTGAAAATCCCATTTTAAAACCCAAAATGTTTATTGGAAGAGACAAGGTGTTTTTCAGAGCTGAGATAACTCATAATCATCACTTAAATGCAGTTTTCTTTTTTGCTTCCCCTCAAAAGGAGCTTCATTAACACTTGTACGTAGTTTAAGAGACATTAATATTCACCTTCCATTCTCTTGACAAAGTGTCTGGCTACAATGTGCAGGACCATATGCCGTTAGTGTAAACCCATGCACCATGCAGATTGCCTCCTATATCCAGTGTTCTTTTGATAACCAGAAAATTAGGCAAGAAAGGGAAGAAAATATAACTGGTGAGATTGGAGCAAAAGCAAGCTTGTGTATACGACTGCAAGAAGTGCAGGAGGCACTGGTGGCTTGGGTGGAATTTGGTGACCTCGCTGTAACTGTTCAAGGATTTTAAAGATTTCCTCTGAATTTTGTGAGGTTTTTTTAGTTAAAAGAGCTGGTAACAAGAGCCAAAGGGGTTGGTGAGTCTTAAGCTGCTCTCTGTGCTCATGGAGTTTTATCAGTCTTAGCTTCTTTCCTTTATATGTGTGTGTGTTTGTATCTTATCTGTATGCAATAATAGTGTCTAGCAGGGTAGATAACTGTTTGGTGCCTCTAAGTGTGTTATCTGTATGCTCAGAAGTTTTCTGTCAGGTAAGTGAATCCAAACTGCAGAAGCTTTGCAGAATTGATGCGAGCATTAGGAGAACCAGGAACCTGTCTGCATTACCTCATAGTGACTCCTTCTTTGAAGAGTTCTTGTCCTCTTAACTCTGGCTTTTACTGTTCTAATTGATATACCGTAGAGTTCAAAAGCATTAAGGCTATATGGCAGCACCCAAGACAGTGGTCAAAATCCCCCGGAGCCACCCCAGTAGCAGTGAACCCCGATTTGCAGAGTGTGCAATCTACAAAGCGTGCAGTGTTATCTGCCATCAAATCAAAATGCTTTGATTTACCAGCTCCTGGCAGTACAAAGCACAGAAGTGTTTCAGAGTTAAAAATGGGAAATAAAAGTGAAAATTCAGAAATGCGGTTTCCGGAGTGCCAGGAGAAGTGCTGACTTGCTTCGCCTTTTCAGGCTGTGGGCTAGTGCAGACGTGACATAGCAGAGGATTTCAATACTGCAGGAGCTTTGCATGCATGCAGCAAATGCTGTCCCAAAAAATACCATCCTGGTACCCCTTTCCCTTTTCCTCTTTTCCGTTTCCTTTTCCTTTCCCCTTCCTTTTCCCCTGTTTTCAAAGCCATGTGCATCAGAAAACATCTGGTGAAAGCAGCAACAGCTGCTCTTTGGGCTTGGAAAGCACCGGCTGCCCACAGAAGAAGGGGTGCTGTGGAGGGGACCGGGTGGCACTGAGGACTCCGCTCTACCTCTCCAAGATGAATTTTGGCATCCGAGGAGGAGGGGAAGGCCATCTGCACGAGGCTTAATCATACTAGTGTATGCTCAGCCGTGTCGGCTGTTTTATCTTGCCATTGCACTCTGTGTTCGCTTCTTCCCAGTGTCTCATCCAGTCCTTCAGAAATTGCTGAAATCATTCATTTGGTTCTCATCTTTGGGCTTTGTCCTGACTTTGTTGACGCTGCTGCAAAGCCTGGACCTGCTTCGGCATACGTTGAGCATACTAGGTACCCGGTCCCAGCTAACAGTCGATGTTTGCTAGAGCACACCTCTGGGTCCCTCCCACAGCCAGCCACCCTGCTGTTGGTCCCTAGTGATCATCGCGAATAGCACTTCCCTCTTCTTCTGGGATCCAGGCACAGACCTGGTTTGCTTTTTAACCGGTCACAAAATGAAACAAAGAAAAAAAAAAAAAATGCAGAGCAAAATAAACATAACCCTGAGATTTTTTGCTCTTGTGCTATTGATAAATGTGTTTTCTACTCATCCCTAAAAGGCTGTTGTACGTACTTAACGCTGTTGGTGCCATGCCATAACAAAACCCAAGTCATTCCTCCCCACTTCTCCATATCTCATCTCTTTAGGCCTCTCAAATGTTCTTATCTTAATGGAATTTTGCCTTACAATCCAGGAATTGTACCAGGGGGCTCTTGCATATCCTGGGCAATGCTTTAGTATGCATATTATAGCACTGCATTGTCATATGTTACTATAAATAGCTCTCACAAAGAGTCCATATTTCTGCCGAGATTTGCCTGTCAGCTCTTAACAATGGTAGTCGTTCACAATGGGAAAATAGAATACCAGCTCCATCAACCTTTGACAGACTAATAGGGGTTATTTGACTTTCAATTTTTCATTATCGGGTTTGGCAGCCACAATCGTCATGTTGAAAAATACAAACTGATCCGCACTCCAACGGGAGAAAACGCTCCCGGTCCTCCTTCAGCGGGTACACGAGTGCCTGCAATGCCGTGGTATGTGGCCACTGATAATACAGGACATAAAACCCGCTTGTAATGTAGTACAAGTTCAGAGATCCCAGTATTGGCCTTTGCTCCCCACCACACTTTTGGTAGATGGGGTAGAATGGAATGATCATGGGGTTGGGACTAGATGATCTTTAAGGTCCTTTCCAACCCAAACCATTCTATGATCTTGCATTGCTGCAAACCCCTCACGCCTGAGTCTGACAAAAGGATGCCACGGCTGCCATGAGGGCTATAAAGCACTTGTTCAGGACTGTAGCACTGAGCCGAGGCTCATCGCTGTCCTTTTGGCCATTGCAGCTCCTCGGAATGTCCCCTGTACTCACATTGTCACCGTCTGCTGCAGGATCTTGTAGAAATTACTTTTTGGGGGAAGTGACATTGTCACAAGGCGGCTGTTCTGGGCTGTGCAAAAGGTGAATCGCTCGATAAACATTTCAAATTTAGCTCAGGTTTGCCGCTGGCAAAAAATTCCACGTGAGAGTTGGAAACGCAAAGGCTTTTACTTTGTCTGTGATGTGAAAAGGCATCTTTTTACACCAGGATAATTGCCTTGGTGTAAAATCTGGCAGCAATAAAGGACAGTGATCTACTTGAGGTCACTGCTTTTACCACAAAGTAATTAGTCAAGACCAGCTTTATAGGCCCTTCACAGGACCCATACTGGCTATTTAGAAGGAGAAATAAAACATTAACCTTCTTCCTGGAGAAGATGTAGGCTGCATGTCACACGTTTCAGTAAGGTCCCCTGTGTGCACAGGTCAGCGCGGTGGGTGCCCGGGCCCTGTCAAGCAGTTGGTTGTCAAAGTTGAGTCGGAGTTTGGACAAGGAAATACATCATAAATAAGAGGTACCTTGCAGGTTTCGATCATCCAGATGAAAGGGGTTAAACTGGAATCGAACAACACGCGTAGTTGTCCCTGCAGAAGGCATGAAGTCTGACGTGCTTTGGTGATACCCAGAGCGCGGGTGCTCAGTGGCTTTTGAATATTGGACCAGGGCTCCCCTGGAGAGTCGCCTGCAAGGGCTCTCCAACCTCCTGCTGAATATCCGCTATCACAAAAGACAGTGCCATTCTAAAAATGGATTTTCAAGTAGTCGATGTTGCTCTAATTACTTAAGAATAAGTACCAGTAGTAGGTAAGTCTTCTAGTGTGAACCTCCATGTAACTCAGCAAAGCGAAGAGGGGGCTGCCCCGAGGACCTTGATCTATTATCCAAACCTGAATCCTAGTGGCTTTATATTTAAGGGCCATCCAACACATTTAAATATAAATGACTGCATGAATCTGTTAATTCAGGGCATAGTCTAGCACTGGCTTACCTTTATAAATTACAAGGGCTTACCCTTAAAAATCACAAGTTGCAGGAAAACCTGCTTTAATGGGAACCACAGTCTAAGATACTCAAGGGCCATCCTCCTCTACAGGCAGCAGTGGGGTAGCTTAGTCCCAAAGCTTAGAAATGGAAAATTTCTTTGTTTCCTTCTGACTCTGGCACAGCAGCTGCGGGGATTAATTGAACTCATGAAATCTATTGATTTTCTGTAGCTGTTATTAAAAAAAAAAAAAAAAGAAGGCACTTTTGCACCCCGTGAAAGGTATGACTATCACTAAATTGTGTGTAATAAAACCACAAGGCTCTGGTCTGCGGAGAAACCCAGCGTCTCATTAGTCTCCTAATTTTATTTTAGAGCACAGAGACTTTTATTATGTTGCTGAAACTTGTGACATAGTCCTGCTGTGCCATCAGCATCATCTCAAGGAAGAAACCTTGACAGTCCCCGCGTCTCTTTTGCAGATCAGCCAGAGAGGCTGACTTCTGGAGAAGCCACTCAGCCTCCCCAAAAGGAGGTTCTCGCTGCTGCAACTAAAAGCTGTTCAGCGTAAAGGCTCGTGCGTTCTGCACGATCAGATGTTGGAGGAATAAGTGCAACACGCACGTTATTGATCTGCATGTGAACTCCTGTGCGTGCATCAGGCAAAGGAATTTCATTTTAGAAGATTTGAAGTATTCCACTTGAGATAAGACATTAAGTTTTTTATTGCCAACTTCCCTGCTGATAGTTTAGTAACGGGAAAGCTCTTTTCACCCAAGCAACTCAGCGAAGTCCTTTTCACTCAGGCCTCGGAGAGTTTCCAAGGGCTGCGTGTGTTTACGACATTGAATAAGTTACCGCCACTAATAACAGGAATGAAACCAAACAACATGCTGTGTTTGGGGCTCGTTCTTCTTTATCAGTTCAGTTGGGAGATCTATAGCACTGCAAATAGATTGGTACACAAGCGTTGGTTTTTATTTTTAAGCGCACTTACATTTCTGTAAAACCCAAGTTGTATTTTAAGACCAGACCAAAATCCAAAGACAGCAATGTAATGTTCTTCATCTGAGGTTATCTATCTTAAAATATTTTGCTTATGTATATTGTCATCTTAAGTAGCACGTGGTGGTGGTGGCGACAACTTAGATGTTGCTTTAAGGCTGTCTTACTTATTTCGGTTATGAGGTTATGGATTGTGTCGCCTCTGCTAAACAATGTAGTTAAATAAACCTCATACCCTCTTCTCTATAAACTAACAATTTATCGAGTCCTTTATTAGTCATGTGCATGACGATATATAATGAGCAAATTCCATTCTGCCTTCTGCATTAACTAGAAGGGATTTTAGAGCATACCTTTTAAATTTGATTTCCCAGATCACCATATGCATATCATTTTTTGGTTTTTATGTTTTGGAGGAGTTTTTTGATAAGTAGTTGTTAGATAACTTAGCTAATGATTGGAAAGTGCTTTGCAAATGAAAAGTACAAAATACCTGGTGTGTGGTCATGACACGATTAACCCTTTAAAAACTACTTACACAACATGTGTCTCAGGCAGCAAGAAGAAAGGAGTCCACAGCCAGTCTGCGTGTTGTATGAAAAAACCAGTTCAGTCTTGCTTTAAAGTTTTCCAGTTTGTATCTCTATTGGCTTAGGTCAAAGGGTGCTGGTTTATTTCCTTTAATTAAATGTAAAGCTTAGGGAAGGCATATATACTTATTAAGATTAAAGCCATTTCTCTTTGTAGTTCTCTACAGACCGGAGTACAGGCTTATAGCTGTCATTACACAGAGTGAGAAGCGTGTGAGTATGCTGGGAGGAAGAAACAGACTTTGCTTATGTTTTAGCACTCCTGATGGAGTTTTGTGTGCATGCCTCTCCTTCAGAGGAAACATCAGCCTTTCAGGAATGCAGTAATTGGGGTCTCTTTTTAAACATTCCCTCTTTGAACTGTTTAAGCGTATGGAGCCTTTCCCGTTTTTCACTCTGCTGTTGGCAGCGGTGCCTTCGCAGTTTCAGAAGTTGCCCCTTTTCGAAGCATGGCAGGTCGTGTCGTAGTCAAGAAACATGGCAATGGTGTGCAATTGTCTTGATTAGATGGATACCAGAGAGTCAAAGGCTTAATGAGGTGCTCTGGTGCGTAATCATCATCGCTAATGGGTACTTGCTTAGAGTGCATTATTCAGCTAGGATATATTGCGTCCTGCGCTCTCTGGCTGTAAATAATATTTGCAACAGTGCACAATTTGTTGACCAGCTGAACGAGCTTTCAGTGAAAACCTTTAAAAATCATCTTTATTTCAAATAAGAGCTTGTGTCTTTCCCTATGGTACCAATGAGAGCCGCTTTCAGAAACTGTGGGCTGAATCATGGAATCATTTAGGTTGGAAAAGACCTTTAAGATCATCGAGTCCAACTGTCAACCACGCCCACTAAACCATGTCCTGAAGTGCCTTGTCTACGCGCTCTTTGAATACCTCCAGGGAACTGGTTTATTTTGCCACAACAAAATGACCCTGTGGTGCTTAACGGAGCCTGCATGAGGCTTGAATAGGTTCAGACTTGGGGCCGAGGGACAGGAGGAGGAGGACTGGGAAAAACTTTTTCAGGAAGGGGAACGTTGACCATATCATGTCGCTGATGAGGGAAAATGGATGTAGACAAGGGCAAGTCCTGCATTAGCACGGGACGGGGGCTGAGGGGAGCTTGTCTCAAGGAAGGAATTGTCTGTTGATGTCAGGACTCGGTGAACTCTTTGCACCAGCTCCCTGTGTCTTTGCTCCTTAGCTGACACCCCGTTCTTGTGGTCCTGCATGCCCAAAATGGTTTCTAATGACACAGGCCTTTAATTAAATTTCGGGCTGTGACTGTCCTTTGGCGGGGAGTCAGCCGTGCTGTTGTCCCTGTCCCCTCCCAGCAGCCTGGTCAGGTGGCAGCTCCAGAAGAGTGTCCAACTCTTCCTTTGCAATGGTGAGTTGGTTACAGAAAACACTGAGGCTGGTTGAGGTTTAATTACCATTAAATTAAGGCAGCAGTTATAGCTTTAAATTGCATATTCTAAATGAGAGGAGAGTGGGTGTTAAACTTAATGACCTGAAGGAAACACTTAAGGCCAGAGGTGTAGAAATGGGGATTGATCTAGAGACCCATGGTTTGTAAAGCCAGAAGGGACCAGTGTAATAATCTCTGTTGACCTCTTGAAGGCTACCCTGAATTAATCCAGCTGAGCTGGGGTGTATCCGTCAGAAAACATCCACTTGTGAAATACAGGTTTACAGTGTTAAAGAATGCGGCTTAACTCTCGATAAATCATTTCCAGTTGTTAATTACTTGCACTATTAAAAGCCAGCATCTCATTTCAAGTCAGAACTTGCCTAGCTTAATTCCCAACTACTGGATCGTGTTATAGCTCTGTTTATTTCATAAAGAGGCTTCAATTATTGAACGTCAGCGTCCCATGTAGGTATTAATAAGCTGTGATCAACTTGTGCCCTCTCCTTTCTTCTGATAAACTGAATAGATCGAGTTCCTTTCTTTTTGTACTTCACACATATTTATTATTGCTTTAATCATTATTGTGGCTGTTTCATGCAAGACCCATCACGGGGACAACACTGCTACGTTACTGTTGTGTTTGTACTAATTCACATTAACAGTGTGATAGAATCTTTTTATTCCTGTGTGGCTTTATTCTGCCAACACGGTCACGGAATGCATTAGTCCCTTTGCTACAATGGCAATGCCTGGTCATGATTTCCAAGTTTTTCTGTTTTTTAGCCCCTGGCTTCCGAAAATAGACTTCTCCAACCCGTAAAAGTGCCATATGTTCTTTGTTGCTAGGATTCAGTTTATCCTAATTCCTAATTAGGATTTAGGACTCATTCAATAGCTGTACTGTGGAGCACATAATATTTGCTTGTGTTGATCTTATCAGGTTGCTTTGAATCAATACCTTCTCCACTTCATTATTTACCATTCTCCTAATCTTTGTCAGTCAGTTGACATTTTTATCAAATAATGTTTTTGTATTTTCTTCTAGCTTGTTAATAAAAATGTTGTATAGCTGAGGGTCAATTACTCAGGGTCCTTGCAGGATCTCATTAGAGACACCCACCACTCCATGATTCCTGTGTGGAGTGACTGAAATGCAGTAAAATCAAATTAATTGATTAGTGAAGTGATATAGGAAATAGTGACAATTAGGAAGCTGCCACATTAGACAGTGCTGTGATGGTAGAATTCAATGACAAACCATTTAGTGGCATCATCTTTAAAAGAATTTTGACTATCTCAATAGAGAAAATAATCTCTTGTTATAATCCAGTTGTTCTGGCCTGTGAGTTTTTAGGGCAAAATTTTTATATTGGAAGAAGCTTCAGTATCGACATGGCTATGATTTTTAAAAGGTTGTGGTTCATTCCAGTTTCTTTTCTTTTTGGCCTTGTTTTTTCCTTGAGGAGTCAATATGTATTCACCTGCATTGGCAGAGCCATGCTGACAATAGAAGGGTTACATAAATAGCTGGTGCGTTCCAATATACCTTCTTTTTCTATAGTAGTTTGCATTGTTATTTAAGCAGTGGGTGAGGATGGTGAGTTACCTTGCTAGAAATGGAGGTTTCTGAGTGTTAGGTTAAACAACAGCCGGACAGACATCGTAGGGGAGAAGCTCAGCACATGCTGTTGGCTGGTTGTTGAGTTTAGGGTGACATACAGTACTCTCTTCCAGCGTTAATGTGGAAACAAGAGCCTCGCCTTTTATCTTTCGAGTAACCGAAGAAACAGGTTTAAAGCAGAGAGTCTTCCTTCCTCCATCCTTGCCTGCCCAGGCAATGCGACCACACTCCTCCTTCTGTAGCCGGTCTGTGCTCCCACCCCAGTTCAGGTCCCTTTTTGCGTTCGGGCTCAGAGGACCCCCCCGCTCAGCCGCCCGTGCCCGCTCCTCTCCTGCGTGCCAGGACCGGCCGTTCTCGTTCCCTGCTGTAGCACGGGCAACCACGTCCCTTGGGAAGTCCCTTCATTGCTTTGTGGGTTGGGGCTTAGCTCCGTTACAAAATTCCCCCCCAGTCAGCCTGCTGGGCTGAATCTCCAGTGGAGAAACAGCGAAGGAGGTATTCTGCCGAAGCAGCTATTCAAATAAATATAAGCACAGCTGATGGGCAGGGTGTTGTCAACCTCATTGCATTTACATCAGAAACTTTGCCTATTTTAGTAATGTAGATTATGGGATGTGATTTTTCACGCTCTGTAATATCAAGCCAAACCCTACCAACAAAGCTTTGTTGCCTCAAGACTAATGAGGTTGTAAAACTCTATCCATAAAATCAGAATAATAGTATTCCCTTGCATCACAAGATTGCTGTGAGTACATATGTATATTCTGCACTCACATGACCTAATGTTATGTGCTACACAGAGAACAAAACCTCATTTATTAATGCGAAGGACAAGTATCTATAGTGTACAAGGTTACAGTTAAAATCCCAAGGTTTTCCACCTACATCTTGCTATGTAAATAGAGAGGAACACCGATACGGTTCATTTTATGCAGTGAATAATATAACACCAGTTATTGCTGAAATCTTTATTTGTCCTTTCATGTAGTTATCTGCTATGGTTTCTTTCCTATGTTCTCATTTGTTTAATTAAATTACATTTGGTCTTCTTGGAGTCCTTTCTGTCCCTACTTGTTGTGGACATTTATTAATAGTGTCACTTGGTTGATAGTCTGTTAATTTTAATCTCATCTGAATTTGATTATCTTTATCTATTTACACTTCAGAGACTTTTCCCTGAATTCAGAAGGACCTGCTCTTTCTTCCCACCGTTATGCAAGGCAAGTAAGTTGTCATGTGTACTCTGCGTAGGTGCTTTAATGGCACTAATTAATCAAGCAGCAGCGCAACAGAGGAAGAAAAACATTACAAATGAGTGCAGCCAATTTATATGCAGAGGACCATGACTGACCCGTACTGGTAGTCTGAAGGGACCCTCCTTACTCCGGCATTACCCATCAAGCAAAATCGGAGTGCTGCAGGAGCAAGGCAAATAAGATCACTGACAAACGATTAGCGACTCTTCCTTGGCACCCATCCCTTTTGCTTTAGGTCAGGTTAGGTTTTAACGCACTAATCTCTAGTGCTTTGGGTTTCTGAAATCCTGTGATAGCACAGTGTAAGTACTTCAAGAAACCCAGTCACTTCTGGACACGTTCAGTGCAGTTCAGCGTAACAGCATCATGTCAATGTTTAAATGAGTTTTGTCAGCTCTCAGGTGTCTCGCCTTTTTCTCAGGGCGTCAGGTCTCGATCTCTCACCTTGCCCTGCTTTTAAGTTTCTAGTGCTTAGGGTTGATGGAGGAAAACTTTAAAAATGTGAACTTGAAATAGTCAAAAACCTCTCTGGAAAACAGGAGATAAGTGTAAATATAAACACTCAAATGCCTGAATTGTTAATTCCATTATCTTAGATCGTCCTCAGAAGGGCCGAGAAGGGGTTGGGGGGAGCCCGGGAGAGCCCTCCCAGGAAGGCGGCAGTGGGTGGCTGAGCGAGCTGCCCACCCGCGAGCTTACAGCCTCACTCGGAGGGAGGGCTGGACTGGGAGCGGGAGAGGAGACTTCTCGGGGACCTGCCTCTTTTGGACACTGGTGAGTGCTCCCAGGAGCAACTAGAAGTTTGTCAGGGTGGGGAAGTGGAGCAGAGGATGGTTGCATTTAGTTTGTCTGGAATTTGCTTGAGGGTAGGCTTTGGTAGGCAGGACCTCTCGCACAAGATGGGGAAGATCCTCTTGGGTTTCTGATGCCCTAAGCGCTTTGGCCGCCAGGGAACACAAGAGAGAGCGACGGACACTGTCTTTAGCTGGTTTTGAACAAATACAGTCACGTCTCCTTGTTTGTCCATTTTTAATAGAAATGGTGCAGGCGGTGGACTCAAGGCAGGACATGTCTAATGAGGGCAGAGCCTCACGTGCAGGAGGGAGATAGGACACAAGGCGCGTGTGTCTGTTTGCTGGTTGTGTTGAGTGGCTTTTTGCCCTAGTAATTTCAGTTATGTTAAAATTCAGTATTGGTTCCCCTTGATCTGTATCAGGAAGTGAAATACCTCATTCTTAGCTCCAGAGTCATCTGTAGGGCTTAGGAGTTCAAGTACCTCATAGCCCAAAGTATTGTTGTCCAATGAATAAAAGTGTTACTTTACATTGCACCAGTGAAAAGTCAGAAGAAAACAGATCTCTATACCCCTGTCTATTCAAAGGCATAATGTGTAATTAATAAGAAATGCCGTTGCCAATTGTCTCCTTTCTCTCTCGCAAAGGAAGCATGGGGCAAGGATCACACACAATCACCTTTCCTCATTTTATCTAATGAGGGTGAAATTCCACTGTCAGGCATATTTTCCAGTTTAAGTCATGACGTACAGCAGATTGTTATGCATGATTATAAAGCCTAATAAATTTCTCACCTCTCATTTTTCCTGGCTGGTGGAAGTCAGGGATTAAATGCAGTCCCGATGGGTGGTAAGGTGAGGTGGAAGGCTGCAGGCAAAGCTCACGGCACGGGACTGCATTTCCCCCTTAACCTCTGTGTCAGCGGTATGTCGCTTGGGTCAGCTAACGTGGTGGAGGCAGTATCTATTTCCCATTTTCCCTACCAGTTTGGGAGCTTACAAGCCAGGAGCCTGTGGGTCGATACACTGAGCCTGGCTTGTCGGCCTGAGCCAGAGAGACTGGGACTTGCTAGTGCCACAGGAGTGGGAAATTAAGAGCTCGTGTAATGGTCGTTCAAGTGAATTTGGTTTGCTAAATGTAAGAGGAGGTTCTTTGGTCACTTTGTTCCATCGTTAGTTCTGATTTCACATAGGCAGTTGATAATCCGTTGAACGATATAATGTCTGTTTGGGTTATCTTGAGTACGTGGTATTGCCTTAGGCAGGGCCATGGTGCTCTTCTAAAATTAATATGAAATGAATTCTGATCGCAAAATGGATGAATTAAGATTTGTGAGTGCTCTATTAGCTGGCTTCTCCTTGAGTGGTGTAATCCATACTGATGTTGGCTTTCATCATACAGAACAAAAGCTTTTGTAGTTTTCATATTCATTTTCTTACAGCAACAGTCTATCTTCGTTCAGTGCTCCACACTCCCTGTGACTACTTTTTTGCTCATGAGAAGGCAGCGCGTGGTAGGAGATGTTTAACAGAGTGATGATCAGAGGGTGAGCCTGGAAATATTAGAGAGACTGTTCCATGATGAGGTTAGGAAGGGAGAATAGTAAGAAAAAAATATTGTGGTCTTTAGATAGCTTTAACTATTTCAAAGGTACTTGAGAGGGTTTGGCTCCTTTTAACTTCTTGGCGTTGTGGAAATGCTAATTGAGTATTTCAGAGGGTGACTAATAAGTTTCTGGACTATAATATGTTGTTAAATTGCTTATCTTTGCTAAACATAGAAATCCATAATGCTAACAAGGGACAGACTACAGCTGCTATTTATTTCTACAAAGTTCTCAACATGGACAAGTGGCTTTCGCGGTACCTATGAGAAGACTGGCTTGGCTCAGCTCAGCGCCGTCAGATTGTTTCTCTCAAGGGAACTGTCGGTGAGACAGGCATTTTCCATTATTGCTTTCCTAGTGTTAAATTTGATTTGTTCTCTTACCTAGTTCTTGCTACAGAGACTAATCATGCCCTGATTTACTTCCCTTTTTTTTTTGGTTACACAACCATTTGGAAAGAATACTCCGAATGATCTATTCAGCTTCAGACCGGCACAACTGCGCTAAAAGGCTGAAGTCATTTAAACTGCTTTTTTATCTCCTTCTTCTCTCTCTCTTTCTCTTCAGGTTACTTAAAACATCAGCAAGAAAAATACTGCTGCACCAGTAATTACTGGAAATAGTAGTTCTATTTAAATAAATATATGCATCATACTAGGCATTGATTTTCAAGAACTGTGTAAAACAAATCCATTGTAGATGGAAAAATGAGGGCGCAAAGTGGTACAATGGCAGAACTGGGGTACAGCTGGGTGCAAAGACTGGGTCCTTTGGGTCAACAACTGAACTGGAAATGCAGTCAGAGGGAAAATTGTGGGAATGAAATGGAATCTGTGTTGTAATAAAATGTACTATGCAGTATACATCATGAAAAAAACATACCACTAACAAGTCAAACCACCCATACTTATGGCTAATACTGACAAGCAGGAACTTGCTATTAGAATAATTTGAATGACCGCAGTGGAATAAGGTCACTCTTCCCATAACTTCCTTGATTCTTTGTAATTGTATGGTATATGTGATTTTCTGAAATATAATTCCTTATCCCTACATACAAATTTCTTAAAATTATCCTCCCTTACCATTTTCTGTCTTTATTAGTTCGTATCGGTTTCTGGTCACTTTAATGTTTTTCTGTACCGACACAATGTTTTCTTGCGGAGACGTGTTTTTACCCGAACCACATATTTTTGAAAGATCCTGCATGTCTGAGATTCCACCTAGTTAAAACCATGAGTGCTGCTGAAATTGTTAAAATATAAATTCACAAACATTGATGTCCTAAATGCATTTTGCACAGCCTTTATCATGGGTCTTTTTTGTTGTGAAGGGCACAGGATGGAACAGAGTAAGGTTTAAAGCAAACCATGAAATGGTAACATCATTAACAAAGGAAGCCTGTTAATTGATAGGTTTGAGAGGGAGTAGCTATTTTGGTTCACTGATCCCTATAGATTTATTGGCAAATGCAATCTAATCATTGCTTGCAGTGAAGTTCCAAAAGTAAAAAAAAAAAAAAAAAGCTAAGCAGCTTTTCAGAGCTCAACTTTATTTTAATAGGTTAGACTGGTGCAAACCTGCATGATAGTGTTTCAGATGAAAGGACTTAGACCTAACAAGACTCCTTTCTGTCAAACTAGAAAGGACATGAACTATTATTTTTGACACAGAGGGGAAGTAATCAAATATTTAGGTCTTTTGTTTTCATTAACAAGAACAGGAGGATAAAAAATAGATACCAGAATATTCCTTTTGATTTGCTTCAAGAGTAAGTGAGGCATAGCTATTCATTCTTCTTCATTTTCTTTAAAAGATGAAAATCAGGAGTAGTGCTGTCCTCCCAGAGTGCGCTCCAGTTTGTTACGGTAGGAGCATTTTCTCTGTCAGCTTAAAGTGTCCATACAGAGCACTTTGTCTCTCTCTGTCTCTCTTTTATTTATATGAATGGTTTTTCAGCAGAAATAAGTGCTTAAGTGCTAACTTTTTTTCCCTTGAAGATATGATGAACTGCGTGTCAGTGTATACAGACAATGGATGAAAACCAAACAGAATTTGTTTCAGAGGTATTTTCATTTACACATTCTCAGCCCTTGATGTGAAAGTGCCTTTAAAAATGCTGTAGACACACCAGCTTTTGTACTCTAAATGAAGACTGAAATTCTTTGCTTTCCACGAGAGTCATTCAGTAGGGTGAAACTTAGCAGTTATACATTGATCCCTCTACAGGAGAGTGTTTTATAAAGATATCCTGATCCCGATCTTAGAGGTGGAGAAACAGAGACAGGCAATGAGATTTTTGCAGGGCAACATACCAGAGGGCAACGGCAAATCCAGGAGCATACCCCAGGTCTCCTGAGTCACAAATGAGAGATGGTTAAATTCTTTACACAGCAGAGTCTGGACTGTAATGTAAGAATTTATTCAGGTACTGCTGGGACGCGTATTGCAATATAATAATCATTTGAATGGACAATTGTCCCACAGGATGTCACTGAACGATCCTAAAGTGTGGTTTGTCTGCTCGGCAAAGAAACTGTAAATGCAGTCTTTTTTTTTTTATTCCTTTTGTTTTGAAGACCTTTTTAACTGGAGAAATCATCCTTATGATGTCAACAGGGAAAGATTAACCCAGTGCGTTCTTTCTGAAGGTGAAAAAACATTGAAAATTGCCTTAAGAAAATTACATACTATGTCCTGTTAAAAAGCCATTAATGTCTAAGACGTTGGGGAAAAAAAGGCATTGAAATTTCAAATATATTGGACAGTTTTTTCTCTGGCATTTAAAGGAACGAGTGTATGCTAATTATTTCCTTACTCAGATTAGCTTTTGTAGGTTTGGTCCAATACTTCTTCATTTTGTGAAAATTAAGCATTGCAGAAACATAACACTTTTTTCTTTCTGCAAGATATCCTGGACAATTTCTCATGAACAGAGAATTCAGTAGCTTACAAGTCATGTAATTAGAGGATTAAAATCTAAGTGTAAAAGGAATTCTGAGACTCAGGTAACAGCTGGAATGAGCAGGTTTTCTTTGCAATGTCTGTAGGAGGTTGTCAGAATTAGGATCCATCTTACTAAAGAAAGGTGTAAATCCTGGAGCCAAGGATTTTTCCTTCTGCATGCTAGTGGAGAGGACTGCTTTGATTTAAATCTTGGTTATGTGAATGTTGCAGGGGAAGAAAGTTTCTAATAGATCCAAAGTGTATTTCATATATGGCTTTGTGATTCGTATCAACACTCTGACTTGCACTTGGAAGCAAATCGGATTCACTGCATTAAAAGACTGGCCAGAACAGCCCATTAATGGTTAGGAAAAACTGGACTATCTAGTAGCAGTTTTAAATCTACTATCCATGGGAATGGGTGGGAGAAACCTTGGAATAAATTGTATTTTAAATGTCTGCCACTGATGTTATTTTTTGATAAGCTGACCTTCATGCTAAGAAATGATGGAAGATTGGCAGTCCTTTGCTTTCTCTCGGACTGAAACAAATAGCACCAAGATAGAGGTTGCTGCATTTGAAATGTATTTGACAACAAAGTTGATGAATACATTTTTTTCTTTTAGTTCTGTAACCTGGCATCATGAAAAACATGCTTCCCCGTGTGAGGAGAAACAGCCTTTTGAGAACTAGGAGCATGTAAGAATGAAGGATCAGATGTGCTGTTCCTTGGACTGGATTTACCAGGTTGCATCTTCACTGACCCTCTTGCCACTGGAGCAAGAAAACCTAACCAGCTGCCAGCAGTTCACTTCCATTGCTTTAAAAGCTACTGCCCCCAGCTGACATGCACTGACTGATGGTGTGTGTCCTTCTAGTCCTCCGCAAAGCCAAGTGAAACAGCTCAGCTTAACCGGCCGCTGGGCTGAAGTCTGTTATAGTGCACATCGTGGTAGAGAAGGAGCCTGAGTACCACTGCCTCTTCGATTGCTTCCTCTGGAGGAGGCAGTAACTTAAACTGCTCTAACTGTAGCTCATGCCTTTAGGCAGGTCTCTGTCTAGACCCATAATTGTTACGGACGTGATTCTAGTCTTCAAACCCTTCTCTGCACGAGCCGCAGTAAAAGAAGATGCGTGAGAATAATGATCTACTTGTGTACATAGCCAAATTCTTCCTTTAATTGTGTTAGTACAACCCATTTACTGAGTGCAGGAAATGCAGGGTGAGCTCTGCCCCAGCACATTTTGATATGGGCTGCTGATTAGCCCACAATACATATTTTGCTTTACCACCAATAGGACCTTAACCTCACTTAAAAAGAATAATGACAAAACAGCCCAATTATCTGTTCCCAGAGAAAAAGTCCATTACCGAGGGGGAAACAAAATTACACTTTCTGTTCAAACAGCCCAGTTCTCTATTACATTTGCATTAAAAAAGGGTCTGAGATTAGGTTGCCTTTGTGTTAGGCACCGTAGATCACGTAACAAGAAATAGGTCCTGGCCCAAAGAGGTTACAGTGTAAATTAGACAGAAATGGAGAGAAAGGCAGTGGCTTTTTTTCCTTTCCTAAGGGCAAATGAGGCACAGAATGTGTTACATAGCAGAAGTGCACAGTTAACTGTGAATGACCTAGAAAAGTCCAGATATATGTATGCTACTGCCAAAAGGTGAGGCACGTAGTGATCTGGTTATTTCACTTCTGGAATTGAGACTCTGGGACACTCAGGTGACGTGCAGACATAAGCACTCGTTTGAAGCTTGCTTGGGTTTCTATGTGAAGGTAGCGTTTTAAAAAGCATCAAAACAGATTGTGGCACCTGGAGTGTTTCTTCTGCCTCTGTTTCCCTTACCGGGAAGCACAGAGCCCCAAAGCCTCGGGGCCGCTGGTCGTGAGTTAGGTACCCGTGCATCGCTGTCCCTGCCGCAGAGAGAAGTATGTGCCAGGTAGGACTCAAGGCAGTGCGCAGTGGGAATCCTGATTCCTGAGCAAACCAGCAAATGAGCTATTGGGAAAAAAGAGCATCGAAGGTTAAAACATTTTAGTGTCAATAAATCAATTTTTTTCCCTGAAAATCTGTTTTGTCAGAAATTTGCTGATGAACGCCGCTAGAAGCCAAGCTCTGTCTCTGTCCATCAAGGGAATTTCCTAAGGGGTAGGCAGTGGAGTGAAGGTAGGAAGAAGCCAAGGATGGCTTTGGCCTCCCGGCTGTGTCCTGCTCCCCCTGCTAGGATGCTCTCTGGGTCCCCTCGTGGCAGGCAGTGGGCCCCAACGCAAAGCGGAGCTGCCTTCAGCTCCTGGTCTTGCCCTCTGCACCCCTGGTTTGCCTTCTGCTGAGTGGGTGAAGCTGAGAAATAGTAGTTTGTGCTAAACCAACAGCACTGATTCTTTCTTTCTTCTTTCCCCATGCCCACCCCTCTTCTCTCCCCTTTTCTCCCCTTTCTGTGTTCTGGCTGGATTTCCACGCCTTACATCAGCTTTGTGTTGCTGGGAGGATAATACAGCCCTGAAGTAATCCTTCATTTCAACACCTCCATATCTTTGTCTATAATTTGAGGTCATTTTTCTGACCTGCAAGAATGAATTCTGAATCTTCAGTGAATCTCACTTTTTACTTAAAATACAGTTGTTGGCCATGTCTTTTCTTTTTGACTGTCTTCTTTCTCTTGGAAAATCCATGGGTAGAATCCTGACTTCTATGAATTTATTGGCAAACAGGCCAACAACTCACCTCACATGTTTGGTGAGAGACCTTGCACAACTGCTACAGGAAGAACTGCCCTTAAACAAGAGCTCTGAAGAGTCTGGAGCACAGCCAAATGGGGAAACAAGGTTGTTACTGACATGATTTTAATCATGATAGACAATTAGCAAAGCTTAATTATATTGAGAAAGAAAATCAGAGCAAGTGGCAGTAATGAATTTTCCTAGTAAATCTCTTGTGCATCAAAATAAAACTAGCTGGCCTATAAATACAATGAAATTAGAAGAGGTGTTTGCCCATATGGCTTAGCTCTGTGCTGCTTGGTCTGTGAGTGTGACTCTCCTACATGTCCCTTCTGAAATATCTTTCTCTCATGCAGTAAAAATCCTAGGAACAGTATTGCATTTTAGCTATTTAGATGACATCCAGTGTCAATAAGTGGCAAGAGGAGGCTTTTTTTTTTTTTTTTTCTGTAGCTGAATTTGGTAGTATTAGACATTAATAGGCTTATAGAATCAAGGATTTTTAAAATACTGCCGTTAGCTAAAATAAATATTATTTAGAACTTAGTAAGTGGGTTATTTTTTAATATTGTGAGAGTCTTGAATATTTCCAGAGGAATTTCTGGCTAAAATAAAAATACTAAATTGAGTACTCGCAGCGTTAGAAGATTTCAGAGAGGATTTCTCATGTCTAGGTTTGTAGCCTATAGGTCTGATAGTTGGTGGAGAGTGAGAGCATCTGCCTTAAATCAAGAGTGCTATTTAATGCATTAAACCTTTTAATAGTGCCATAGTAATGGAGCTTATAAAACGAAGAAGCTTCTGGTGAAAGCAAAGAAACCCCTGTGAGTAGTTTTATGTTAGAAGTCTTTAAACGAAAACTGTGCTCTATGGAGGTGTGAGCGGTTCTTTCTCTTACTTGTTTTAAAGGCAAGGAGACCAAAACGTATCTCACTGGCCAAAGACAGGCAGGTAGGTCGCAGTTCCCATGAGTGGTGCTGGGAGCCCGGAGTGACCTTGAGGAATTCGAATCTCCTCATCTAGATTTGCGTGATGGCAGATGACTGAGGACAGAGCTTGTCTCCGCTTGTTGCACTGCAGTATGAAAACTGGAGGCTTCTGGTCCAGCGATTTATTTGAGTCTGGGTAGCCTGAATGCATCTCATGTAAGGACCCATCTGTTCCATGGGTGGCAGTGCTGTGTTAAAGTTGTGAGCCGTATCAATTCGCTCCACTTGCACAAATGAGGGTTGCTATTTTGCAAGTATTTACATATGTGCAGAACTGCGATTTCAGTGGGATTAATCGAAGGATGAAGTTCAATGGGGTGCGCTCGCAGCATCTACGCCCCAAGCTCTCTCTTCTGCTCTCTCGTTTGTGAATCACGGTTCTCCTGGCTGAAAGATGAGATGAGATGAGATGTCTGTCACTGCCGTGCTAATTCGCAGGGCTCCGCATGCTCCTCGGCAGTTTGCAACACAGCTGGATGCATAGAAGAGGGGTGTGTTGGTCCCAACTGGCATCCAGCATGAACACACCTGAACCGGGATCACACTTCCCTGTGTTTTGGGAATTCTCTTCGTGTTGGTGTCCCCAGGGAGGGTACCGAGTGCTCAACTTGGTTGAAACCAGAGAAGAAGCAGGAAAGTCTGTATTTTTCTGGCAGTCGTGAGGATGTGCTGGGTTGCTTTACCGCTTCAAATTGGCTTTTCTGTTAAACTCAGATACGGATCTCCATGGCAAGTCACCTGCGATAAGGTCAGCACAAATTTAGATTGAGCTCAGATATTCAAATCTGAGAAATTTCACATCTGGGGCTTTACTGTGGAACTCTACTCAATTTGGCTTTTTCATTCTCATCACCAGACTATCTAAGCAGATGGGAGTGAGGGGCTGCTCATGCTGCCCTTTGTAACAGAGATCCTAATTTTGACTGGCAAATCATATTTCCCCAAATAGAGGAGAAAACCTGAGAGAGCGTCTCTTTCCAAACCATTTGCAAAACCCAATTAACTCACTGGAATAATCTCGTAACTATTCTTGTTAGATGCTCCAGTGCCTAAGCAAGGATAGAGAGCAGGATTCTTGTTTTTGTGGAAAGGCTGCTGTGTGAGTAGTGACAAACAAGTTCTTGCCTGTGGAAAAATCTTTTACAACTGAAAGAAAAATGTTTTAGCATTTCAAATAGCTAATGCTCTGAGATCAAGTGAAGTTCTTTGCTTTAGGAAGTGAAATGAATCTGTTTGACGGGATATTTTATTAATCGGTTTTAAGTTTTAGCAGTTTAGTTTTACATTTCCATTAATATTGTAGTATCATAGGAATTTGAGATAATGTTATTGGGATTATTACATGCAAGTCACTAATAGCAGAGAAGATGTAAAAATTCATTACCATCATTGAATTTTAGAGCGAAGTTAAGTCAACCTAGTTATGTGTGATTTGTGCGTAGAACTATCTAAGCTGAAATAGCTCAAAGCCTTTCATCTGCATTTTGTTGTGTTACTGAGCCAGCGGGATTTCAGTTGTGACAGTGTTTGGACAGCTTCTGCTCTGTCTTACACCACGGTAAATCCTGTGGAGCTACCTCAGATCGAAAATGGACTGGAAGCTAATTTGTCATATGCAATGTGTTACAAATATTTTCCATCTGTAGTTAAGAACACAGAGAAAATTAACAAAGTCCCATTTTTACTATTTGCTTAAGGCAAAATCATGTAATTAGTAGAGGGATAGGCTGATATGCAAAAAGGGGCAGCTTGGGTTGCTGTCTTTTTTGCAGTCCCTGTTCAAGGGTCAAAGTTCTGGAACCAGAATTAATGCTGGAATGATGAAAGAAATAAAGGGGAAAATATGTATACAGCTCTGTACATCATCCTTAGCTGGACTGTTACAGCTTCATTGACTTCTGTGAAGCTATGCCACTATTTCACCAGGTGAACAATTATACATCAGGGTCTACTAAAAGCACACAAATATCTGGGATAGCACCTAATAAAGTCATCATTTGCTCTGGTTGCTGAATTTAGCCCCTCTGAATTAAGTTATTGCATGGGCACCAATTCTCCTTCTTTCTATTAAGTTTCCTCACTGATATAAAGCTGGATTATAAAATTGCAAAGAAAACATTTACTCACTGGGAAGTGTGCACCCCGGTCCAGCCATTGTGCAAGTGGTGAAGTGGATTTTTCCTCTATAGCTCCAACGATATGAGCAATTGAAAGCAAGATCTTTATATATGCTGTCTTTTAACTGCTAGACTAATGTATCTGTGGTGAGTGTCTGCCTCCAGCTGACTTTGGGGAGTGGGAAAAATTTTCATGTATGGCTTTTGAAAATGAGGTGAAGGCGGGGAGGGGGGAGGTTTTGTTTGTTTGTTTTTGTAATAAGAAGTACCCTAAAGTATTTGTGACCTTTTCTTTGTAGATTCTAGTCCTTTGTGCTTTGGACTACACACTTAAGAGCTAGTCACTGATTTTGAATGCCTAAATCAAGCTTTTTATTAGCTTCTTTTCTACAAAATGGGATAACAGGTTCTCGTCTATGGAGGTTAATAAACACTTGTGGAAAGCTTGTATTCCATAATGCTGAGTGCCTGGAACAGTCTATAAAGAAATGAGCAATCTCTCTCTTCAGAGACGATCTTGAATGGCGTACAGTAAATACAGAGTGGGATTACACAGTGGCCGGGCAGATGAAGTACTCTTGCATAGCTGCTTGCTGCATGAGCAACCCTCATGGCCTCTCCTTGTGTTACCAGCCTGCAACAAAGAAATAAAAAGCTGTGTTGAGCAGCCACACAGAGCAGGGCTGAATTGAAAATGTGTTGGAAAGATGTTCCCGAAGGTCTCGGTTCTAATGCAGTGTGAGAGCTGCAGCTCTGGGTCTGGGCTGAACCTGTATTTCCCTTCTCCCTTTTGGCTGCTCTGTGGACAAGAGACTATTTCAGGTTTTTGCATGAGGTTTTGTTTCCTTTTCCTAGTTACTGTGTGGAAGACCAAAGAGCAAGGGAATGCATGCAGTTGTTTACTAACCTGGATTTACGGAAGTGCACATAGGAGGAAAAAAACCTGTACTACTTACACATGTTTAAATTAACCCAGATTCCTGTAGTAGAACCAAATGGAAGAAGTGAGTGATCAAATGCAGAGCTGTGCCAGCAGATCGGCATGGATAGCACCCCTGGTGACAGAGGAAGGACTGACATGGGTGCAGCAACACAACTCTGCTTCTCTCAGAATCGTGTAGTCAAGGCAAAAGCGACAGAAGTGTTTCTACAAGTTTATAATAGTAGATTGTGTGCAAAGCATTACAGCAGTCTGCATTGAGAGGTCTTCTTTTCAACAAACCTTTCATTTTGGGACAGAAGGCAGACTTCTGCTTGTATCTGTAGTAGTTAAGGAAATGAATGCAAAAGCATCCTTGCATTTAAAGGAAGATCAGTGGTGGGTGAAAGCAATGGAACATTTATTCTTTTATGCTGTTTTTGTCAATGGCTAGTAACTCTAATTCAGATACAAGAAACTTACTGTGAAATACTATACCTGTGTCAGACTCCTGTCAGCTTATGGTTAGCACCTCAGGTTTTCCATTTTTAGGAAAGAAAAGAACCATAGCAAACCTAAGAACAGTAGCAAATCTGTATTATCCTACTATGCTTTAATGTTTAGCAGGGGCTGGGGAAAAGGGTTCCATGGGTTAATTATACATTGCACAAAAAGGGAATTTCCTTTTAACAGGTTTTTTTTTCTGAATTCCACAGAACTTATTAAATAAATGGCTATATGCCTGCATTGTACCATTCCTTTCCTGCCCTCTCGTTTCCTCTCTAAACTAAACAGGCTCAATAATACAAGCTCAGCCTTTTGAGAGCACTCTTTGTGCCACTAACCACATAAAACAAGCATATGCTCTCCCAGGAGTCACAGGGCAGAGATGCCACTAAGTATTATCACCTCCTGGGAACCATTTTGGGGCAGAGCGCACCCGTGGATGGCTTGTGCTGGCTCGTGTCAGTGCCTGCCCGGGCGTCTGGTCACCGTGTCCCTCTGCATGATGTAGACGTGCCTTTCACCCACCTCTGTGGGTGCGTTTCCCCATTGTGCTGCTTCTGGTCTGTCCAAATAAACCTGAGTTCATACAAACTGTAACTGGGTTCACCCACGGCGGGTGGTGTGGGCATTACTCACGTGGGTCACAGCTCCTGGCGCGACGTGCCTGCCAGATCAGTCCTGCAAGCTGTAAAACTGGACAACTTATTTTTAGCATATTCCCAGCCTAACTTCTCAGTAAAGCACTTTGAGTTAATGACTTCAGCACATTTGATGATGGTTCATTTTGAAAGATGTCATTTTAAGAATTTCTGGAAGTTTCAGAACTGCCCTGTGGGAGATCTGTTCCATGCCAAAATGTCATTTCAGATTCTAAACTACATACTCCCTCATACTTTCACTTTATAAATGTTTCACAGCACCTGCATTTTTTATCATTGCACTTTTATGTGACCTATGAGTTCCTTGTAGCTAACCTACAAGGCCTGTCTGAGGGAAGTATGTAATATATTTTTTTAAATTGGCTTTTTCCTCTGTCAGAAGGTAAAGCCACCACCCAATTACTTCTTCCTTGTGCATAGATATTTGTATTAATATTTTAACAAATGCAATGTTTATAGTGTCACTCATAGGTCTGTGTTAAAATTAAAACAAATGTGTGCTGGAAAGTGAATGCTTAGTTTCATTTCTAATAGTTGTTAGAATCAGGCCTTATTTCTTCAGTAGTAGATCAATCTCCTGATATTTTCTGCAAGTCATCAAACTTCATTCTCGGGCTGTAATTACGTGTGAAATCCTGCTTGATCACTTTGCTGGCAACACTACCATTCAGTGCGCAAAGCTAACATAAAAATAACCTGAGATAATATTTGCGTTGCTATCCTGTGTACAGTGAGCACCACTGAAACATTAATGGTGTTTCCCTTCAATGAGCTGTCATTAAGGGGAAGGATAGTGAATACTTGAAACGTTCCTACAAAGGCTGGTAGCATGGGGAGGTAAGCATTAAGTGCAGACATGCAGCTCTAAAAATGGAAATGTTTATTAATAACAACACAAAAAAGGTTAATAGCATGTGTAATGCCCAAGAATCAGAAGCTCTTTTCTAGTCACAGCCCTGTGAAGGCCTGTGAGACGATGTTGTGGATGGGGAGAAGCACCCCTGGGGAAGCCGGGTGGGCATGTAACTGGGAGCAGGGGTTTTAACCTGTCCTCCTACAGCCATTGTGGAGGGGGACTCGGCCACAGGCCTGCAGATTTGTTCTGTTGCTTTTGATCTCTTCTGTTTAAAGCCCTTCCACTTTGTAAGAATAAATATTCATCGAGCTAAAAGGGAAGGGAATGAGAGACTGAAGACTTGGACTTGAATTAGAGAGGGCATGAACTTAAACCTGGATTTCTCTTATCTCAGTCTCTTTCATGGATTTTGATCAGAAAATTCATCCTGGATCTATGAAATCTTTGCAAAAAATGTTTTAGGCAAACTGCTTTCTCCACAGCCTCCCACAAATGCGATGTTTTTAATGAAGCAGGTTGTGCTGATTAGCGTGCACAGTTAAAAACTAGTAGGGAGGGCAAGTCTGAGGGAAATTTGCTCATTAGTGTGTCAGTCACACAAAGATGATACGGATGTAAACTCTTCAGTTTTCAGTGGGGGTGTCTGTACTACGCAGCTGTAAAGTTAAACCTGCTCCTTCTACCTGTTTGGCTTTTGCGTTTGGGATTTTTTTTTTCCTCCGTGAATAACTTTGCTAGGATTTCTTGGTCCTCAGAGTCCTGTATTGGATTTTCCTTTTCTATTGAGTTGTGCATAAGATGGCATAATAAGATCTGATGGTTATATCTTTTCTTGCAGCTACAAAGTCATGAACTCCAGGGTAGTATTTCCACCTCACAGCAAGGTTCAATAGAGCAATGGTAATGCTGCTGGCAGCCTTGGGCTGCTGTGTTAGGAGGAACACTGGGTGCCCCGACAGTGCTGATTTAAGCTCTACAGTTAACATTACTTTGAAGGACTCAAGACATAGAAAACCTCTGAGAATAACTGGTCACTTCTGTGTTCTCCCCACAGAGCTGATACTGAGTATCAGATGTGACAGCAAACCTTCTCAGGAAGTACTGGCTAAAATTGTTCGGAGGTATCCTGAACAACAAACAACTAATTGCTTAAAATTAAAGATAAATCCTGGGAGATATTTCTCCATAGTTTAATTGTCAGGAGGAAGAGACTCTGGTCTCAGAGGTAAACAGGTCCCCTGGAAAATACATTATTTTTATGCTGAATATGTTATTTTTGTGATGCTAATGGAAACTAAAATCCTGTAATGTCACCCCTCCTTCCATTTCCTTTAGTTGCTTGCTGATGAAGATGTGTGGCCCTTCCCACCACACCCTGCACCTCCATTTCCCTGGCTCTGCTCTCATAAAGATGTTTTCATATCCAGGCACAGCAATAGATTTGCAACAGTGGGGAAGGTTAATGAGCAATTGGCACTGATTGCCCTTTTCCAGGCCTGTGAAGTAGAGTCCCGTAGGCATCGGGAATGCCTAACCAGTCGTCCTCACTGGGGACATGAGGGGTCACTGGCCAAATAGCAAGAGATGGGTATCACTTTGTTTGCAAGTAGTGCTCCCTACTCCACTGTTTTCTGGACCAAGCTGGCAAGTGCTGTAGTGTGAGAAGGAATTAATTGAAAAAACTAGTCACCCTATAGCTCTGTATTAGGAAAACAAATTTTGTGGTTAAAACAAGCTTTTTAACTAAGTCAAGAAAATCAAGAAATATGGTTGTCAATACCTTGAAGTAGGCTCCCAGACAGTAGTGAAGCGAGCAATGGTACACCAGAAGGGTATAATATTATTTCCAACAGCTTGCAAGACTTTATGTAAGCTTGTAGCAAGAGCACTGAGTGGAAAATGATAAAACTGTCCTGATGACATTCCTCTACCAAGTACAGATCTGGAATAACAGAAGACAGCAGGGCTTGTTCTGAAGTCAATAACCAATTTTGTTTACTTTGTTTAAAAAATGGCTTTTTAAACAATGAACAATTTTGCATGAGACAAGCACTGAGGAAAATGACAAGTTACTGTTTCTGTTGAAAGATTAATTTAATTTACATTCAGTTTGAAATTAAAATATTGAGTTAATATACATTTAAAACATACTGTTACCAAGAACCAGCTCAGAGGCAGTGCTTTACTGTCTTTGAGGAAGTGTTTATAACCTAATTAAGAAATAATTAAAAAAAACACAACACAAGAAAGCTATAGGAAAATGATCAACGAGAGTAGACAAAATTTCAGACTGTGTTTGCAGTGAACCTGTGACAATAAGGGAAAGTTTTGGCAATGATAAGGGAATTACTCTTTCCTACAGTCCCATTTATGGCCAGATTCGTTCCAACCTGCTATGGTGATTTTTTTTTGCGCTCTTCAAAATAAAGTCTGCATAATGCTAATAAACCATAGAACTTAGAAGCCCATTAATGGTGTAAATCAGGAATGTGGCCAGAATAATCAGAAGCTGGTTTTGACAAGCTTGGTTTTAAAAACAATAACGAATTTGTTGTGCATAGACCTGCCTGTGAAAAAGCTGCTGTTAGAAGAGTTTGTGTTCTTTGCTCCCCCACAAGCTGCGGAAGGACCTGTGTCGCAGCCTTGCCCTGACTCCATCTGGCCCTTCGGCACTGTATCCCCGTTGCAGCTTTCAGGCACGTGTGCCTTTCTCACCGTGCTTTTCTCTGCCAGACTTCCCTACCCCATCTCCTTTTGTTCTCATCTCATTAGGTGACCTAATAATGCTCTTTTTCTTCATTCAGAAATCATGAATTAGAATAATAAACCTGTTGCTATCAAAATATGTGTTTCCAGGCTTCCTTCCAGCCAAAGGCTGTATCAACTATTTAGATGATAGGTTCCTCAGAGTACAGGTCCTCCTGACCTATTTTTATTCAGTATCTAATAGGACAAACTCATAGTGGGCCTCAGTGCAAGCATTTATAAAGTGCATGCTTAGGTGAAGAAAGTTACACCAGAACCTCTGCCTTTGATTTTATAGCAATTATTTGAGAATGCAAGCTATGCAAAGACTTCCTTTCCACACTTATACCTTTGAAGGGATACAGAACATCTAAAGTGGTGATTAATATGTACAAAATTACCGAACTTCAACACTATGGATAAGACTTGACGTAGAGTCTGCATTCATTAAGAGCAAATAAATAACTACTGTAAAATATCCTATAAAGAAATCCTTTTTCTCTTGATCTTTTAATGGAGACATAAGTTAATAAACCCTGTTAAAATGTAAACATATTTGTGTGAGCTATTATTCAGAAGTCTTGATGGCTTTTAACTTCAGGATTTTTTGAAGTCTTTCAAATACATTCCATTCTTTATGAACCATAGCTTCTCATGTCCTGAGATGCAGCCTAAAAAGACAACAGTGACTGCATGCTCTATAAAGATTCAGAGGGAAGATGCTGAGAAAAGAATAGTATGATTGTACTTCCTTGCCACTGCAGTGAGTAATGCAGATTGTATTTTCAAAAAGGGGGGGAAAAAGTTTTGGCAGGCTTCGCTAGAATAAGCAATTTAAAAGCTATCACAGAACCGTCTTATCAAAAAGACTGTTTTTAATTATGCTTATGGGTTGAAGTAATATAAACAAGAAAACAGTTTGATCAGATTGGGTGGATTCTTACACAGTTGAATCTGTTGTGAGATGATCCAACGGGAACTCATTTTCCTGCAGTGTAAGTTATGTTTATTGTACATTATCCCCATGCTGTATCATGTACCTCATATATTTTGCTTTATGGGACAAATCAGATAACAGTTTAAGGCTGAGTGGTAGCTGACTATATATATTCCTAGCTAGTTAAACTGCTGGTTGTCAATGGGCATCTTTCATGTGAAAGGCAATTTCAAGGGGATGAGATTCTATCTAACAGAAGTACCTCAAGTACATTTTTATACATGCTCACAGGCAGTATTTATTTCATAGCTATCTATGCAGAAGATAGATGTGAAAGATATAATTACTGAAAATCCCTCAACCTGCTTGTGTCATGTGATTTTTTTTTTGGCTCAAAGAAAGGTTTCAAATGATTGTCCTTTACACAAAAATGATAAAAATGATCTTGTTTTTTTTTTATAAATGCAGTTTTGTCTGTTCTTCAATTTCATGTTCTGGAGAGGATTTCGTAGTACATGTGCAAATCTTTGTTTATATTTGATACCCAACAAGCAGTGTGACAATTACCAATTTTTGCTAAATCAATTCCAGCAAAGATATAATAGTAGATTTTGGTTACTTTATGGCTTCTAACTTTAAAAGAATTAATCAAAATTAAAAAATACGAATTGGATATCTTTACGGCTTTTCTGAACATGTTGCATTGAATGTTGAAAAACCAACAAATGTATTTACAGTATAAAAAGGTTGTCTTATAAAGAGAAAATTGGCTGAAAGAAATAATCTTTAATACATATCTATGGCGACATAGAAAATGTGAGGTTGTGATGTTATGAGAGTTATGTTGTTTACTCTGTTATATTGATATAAAATTATATTGATCATATTAACTTTTGTGTTTAAAATGTTATCCCTCCTGGCTATTGATAGATGCAATATCTTTCCTTTTTTAATTTTCTGTTCTTCATATAAAGGGATGAAAATGGGGCAATGCCTATTCCAGTTCAACTGCCTTGAGACACTTCTGTATGGATTTTGTGTGCCTTCCAGAATAATAATATTAACAAACTTTCAACCAAATCTGTAAGGGCAAGATACTTGATAATTATTAACTGCACATTCTTTTCAAGTTTCTCAGCGTACTTTACCAACACTGACTCATCAAAGCTCATAGTGTGTCTTGAGGTAGCTGTAAACACTCCCATACCCAACAGAATAATGGGAACAGAAGACAATATGAGAGAGACCTAGAAAGGTTTTTAGGTACTTAATGCATACTGATTTAGATAACGTTAAACACTTTTAAAAGTTAGGCCTTACTGTGTTTTCCCAGGGTCCTTTGTAGAGTGAGGAATACAGCCTACATCTTCTAAGGGGACTTTATGGTCCCTTTGTGCAATGGGAGAAAAATACACTGCAGCAAGAGCACAACTACAATGCTCTGGCCTGCAAACTGGTTGTCAAAACCAAGGCTGTTTCAAAGCTGCCTGAATATAAAAAAAGAGGCGATGAATTGAAAGCGTGACATTCTCCTCTGTTTCTTTGGAAACAGATCTTAAAGTACAGTAACATAAACAATATATTTTTTTCTAGTATTTTAAAGTGATAAATATGCTGGTCCATGAGCAGTATTTTACCGCATGTATATCCAGTACTGCAGATATGTTTTCCTCCTAAGCTTATTCTATAACCCCATCCTACTCTGCATTCTGTAATTGTACTGATCCATAGCATACTGGTTTTTTTCCCAGCTGACCTTTGCTTTTCACTGACATTTGCAAAATGTGACTAAATGAAACCAGACTAAATAGATGTTAACAGCAAAATCTTTTTGCTGCTCTTCTTTCTATTAAAAAAAAATCTATTTTCTGAAACTGCAGAATGTGAAGAAAAATGCAAAAGTTCAGATGTTTTTTCTTACTACACACTACATCCAAATGCAATTAAAGGCATTGACCACTTGTTTATTTTTATGTGCTGATTTACACAAGTCTATTCAAAGTAATGAGAAGCCCAGCTGGTACAAATCACTACCAAATGCCTTTCATAGCCACCTTAGCTGGAGAACATTTGTTCTATGTTAACTGAGAACAAACTGTTTGAAATCATGCTGAAGTCTCTCAGAAGTATTAGACACAAGTTTATCAACTGTTTTGAAAGGAAAAATTAATTTACATGCTTCCCTATTGCCAGATGTGTGTTCCGACAGGTTGTGGTACAACAGATCACAGTGTCTCAATGCGGTGCCCCAGCGTTTGGGTGGAGGGGACATTTCCTTCCAGGGTAAAGCAACCTTGGCAGCAAAAGCTGCTCAACAACCTATTTATTAGTATCTGTACTCCTCCCCTGCTGTTATATTAATATAATGAATTGTTCACAGGTGCTTCAAATGAGGTTTAGATGATCGCTGGGAGCTTTGTTACTCAAACAAGCCAAATTGAAAAGAGCAGATGCAACAGTCCCCTAGCAAAAGTACAAAGTATGACTTAATGAAGGTCATTTTGCACATTTTGGCCTTGGTGACCCTAAGAACAATCAGACTGTCGTTATTTTACTGTTTCTAGACAGAAAGGTGATTGCTTCTTGCCCACTTGCTTTGATTTTTTTTAGTTGTCTTTATTACATCATTGGGATCTCTTAATTGCATCTAATCCTACTCCCTTTTAACTAAAATGAGATAGTTCCCATATGATTGTTGTTAAACTGTGCTCTAAGTCATATTTGAGCTTTAATGCTCTTTTGTGTGGCGATGTTTAAATCACAATAAGTATTCAAACACTAGGCCAGGTAAATAGGTAGTAAAATGGACATTCTCAGCTGGATATGCAGACCAGGTAAAATAAAGGAGTTAGCAGTTGTGCCAGATGCATGAGCTGAATGTCTCCTACAGCTAGTATTTGTACTGCCCAAAGCTTGCGGTTTTCTTCTCTTTCCTTCTTTTGTGGCAAATACAGAGAAACTAACAAACTCTCATTATCCCAGAAAGGCCTGCATATGCAATTAGCTTTGTAAATGTTGATTTACTGGTTTACAAGGTCTCTTCAAAGGCCATGCACGATGTGAAAGAGCTGCAGTCCCTGGAAGATGAGGTCTGTGTCGTAGATGCATTGTTCTGAAGTGAAGGTGTCAGTCTAGCAGATGGCAGAGACCTGGGTCCTTCCCCCTGGCTTTGCTACAGATTTCACTGGGATTTTGGAGAAAAACTCATTTATGCCTTATGCCTTCTTTCCTTATTATGGTAACAGGGATGAGGATGTTTTCTTTCTAGCCTTTTCAGCTGTGTTTAGTTTATGCATTTTTGAGATAAGGCTTTTCTCTTGCTTTATGTCTTGCACTGCTCATCATAAAGGGATTCTGGTCTCAGCTGAAGCCTCTAGGGGCTATAATAATTGCAATAAAAGTGAAGGCTACTGTGCCCAAAGAGCCACTTAATGCCTCCCTCCCCCCAAATGGAAAAGAGAAGAGGCTCTTTTCCTTCCCTTTTTTAGATGTTTAAAGGGAATGCACTAAGGTCACAATGTGCATCAAAGGCCTATCTTTGCATCGCTTGACTATCCACTTGGCAAGCTCTCTAATGTGTATACTTTGATAGTTCAGTGACAGATATCACCAAGGAGAAAGGACAGCATTTTAACCTTGAGTACACATTGCAGGAGAAAATTACACAGGGACAGAAAAACCCTGTACAACTCCTGTGCAATGAGCCAAAGAAAAGGATCTTCATGGGGCTTTTTATCTAGAGAGGGTTTTGGAAGGAGCTGCCAAATGCTGTTGTTTTGTAAGAAGGGGTTTATAGTGTGTTCATACTGGCTGCAAATGGTCAGTGATGGAGTTACCAACAGGATGCCATTCCTGCCAGCAAATATTACCAATGAGAGTGAAATTACAGTGTAAATATGGGCACAATATTCTTTGTTCTACTCAGAAGAGACATCAGTTTTGTTCTTTCTCCAGCAGTACACATCCTTCTTTGCTCCAACAGGACATAGTCTATTCGAGATTAGATACAACCTAACTTTTGGTGGGTTTTAGTGTAAAAGATGTGTATTTGGGTGCTTTTCTGGCTTGTGCCTTGCTAGACTTTGTTTATAAAAGTTTACACTGGACTCCTGGGGTGGGTGTCTCTTTCATGCTTATTGGGCTTTATGGCAGAGTCCACAGAGTGGAGCACAGAGGTAATTGTTGAATTCAACCATGAAAACTGCTATTACTTGGTTTCTCTGTGACATCTGTTATATCCTGTTGTGCATGTGATGAGAGGTAGATTTTGTTTCATTTTGAAATCTGTTGGTGAGCTTGAATAGTATCTGAAATAGTTGATGGCTCATCAAAACACACAGAAAATGCTTCCTGAGCTCAATGCAAATCATCTTCTGAAGGTGTAGCAAATTAGTGTTCTATAGAGAGAGGGATTCAGTTTCCAGACTATGTTAGAGGCAAAGCAGTGAGTAGGTGTGTCAGACAAACTGCAAAAACCCTCATGGATTACAAAAGGAAGATGTTAATAGAACAGGAAAAGCGGGAAGGTGGATTTATGGCTACCAGGATACAAATGTTAGGAACGTCTAGTTTCATTTACTGGTGCTGTTTAATTTCAGCAAATTTTCCCATGAACTCTACTTTCTCCAATCCAAGCCATGCTTGTGTCTTCACGGGAGATTATGTACCAAGCACAAATATGGACAGCGATACGCAGGACTGGAGCATATGTTACTACAGATCTGAAGTTAACATAAGGGCAGGAGGCTGAGGAAGCTGCAGGCTTCCATTTTCTCATCCAGTATGCGCCCTTGCATATGTGTTCCTGGTCACACTCCTGTAGCTGCGAGTTTTACAGCACTCTTTCTTCCTCATCAACAGGCCAGATGGATCTAGTCTTGCTTACCACCTACTCCTGAGCTGTATTATTTATTGACATTTGTCGGTCCCAAGCACTTACATTTCAACAGAGGGTAACCATTGAGTTGAATGCTATAGATCTTTTGTAATGCTATATAGATCTTTTGTAATCCATTATCTATTTAATCAAATTTGGATTCTGTTCCTTGCTAAAGACCGTGTCTATGATGTATTTGAAGTCCAGAGTGAACATGTTTGCATGTTCAAAAGCCTTGTTTTTTAAAGAATATGGATTTTTCCCTGCTCTGAAAGCTGACAAACATCTCGGTGTTCTTGTTCAGATTTATTTTTATGTTGTGGAAACAAACTTCATTGTAAAGGGAGATACACTTAGGCAGATGTTGATGAGAAATGAAGGAATCAGAAAGGAATGGGTTATTCAGCTTAACAATAACTTGGATTTCTTTTTATTCTGTACATAACCTTGATTTCATGTAACTTCTGTGGATACTGATGCTGCTGTTTTTGTCAGTTTTGCTAGAGGTTGGCATACAGATTCAGTCTTTGATGCACAATATATGTGAAAGTAAGCCTTCTGAAAGTTGGAATAGCACGTGCTTAGCATCTAAAACTGGAACTTGGCCCTCATATTGGGTTGAAGGGGTGCCACTGTATTCTCTGGTTTGTTGAGTGTTATCCTGATTTGGAGAAATACCACCTTAGCTGGAGGAACCACATACCTGAAAAACTGTCATCTCTTCTGTGTATATGCTGCATAGTTTCAAACTGAGTCTTAAGCATATGACAACCATCAGTCTTTTAAAAAATCCCATTTGTTAACCATCTTTGAAATTACCGGTTTTGTGGCAGCGGCTGAGGACTCCAAAACTGGGTTGTATAGGTTCTGTCTTGGTTCTGTCATAATTTCCTTTTGAATGTGAATAAGAAAGCCAAGAAAGCCAGTGACATAGACATTTAGGAACCTAAGGTACCATTTAGGAACATTTGGGTACCATTAAACAGTTTTCTTATATAGAAAAATAGTATGCATTTGAGATGTTTTGTTAAACCTCTGTGTTATGTCTCAGGCTAATGTTACAATCTCTTTCAAATGAAGGACTGTCTTTTTAGATAGACAGTAAAACCCTTTTAGAAATGAAGCCCCGATCTAGTTGACACCTATAAATATATTACAAAATAAAAATACTTCCAACATCCTTCATTTAAATTGTTATTTGAAGATTTGTATTTTGGGGTTGAGTTGCTATGGTGGCACTTGCAATTTACATTTCTGCCTGGAAAGCTTAAAGAGAAAAAAAATATGAATACCAAACGTCAGAAAGTAAAGATTTGTCAAGTTTTGAAATGTACTACAGAAATATCAACTTAGGCAAATATGTTTGGATGAACTCTGGCATGCTGTCCAGAGCTGAGGTTTCCAGACTTGTGCAAACCTTCACTGTGCAGAGTGCCGGGGGACTGGGAGCTCCAGGGTCCAGCCTCCTTGCTGGACAAAGAGAAAACGGACATCCCAGGAGCTACTTTTACCTGTATGTTAACTTCATGGTGTGTCGTAGGGGTCCCAGAAGCACACAGATTTTGTACTTCAACTGCAGGTGTTAGCCCTGGCAGTTGTTTGCTGTTGAACCACATACAGGGAAGTCTTGAGTTCATAAGCAAGTGAAGCAGCCTCACATAGTTCCTCAGTCCCTGGCTTCAATGTACTCCACAGCCTGAAGGGTGGATGAGCTTTGGGGATGGTCCCGTCAGTGTCAGTTCCACTTCCATCAGGAAGGAGCAGTGGCAAATCAGTCAATAATCAGTGGCTGTTGAAGAGGGATTATATCTGGGTTTGGAAATGCTGATGTTGGTTCTGAAACGGCAAAAGAAAACATTTAAGCTTTGGTACCCATGAGTTAGACTGAGAGGCTGACCAGTCAGAAACATAATGAGAGGGTAAAAGGATGGGTCAGGATCATAGAGAGTAAAGGCAAACAAATGTACAAGTTACTATTTATACAATGGATTTTAAAAATGTATTATTATTAAAAGGAAAATGATTAAAAATCCATTTTATACTTTCAGAGATAGTTTTACATAGCAGTGGGCTCAAGTAACTTGAAAGTGGGCTTAGCAAGTTTCAAAGGAAACTGTTAGGAATCTTTTCTCATGCCTAACAGAAATAACACATTAAATCCTACTTGAAAACGCCTTGTTCAGCTAGTGCTTATAATACCATGCTGAGGGCATTTTTCACGATAAGTCTGAGGTTAAGAAAAACACCTACTGAATAACTAGTGCCACTTACTTCAGCACTTGAGTTTTCCTCAGAGGTCTTCCCTCCAATTACTGGCCAGATCCAGTGATATTTAGCTTATCAGATCTGACAAGAGCTGAACCCAAGGTAGAATGACTGCTTAAACATTTATTTGTGTCAATGACACGTTTAAAACTCTCTGCTCTGTCTAAATATTTAAAGGAAAATATAAAGAGGAAAATGTAATGTGACATAAGAGGAAATGACAAACAACCTTACTTGTTGAGGACATTCACTACATGCAATTGCTGTCTTCTGAATACCTGTTATTTTGGCAGAAATTGAGGGGAATACGTTCCTAAATATCATGTTTGTCTGTCTCTTTTTAACAAAAATGATTTTTACAATGGCAAGTGGATCTTTTGCTGTCAAAAACATGGAATATGACAACAGTCAAGATCTTTAGGGATCTCTGAATCTGAAGTTTTTGATTGTAAAGCTAACATCTGAAAAAGAAGCAATAATGAAGATAAATACATACTTAGTAAAAAGAAGTTGCAGTATTGTCCAAATCAGAGAGCTTATGCGTGTTGACTACTTGTTAAAGTAGACTGGATCTTAAGAGCAAGCTGCAATCACTTTCTTCTTGGAGAAGTGGAGAGTTTAAAACAAAATCCCCAAACCCCCTTTTACTGTCTAATTCAGAATAAAGGCAAATTTCAAAATTTTCTATAAAGCACATGTGTATTTTCCATGGGTAAAGAGATTTTTCTATAGTAAATATACATTTTTCCATAGTAGATGCCCTTTGCTGTCAGTTTATGTGTGTTTAAACTAGTATACTTTCCAAAGTAATATGGAACATGTGGGCTTTCAGTATTTAAGAGATGCTGGAAATTTTCTTCAGCTGTGAACTTTTCCTAGAAAGGAGCTTATTTAATTCAGAGATTTCTCTATGTGGATCATCAGTGATGTCTGGGGGGGGATGAGAGAACAATGGAATTCAGAATGTGTGCATATATCATGCTCTTAGCAACACATTCTCTGTTGGAACCTGACACTTATGTTTGCAAAAGCAAACCCACTCTAAATTAGTTTGCAGTTAATTGGCTGTGAAGGGAAATGCACCTTGCCAAAAAGGATTTGAAATATGAAGCTGTTTGGATTTGTGGAGAAGTTGATCGCTGTACTTGAAGAATCACAGACTCTTTTATGGGCATCTGGGAAATAATGTGGTTCATAATCTCCAGCGCTTTTGCAAATTCCATTATTTGGCAAGACAGGCACCTACTTGCTGCCATCTACTTGAAGACAGATTTTAGAGGGGCAGCCTTAGAATGTATGTTGGAGCTGTTTATGTGCATTTGAGGAAAGAGATTTCATTAGGGTTAGTTCAGTAATGTTTTGAATATGTGATGGAGAGTAATAGGAGCTAGCAGACACAACAATAACATCTTTTTTCTATTTTTCCTCCTGGGACCGAAATTGGAATGACTGGTCATGTGTAACAATGGTTACTGTCTATGCAGTGTTATATATCCTTCCATTTCTCTGTGGTCTTTCGAAATATTAGTGGAGAAAGTCTCATAGTAGGCCTGTGAAATAAGTGTGGTAGAGATGGACATTAAGAAAAATATAGTTGACTTATCCAAGGTCACACAACCGGTCAGTGACAGAGCTGGGATTTGAACCAAGCTCCTGAACCCTTTTTGCATGTCTAACTACAAAATCGTGCCATCTTTTTTGAGATGCTTCTGTGACCAAGCTGTAATATAGGAGGAGCATACACAGGTGTATCTTCAGAAACCAGTGATAAATTTCTGGAACTTTCAAGACTTAATTTCATTTTCAGTATTTGCATTTGCTGTTTTTTAAGAGATATCTAGGACTTTTCAGGATAATACATGTTTCACCAGATTGCACTGTGTGGTGAAGAATTACCATAACCTCTTCCTGATGTGCCGCTGCCAGAAGATAGAGGGGCTTCTCATTTTCCATGAAGGATCACCACAATTATTCTACATAGATCTTTTTGATGGGCAAGAGTGGTGTTCAGCAACATATGCTGTTCAGTCACCTATCAGCTGAGTAGGTATAAGTAGGTGAGAAAATATCCGTAATAGATTTTTAGTGAACTGAAAGTGCTGATTTTCTTCCCATTTGAGAAAATAGAGGATGAATACCAAATTGTGATTAATTCTGCTGAATGGCTAAGGAGCTAACTGTGTGGCTACAATGGTTAGAGATGGGCTACCATAGCTACTGATAATGCAGTAGGTATTATTTTCAGTCAGCGCCTAATTGCCTTAGAGGAACTTATTAGACTGAAACCACTATTGTATGAGGAACTATTCACGTAGAGCATCTCCAGAGTGATCAAGATGATCCTGCTGTGGGCTACAATATAGATCAGTAAATGTGAAGAGTGGTTTTGTGAGGAAGCTAACATTTTGAGAGCTCGATTGGCAAGGGATGGTCTGCACACTGTCCTGTATTTTAGTAAGACTTTAATAGCAGAAATAATGGCCGATTCTCTTTTCAAATATTTGAATACCCACTCCAAAAATCACACTTGAATCAAGTAAAATGTAACAAATATCTTTCACTGCTAGATTCTTTTAAAGCACCACCTAAAGTTCCTTCTTGAACAACGCTCAAAATTTCTCTGTAACATTGTTTGGTAGCCGTTTATAATTACCACAGCTTGAGATATATGAATTAGTTTAATGAAAATAAGACCTATATTCCACCTCAAAGAATGTCCAATTCTCCTTAATACTAATGGCTGGTACACATGTGCACTAACAATAACCTTACAGGTTTTATGGCCTAGTGATGTACCATTTCTGCAAGATGATTCTAGTTTTACAGTGTGGATACTATCTTAGCGTTTCACGTGAGAAACACATAGGCTTGCAGCTGGACAAAACACAGTGGATTAAAATAAAAGAAAACTTTATTCTCCTTGGCCAATAGAATGCTAAAAATTTGTATCATCAGAGCAGATTTTAGGAATGGAAGCTCTGGAGATCCATCTTGCAGCAAATGGTCCTCATTTGGATCTGCTCTGAAAGGAAACCAGCTCCATTCTTAGCTTGTATGCCTAACCAGGGTTAGCTGATGCTGATTAACTTGCCTATGAGGTGAAAGCGGGAAGTTTTTTGAGTACCCTTTTCTTAGGGAGTCAGAAAACTTGACTCTGAATTAGCAGTGAATTCACTTTCAATAATTACGCTGCGAATTATCCCTTATTTCCAGGTAAACCTTTTTGCTCCGTGGGGCACTTCTTACAGCAGTTTACTAGCAACTGCAGTTCTTATTGTAAATTGGGTAGTATAACAAATTATTTAAAATCCAGGTGTGCAGGTATCAGTAGTGGATATTTTAATGTTATTTTGAGGCAATTCTTTAATTAATTTATGCAGTGCTCTTGGTTGTAACATTAAATTCATCCCTATCTCAACTAACGTGTACCAGAACACATAAATAGCTTATGATCATTGTCCTGTTAGCTCAAAATCTAATCAAGAATTAAGAAGATAGTACTACTTGCCCTTCAGCTATTTTAGCAAGTACTAAGGGACTTGAGTGCTGCAGAGGTAACTATTCAACACACTGGAAAAATAGTTTAGAGAACTACTTTTTTTAGGTTCCTATCTTCAGCTCCTCCAGCTGGTTAATGATTAGTGGAAATGACATCTTTGGCCTACAGTTCTTAATAAACAACTCTTAATGGTTTGTCACTTAATCTGTAATGGTATAGTACATCATCAGAAATGAGAATATAGGAATGTTGACTTTAAATAAGCTTTACAGATAAAGACAAAAGAAGGCTATGCCAATCACCGCACCAAATTTCTTTCTCTTTTGCATCTTGGTCATGTTTTTCACTAGGGATGAGGAACTGTGACCATATAAATGTTCTCATGTGAGAATTTGTGTTGCAAAGTTATGGCCTAAAAAATATTTTACATTAAAACAGAGCAGATTGCTTATGGCAACTCCTGCATAATGAAGGAACACAATGAAGAACTGCAGTTCATATTGCTCTTCAGGTCTGTTCTATTTTCATAGTTTTTTTAAAAAGTAGAAAATTGCATTGTATAATTACAAGTTCATTTGCATTCATATTACAAGCTCTGAGCTAGTACAGTCTTCTATATTTAAAAAATATTGTTAGCAAGTGTGACTTGCATCCATAAATTTCAGAAATGGGAATAAATTTTACACTTATTCAAAGTTCCTTCTATTCTTAGTCAAGAACTAGGACCATTCCTGTAAACTGCAGGACCTCAGGGAGGCCAGCAACATGGTAAATGCAACTTCTTTTTATAGTATAATGGGCAGGGGTGTAGAGCAGTTCATTTACTGTTTCCCCAACAGAAAAATAATGCCTTTTGGGAACTGAGGATCACCACATTTTATTGGACTTAATACTTATAGGCAAGCATAGCCACAGGTCATCTAGAGGATGCTGCCTATCATTTCCTAATGGAAGGGTGACTTCTGTTACTTTATTTTTTTCTTAAGTTCTTTGTCTTCCTGAGATGGCAAAATTCTCAGCAATAGGAAATATTGCTGCAATTAAGTTTACTAGTAGGACTTGATTGTTTTAATCCACATTAGAATAAGTGGGTTCAATTGATAATCCCGCCTTTCATTTCTGTAATAAATGGAATTGAAGAAAACAGATCTATAGTAAAAGTCACCATTCCATCAACTACTTCTATGAATGTGGTATGACTTTTGAAGTACATTTTTGTTAAGTCATAAAGGTTATTAGATTACTTTATCTTTTATGCTTAGTACCTAATGTGCTATGGAAAGAATAATTGAGGAAGATGAAACTGAAAATGTTTGAGAATGTTATCATATCTCTGCACGCACTTTCAATCAATCTGTTTGCTCAGCCTTTCCCTCCACTCTTGGATGGGTGCTCCCTGCCCCGTTAAGCATGTTGCCACATTGGTTCAGATCTCCCGGCTGTCAGTTGGAGGTAAAATAACCTGTAGACATCTTTCTACCTTGTGAGCATCTTGGTGATCGCTCCCTGACTGTCATCTGGAAGAGCGCACATCAGCAGTTAGGTATTTGCGTGCCCGGCATTAACATCTCGCTCGTAATTTCTGATCAGATCGGATACTCTGTAATGGTTTGAGCCCTCTTCCCTGTCAGCCAAAGGAGACGCTGCCACTCAGACCCTGAGGGCGAATGAGATCTATCTGGAGGCTGCAAAAAGCTTTTCTTTTAGTCATTTACCTCAGTTAGCTAGAGCAGAGCTGCTTTTATGCCTTGATTGGAGATAATACTAGTGAAATAGCAATAACCTCGCGAATGTACTTCTCTTCTGTATGTAAATCCTTTCAGGAAGTGCATGACAGACTCTGTTCTCTGTGGGTCTCCGTTTGTAAAGAAGCTGTTATCACAGAATAAGTTTAATGGGTCGTGAATTTTGTGTTGAAAGGAGAGTCTCTCTATGACTTCTGATCTGCCTGCAATAGACCTATTGGCTCGGCAGCAAGTGCATTAGGCTAAATATGCTTCCTCCATTGACTCCGAAGGTAACAGCCCTAAATGCCTCATTAAATTTTCATGGGTGACTGGGAGAAGCCATGAGAAAAACACCACACTAGTAGCGGTGTGACGGCGAAGCCCCCCGACCCCCCCAGCGTGCACCGCACGGGCCCTGGGCCACCGGCGTCTGGCGGGGGGGGCAGCCCGGCCACGGCCGCTCCCGTACGGGCACGGAGCCCCGCGGCTTGAGGAGGGGCCGGGGCGGGGTAGGGGGGAGGCCGCGTTCGCGCCGCCGTGGCCGGGTTTCACGCGTGGGCAGGGGCCGGCGGGCCGCTCTCCCGCCCTGACTGACTGACTGACCAACCGCCCTTCTCCCCCCCCCCCGCTCCACGGGGAAGCCCCTTTTACCGACACCGCTAGATTACCGCTGCCCTGGCCGCGGCTTGAGCGCGGTGACACGGGAGCCGGGCGGCTGTGAGGGGCAGGGCGGCGCTGAGGGGAGTTCGGCGGCGGGGGCCGCCAGCCGCTCCCTCACACGAGGGCTGCCCCCCCAGGCGAGCGACAGGTTGGGGCCAGCGGGCGCGCCGTCCTCCCCCCGCCCTGAGCGGGAAGAGCCCAGCCAGCCTCTCCCCCCGCCCCCCCCTTTCCCCTCCACCCCCCGCCGTCCGCCTTCTCCCTGCCCAGCTGCACCAACGGCGCCGAGATCCCCAGCTCTGGGAGAGGAGGAGGAGACCGACCCCTCAGCAGCAGCAGCAGCTTTCCTCCCCGCCACACACCTCCCCTTTTCCCCTCCCTCTGGCCTCAGCGCCGCACTGGCGGGGGCCGGAGAGGGCAGGCAAGGCGGGAAGGCGGCTCTCCCAGCATGGGCGAGCCATGTGTATCCTAAGGAATAACAGCAGCTGCTGCGCCCACGATGGGGAGCAGAGGAATGCGAGGAGGAGAGGGCTCGCTGGGGCAGGTGAGGGCGCCGGCTCCCTTCTCCCTTCGGCGGCCGGGGAGGGGTGAGTGTGTGTGCGCGCCCGATGTCGGGGCGGGCGCGGCGGCAGGGGGAGCGAGCGGGGCGGGCGGCTGAGCCCCGGGGTGCCCGGTGGCGGGGTGCGTTGGTCCCTCGTGTGAGGGGGGCAGCCCCTCTCCCCGCAGCGGGCACGGGAGGGCAGCTGTTCTCCGGAGGAAGTTGGGGTTTTTTTGCCTGTGTTTCCCCCCCCCCAGCTCTCTTCCCGTCACCCGGAGCGGGGAAAGGGCTGAAATCTCCTGCGAGTCGCGGGAACTTGCCGGTTCGGAGGGGAGTGAGGTGCGCGGCTTTCCCTCTCACAAGCCGAGTCGCGGGGCAGAGGCGGTCTCTCTCACCCCCCACCAGCCCGGGCAAGAAAAAAAAAAAAAAAAAAATCGAAGAGGGACCCACAGACGCGATGCGGCTGCGGGATTTCCACCGCCGCGACCCTCCTCCCCCCCGGCCGTGAGAGCCGCGCCGAGCCGTGCCGGGGGTTCCCCGGGGCTGCCCGGGCTGGGCGTGCAGCCGCTCCGCTCCGCTTTGAGCAGCTTCAGCCGCTGCCGCCCGCCAGCTGGAAGCGCCGATTGCACCTTGGGTGGCGGCTGTGCCCCGCTTCCCACGGCACGGGCGGGGGGGGGGGGGGGGGGCCGTCAG
>JAVJGG010000090.1:5320753-5387409 GCA_035590195.1 Aviceda cuculoides
GGGCCGGGCCGAGCCGGGCTGGGCTGCGCCGTCGCTGCCTTCCCCGGGAAAGGTGCAGCAGGGGCGGGAGACGCCGCGCTGAGGAGCGGCGGGGAAATGGCGCCTGGAGCTGAGGGGCCGCTGGCCGGGGGCGGGACGCGAGCTCGCCCCCCCGAGCCGGGGAAGCTCCTCGGCAGTGCGGTGCTTGGGCCCTAGACCCCGGCTGGTCCTCGGCCAGGACCCCCCCCCCCCGGCCCCCGCCTTCCAGCAGCGTGCGGCCAAGGAAGTGGGTGTGAAGTGAAGAGTTGCTTTATCGGGTGCTGTGGGTTCACCTTTAGGGCGCTTACTTTGGGAAGAGCAACAAACAAACAGAGGAAAAAAAACCCCTATCTGAATGTTTGGGGTGCTTTTTTTGTGTTGGTGCACGGCCACCGGCTCACCAGGAAGGTCTTAGCAGACACCCTTGAATTAGTTGAAGTTCAGAACGCGCTGCTGCCGTCCGCCGGAGGGTGCACACCCGGGCTCGGGGCCAGCCGGGAACGGGACAGTCGTGACGGATCCTACACGGACTGGCAGGACAAGCACCGGGCTGTAAACCCTCCAGGAGCCAGAGCCACCTCTTTTCTTTTGTGTTTTCCAGGGTGTTTTACACCACGGGAGCTCGTATTCATGACTGGCACATTTCAAATGCCTCTATGAATGGTAAAGTAGTGGGGTGGGGAACTGGAACCAGTATTCGTCTGAACAGTAAATAACAAAACTTGTTTCTGATTTGGACAGTCGTGGAGCTTGCAGATGAGTGGAAAGTTTTTAATTTCCCTATGAACTTCTGTTTTATTGTACATTTCAAACCGGTTAATTTAATTTTTAGGTCTTTCCCCAAAGTAGTTTTAAAAGCAAAGTCCTTGCAACTCTTTGCTATTTGTCTAAATTCTGAATGCATGTCTGAAGCATTTAATCATGTTTATTGTTTTCAACCACTCAAACGGAATAAAAATTACTTATCGTTGATGAAGCTTATCTTGCAAGCTGTTTCACAGTATGTTTCCGTTGCAAGACACAGTGCTGTTAAACTACTGATGATTGTATTGTTTATTGTTCTTTCATTCTCCTCCCTAAGCCCCCCATAACGCCAGTATCAATCTGTTCCTTACTGCTACACTGAAAAATAATGGAAGAGCAAGTTTTCACCCGTTAGTTTGATATTTCTACTCCTATTTGAGATTTATATCTTTTATAGTTGTTCTTAAGCTATGTTTCATTGAGTGTGCTAAAGGCAGCTGATAATTAAAAAAGGAATTAAGGCACAAAGCTAAAAGGTGCTTTCAAACTCTTGAAACTGTAGGTGGAATTAGTGCTGGATTCACAGTCATTGTTTATTTCTTTAGCTACATACATAACACTTTCCTGAAACATAAGATTCCTTGCCCTTGTCATTACCACTTTGTTTTGTTACACATTTAAAACGCAGTATTCACATTGGTCTAGAAGTTCAGATCTATTGTTTGGAGTGTTTTGATACAGATGCTGGTCTTGGACTATATCTCATAGGTGATTTTGCTGCACTTTAACAGTATCTCAGCACAGTGATGGAGGACACCATCATGTTTTCTTGTAGGATTACCTTCGGGACTTTAGTGACTGCACACATCAGTGGTTTCATCTTAGGAGGATTGAAATTGATTTTCTTCTTTTTCTTTTTTTTTTTTTTAGCTCAGCTAGTGAAAGACCCTGTGTATGTCCTTTGACCTGTGGCCTCACATGATGAAGTGACACCAGTAGTGGAGGATGTAGACTTGAAGTAGCTGCTACTAGGGCTTCAAAAGTAGAGGTACCAGAATGAGCACACTGTCCTGGTGGTCAGCCTGCTTGGTTCTTTGGGCAAGGCACAGGCTTTTTTTAAATATACATTGGAAGACCCCTGCATATATGTATCAAAATAATTTTAAACCATGAACCTTATGATTCCTTTTCAATAATTTTGAGAGGTTCTTGCTCAAGCAAAACACAGGAAGATTGACCTTTCCCTCTCATCCATCACAGACCCATTTTCTTTTAAATATTTTGGATTTCAAATTTTGCAAGATAGTTGTGTTGAATTTAGCAACAGCTAAGCTACTCAGTTAAATATTGGTTAGGTGGGAGAATCTCTATTTTTACAAATTGTGTTTACATTTTAAAGTGATAGCAAATACTAGTAAAGAGGACCAAGATTTTCTAGAGTTTATAGATCAAATTAACTTTCCCAGTCAATATTTGGTCAAGGTCTTGATGGTTAAAGTTAACTGTCCAAGTCAATGTTTAGTCAAGGTAATGACTTGATTTTTGTAAACACTTCCCAAGCATTCTTGCAAAATTAATCAGAGTTGCTGGATCACAATGCGTTTGCTCAGCCAATTACTTAGGAATAAAACTATGTTATTACGTGGTCTCTCATATGTCCTATACTATTTGGTATTATTTCAGCGGTGCTTGCCTTCAGCTATTCTGTGGCTTCATTCTTGCAGTACTAGTTCTACCTTTAAAGCAGTTATCTGCATGATGGATTTGTGAGATGAAGTAAGTCATGTACTATCCTGTTTTTATGGGTAGGAAGATGAGGCGCAGAGATGCCAGGTGCTGGCTCCCAAAGGGAAGTGTAAAGCTTTGCAACGTGTAGTGCAGCAGCAGCAATGTTTACGTATGTAGTTCCAAGAGAGTGTTTCAGGAGCCTGTGCTGGGCACCCAGCTTCTTGTATAGTGTGCAGGAAGAGGTGGGCACTACTGCTAAACCAGTCATTGGATAAAATATGAAAGCAGTTTTGGTGTATGAGACAAAAATGATGAAATTGAGTATTTGGTACATTGGTACTTGCAGCACTAGATTGAAGCGTATTGTGTTGTGGGAAAGAATTGGAAATCTTTATTACAGTTCTTCCTTTCTTTGGTTGAACAGGGATCTTCATTCTTCCAGAAGTTAAGTCTCTTAAACTGACACTAAAATCACAGTCTGGACTTCAATTGTGCCAGTGGTGGTTTTTTTTTTTTTTTTCCTTTCTTTCTTTTTTTTTTTTTTTTAAATTGTACCACTTGCAAATGCATTCCATGCAATTACATGGGTATTAGAGTAGATATTCATTAGGATTTTACTAATCTGAACCTCAAGTGCTGTTCTGCAAATTTGCCAGCCTTTGTAAGGGAGTGCTTGACTTCATCAGCTGCACTGTTTTATTATGAGTATTTTGGTACAGCAGAATGAAAAGCATATATTCTAAACCAAGTAATTAATCAGATTTAAACATTTTTGTACTTTGACTTGTCACATAGAGAATCTGCAACTATGTATTTTGCCCTTAACGCTGGTTTTTGCCCAGTCTAGCTACAGCAAAACTACATTTCATGGTGGTGGTTTAAGAATTTTATCCATGATTCAGTCTTCCATTTCTGTTTAAAGGCAGCAGAATTGTCACAACTTAGAAAAAGTGAGTAAACCCAATATTGTGAGTTACAGAAAAGCTAACCACGTTTACTGTGTGCAACCTCATCTTACACAGCTATCAAACACATTTTCAAGTGTTACAGGTATAAGAAATGTTCCTTGGTTTTAACTGTTCAGTGTGAAACTTCCCATTCTTCTGTTTGCAAAGAGCTTTCAATTGTTTAAGCAACAAACATTGTAAGAATTTGTGTAAAAATGGTTGTAGTGAAAAGTCCTTAACTGTCTGTATTTTCAGTGGTTCAGTCACACACACAAATCGTGTCAGAATCTGCTAGCACGAGCCTTGCTGGTTACGGTGGGGTCCGTGCAACCGATTTTCAGCGGTGGATCTGTTTCGAGATGTGTGCCGTTTTGAAGAACCAGACCGGAGAGAGACCCGTCGGCTTTGTCTCTTAATCAGTAAGCTGTTTTTTTGAGGAGTTGGAGTGCAGCTGGCGCCCTGGGATGACCAGTTGTGTGTCCGTGCAGGCGCAGAGGCTGTAGGCTGTCATGTCCCCGCTGTGGGGGAAGCAGCTGTCCCAGAGCAGCTCTTAGGCTCAGCTGCATGCCCTGACCAGATCTGTCCGCAGTGGAGCAACAGGGCTGCTTGTCGCATCTTGTGCTGACTCAGGCCTCTTCTTAGGCATGTGAAGTAGCTGGCATGGTCTTATGGCCCTTGGAGGTGTGAAGATTTACTTCATTTGCTTATAGAATCAGAAAGGATGATAACTGTGGGTAAGCTTTTAAAAATGTGGTGTTCCTGAGCAGGAGAAGCCTGCTGGGGAGCAGGCTCAGAGCAGAGTTGCCAGCCTGTAATCCTTTGCACTTTCTACAGACAGTGCTTCTCCTGTCATTCCATTACTGTTGGTTTAATAAGGATGCATAAATTGTTACTTTTCTTAAGGATATATACAATGTAAAAAAATAGGGCAGTGTAATACCTAAGTACACAAAAGCACTTGCGGTTTTTTTCTGTATTGAATTTTGTATATATGTGTCTATGGATACACGTATGTATGCATTATATATATGCAAAGACTTACTAGCTGCTTTTTTTATTACATAAAGATTTCTCAGGTCTCCAGATATTGTCAAGTGGTTACACTGAGAGATTTCCAACCCCCCCCCCCAATAGTGATTACTCTTGTGGGTAGAACATCAGTTTCTTGAGAGTCTTTGCAATTCCCCAAGCCTGAAGGCAAATGAATAGAAATTTAGTGGACCACCTAGTTCTTGACACAGAATCCTCCAAAGAGGAGTCTGACCTAATTTATATTGTATTGAATCAAATAATCCTATCATGCATGTGTGCTTGCCGTTTTGTTTTCTTTTAGCAGGCATATTGCTGTCTTGCAAAACTTCAGATTTAGATGTTAGGCAACGTCCCTGTGGTTTTAGTAGGTGCTTTTTCTCAGAAAGTAGTTACCGGAAAATTACTTTTAGAGGACATTTGTGAAAAGGCAGACAATCAAGACGTAATACTAAGGCTGCTAGAATTATTCATACCTGAATATGAGTATATCATTGTTTAGTACTGAGGGTAATCAAGAGTCCTCCAATACAGAGTCCTCCCAGTATTACTAAAGATGGAGCTGGAATCTCCCCAGAATGCTCTTTGTAGCAAAAAGCAGTATAAATATCTTAGTCATGAGCGTGATAGGGATACTGGTATGTGTGCTTTGCTGTGGGTGACTGCTGCACTTCCTCTTTGCAGGGTTGCTGATGATAAGTGGTACTGAATGTATTTGTTGGGGCCAGCATGCTTTGAAGCTAATTGGGAGCTGATTAGCATCCAGGCACTGTAGTTGTGCCCTCTTAAAGCAATTCCTGGTGTGCAATCCCTTTTCTCGTGTTATTCTCTAGGTAGTAGAACCCATCAGTCTATCTGTGTAAGGTCCAAAGATACACTCTGAAGCTTATCAATCTGTCTGTGTATGTTCATGTTGTGGAAAAGAACTTTTTAAATCTGCATAGTTTTATTCTTGGAAAGCTTAGGAAAGCTGTGGGTCTGCAGAAATTCAGATCATAGCAACAGTTACCTGAAAACAGTTCTTTGTTCCTAGAGTGAGTAGGTATCCCAGCTGCAGGACTCTTAGGCTTACTCGATGTTATTCAAGGAGGTTTTGCTTAAACCTGTTTTGACAGCAGTTGCTTTTTTTGCTTAAAAGTGTATCTCTTCCCTTTTAAATGCAGTGTTGAAAGCCTTTTGGCTTTCCAGTTAGAGATGTGTTTTCCCCTCCGCTTTGATTTTAGGCCAGCTAAACATAAACACACCTTTAGAATGGGTGAGTGATTAGTGAGTTAGTAAGTTAGTCATCGAGTGACTCTTCTTGTTTTAGATCTCTGCAAAATAAGAAAGGTCTTCTTTTCCAGCTGTGGAACAAATTGTTTGAAGCTACGCTTTTCTTGGACTGTGTGTGGTCAACATGAGAGAGAGAACAGAATAATGTGCCGTATAGTGTTCTTAGCCCATGTTAATGATATTTGAGACCAAAAGAGATTCTTTAACGGATACGTTCCTAATTCGCACAGGGTCACATTGCTACAGTTTTTATCTTCTGGCTATCTTTAAGATTCTGAACATACTTAACTAGGAAGAAAATCCACAGTCTGAAGGTGATTGGTTGCAAAACTTTAAAAGAATTTTTTTTAAATGGAAAATATGCATACTGAACAATAATGGGTATTATGAATGTCAGTTGATAGAACTTTTAAATAGTACTATATGATTTGAAATGGACACTTTCCAGTAAGTGCAAGAAGTTTCAAAGTTGCAGCGGATTTTGCAGTGTTACTATATTCAAGTCATGGGAAAGTGTCTTTCATTGTATCTGGTCATCTGATTTCATACCTGCACTCATACCAACTACTTTTGGTTAAAAGTTGACATACTAATGCACAGCATAAAGTAGCTTCTTAAATGTAGGGTGTTCTTAGTTGTACCTACCAAAAATAATTTTATCAATCAATTGAAATGTTTAAATGAGGTTATTGACATTTGTAGCTTCACATTTAGAATTTGGAAATGCAAAGACTTTAAATATGCCCATTTGAAAATGAAGAACTTGAATTAGTGGGAATCCTATTGATACAATACACATTTCTTATTTTTATTTTACATAACTGTCTTCTAACCTATTGAGAGATTGGTTACTTAAAGAATAGCAGGCATCATATTGGTCATTTCTGAACCTAAATAATTTTAAAATTTTTTCAGTACTTGAAGTAACTGAAGGGGAAAACTTTAAGTGATGACTGTACATCATACAAAAAAAAAAAAGCTTCATTTCTGTTCCTAGTTACTTGAGATGGAGCTCTTAATAAAGTATGCTAAAATGGCAAAGAAAAAGAACAATTCAACTTGCTTCACCTTCACTGGATTTATTCACATGCCTCAGGTGGTTCCTGAGATGAAGCCAGAATGAAGAGATCCAAGCCGGCAGGATTCAGTGCTCATGCAGGAGCAGACAGTGTGTTAGTAATTTGACAGCGTTTCCAAGACCTGTCAGTCTCTGCCTGGAGACTGGCCGTAACAGTTCAATTGGCATGTGCTTTTTGCCAGATTAACATGTAGTAGGTCACTTGAATTCTCCCCTTATTGAGTTCATACCTTTCCTTTAATTCTCTCACAGTAATCTGTCAGTATCGATAGGAGGAAGGAAAAACTTTCTCTGTATTTAGGGTGGTGGGTATTTTTAACAGGTAGTTAGCGTGAAGAATTTCAGTTTTATCTTCTTTTTGATTTCTTTTTGTAACCTTTACCAACCAAATAATTTTTAACATATTGCATTTTGCTTGTGGCTATGGTGGTGTAGGAGACTCTGCTTCCTTGAACTTTGCTAGCTCTTGAAGTTAATGGTGATGGGCTGCTAGTGCACTGATAGCGGGGACTTCAGTGCATTGCTGCAAATAGAGGATTCTGGGCTGGAATTTCCAACTAGCTACATGATTAGGCCAAGCATAAAGGTAATTAGGAAAAAAACAAAGTACTTTTAAACTTTAATGCAGTCCAGCTGATGTTCACTAAACTGTACTGCTATTTAGTTCATCAACAGTCAATGCAGTGGATTTTATTAATATTTAATTTATTAATATTTCAATTTTCCCTTTCATTCCTTTATGTAACAAAATAGTTAAGTTAGTTTTATTGTTACTGAGTTTTATGTCAGTTTTCTTCAAGCTCTGAGGCATATTAGCAAATTCAAACCTTTTAATTGCAAGATTAGATGACCTATTAGGTGTTCATGTCTTATGTGTAGCAGCTGTACCACTAATACCAAGGGTCATCCCAGTAGGTGTGTTTTTTTCCCCTCTTTTTTAACATAATTAAGGTTTTCCCGTGCTAGGATTTTCTTCCCTAAATGTGCATACAGTTTAAAATCTGGTCAGTGTGCCACAGTATCACTGGCAGTAGCATTTGGAAATGTTAATGCCCCTGTTTATTGTTTCAAAACACCTGGTAGTTGATTGCAATAAAGACTCCCCTTTTTAATTACGCTATAATTAATACAAAACAAATCAACAGGAAGTGCTACTTCACACAGCATGTTGGCAGTTTGCTCAAGTGTAAAAACAGTAAAAAAAAAAAAGTCCATGATTTTAATAAAGATTATTTTATGAATTTTTTTTTTTTGGCTGCTGAAGTAATCAAATCTCAGATTGTGGCTTCAGGACAGTTTTCCACCCACCATCCCTGTGTGATAGTTTTTATATATTCAGACCCATTTTTCTTCCTTCTGAAAACAAGAGAAATAAAATGTTTGAGAAGTCTTAAAGAGGATAACAAATTGAATTGACCACTTACTGTTCCTGGCACTCAAATTTTATGATCCTTAACTCCCTAGTGATAGAGTGAGCTATTCAAAAGCACTGTGTGAGAATTACAGCTGATGAAATTTGGTAAAGTTCTTTAAAATCAGAACTACACTGGTTTACATCAAATGAGGGCTTGTCTGCTGTTGCTATGTTACGTTTGTAGCAAATGCTAATTGATTTTGGTGCATACAGATCCTCGGAGAAAAGTGAGAATTATTATTGAGTGAATCCCACTGTGCCAAGCTTCAGTTTCTGGATTTCAGTGCAGGATGATCCTGGAGAGGACATGAAATCCTCTTTATGCTGTAAAACAACACTAGAAAAATAACTCTGCCACAGCCACAAAGCAGGTCTGAGACTTCAGCGCTCCCGATTTTGGGCTTGACAAAGAACAGCAAGGGATTTTCATAAAGGAGCTCTCTGTTTGCAGCTCCATTTTTTTGTGGCAGGACTGTTGATTCAACAAGGTACTTACATGTGGTTGTCCCTTTTGAATTCTTGCATACTTTGTTCTGTTGGGCTTTTGGATAAGGTGAAGAGAGGGCAGAGAAAAGACTCTGCATCGGATGATTCTGTCACTCACCGTTCTGTGTAGAAGTCTAGTTCGTTGCTTATACAAGGTGGACAGTCCTGACAGCTAAAATTTAGTTGAGAAGAATTCTGTTCTCAGTCACTGAACTCTAGCTGCCTTGCTTTTTCCAGACAGCAGAAATCCAGAGGAGCAGATCATGTGCATCAAACTTTGAATATTGCTCAAGCCTATGTAGAGAACTAACTGTTCTTTATTGCAAAGATCATCTTTAGTTCAAAGAGCAGATTGCAGATGACCCGTAAACATTGTGGGTGGCTGGTTCTCCTAATCAGTATTTTTAGATGGAACTTTTTGGTGGAGATGGGAAGAAGTACAGTACAGAGAAGGAAAATAGTACAGGTAGATGTCATTTGTTTTGTGGGTCCAATAACACAAGAATAAATTTCTTGATGAATACAGTGTTGATTTTCTTCTTTGTGGCTGGAAGTATGTGCATAATTTGCATGTTGACAATGAGTAATGCAGCTATAATATCAATTTTAATGTCTGTAATGGTCTACCTCTGAGGGTTTTTTCCTTCATTTTGGTGGACTATGCTGTATTATCTTTAGCTGCTCCACAATGATTTATTTATTTATTTATTAAAGAGAAGTACTTTTATGTTGAATGATGGTGAATGTATTTAGGTTTCATATGTGGACATATATTTTCATGAGAGAGACTAACATAGGATTTTTCCAAGACTGTCTAGGGTTTGATTTGTTAGGAGAAACAGGCATCAAGAAACTACCAGGTATTGTGCTGGTTTCTAAGAAATTAGAGTATGTACAGTTTCTTCTCCAAAAAACATTCTGGAGGTCAGTGTAGGGTTACTGTTGTGTATTCAAACAATACTGGAAAGAACAAACAAACTGGAACCAGGATCTCTGAGGATTGCTTCCCATTTCAGACATGAATGTTGCAGGTGTTAGGTAAAAAGAGCAACATGATCTAAAGTTATAATCAACAAGAGTAGAAGTAGTTCGTAATAGCTCTCTAGTTTTTCACATTAATAAAATGTGAAAAAATTCAGCCTAGAGTTACAGAAGATTGTTATACAGGTTTTGGTCACTGGTGACGTACCTCTGTTGGACTGCATCCTTAACATTTTAGTATCACTGCACGAGATGAGATGCAGACATGACAACATAGTGTATATTAATCTTGTTAAGTCCTTATGAGAGTCCTGATTGTTCCAGCAATTGCTTCCTGTAAGAAGTTGGCTGCAGTGGGTGCATTAGGGAGAGCACAGTGCTAAATAGAATGAATTGTGTATTCAGATGTACTTTAGCTTGTACTTCAGTTGCAAAAAGTGGAGAAAATCTTGTCCGCCTGTCTTGAAAGTATGGGGGATGATGTCTGGAGGAATAGTTCAAATGCTTGACAATTAATAATAGTACTTTCGAGAGAAGCTTGTAGCAGAAGACAAGCACATAGGTTACAGAGCAGTACAGAGGACAATGTATTTTTTTTGTGCTGGTTCTAATATGTTGAGATCAAATAACTAATTAATAGGAGAACAGTTTATAAGGATGACGCAAGTAGAAGTGGAAAGTTCTAAATATTAATCTACTACATATATTCTTCATCGTTGTAATAAAAGCGTGAGAAGTAGACACGGGAGACGGAAATGCCTTGCAACTTGTAGTAGTGCTTTTTTAAAATAAATTTTCTTTAAATGAAAAAAGCTAGTGTAGTGTTTTGGTGAGATGCTAGTAATAACTTCTAATGATTCTTAATGCACCTCCATGCAGTGATGTGAGAGTGAAACTTCTTAATCGTGGCACGGCAGCTCAGTAGGTCTGCAGTGCTCTGAAAAGAGCTTGGAGCTAGAGGAGTTATGGTCACTCATTCTGAGGAGCAAATCCTGTGTAAAGGACTACTAGAGCTGGGAGAAGATCTAACTTACCTGTGGAGTATTGAAGTAGGCACAGGAGAACGGAGGGCTTGTGAGTGTAGGAGTCTGGTTGTGGTATGCAGCTGTTCTGCGTGAATGAATCAAGGGTGTTTGTTCTCTCCACTTCTTCAAAGATTACTTTAAAGCTTATGAAAAAGATATTAATATATATATTATATGTAATATATAAGACACATAAAAGCTTTTCTATAAAAGTAGGAATCACTAACGGGGTCTGTCTTACGGTTTTGTAACAATATACCACACTTAGGAAGAGGAAAAACTCTTGAGTTTTGGCATGCAGAGAAGAGTCTTATTGACCCTGGCACCACCAATCTCACGTGCTACATTTTGCATTTTTATCTCTCATGTTACCGTTTTAAAGTTAAAGAAGCTTCTTACATTTTGTTGTTATAGCCTTAGAAGTTATGCTACAGTGTACCCTATATTATTTCAAAAATACAGTGTGAAGAGCAGATTAGGAAAGAGTCACAGTACAGAAAAGAAACAGTTGCTGTTATAGGTATAATGTGTTACTACCCAGGGCCTCCCTTTCTCTTCACTGAATAATTGTATATTTAACTAGTAACTTGTGAAACAGTGTAATGGTCTGTTAATAAACTGGTCAAAGGTGCTATCTAATGGCCTAATTCTCCCTATCAAGAGCATGTCTACGTGCAGATGAATATGTTATGTATCCTTTTTTGAACAGCCCGTTCATTTTGTAGTACAAAGGCTTACATAGTTCTAAGCATTCAAAAACCTGACATAATTCTGAATCCCCTTCTGTGATAATTCTGATTGATCGCTGATGGTTTTAAGACACTAATACGAGCTGTAGAAGAATTCTTAGCATATGACAGAACTGTATCTTGCTTATTTTGAAGAAGTGGAGTTCACGTATGTTCACAAAGATTTGTAAAACAGTTCCTTGTAAATCTTTGCAACGACTGTAAGTCAGACAATGCATTGTAATGGAGACTTCAGGCTTCTTCATATTTTGTGAAAGCTTTTCCATGCATTTCTTCTTTTTGTTTTGCTCTTGCATGATTTTCTGGCACATGCTGATGTTTGAAAAATTGTTGTCACATTTCAGTACACGGGTTTAGGTAGAAAACAGCTTTTCTTACGTTAACTAATGTTAGCAGTTAACTTTTCTGGTGTTAGAGATGTTCTTCCTGCCATTAGATAATCTTCATATATTATTGTTTTTGATTCAGTTGTCTGTAGGAATGTGTTATGCTTAACATAAAAAATGTTACTTGCCCTTGGGTTTATGCTGTGGTAAAACAGACGTTCTCATGCTCTCGTTTAATGCTTTATGCCGTTGTGTAGCTGTAAATCTTACAGACAGGATTCTGTACCCTGGGGATTCAGTTTTTCCTTGTACCCAAGCGAGCAGTAAAAAAAGCTTTTGCTCTGCATAGAAACCTGTAGGCCTGTAAGCTCCGCGTTTGCTGCTAACTTCAGTGCTTTCATATGTATTGGATGTAGGTAGAAAATGTAACACTACTTTCCAAAATGGCCATCATAGCTTTCTAATTAGACATTTGGATTTTTTTTTCTCTTGTGACAGAGTTTAAATGTTATGTATTAGCAATAATACTTAAATTGATGAAGTGTAAAACTGGTGAAATGGGTTACAAGGAAGGGAAGTGAAAATATTATGAACCATATGCCCTAATTTATGTCTCCTTAGAAAATTTGTGTAATGAAATAAGGTATTTGAAATAATCTGTCTTACAGTGTTCAATGAGAGGTACAGCAGTAATGGTAGAATGGTCTTACTTTTAACATAGTAAATAAAATAGAACTCCTATTTTGTTTTGGGGAGGAAGAGTAACATCAAATCACATGGTGTTGAGATCCATGTGCATTGTTAAGAACAAATTTTTTTGTCCTTCCTATAGGCAGGCTTATGCCATTGGGTTTAATGGAATAGCTGTGACCAGCAGTTTCTGCTGTGTTCTTTGTGACCCTTAATAGAGAGACAAATGAGATGCATGTTCTTCACATTCTTAATCCCAGTTTCCTGGGTACCACAAGTTAGCTCTCCTTTCCTCCTGGCTCCTTATCTGGATGTAGCACCTCTCTTACAGATGACTTTCTCCATCCACTCTAATCCTACTCCTTCCCTGAAGCCATCTTTGCCTTTTGACTCCCAGACTAAATCTCCCAAGTCCTCCATCGTTAAACAGCAGTAACAATTTCTTCTCTTCTAGTTCTTGTGATACAAGATTTCACGTCAAAGCCTATTCCTCTCTTCTCTGGTCTGATTCTTGTACCTTTTGCATTCAAACTCAGCAGCTTGCTGGGTGCCTTAACAGAAAGACAAACCTCTCGCTGTTGGTTCCAGTGTTCTGTGTCATTACAGTTCAGAGCAGTAATTATAGGGATAGCCCGTTTTGTGGTACAATGTTTATAGGAATGTACATGCACATTTTAGTTTGTTCTGGAGGATGCAAGAGGGGTGACAGTGTAGACAGATTGTAGTACAAAGGAGTTGTCACTGGACAAGTGTAAAGTCTGTCATTTTATAATTTGGGTAGTTTTGTGGGGTTTTTTAGGATTAGCAAGAAAAACAGATCCATGATATGAAGACCAAATCTTACTCCCAGTTTCAAAACCCAGAAAACTTTTCAAATGTAAGTTCGTAACGATTATTTAACATGGTAAAAACATAATATTTTCGTACAGTCTAAATCTTGGAAGTGATTCAATTCATTGCTCTTAGGTCCACAAAATTGACCCAAAGCAGATACACTTGACATGTAAAATGGTAGCCTGAACAGTTAAAAATCGGGCAAAGTTGCAAGCAACTGGAAGGAGACTCTTACAGTGGGAAGTGCCAGGCAACCTTAATTGTAGGTGGTGCTTCCTGCCCTAGCTTTGAGTAGAGGAAATTTAAATAGGTAACTTATTTAAAGGGAATTTTTTAGCAATGTTACTGTTTGTAGCAGCGTCATAAATAAATTGCTCAAACTTCTCAGTGAAATTCTGACCTTGAGATCAAAGATTTAAGATGTAATTGGAAGAGCATATTGTATACAGGTTGTGTACTCATTAAGGTACTCTGTGTCTGGTTGTTTCAGTCAGACAACCGTAGGAAAACCTGCCTTCTATCAGCATGTGTGACAGTGAATATTTTGAGAGAATGTGTTACAGCTGATGACTCCTGTGAGGTAGAGTGCAAAGGTCATTGATACCAAGAGTCCTGTTGACTGGGGAGAGCAGAATTTAAACTATACTGGTGTGTGGGAAGTGATTGAGAGCTTCTGAAGAAGGAATGCAGTACATGTAGTCACAGCACTTGGGCAGATTCAGAGGGCTTGCCATCTGTATTTGTTTTGCAGTTCTAATGCTACCAAACTACCCCGTGGTGATTCAGTTGTGACTTATTAGTTTTCATAGCAATTGGTATGTCATTAGCAAGAATATAGTAAATGTATCTTCTGCCACATAATACTGGTATTGACTGTTGACTTCAGTTTTCAGGATCATACAAAAGTACCTCCACGTCTATCTTCTGTATTCAGGAAAATCATGGTGTTTTTAATGGTTATATGTGTCTGAAGCATTTTGCTTAGATAAATGGGTTTGGGAGGTGGTGTTGGAATTTAGAGGGAGGAAGATATGTGAATAAAAATAATATTACTCTTCCTCAGCCATCACTAGAGAATTCAAGACATGCGAATACTAAGTCAGTGAGTGGAAATGTCATCCTTCAAAAACATACAAAATGCAAGGACTACGATAGAAGTGTTGTACACTTTAAGGTATCTGAGTTACAAAGAAAGTTTGTAGTTCATAGAATTATATCTATGAGTCTTTTAATATACTCAGGTTGTTCTTGATCTCTTACAGAGCATTGCAGAATTTGTTTCCCTGGAGGTGTCTGAAGTAAGGTTAGAAAAGTCCTACCTGATCTTTAATAATCCCTCACACACATGGTAATACTCCCAAATTGTACTATCATTGTATAATTTACACTTAAATCCTTTCACCTCTGTGCTCCTACCCTCAAAAGAGTCCTTTAGTGTTATAGGGAGCCAGTGATTGCATTCTTGAAAAACCTTGGCCTTGTTGCCAGTTTGGGCTCAGCTGCTTCAACTGATTTATTGGTTTGTTTTTGTTATTATTTATTTTTTTTTTAAGAGAGTAAGTCTGAAAAATACATTTCTCCTGTTATAGTTAATGGATTCAGGAAGTAATTTTGCAGATTGGGAAACAATGGTTCTCATAATAAAAGCACTGCTTAAGTAATTCATAAGGAAGATAAACTTGTATTGTTAAGCTTGCACATTTTACTCCTATTTGTAGGCCATGTATTGCTCTCCTGTGCTTTCTCCCATTAAGCAGTAATGTTATTGCATGAGTAAAAAGCACCGCTACTTTGACTGGCTTACAAAAACACACACAAAATCAAATAATGTATTTTACTGAATTATGAAGAAGTGTGTTATTTGTTTAACACTCAGTTATTGCTCTCTGCTCCATGTTACAATTTAATCACTGCTCTGCATCTCTTGAGTTCATGCAGGCTGGTGTGAGGCAGCAAAGGGACAAAGCAAAATGACTGGCAGTTAAGTGTTTCAATCAGTCAAGATACTGATTTATTTCTTTGAGGAGGAGCATAAAGGAAATGAGAATGGCTGGTTTTTGTAACTGATGCACTGAATAGTTGTCAGTTAAACTGTGGAGGTCATACATACGAGTTGAAATAGTTCTTGAGAAAGGAAAAAAAACCAAACCAAACCAAAAACCAAAAAACCCCAAACCAACCAAAACCACTAGAGTGTGTTGTGACATCCACACTGCATACAGTCTTTGTGAAGCTTGTGATGCTCAGCATGTCCTGAAAAGGCAGCAAGAAGGATGAGTCTGGAATCCTTTCACTTACAGGGTTTTCATGACAAAAGAAGCTATATGAAGAATTAAAATGCAGGGTGTTAAAAATTCTTTGTTGTCTGTCTAGTTAGTATATACAGCTGCGAAGTTTTTAACTATATTCAGGATGCTGATACTGCAGAATGTTTAAACTGGAATGCCACTTGGCTAGCAAATCCTATCTTTTTGGAATAGGGCAGGTAGTATGAATATCTGTAAAAATTGATCCTTTTTGTGGTACAAATTATAACTCAACTAGAGCAAAAATAGGAGTAAAAACACTGGAGGAATATTATGTCTCTGCTTTAAAATACTCATAGGTATGCCCGAGATAGGAACAGATACATTAAAGTTTTCATTGCCCACTTTGATGCAATAGAAATGTAATTTTACATTTCTCTGCCCCTCCAGCTGAACTTTGTCCATTTAGTAGCAATAATTTTTTTTCTTACCTTGAAGTGCTGGTTTTAATCTGGGAAAAAAAAAATCCTTTTTAGATCATCAGAACAATAAATACTCTATAGCAAACCTAACAGCATTACATGGTTTTTATAAGATACAGAAAATTCAACCAAAGTTTTTTGCTAATGATGTGTCATCACTTCTTTTGCCCAATTCTGTATTCCATCTGAACTCATACAGATATAAAATCCAGAGGCAGCAAGCAGATAGTTTTGAACAAAATTAGGTCTTTCTAAGACTTTAAACCTCCAGAGCCCACTGAAAATCTGTGCTCAACAATCATTGTCTTTACAGCAAGGAAGATACCTTACCTATCAGGAGATTGCTTTAGTGGGGTATTCCCTAGAAAGCCCGCTGTAGCCTAGCCTACATTTCATGTTCTTTTTCTAACCTAAATCCTGAGTTTTTCAAACAGTTTCATAAAATGTATGAACTAAAATTTGATGAAAATGTGGCTACATGCAAAAAAAAAAAAAACACAACTACTTTAAGAGAAGCTTTCAGTGCTGACAATAGAGAAACTTTTCACTGTCTCATGGAAAAGTGCATGGCTGAAAGTGCGACTACATAGAGAGAAAAGGTAACTTGCCTCTTGGTCAGAGGAGAAATTTCCAGGCTTGCTGCTAAGTGCACTCTGGGGAAGTGAAGGTATCTGCAGTACGAAATGATAAAAACAGCCCTTACTATTGCAGTGGCTGGATGGCAAAGGAGAAGCCCCACTTTCTAATGACACTGAGTTCTGGATGTTTTATGCATGTTACACATGCTACATCCAGATGACTTGGTATTTCTTTTGATGACACCCATTAAGACACAGATTTTGCAGGAAACGAGCAAGATATTGTGATAGATGTGATAGATGTATGATTATGATAGTTTTGGAAGATGAAGGAGAAGAGAAAGTGTACTGTGGGCAGGAAATAGAGCTACTTCAGCATTTCTTTTCCCTCCTGTTTTTTTTTCTGAGCTAACAGTCCATTCAGTCTGAATACAGATCTCTTCTTAATGTGTTGAACTGCATTATTTAGCCCACCACTGCAAGCCAAATCGTTATCCCTGGAGATTAAATTGCTAAATTGATTTAATGGAGCTTTGTTAATCTAAAATTTCATTTTTATCTTCTCTTGGATCTGTCTATTGTAGGTTCTCTCTGTTTATTAGGTATGATTTTGACAAAAAGACACGAATATACACTAATAGCTATTTAGCTATCTCCTCAATGCCTGGGAGAAAGCTGTCGACGAGACTCTTGTCTTGTAAGAAGCAGTTAGAACTTGCTATTAAGTCCTGTAGTGCCTGTGTTCGCACCACATCGATCCTTTAAAAGTGAGACACTGAAGAAGCAGGTCTCTATTATGCTCCTTGGCTGTGAGTAATTACCGAGAAATACAGAAAAGAATACCTGAGTGTTTTATTCATAATGTACTTAGTGGCTGCATTCCTTACTTGTGCATGTTTTGAATACCATTTGCTAAAAAGTCCAGTTGAATACACAACCAACCGGTGGCTAAAAAGATCTGCAGCAGTTAAAAATACTGTGAGGTGTGCTTGCTGAGAAAGAGATCAAATAGTCCCCCGGAAGACTGTGGATAAGGATTAGAGAAAGGAGAGAATTTGCAAGTCTGGAATGTGTTTTTCCTGCAATATCTATTACCATTTTCTGTGAAATGACTTTCAATATTTTGGTTATTTCACATTTTGTCATAATCTCTTGGATGGAGATCAGATTTGAGATTTACAGCCTGAAAACAGGTTGAAATGGTTCTTGATGATCTCTGGAATATTTGCAAGGTTTTAGCAGCTGATATGGTGCTGATGAGTGCATAATACAAATAATAGCATTTATTATCTACATTGCCGTCCCATTCCCCAGAACTATGCAGGTGGATTGGGGCCCTCCTTCCCTTCGGTTTCCCCCAGTGGTGCTAGGCACTGTATAAAACAGACACCTCCCAGCCCCCTGAAATATGTTTTAGCAGTGCATGATAGTAGAGACAGTAGCAGTTTTCTGATGAGGAAATACCGGAATGATGGGACTCTGCTTATCAGCTAGTCTGTGGTGTCAGTACTCAGATACTGACATCTTCTATCGCTTTTTTCTCTTCCATTAAATCGCACCATAAAAGATGTATTCAAGGTGAAATTTTAACAACAAAGAATTGGCTTTGGAGAACTGTATGGCAGTGCTTTAGGAGGACAGTCTGGAACCCACCCCCCATGAAGATGCTTGTTTGGCAGGAAAGTGTGGTGCTGTAGATAAAGAGGGTCAGAAATGGGATGAATGCAAGTTATTAGGGGTTTAAGAATATTACATGTGATAAAAATGGTAATCTCGGTATTCATTCTCCTGCATCAAGGAGAGATGTGATGAAAGAGGCCACTAAAATGGTTTTTGCTGTAGCTTTTTGGATGGATTATGAATGGAGCAAGATTGAGATTTACAGACAAGAAGCTGTAGTAATTGACTTGTGAGACAATAGCTCGCAGACAGGCTGTGTAGCTTTTAAATTAACTTCTGGATCAAGATGTTCATAATATTGTACTGAACCTGGTCACTCAGTACTGTCTCTAAAGAGGGAGGGGAAAAAAGTTTTCATAACTGCTATAACCTCTTAGCTTTCCTATCTTCTTCAAGCACTGCATTCAGGAGACCTTTCCACCTTGAATTTTGCATGATGCCTGATCTGCTGCAGCTGCATGTAAGCTCTGGCTACTGAGCAAAATAACCGTCTCACCTGACTTGAGTTAAGACTTACCATGGGCTCTAAGTCTTTCTGTAACAGGTTTTTGTAGGATCAGGCTTCTGTTTGTAGGATTTGTTTGTGTATTTCTTAATGGAAAAAAAAAAGTTCTGTATTACTTGTAAAATGTTGAGCATTTAAAGCTTTCTGCTTGCAATCTTCAGCTAAGTGTGAGGACAGATTTGCACCATTAGCAGTATATTGTCTCGAAGCTGAGATTTGCGTTAAGGAAAATATGATTGTTGTGATCTAAGGACAAAAAGTGGTCTTGCCCATATTGCCATGTTTGTCCATAATTTATGTATTTCTTTTCTGTTAGTTTCAAAGGATTTTTTTCTAGTTGGGAGTTAAATGGACCCATTCAGTGTTTACATTTATGCAAATGATCATTGTGTCACTAGGGTTGCAACATTAAAAAAAAAGTGCCAGATATTTTACACGCCTTTGAGTATTAAAGTGATTACAATTACCTAAATAAAAGGAGTTGCTTTATTAATTAATTAACTTGGAGAAAAAAGGCTAGTGACCCTCTGAAGGAATATCAATAACTGAAACATTAATTATGCAAATAAGAACTGTCTTTACTGTTCATTATTCATAGTTTAACATGAAAATTGCCTTTTAAAAGAACGCTTCATTCATATATTTCAATAAATGTCTAATCTGCCTGGGCTGTCACTTGAATCTAGATTTTGAGACAAAGACTCTGCAGTGATGTTGATGCAGACAGACCGCTCGTTCCCTGTGGCATTTTGTTCAAGTCACCAGTACCCAGTTCTTAATTGCTGGGGTGGTATTTTTTTGAAGACTTGCTTTCTGAGGCAGCAGGCCCCTTTTTGAATAAGTTCTTGCAAAATTTGTGTTCGGAGAGACAGAGTTACTATATTTCATAGGTGAGGAAGGGGAAGAAAGAAGCAGCAAAATACTTGAAAAGCTTTTGCGACTTTCTCGTGGTTTTACAAGGGAGGCTGTAGCAGAGCTACAGAACCAGCCCAGCTCCAAGTCCTGTTTGAGGCTGTTGAGTTGTGGGATTGACTTATTCTTTGGCAAGTCAATGGAGGTAGTACCAAGGCAAACAAATACTGTGAGGAAAACAAAGTTAGGCCGTGTGTTTGATTACTCTGAACTTACGCACTCAGTCAACTTGGTGGTCCTTTTTAAATTTAGAAAATGAGACTACATGCTGCCTGTCAAGTGCTGCAGGTGATTTCATACAGGTTGCGAAAAGACTTTCCTTGTGAAGAGTTCTGCCTTTTTATTTTCTGAAGTTTCACGGTGTGTTTGCGAATTCTGGTGAAGAATTCCTGGTGGGTTTTATTTCTTTTCACATCCCTAAAGACAACAGTCAAAGGTTGCCAGGACTACTTCTTGCTCAAGTGTCTACAAGAGGAGAGAGAGGAAGAGCTGTGTTTTCTTTTTCATCAGCTGAAAGGCTGTGCTGAAAATAATCTTGTTTCAGTTTTGAGTATGCAGACAAAAAGTAGTAGCTATGCAGTCCCAGGAAATGTTTTACTCTCCTCTCCCTGAAGAGTACCTGGTTGTAAGCGTGAGATGTTAAGATTTCCTTTTTTTTTAATGCCCTAGAACTTGCTATGCCAATAGCAGAAAGGGCTGATGAAGAAGTATGTCCCCCCCCTTTCCTTGTAGCATGATGAATTGTGGAAGTCCTGATTGAAAATTCTAATCACAGCCTTGCAGTCCTTCAGATCACAACCCTTGACAGTTGATTCACTCCTTTTCATGCCTGCTGCCTCTGACTGCTTCTGGTGCCTCTTATGCATGAGTCTATCATTAGCACACAAAGCATGATGGATTGGTTGGGGTACCTCTATCCTTAGAACCTGGGAAATGCTTCTTTTTCAGAATCAAAGAACCTGTGTGTGACATCGTCATGAATGAGAGAAGAAAGTAATACAGTATTGGATGTGCCTGTTTGCTGCCACTGTTTAGTGAGAAAATGATGCATTATGGGGAATGTAAGTATATGGCCTGTTTGTTTGGGTTTTTTACTCCGCACTAGTGAACGATGTAGAAAATCATGGATCTTAAACAGTGCATAAGCTGAGTCTGGTAAATGCATGGAAGTTGTAATACATTTTGTATTTGATTACATTTGTATTCTGATTTTGTAAATCAGAACTGTAAACACTTCCAGAATTATTCTTAAAGATCAGGCTGTTTATGAAATCTTTTAACTTTCAGTGTGATCTGATGACCAAAATGATTAGGAATAATAGGTTTTGGTACTGACTGTGGACTCGATTCACTTCTGTGGATTCTCTTCTATAGACCCTTTCTACAGGAAACTTTTGCAAATGTTTGCATCTTGCAAATGCTTTTATTCATCTGTGTGACTTGGCATTTAATGTTTCAGTGAACAAGACAGTTAAGTTTTGGCTCCAGTGAAAGATTGATAGGAACAATTTTCAAATGTGGTATCAAAACAAAGTGAAAATATGTCATGTTCAAATACAGAGCTCTGATGCGTCATGTGGTCTTGTAATAAATGAAATAGCACTACAAACCTGACAGATTTGCAAGAAAATGTTTTTAAATTTATGATGATTAATTTTCAAGATGAACTGCAATAAAAAAAAGTGTTAGTAGATGCTTAAAGAAGGTACAGGGGAAGCAGCTTTCTGAAATGAAAACAAGCAGGTAATGATAAGGCTGCCTTCACTTTTATATCATGCTTTCTAAAATTTGTGCAGTGAGTAAATTGATAATTCTGGCTGCTGCAGCTGGCAGTAACAGCTACTCATGCAAGCGTAACTTCTCATGGAAATTCCACTTCTTGGATTTGTACTGTTGCTTTGTACTGGTTGTTTCGGAAATAGGAGTAACACAAAGGAGAGCCGAAGATTTTCTACCAGGACTGGTGATTCTTTCTGAGCCATCAAAATAAAACAGCACTGAACCTAGTGAGAAAACAGAAGTAGCTCTGTAGTTCCTTGAAAGAAATGCAAACTTTTCTTAAACTCAACACGTTCATTCATCTGGAGCATTTGCCACTTGAAGATTGAATTTGTTTTGCATTAGGAAAGTTAAATGCAAAGAATATCGTTTGGTGAGATATAAACCGATTTATTTAAACATTGTTAGGTAGTATTGGGCTAAAAACATGCCTTGATACGATTTATCGTTAGCAGGAAGTCAGCCATACATGCCAAGTGCTTAAGTTTTATTTGTATTGATTTAGATTTATTTCTAACGGTAGGGTTCCCTGCTTCACTTCTTTCCATTTCATTGTGTTCGCACAGATGCCCTTGGCAATCAACAGGTGCAGAATAGCTTTATGCACCCATTAGTACTATGTCATTTCTGGCAAACATGATTTAATGGAGTGAATGAAGGAACTATACACTGGGACAGATCCTGGATCCAGTGTAAATTGGCACAGCTCTGCCCCAGCATAGCTGTTTTGAAGTTGTTTGTTCCATGCTCTGTGTTGTTCCATGTTACAGATCAGAAACTGCGTTAAACTGATGATTTGCATGTTAACTCTTTCTTTGGTAGCATTTAGTTTAACCAACACTTGCTTTTTGAGTTATGAATTGCCAATTGAAGACTGTCTTAAGTAGATACAGGCTTTTATATATATATACACACACATATGTAGACCATCTAGTCAATATATAAAGTAATATATTGAGGCAGTGACATTATTTTGCTACTTTTTTGAGCATGTGTTTATCAGGTTTTTTTCCCCCTGCAGGGCCTCTTTGCTGTATCTAATGTCTCGTAGTATCAATGCCTGCCAAATGCAAAAATGTAAAATAGTGTCAATCCCTAGCAGTTAGCCTTACTTCTCCTTTACCTCAAGGAACTGCATTGCTGTGAAAACAGGTGTAACTTTTTCTCATGTCAGTTTGTCTGCTTTTTTAGTCAAATCTATAAAATGTGCATGTATATGCACTGAACTGATGTTCCAGATGTTTGTCTTAAAACTAGTCACTGAAATACATATTTATGCATCTAAGTACCCAAAGCTACTACTAGTGGTTCACACTTTGGTGGGACCTGATTATGCTCAATATTTCTTTATATTGGGTATCTTTTTAACAGCCGAGGCTGCATTTCCATGAGCAGCTCATTGCTGTTGAAAGGGCAAGCCTTACTCGTCTCCTACACATGCCACACTGTTGTTTGTTGGGTCTCTTGTTTAGCAGCTGAAAAGACATTTCTGTTAAAAAATATAAAAAACTTTTTGAAAGGGGATATTAGTAAGGAAATGGGACGCATTGTGACTAAAGCATGAGAAAGGAAGGAATGAGCTTTTATGGTGTGTTTGGACAGAGACCTAGCTTTGTCGTGAGGCCAAAAGTGAGCTTTCAAGTTGGACATGGGGAAAAAAAGCTTCGGAAAGGGTATGAGCTGCACTTTTTTTCAAAACAGGAGTTCAACAGGAAAAAAATAAATCAGAAGTATCAATGTTATGTTATTTTGAAACAGCCAAAATGCATTTAAAAGGAGATGTTATGGTTATGATTAGCACTATGAACTTTTACATGGCAATGTTTTATGTTGGTAAGAAGTTATGTGGGAAATCCCAACAGTTGTCTGCCAACAGTTAATTTCAGGCACTCTGAGGACTTGGGGCCTGCAGCATCTTCTCCCGTCTTACCTTCCTCATCTTCAGCAGTGCTCCCTCTCCTCTGTTAAAGAAATGCACTTGGTAGTCCTAGAATATACCCTGGCCCACTTGGGACAGTGGGTGTGTAGCTCAAAGGCAGTTTTTTGTCTAAAGATTATAATTTAAGTTCACTTGATACTTAGTAGAAAAGAAAACTTCTAGAAGCCATTTTGGTCAGAAATAATTTTGAGCTGGGGCTTCTGTCTGAAGATAGATCTGAATGCGCTTGTGTTTTTTCTGCAGAGAATGCCTGTCACAAACAAGGTCCCTGCTAGTCCCTATCAGGTCCCTATCTTAGTGTGCACAGAGAAGAGAAAAAAACAAGACCCATCTGAAGAGTTGAAGGATCCAAATGTAAAATCAGTGTAATAAGAAAAAAACCCACCAAAACAGATGTAGAAGTGTACAGTATATTGTGCTTGCTGGCTTTAGTGAGCTTCATAATGGCTTTCAGATGCAAGCAAGTTGCTTTGGTCCTCAGTCCTTAATATCAGGAATCATTTTAATTCATTAAGATCCCCAAAGAATAACCAAGATCATGCTGAAACTGCATGTTCTTTACCTTCAACTAATGCCAATATTTGTGCTGGAGGAAAAAAAAAAAAATCTTTCTTTGCAGATGCTTGCAGCTGTTTTATCCGTAACCATAGAAGGGGAATGCCTGTGTTTTGTGCTGGTCTAGAGTGCATGTTGCTTTTCAGATGGAATCAGTATTTTTTAAGGGGAATATCTTTCATCAGCACATAGATATTTTCATGTGTTCAGTAGAGATCAGCATTAATTAGTTATTCAGAATTAAAATACATGTGGATTTCCATAAGTTGAAATGTACTAGCTGAGGCTTTCAAATGACCACAAGAAATTTAGACATGCTGCTTCTGTCATTTATGTGCTCTACTTCGAATGTCAGAATCCTGGTATCCAAAATGTGTTAGATTACGTTGTGTACCTCACTTAACAACTGGATAGCCTATACATTTGCTGCTTACTATTTGCAAAGTGTTACATAGTCATCCTATGTGGGCTTGTTTATACTGAGGCTGTTTTCCATTCCCATTGAATGCTTTGTCCCTGCTCTGGCATTGCCAATAATCCATTGACAATTCACTTTCACCAAACCCTCAATTTTTCACAGTCTCAGTTTGTTTTGGAAGTGAGAATATTCTGGAAGACTTTCACGATTATGAGTGATCAGTTATACTGTGGCATTTACATTTGGATAGAATTCAAAGTTTCTTAAGCATAAATATTCACAAACATATGATGTCTCATGTGAATGTGTTGTTTAGTGACTGATGTCTGTTAGCACCTGACATGAAGTGACCAGAAAAGTGTATTCATTACTTTCAATAACAATTGGATTGTATCTCTTTTGCAGTTTCTGACAAGTTTAGCTCTCAAATAACCTGTAGTTGTTTACCATCTGAGCTGATAAAGCCTTATAAGTTTTGGAAGTTAATTCAGAGAACATTTGAGTTGTACTTACCACCAAAGGAGAAGTTGCATGCATAGTGGGCTGGATTATATTTAAGGGTGTAAAGCTTCATGATTGTTTGTCTTAAGGATTCATATTGTGTGCAGTTACATGCAAGATCTAATGGTCTAAAGTCTTCAGCAAAGTAGTTTTTGTAAAAAATAATCTCTTTTCTCGGTTCTGTATTTTGTATGTGTTAACTTAGATTTTCTGATTCGTTTAAATCAATGAAATGTCATCTACGTATTCTATTACGTAAGCATCATCAGAAAAGATTTCGTGAAATTAATATAAAGACGTATCCAAATTGTTCTTCATTACCATGTAGAGCTGCAGTTCTGGCTTTTGTAGCTGTACCGAAGGTAACTTTAACCTAGACGGCAGGAGTACTGCTCTTGTGCCAGCTGGGGTTTCGGGGAGGCTGTGCGAGCCTGCCCGCCGCTGTCGGTGCTCTCTCCACAGCCTTACGGTGGCTGGTTCAGCGTCTGGCTTAGTTGTAGTCACACAGACTGCACTCCTATCGCCTAGGTTTGTGTGTAGATGATTCTTACTGTAGCTGGAGATTTTAAATGCAAACTCATCAAATTCTAATATCGCTGAAACCAAGCTAGTTCATGGATCTTGTGCGTGGTCCTGTAGTGATCCTGTGTGTGGAGGTTATCCTCTTGCCTCTTACTGCCTGCTGACAGCCAGTGATGCGTTTGTGCTGGGTCTCATTGACTTTTCTGGAGTTTTGCATAACACGGGAATTGGCTTGAAGAAAAGTTGCAAGATTGTTTTTTTAAATATCTTGTAAATATTTTTCACTAAAGAGACAATGTAGATTCTGTTTTAAAATTTTAACAAATATGGATTTCCTCATGTCCTTTGCTTGCAAATCTACCACGGAAGAGGCTTCTTATTTACAAAATAAGGTGATATTTATGATCACTGTAGTGCAAATATGTAACTTCTTGACACAAAATAGAAAATACTTGTAAAACTAGGTTGATATCTGAGATTAGTATTCTGAATCCTATCAAGAAGTACCTGAATTATATCCACCTCAGTGACTAACATTTTGACATTTACAGATGGGTCTTTGACTTTATAGTTTGTCAGATGACCTGCACATCCTAGGCTATATTGAATCTGAAGTATGAAGCTGGAGTCCATCTGTGCATGCAAATTCTTTTTTTTAAATTTCACTATAAATACTTCTTATACCTTAAGATAGTTCCCATCTGTGATGTGAATTACCACTACTGATATGGTTATTAGATTAGGTTAGAATTGTTAGTCATTAGAGTATTAGAAATAATTTGAATTAAAGAGTGGTTATGAGGTTTGGACCTTATGTAAAAGCTTCTGAAGATAATGGAAAGACTCCCATTGAAGTTAGCAGACTTTGATCTCACTGTATGTTATTTCTTCTGATACTTAAGGCTGCAGTAGTGCAGTCTAGTATGCATGTACCACATTGTAAGAATGGAGATTTATCTAATATTCTCATATGTACTTTGACAAGATGAGCTAAATTTTTAGTGGAGATATTAGTTTGCCTCTTAAATTGGATAAATAATTTTCTTCTGAAGACTGAGTGTAGAGTATTTCATCAGGTTTTGTATGTGTTGAACTTCTTCTATTTATCAGTGCTGCAGCTGATACGCCCTCTGTACTTACTCAAAGGGGAATCTGTGTCCTTGAAAGTTTTGTTGAAGAGACTTTGCATGTTCAGAAAGTTGACCATGTAAACTCGTTGTATGTGCCTAGTGGTAACTGCTGGGAAAATGAAAGGTGCCACGGAAGCTAAATTTCCATCCCACTCTGCCATTTTTTGGTGGGAGTTACCGAATCATTTTTGCAATAGGTAATTCAATATTCTAGCTTCCTTTTTGACTTGTATCTTGGCAAATGAAAGGACAGCCATCAAAAGAGACATTGTCAGATTACATGTGAAGGAAAGATTTGTACTTCCCCAAGGAAAATGTGGATTTCTGTATAGCCTGTTTTACAGCCCAATGCCAGACTTTATTAAATATTAAAAAATGTGATCTGTAATAAAAATGAGAAAAATGTATTGATACGTTAATCTTTTAAGCAGTAATCAGTGTGGCTTGTCTTAAATGGTCTAGACTTCCATTTTAACATCTAGTGACAAAGTGGAAAGGCTGTACAAATGTATGGTACTTTAATTAATGGGGGCAATATTAAGCTTTGGAAGTCCTCTGGAGCTTTTGTCTCTGTTGGAGCATTCTCTGAGCTGTGAATCTTCCTTAATAGTTAAAGCAAATGAACTAAAATAGCCTTTGGGCAATTTTGTTGCACTGTGTTGTTGGGGAAAAAATTAATCCTCTGCCATTTTGCATTTGCTGTCTGTGAATCAAACTGTGAAAGCTAATTTAAAAACTTTCACACTTGGCTTGAATGAGGACTGCCAGTGCTTGGAGAATGTTAAATTGAACGCAATTAGCTCGAGGTGGGCTAGCTTAGATATACCCATCAGCCTCAAAGTGCCCAGGCCTAATGACTGCTCTGATAAACTAACACAGAGGTTACAGAAAAGAATTCGAAGGCATTAAGTTGCTACTAAAAACTTACCCTGTATAGAATAGATCTTTGAAACCACAATATTTTGTACACCAAGGGGTTGGGAGCCGTGTTGACAGGGAGGGGGTGAGGCCCTGTGGAAAGTTAGATACAGCACAGTGCTGTATCTGTGAAAGGGAGATGAAATAACTGAAGAACCAGCTCTGAAATTTAAAGACATAAATAATGTGATTATTTGTAAGTATAATACATTGTAATAGCAATAAATTACTATTTATGGCCTCTGAAGTAGTTGGGCGTCATAGATATTTAAAGAAGAGGCAGATAGTACAGCTATGGTAGAGTGCACTCCTGGAATGTTTTAGGGAATAATGGCTGTACCAGTGCTAGTGTTTTAGTCTGGAGAAGTAATGTGGTTTTGAAGTAAATATCCTAACTGTATCTGTTTACCAAGTGCTGCATCAACCTATAAAGGGGACTTGAGGTCCAAACTTAATTGATAAAGTGAAATTCCATGCTTGGTGTGGGAGTTCTGAGTAGCTCCCAGACTGGATGTGAGCAGACTTCTCAGACTGCAGATGCTCTAGAGCTAGGGATTTTAGGAAAAGGACTGAAGAAGAAAAAGGTGATGAGCAGCTGAAATTGTGAGAAGAGTTATCTACAATGACATTAGCTGCTACTCTATGTATAATGCCTCTTCTCTTGGAAGATGGGACATTTGTCAATCACAGTGGACTGTGGCTTTTGGGATACCATTTTTCCATGACAACATGTCAAAAAATGTGTTTGGAGCTCATTCAAAACCTTTCTTTTTCTTTTTCTTTTTTTTTTTTTCCTTTCTTTTCTTTCCTCATCTTTTTCTTGGAGAAGACTGCCTACAGAGTTTTATCTTCAGGTGCTGATGAGGTCTCAGCTCAAGTTATTCTATGAGGATTGTAGTAAGCAACTACTGATTTTCCTAGTGGAGAGAGACCCTGATGGTAAATTGAAAAGAACTGAGTCTGTAAATTAGCATTTTACATGTCATCCATTCTTCTGAGAGCAACATGAATTGTGCAGACAACAGCAACATTTTTAGTTAATGAACCCAACTATAAGCACTATTCATGTTTAACATATTTACAGGGGGTAGCATCCAGTCAAAAACTTCCATTAATTCTTTTTGCATGAATATTGTGTGCACGAGTACATATATTTATGTGTGGATTTGTATATATGTGTACACTATTAGTGTATGCAGTGTTAAAGCATATATAGTAATTCAGAAAGAACCACTGAAGAAGTTTCATTATGAATGTAAATATATTCAGCAGAAGACTTAAAATAACTCTTTAATGGCAAAAAAGGGAAAAATTATGCCATTTGACATGAGGAATCTATTTTGAACTATAGTATATGCACAGTCTGTTTTCTGCCTTTCCTTTCTTGAAATCTTTGCCTGAAATATTATGGTAGCATGCAAAGGCTTTGCTTTAAGTTTAATTTTAAATTTAATTTGCCTGAGTGCTGTCAGGATATTTTTAAATAGATAGTAAAATTGGAACTTTGTAATATTTGGCACTTAACTTATATAGAAATGGCATTCAGAATAACAACTTTGGACTCATAAGTAAAATAAGATGAAATCACACGTGTTAATGATGATTTTTAAATATTTTCAAGACTTATGTTCATGTAATTTCTGCCTTGATTTGGTTAGTTATATGGGCAGCAGGGGGGAGTGTTTGTAACAGTCGTAGAGATATAAAGCCATGAATGAACTTTTTCAATCTGTTAATCCAAATGTTCTTTAATGGATAAAAATAGAATCAAATTACTTCACATAAAAAATGTAGGCGTTGCTTACTGAGCTTCAAATGGAATTATTCTTCCAGTAATATTCTGAATATTCTTGTGGTTTGGTCTTGAGTGGACTGACAGAGGGTTACTTTGCTGCTAAAAGGCTAGGCATCCTCACCTGTGTTTGGTTATGATCTGGTGACTTCAGTTGTTCTTCAGTTACACTTCAGTCGTGATAGGAATGCTAAGACTTGCTGAAAAAAAAATAATTTAAAGGCTTTCATTAATATGAAGTATTTGCTTTGAGAAGGTGTTCAACCTGTTAATACATTTATTACCCATATAACTTTCTCTTAAATCCCAGACAACTTTGTGAAGATTTTTGTGAAGGTCACCGTGGATCTGTCTCAGTTATTCTCCTCGCAATGTTTCCAAGCTGTTCGGCTCCGATGAGGAGCCATCTCCGGCCTCCCGGTGCTGACCCCAGTGCAGGTTCAATCCCTGCGGCTGGACCCAGCCAGCAGAATCGATACGTTTGCTTCTGCTTTTATCAGAGCTGTGGCTTATAGCAGCGTAAAGCATAAATCACAATGGGATGTGTCTACTGTAGGTCCCAAGGCACGTGTTCCTTTCAAAGTCATCCATCTGGAGAAAATAAAAGGAAAATAAAACCCTGTCCAGAACACAGATATGCTTTCTTGTCTATTTGAACCAGAGGCTGTATTGCAAGTGTTCCGAGCTGGCCCTCATGACCCCTTCTATCATCATCTTGGGCAGTTCCAAGATTTTGAGCTAGCCTCCTTACGGGAAACTAAACTGGCAAACAGTCTTGCCTTCTTCAGGCTAATTCTCAATGTATCCTAGCGCTGAACGTGCACAGCAGCAGAACTTTATTCCCAGTTGCTTAGTTTGGTCAGGTCAGCCCTGTTGATTGACTTGCCAGAGCTTGTAGAACCAGTACCCTGCCGTCCTGCTTTCTCATCGGTGCTGTACGTGAAACCAGCCGGTTCAGGAGTGACTGTGGTACTTTGTTGTGCTTTTGAGGGGTGGTAGATAAAGCACCACCAGTCTTCAGTGGTGTATAATTTGTGGAGAGGAATGGAGAAGATGAGAGAGAAGCTTGTTTCTTGGCTGAATGTCACATTTCCTAAGGAAAGTCTTTGGATCAAAGATGGACTACTGTGTGTGGTTGGTTGGTTGGTTTTATTTAATAAAGTAGTGCATTCCTTATAATGGAAGCCCTCTGCGAGCATTCAGGGCCTCAAGACTGTGTTTTGTTTTTCCAAGCACTTTTTGATACTACTTTGACAGAAACAGACCTGAAAGTCACAGTTACAACTGGACCTCTTGTTTTTTTTTCCTGTCCTTCTCTGCCGAAGTCTTGTTTGAGGGATAGTCACTTCTGCCAGACTCTTACCACGTATTGCTGAAGTAACTTTTGCAGGAGTAGGTGCTTGAAAGAATGCAGCTTACAAGCTGAACTCAAGAAGACACTGCAATATGGTTGTGGTACACCTGTGTTGCCTCTTTTTCCTGTGTGTTATTACACACATACATAAAAATGTAAATTACTATTACAGAGCCAAGCACATCAGTAAAGAAATGCTCAATTTAACATTGTCCAGATGGAAGATAACTGAATGCAAAGTTGTGTATGCAGTCACATAGTAACTTTTCTTCCACATAAAGTCTTGGTGCAAAAGGACAAATCTGTGCTGGAGGATCAAAATCAGGATTGCATGATAAAGGCAGTCACTGTCTGTAGGAAACTTTGTTGCTTAGTGAGCAAGGTAGGAGGAGGAAGGGAAGATCTCGTGTCTCAGGGCAGCAGGATGAGGTCTTGCGAGATTGAACTGTATGTATCGCTACTTTTGCTAAGTGGCATGCAAGACGTCAGCTCTCAGTAGATATACTTTGGTTTGTTGAAGTTGTAAGGGGCTAAAAAGAGAAATCATACTGGGAAATGTCAGGCAACTTTAACAACACATGATATTACCAAAGACCATTATAATTAAACCAAAATACGTCATCAGTAATCAAAACAGCAAAATCTCTATAAAAATGACCAAAAAGACTAATAAAATTCTTGTAAGAAACATTAGTTTTGACTCAGATTTTATTGTTGTGGTTTTGGCATCTGTAACGTGCATTTCTTTGAATGGATTACCTGAGTTAATTCATTAAATATCATTAATTGTAGCTATTGTGTAGCCTCATGTAGCTTATGTGTACCTATGAACTAGAAGTATAAAGTGTTTTCTGTGACTGTGGTTGGAAATAAATCCAGAAAACTCTTATAAGCATAGTTTGCAAAGGAAGCAATATTTTTAGACAATGAACTGAACTTTTCTTTGCTGATCTGATACCACATCAATAGTATTTTTTTTTTTAATTGACTTTATTGCTAGGCACTGTTCTGTACTGTAACTATTACCAATGTAATCATCAGTAACCCGCCCTTCTCGCTGTGTTTTGGGAAAAAATATATCTGAAGATGGAACCCAGTATGTGTGTTTTTATAAAAACCACACCTCTATGCTTTTATTAAAATTAAAGAATATGCTGTATCTTGGGCTTTTTAAAATCTAAGTAGGATGAAGAATTCACTGCAGATGATACTGTGGAAAGGCTTTGCAAGGGTAGGGCAATCAAGTAAGGATAATTAGAGTTACTATTTAAGTATGCAGAAAGCAAAAAGCTTATCTGGAAAAGCAGAGTGAAGTTATAACAGCGTAAGACTAATGTAAGAATGATTTGCAAGCAATAAAATCACATCTCCCTGACTTTGTAAGTACAAAATAATAAGCAATATTTAATAATGGAGACTGTAATAGTCTGGGTTATAAACCCAGTGGTATGTGATTTTACCATTAGATCTTATCTGAAGGGGATAGATTGGTTTAACACTGATAGAGTTGAGCTATGTGAGGATTACAGGTATTTGGTATATGTGTGCAGTAAGGGACGAGAGTAATTAGTCAAGATAATCTCCTAGCAGTTAACTCAGAATAATGATATGAAGTTGGCAGGACCTCTATTCTCGGGTTTTACTTCTTCCTCTGAATCAGTCTGAATGCCTCTGAAGGAAGGAGATGTGGCTCTTACTGCTGGCATGATTTAAAAAGGTCTGATGAAGAACAGAAGAATGTGCTGTTAAAAACAAATCCTCTTTGGCAGCGAAATGGGTAAGATGGTCTTCAAGTTCTTAATCATCTCTGATTTTTGTAACTCTGTCATTATTTTCAGTAATTAACTTGAGTGGGTAACACAAACATCACACTTCTTCCAAAACTAATATTATTGCTGCCTGCTATTTAGTTTGTGGAACTGAAAAAAACCCAAACAAACCAAAATGTTAAAGTGACACAAAGGCAATAACTTCATTGAACGCATATTTATCCCAACGGCTTTGATTGGACATCATCTGCAGTCTCACCGTATTGTACTGAGAGCCTGTCTGATTTCATAAGCTGGGCAAGGCTGGGCATCATGAGGAAGCTCCCAAGAAGGTGCTGGAAAGGCTGCGTTTCAGGAGCTGGCATTCTTCCCTGGGGCTTAGCTAGAGGGCACGTGGCTGCCAGGGGTGCCCTGCTCAAAGGAGAAGTAGAGCTGAGGGCTCCCCGCTGGTAGTCATTTGAGTTCCCATGGCCCTTTCACAAGGGCACGGGTGCTTAACCCAGTGGTCCTGGCTGCGTTCCAAGTGGAGTAAGTAAATTCTGTATTCCTAAACTCCTTCTCATTTTAATTGGATTAGATGTTCTTTACCTTTTGGCTTTAAACTTGGCTGGCTAAACAGTTGTTTTTCATTATAGCAGAATATTTCAAATTAGGTTATATTATCCCTAAATATAATGTACATTGTTTTAAGTGTACTAGGTGTTTCAGGAGAGCAGTGTGCAAGGTAGATCAATATTTTGCTTATGTTTTTAATTGATTTTTTTTTTGCTGTACTGAAGTACACTCATTTGATGGTTATTTCTGATTGTTCTCTCAACTTACAGGCCTTGTTGAGACTGTATGATCAAAGGCAGTTTATAAAAATATTTTAGATCTTCGCTGCATCCAGGAAACCCTCTGTTTGCCTGTGTGTGCAACTTTCATCTCATTTGTATAGTCAGTGAAATCTAGGGCATCACTGGAAGTTTAGTCTTCAGCATGAATTCAAATGTTCACCTGATCATTGAGATTACTTAGTACTTGCAGCAACAAGCTTGTAAACAAGGGAATCTGTGCTACATCTCCTCTAAAATATGGCTTGATTTCTAGTGTGCCAGTAACTTCTGTTCAGGTACTGGAGCCTAAATAATTGATTTTTTCAGTGTGTGCCATGGCATAGCATTTTAAAACCCAGGCTGCATTGTCAATGCATACTGTTATTCTGCAGAAATCTTGATTAATGGGGATATCCAAAAGATGTGTGAAGTAATGAGAGTGAATACATGGTTTAAATCTGAGAAGTTAATTCATGGACAGTACAAATCTTTGATATGGATAACATTGAGATTAGTTCACTAAGTGGTTCACCTGGCCCTAATGATACCTAAATTTAGTACTTGCGAGCACCACTGGCCTGTAATCAGAATATGCTTTGCCCTGCGTAAAGCAGAATTATATTAGTCAATTTTCATTAGCCAAGTCTGAATTCTGTGTCTGGTTGGATTTCATTGCGCTCTGCTGATGGCAGAGCTCTGTTTGGCTTTTTGCTTGACCTGGATATGTGCATCTTTCTTAGTGCTGTCAATCTTCTCTTACGTTGCTCAGTGTACTCCTGTTACTGAAAATCCAAGATCCATAGCCCTTTATTAAATTATAGAGTACATTTCTTGTACCAGTAATATTTACCTTTGGGCATTAGGGCTTTTTTCCTAGAAAATAACCTGGTACAGGATTTTGTGGGAGTTTCCTACTCTAACGTCTCTGAAAACTCTTGAAAGGAAAAAAAAAAAAAAAGGGAACAAGAGAACAGCCAGGCATATATTTGTGAGAAAGTCTTAAAAAAACCCCCAAACCCAAGTAGTAGCAGTGGACACATCTGCCTTTTTTTTTTTTTTTTTTTTTTAATTAAGGAGTATATTTCTTGTAAGTAATTGCACAGAACGCTTTTAAAAAAAGGAGGATCCCACCTGTGTTATGGACTACAAATGCATTTTCTATAGCATTCTGTCCCCTTTTTCTGTATTAATTCCAGAGGACTGCTCTAAACTGACATAAAGCCTTTTCGTTGTGGACTTGATTTTGTTGGTATGCAAAGAGGGAGGGTAAAACCAGCATCCTGTCTTTCATCCTTCTGGATGAGGATTAATCATGATCACAGCTGCAGAATAATGCAGATCTTAGCTGCTGGGGTTGGAGAGGGGGAAGGGACAGGCAGTAGGGAGAGCAGAGGACGTAGGCTGTCTTTACTTCCACATGCCCCTTCTACGCTCGGAGGCACTGTGTTTAATGGAGGAGTTGCAAGAAGCAGATTCTCAGAAATTGTTTTCCTTGCGTTGACTTAGCGGATCCCCTTGTATTTCAATTTATGCTTGCTGTCTGCCAGAAGCATTCCTTGACTTCATGTGCACTGCCCCTTACTACAGGATACAGCACAGTACTGTCTTCACTGTATGAGAGCAGTTCATATTAAATAAAGGCACAGATCTGCTGTTGCCCCAGCTTACCTTTTTTTTTTACTATTAAATTTTTCATACATCTTATGTTTTTTCCTTTAATGATAAGGAATGCAGTCAGTTTGCCAGTGAGACACACACACACAGTTTTTGCATGGCTTACTTGCTTTCTTGATGATGCATTAGGCAATGGATGCCGAAATGCTGCTAGCTTGAAGGTACACAGATTTAGACCAGTGACTTTTACTATGTCTCTGTAGATAGCCCTTAAATGCCTTGCAGGTCAACTGTTTTTGAAATGGATAAAAGTGTGCTAATTCCTTCAAGGTAAATCAGGAGGATTATGACATCTAGGAAGAAGAAACTGCCAGACAGCTCATGAGCAATATAACTAGGACTGACCCAATAGCATCTCTAAAGCTTCCAATAAAATTGCCTGAGAAGTCTGCCAAGAAGCCAGATGCTGCTGCTGGAAAAATACCTTCTGTAGCTTGGCATTTGTCCTGTAACTGCTTCCCAGAGAGAATAAACTGTAGCATGACAGTAGAAGGTGAATGGTTCCTCACTGCATGCTACCTGGGTGATTTTTAAAAATGTTTAGAAAATAAACATGGTTTTGTGATGCATTACCACTCATGCAGGTCTGTATACTCCTTTAGCTGCTTAAGCGTTCCCCATCTGAATAATCAAAGGCATCTTTTTTTTTCCTGACATTTTAGCCTGGCAGTGGCTTGATTTTTCTTTTAAATAATTCCTTTTACAGGGTCCCTAATCTGATCACTTAGGCTTTGATTCTCTAAGTGCATGATGTGGTCATATAGACCCCTTCAGTTGCATGGTTGTAGCAGAGTGGAGACCAGTGTGTTTCCCTGTATGAATGCTTCTCTGTATGGAATTATGATGCAGAAAACAACACCTGGCCCATGCAGGTTCAAGGGTTAGACTGTCAGATGATGGTTCCCCCCCCCCCTTTAGTATATTTTCCAGCTGTGGGAAGCATGCTGTCTTTTATTAGTTAGAAACTGCTGAATCTTACCCACAAACAGACAATGCATAGAGCCTGACTTCTTATGGGAGGTGCTTCCACCCTTTTAAAGTGTTTAACATTCTTACTGCTACACAGCAGAGGCATTTGTGGAGCAGTGTATAACATAATCAGACTGGTTTGAAATTTCTCAGTAAAATCTAGCAGCCGTTCTCAAATTCTTCTGTTTGGTATCGTTCAGAAGTCTGCCTGCTGTTCGTCTTAGCAGTTGTGTGGAATTATCTTCATGAGTGACATTGCTGGTTTGAAGGCTGGAGTATTTAAATGGAATTGTCAAAAGTATTTCTGTGGCTAAAACTCATTTACTAGACTATTTAAAATACTGATATTTGTCAGTTGTGGAACAATAATGTAAAAATAATTTTTGCTTGTATGTGTAAACTCATACTTATGGTCCCAGAAAGGTTTTTCCCCTTTGCTCTGCTAGTCAATGAACTTTGGTAGAAGTCTGATGGTTGGGTTTGGTGTAATAAATCAAAAGTCCTTTTACAGCGAGGTGAAGTCCTCTGATTAGTTTTCCTAATACTTAATTGTTAGGGAACGAGGGCTGAGTGTTGAAAAATAGCAGTGAATAAAAATCCTGGCATATGGGTTTTTTGTTGTTCTTGACATTAGGAAAGTTTGCTTTGCTTTGCTGTAATGTGAGAAAGCATTCAGAAAATTGAAGGGCATGATGTATAGGTTAACTCGTGACTGAGCAAATCTCCAAGGGACTTGAAAAAGTTGGTGCAAAATTCATATCCGTTAAGAAGACCAGTATAAAGCATCACTTCAAGCTCTACTTAGATTTCAAAGTATAGCTTAAGTTTGGATCTTGTGTAGGTATTGTGCTGTATTTTATTTAAAATGAATGAGAGGGTGAGTCCCAGTTCAGTCTCACTTGCAATATTAAGGAAGTCATCTTGAAATTAAAAAAAAAAAAAAAAAAAAGAGCTGAATTAAGATACTTCTATAAAGGACAGGAGATTAATAAGTTGCCTTCAACTTACTGCACCACTTAAAAACATGCTGAGCTGTCCAGGATGTGAGACATTTAATTCCATAACCTTTTCTTCCAATTAGAGGGCACAGATTCTGATTGTGAGGAATTTGCATTCAAATATAAAACGTGGTGTCTCTGACATTGCTTTTATCTTGTCCCTGGTGATGCTCCTGACTGCATACTTCTCCCTTTCCTTCAGTGTGATGATTGCACCACCGTGCTTTAGTAATCATTTAACAGGTCTAATTACAGAATACTGTGATCCCAGCTGTGTACTTTGTCCTTTTTCCCTTCTTAGTCTTCACTCTGTTTCTTTAGTGTCGAGAGGATCGCAAAATAGCCATTCTTCTGCTTTGCAAAAATAAATTCCAAAGACCCTGCTTTGGTAATGTACAGATTTGCATTTTCTTGTTGCTTTAATGACATTGAATTTTAGACATATAGGGGTTGGTTGGTCTGGTGTTGTTTACATCAGTCACGCCGGCATAACTTCACTGACACTAATGCAGATACACCAGCATAAAATTGGTGTAACTCCAACTCCATTAAAATCAATGGAGTTACGCCAATATAAGTCAAATGTAACGCTATTGATTTTGTGCTGGTGTGACTTTATTGACTTTAATGTAGGTAAGGCAGTTTTCTGCTAGTGGAACTCAGATAGCAGTCAGGCTGTGCCTGGACAGCATTTGTAGCAGTTGTGAGTTTTGTTTCTTGTTTGTTCTTACACAGCGTTATTAGAAATTCCTTTTCTTTTCTGCTTCAGGGTCAGCAATGTAGTAATCTGGGTATGGCGAAGTCTTGGTGTAATGCTATTCATGTAGGAAAAGCATTTAGGCAATTCAGTTTCACTGTAAGCACAGGGAATCTCTAGTCCAATCTGACTTCCTATGTTACCTGGTAACATAGCAGCCTCTCAGTGTCGGAGGAATGAGGTAAAGTTTTTAAGCCTGTTCTGTTGAGCGGCAGTGCTCTTTTTTATGTAATACCCTGCAAAAGCTTACAAATCGCACTTCGAGTGGGGCTTTGCATCTCAGATCAGGAAAATACGCTTAAAGGAACACTGTGTGTTGTATTTATACCCCCAGCACGCAGGGGTTTTGTTACTTGTTTTCAGTCGCCTGGACTGGAGTCGCGCTCCTTGCCACGCAGGCAGAGGAGACGCAAACCAGAGCCTGCGTATTGCTGCCTTCCCAGGGTCCGGTGGGAGAGCGCTGGGAAGTCGGCGTGTGTCTAACCTTTTCCAGCACTGACTGGTTTCGTTCAAGGCTGCAACTGCACTTGTCCAGCAGACTTGCATGCTTTCTTGTAGAATTGAAGGCATACAGTGCTGCCATGACTGTTTTTAATAACTATCATTTCCATTTTGATTTCCAGTCTTTAATTTCCAGCGGCAGTAGGTTTGGGGTTTGATTCTGTCCCTTCTAGCCTTGCAAGACTCCTGAAGGCAATGCTGCTTGTATTGCATGATGATGCTCCCGGGTATATACCTAGCTCAAAGAAGAGGTAGGTGTTAACAAAACCTCTGGAAGGGATGTTAAATGTTACTTCACAGAGTTGAAGCTGATAGCTTATTATTGGAAATCAGACTGAGACCAACTGGAGGGAACACAGCAGCACTGGAATTACACAGCACTAGTTCTGGCCAGCAATAGAGCAGGGCAGGGGAGAACAGCAATTCCTGGGTTCTCAGTGCTGGGTGGGGTTTTTTATTTGGTTTGTTTTTTCTTTTTTAAAAAAGGCTTTACGCTGTGATTATAGAAATTCTTTTAAGAGTATGAATTTAATGTGGAAAGCATGGAAGGAAAAAACATAAATACTTTTCTATTGGCCTTTAGCAACTGGCTCAAATCTAGCAGTTTTTCTTAAAAGTATCTGAATATCCTTCCTCAGAGAAATTATGAACTGACATCATGTATGTAGTTTTTCCTGAATGTAAAATGGTGTTCTTTGAAAGTATATTTCAAAAATTCTGTTACAGCAAGGTCAAAGTGTTCTGTTTTGCCTTTGTTTCCAGAATGCTGTCCTCTATAATATAAAATAGAAACTGTAAAATGAAATGTTAGTAATTTCCCATTAAAAATCTTGATGAAATAAATTCATTACTGTGAAAAGCGTGGTTTTAATCCAGTCAGCATTTTCTAGTGAGTAGAAAATTCACAGCACTTCTGGTGAATAATTGGTGAGGTGGAGTGTAGTATTCACCACTACATGGAGTGATTTCCAGGAGGAATTTTAGTAATTATTCCTGCTGTCATTGGAATACTAATAAACATCTTACTTTGGAAATATTTTATAGGTCAATTTTTTGGCAAGATGCTCTTCTGGTGGTAAATCAGCTTCAGTGGTGCTATTTACTCAATCTGAGGAACTGGGTAGCATGCCTGAAAGATGCCCTAGAGATAGAATAATGAAGCATATTGCAAACCACAATAAATTTAATAAAATGTGTTATTGGCCATAGTTACATGTAGGTTTTTTAAAAACAAGCTGCTTTGTTTTCAGGAGATAAGAGAAGTATTTTATAAATACAACTAAACAAATAGCAACTATATACAATGGGAGATTAAATGTTATGGTTTGAGTACTAAGTAGTTTTCTGATGTTGGAAGAATTAAAAAGGGTTAATCAGGAAGTGCTGGTCTGGTGTCTCACTACAAACAGTACAGACAGCATAATAAAGCACATAAATCTCCTCCCTTCATCTTTATATATAGAAAATTAGAGGTGGACAGGAGTACTTGCTCATTTTAGAGCAAACAAAACCAAATATGAAATACGGAGCGGTTGCGAGTCTTTGCAAGCTGTGTAACTTAGGGGGTAGTAGGAGGAAGAAGTAGGGTGCTGGGTTTCCGAGGAGCGTTTGCAGTTTGTAAGGGGAGATTCGAGGAGCTAAGCTGGGCACTGGACTTTTCTGCATGTCTGCTGAGGGAATGAATTTTTGTGGGGGATCTTGTTGTGCGCATGGGCAGTAAGCTTTTTTTCACGTTTACAGGCTACAGAAGTACCAGTAAAGAAATTGCAGGAAAAAGCAGTGATTGGCATGCCATGCTGTGACAGAGGCATTTGACTTCGTCACTAAAACCAGTTTGTTACGCTGTTCTGTGGGCAAATGACAAAACTAGGGAAGAGAGACTGGGCACATGCAACAGTCTGATGGAGATTGTTTTCTTTTGCAGGCTTGCCAGAATTTTAATGCATGAGGTGGCTTAGATGTTGCTGCTAAACATGTTATAGAATTTGCTTTAATGAAGTATCTATATAGACATCTTCTTCTGTTTACTTTTCCTCCTCATTTTCTCCTGTGTGTCAGTATCTTAAGCTCCCTCTTTTTACCTCATCTTCCTCATTTTCTAATTCTCATTTATAGGCCTTATTAACTGAAATATATCAGTGGATTTTGGACCAGTCCCGTGGCTTTCAGTTGGAATTAGTGTAGTGCCTCCTGTAAAAGATTAATACTCCGATACCAAGCAGCTTCCTGCAGGATGTTCACAAGACCCGACTGTTAGGGAAATGAGCTGATGAGTGCAAAACATCGTGAGCAGCTCCAAAGGGTTTCATGGCCTTCTCTCTCTGGAAGGGTATAAAGGGCACTGGTGGCCAGGATGGGTTTTTCCACTGTCTGTTCGTCTGTGGTCCGTCCCACTGAAGTTCTCTGTTCGGCTTCGTGGTCTGATGAGAAGTTGATGAGTAACATTTTTCTCCCTGGATAGCAGTCCTTCGCTCTTGAACTGTGTTCAGTTTTCCAGGATCACCACACTTTAAAAATAATTTTGCCACTTATATTTTGCCCTTTTAATATGTTTGGGCTTTGTTTAACAGTTGCAATATCATGGGCCTCAACATTCCCTTACAGGTGCTTATATTGAGTGCTTTGGAGGAAAGGAAACGAAGCGCAAGACTTCGGAGGTATAAAAGCAAGAGCTAAGGATGGTGGCGTGGTTTTTGTTTTGTCAAACCAGGGTTTGGGAGGTACCACCCTCTTGTGAAATCCCACTTTGGGGCTGCGGAGAACTTAAATACCTACGGAATGCCAGGGCTTAGTTTCAAATCCTTTCTAAGACTGCTTTTCCTTTACATAAGCAGATGGAAACTGGTTTCAAGGGAGGGAACTTCTTAAGTTTTGAAGCCCCGAAGAAAATTAACAAATTCATGTATTTTAAAGCCAGAGGGGAAGTATAATGATCATCTTGTCTGACCTCCTTCATAACTTGGGCCAGGGGAAGTCTCCTAATAACCCCTTCATGAGCTTGCTCAACCGTGGTTGAAAAGACAAATGATTTGACAGAAATTGTTGTTTTACAGATGCGTGGGGGAGGCGGGTGGAGCATGTGACTAATTTCCCTGTGCATAAAAGATCCAACCTGTGTTAATCCTAACTACAAAGTGAATTTACAAAAATATTTCTTCACTAAGGCTTTAGGTTTTATGCTGGCATAGGAGTAATGCAGAATGCAGGCTTAAGACTTCTCGTGGAATTAAAAGCCAGTTAATTCCAGAATGCGCTGATTGTGTTCCTGCTGTAGCCACTTAATAAGGGAACAGAAAATGTCAGTATTTTGTTAAAACGAAGAGCTCTGAATCCTCTTTAGGAAAAGCTGAGGCATGCACATAACATTGTAATAGCTGGAACAGTAACAAGGCACACAAGAAGATCGTTAGAGTGGATATGTATAAGATGATGGATTTTTTTTTTTTTCAAATGCAGCTAACAAAATTTTGTCTTTAGAGCAGGGAGAAAAATGTGGCAGAACTGATCAAAGAAAATAGCATCTCATTGATAAAACACATGCTGCAGTACTTCCCATAGTTGGAAGACCGTAGTATTTAATAGCGGTGACCTAGATTGGAGGAGACAATAAAAGCTGTTGCGGTGAAGAGCAGATTGACTGCCATTCTCATCTGGGTAATAAACGGCTGAAATATGGACAGCGTATGAAAGTTTACTAATGTAGCTTACATAAAGACCTATACTTTCGGAGGAATTGTCTCTGTAGCAAATTCAGTTTGAACTATAGCTTGCATCTGACAGATGTTTATGTGCTCCTGTGCAAAGATACCTATTACTTTATTCAAAGATCTATGAGCCTGCGAGAGTATGACCTGATTAGGTTTTAAAGTAAATCAATATGTGAACCTGTCCGAAAATAGACATGCATTTATTTTAAAAAATATTACTCAGTGGGATAGCCTCGAGGGTATATAGGTTTTCTGGAGAGTTTCAAATGAGATAGCAGTCACATGTTGTTATTTTAAAATATTCAGTGCCATTCAGATGCTGCTATTTCAACTATCCCGTTGAATGTAGTTGGCAACAGGAGATTACGTTCTTGATGCTTTGTACCTACAACAGTCTTCTAAGACATTAAAAGTTGCTTAACTCTTGACCGTGGGGGTATTTTGCGTTTAATTTTTTTTCTTTGTTTGTTTGTTTCTATAAATGGGCCTATTATAAATATTTTCCTTTCGTTAAGTGGTTCATGTTAGTGCTTCTTGTAAAGTTATGCAGTTAACCTTTAGGTAAATGTAAACCCAAATTTTAGAAAAATAAACTGTCAATCCAGCTGTGACTTGAGCGACGCTTTAAGTGCCAATGAACTGTAAAGACAGATGCATCCCTACTGTGCTGTAAAACTAAATATTATTAAATTGGGTTGTGTGCAGGGGGAGGGGCAGGAGATGGGGGTTGCGGGGGACATCTGTTCTCTGCAGCGCTTTTCGCCCTGTTTGGTGGGGGATTTCAAGCGTGAGTTAAGAGCGACGCTGTGGACGGTAGGGCGAGGTGGTTCCCTCGCAGCACAGTGAACGCGTCGATCGGTGCCGGGGCCCAGCAGTGGCTGCACGTGGCATCCCACCGTGACCGTGTCTGGGGGAGAGACATCTCCCTGTCCACGGAGCTGGCCAAAGCGTGCTGCACATCCGGAAAGGTTGTCAGTTTGGGGGCTGTTATCGGATTCCTTTTCTCTCTGTGATCAACCTCCATTTGCTTTGTCCTTTTCTACGGTTTTCTTAACTAAGAATGTTAATCAAAAAGCTTCTAGTTTATTCAGGTGTTCCAGGAAGGTGTATTTAGCAAGCACTGCAACTTTGGTTTGTAAGTTGCTTTATTTTTCCTCCTTTTTGCTATGCGGCACTTATTCAGACTCCATAGAGGAGGAACAAGGAATTTTGTATTTCAAAATCAGTTCAGCAGATTTTGAAAAGCTATCTTTGAATATTCCTTAATACACATACAGATTTGAAGAGCTTATTAAAGAAAGCCCCTGACACACTTCAGCAATATTAAATCACTTCAGATGGTGCATGGCAGTGTAATGTTACTGAAGCATTTTAAAATGTTAAAAGAGCCTGGATTTGAAAGTACTAGTGGCTTCACAGCCCTTACTGTGAAAAGTGATTTGAACTGTCAAAATTATTTCAATGTTTGCAGTGTATTACTTTCTTAAATGACAGAGAAGGGACATTAGTAAATAACTATAACTGTAGTTAATCTCTGGCCAGCTAACCAGCTGATACGGTGGGTTAATTTCTTTACTAAATGCTTATTTAATAACTGGGCAGCTGTTCAGACAGGCCAGATGGACTTCACTGTAATTGTGCTAATAATGAGAACTTTTTCACAAAAAGAAAGGACAATAAGAAGATGCATTTAGTGAGGGAACATCATGACAAATGGCTTTAGGACAGTATGGTCCTCTGCCCTCGACAGACTGGCTGAAGTAGGTGGCTCATCCTTCAAAGCAAGAAGGACCAGCAATAAGAATTGGAGTAATGGTTTATTCTCTGCCTGATCGTTTATTCTTTGTGTATTCTTTGCTTCCACAGCCCGTACATCCCCAGTCCGACTTGCAGCCTTACAGCCAGCCTTCCTCGTACTGCTCCAGCCCATTTCTGCAGTTACTGCTGTGGGTTCACAGCTGGTGCATTTGTGTATCTCCCCAACAAACACATGCTATGTAAAGCTGTGGTTTGCTCCCTGAATATTATCTTTTTGCTCCCTATCCCATTTGTATTTTGTAGGTTTAATGAACTGTATTTTCAGAGTTCTTTACAAGAAAAATTACTAGATGGGCATTAAGAATTACAGCTTTGTTTACATGGAGGCAGATTCTTTTATGCTGGAAACATTATCATAAGCAAGAGGAATGGTAAAGTGTGATGTTCTTAGTATGAATAATGAATACATTTTTCATTTGTCTTTGTTCAAGTAGGAGAACGAAAGCTTTCAAACAGCATTTGAGCAGTAAAAATCTGAACTTACTATCTGGCAATATGTTTTTACCTTGGAATAGTTGTATTTAAGAATTGAGTCCTTGCGGAATGTTTTGCTTTTGGTGCCATTTCCAGCCACTTCCCAGATCATAGTCTTTGTCCTCCAGCTGCTGGTCCAGAAGTAAGGTCTTCTGTGCACCTTGTGTGGTGTCTCTAGCCTGTGAGGACATCTCAGATATGCCAAAACATCTCAAACAGAACTAGATGACTGTGTTTAAGCACGTAAAATCGTGGGCAATGGACTCTGTAGATGGAGAACTTCATAGGTTTCTTCCTCAGTAAGCTTGCAATAGTTTGCCTTTTTTTTTTTTTCTTTTATGTTTTAAATTCAGAAAATGACAGTTACTTTTTGTTTCCTTCTTTAACAGCACTCAAAAGGAGTGAATGAGATGAACTGTTTGGGTTATAGGATCTGAAAGGCTAAATTATTCTCTTGGAGAGACGTTCTAAATGAGCCTGACCGAGATCCTGGATCTGTGTGAAGAGGACTAAGGATATAGGATGTCAACTGAGACAGAACTTCAAGTGGCTGTTAAAACCAGCACAAAGAAAGACTCCAAAAAGAAAGGTAGTGACTCATTTCTCTTTATTTGTGTGTATTTTGTTCTTTAATCAGCTCCTACATCAGCCACCTTTTATGCATCTGTGATTCTTCTGTTATCTGTGCGCTCAGTGAAAGTACAATTTTTAAGCCCAGTGGAAGTCTGGTATAGGAACATGGGATTTGATTCTGTGACATTAAAAATATATCTTATTGAAATATATTTAAAAAGTAAGAAAGAACTAACGTATTACAGTTCATTCATTTTTACTCTATTTGTATATTGCAGTTGTTTCACAAATGGAACTACAATTTTTAAAATTACTCTTAGCAAAAGATAACTTTTTTTTCTCTGTTAATGAATACGTTTTCTTCTAAAGGCTTTGTTTCTACTTTGTTTTGAACTAACCAGAGCTTAAATGCACTATCTGTTACTGGAGGTTGAATCTTATCGACACTTCGTGAAGTTACAGAGAACTCAGTAGCAATCTATAGAGACATTAATTGTAATCTGATAAAGGAAGTATAAACAAAGAGGAGGAAACTCAAAATTAAGGAGAAGCTGTGAATAAATGCATGGTTGGATAAGTTCATATTTGTATTTACAATTTTGCATCAGATTGCAGGGCAGTTCTTCAGAATGCTAAGCATGAGAAATGGGACAATATGAATTTGGTGCTTATGAATAGGAGTACTGAAAGATTTTTAGCAGGGATTTTTATCCATTGATTTTTATCAGTATTTTTATTGCTTATGGTTTTAAGTACTGATGAACTTGGATGCCAAGAGCTTGAATTCTAGGGGTAATTCATGTTGTTCTGTGTAGCCGTCTTTGATTTTTATTTTTTTTAAACCTATACTGATAATAAAATTGAGACTGAAAACAGTTTTAATATGAATTGCTTGAATAAAATAAAAGAATTAAACAAAAAGAAAAAATCATTTAATAGTTTTAATACTTAAGGCAGCAAGATTTGAACTTTGCTGTGAGCTTTTCATTTCATCATCCTGTTTCTTTTTGTGGGTATATAATTTAGCCATTTACTTCTGAGGATTTTTTTATATTCTTTTTTTTAAGACAAAAAATTCTCATATATGCATGTGTTGCAAATTTTACTTGTCTTAGATACCTGATCAATAACTTGTTCAACTTCTGGATAGCTATACCTCTTACTGCAGCGATTCTACCAAACCAATAATTAAGGCTTTGTGTTTGCTATAGCTTTTGTATCAGAAATCTTTATATTAGCTTTTTTAAAAAGAGACACGGCAGTTAAAAATTTTTAAGCATTTGTTTGGGAAGATGGTTTAGAATCCTTATAACTACTCTAGGCCTAAACTCACAAGGAAAAAATGATTCATTTAAGACAAAAAAAGCTGTAGTTTGGAAAGGTAAAAATAGGGAAACTGATGTAAATAAGAATGTGATCTGAGAGGGATGTTCAAGGCAAGTAAAGAAAGTAAAGGTGGTTTGGTTGTATGATCATTCAGTATATTGGGGCAGGCAGGAATTTTAAAAATGTCAGTTCTTTACAATGCGGGTAACATATTTTTGATGTGTGTCTCCTATGTTATTTCTTCTGCTGGAGGGTGAAACTTTTGAAAATGGCAAACAACTGTTTTAGGAACTTGATGTTTATGTTAATAAAATATTCAGCATCCAACTTCTAAAAACATTTTCATAAATCATAATAACTGAATGCTTCTCTGCACAAAATCTGATTCTATCCCCCAAATGGAAATTCCGAGAATTGCCTTTACTGCTGAGAAGAAGTATAAAATACGTTCTGTGGCAGCCATCAGAGCTCCCTGCAGTGTGTACAAGTATCTGAAGAACTGGAAGGGACAGTGTATGGCAGTAGCACATCTCCAGAATTAATCTTGTTCTATTGTATGTTCGGGTCTGAGTGCATCTGATCACATTCAGCCATCTGAAGGCCTTGTGGTACAGTGAATGCTTTATACAGGCAAGGTATACAATTCAGACCGTGTTTGCTATTCAAATCCCACATAATGAAAGTCAAAAGAAACTTGGTATGCTCATTTACTTGTCATTGAATTGTATTTGCGTATATTTCAACAAATGAGCCCTCCCCTGTATAGTGTGAATGATGGGCATGTGAAAATCAGGCACCTTTTTTTTTCTGCTTTTTTTCCCCAAGTTCATTAACTGCAAGCAGTGACAGGTAGCAAGTACTAACTTGAAGTTTCTAATGTTACTAATCAATGAGTTTGATTATGCAATGGAACTGAGTATTCCCAAGAAATTAGTCTTTGCTTTATAAACAGAAATTTCAGCTCTAGCGTATTTCCAGTGAGTCGGGTTTTGTTGTACTTCTGCAAGAGCCACGCGACCATTTCCATCCAGAGCAGGGAGGGTCTCTCTTGCTGTATTATCTGCCATTCTGGTAGTTCTCCTGCCATCTGCAGTTCGCAGCACTGCGCTGAGAAAGAGCAGTAAGTTTGGTAATAACTTCCTAACGGAACGTCTGTCCCACAGATGTATCCCATGCTGAAGATCCAGGGTGACTGAAAGGGGATGAGGATTAGTATGGAGTTAGAGCACGGGACAGGGTTCTTTTCCTGATCTCAGCATAAGTCTTCTGTGTAGTATCATCTAAATCTTTAGCGCTCTCTAGATCTGTCTAAGGGTATAGTGAGGTAGTGTTTCTTATTTGAAGTGTTGAAGTAATACAAAGCTTAATTCCTAAGATTTGTAACGTATCTGAATATAAAACATGATAAAATGTTAGATAAATGCAAGCTGCTCTCCTTATCAAAGTACTATGGCCAAAAAGAAAATGATGGTTATTCAGATGATGTGACTTGTATGCTTGTGGTATAGTGCCTACCTCGAGTTAAAGGCACTGTAATATCATTAGTTAAGCAAACAATTTAACAACTTGGACAGATTAGAGGAAAAGTCTGGGAGGAGTCTCATGATACTCAGTGAGTGCGAATGCAAAGTGCTGCTACTGTGATGGACTAACTCCCTGCAGCGGGGTGTGATGTGTGTTTGAAGTTCTTTTATGGTTTCTTAAAACTGTTTTTAGGCTCTGTTGCATAGATTACTGATTTTTGGGTGACAGGGAAGTAGTTTGATTTCTGTTGCAGATGGGGCAAATGACATTAATGCTCCTGCAAAGTTACAGATTTTACCAAATATTTCTTTTATGTGTTGGGAGCACTTATCTCTTTCTGTAGTCATATGCAGAGCAGTTATCTTACAAGAGCTTATTAAAACATTTCTCATTAGGCACAGTGTTTTTACAGCCATAAGCTTTCTAGTCATAGTCAATTCTTCAGTTTCTCTGCATTGTCATCAGAGCTGGTTTGTAAAACAGTATTCTGTTCCAACACTAAAGGATTATTACTGTAGTTAGGACAAGGACTTGCATACAAAAACCTCTCAGAAGCTGCTATTTAAGTAGAATCACAGCTGTGAAACTCTAATGTACTATAGGTAAGTTCAATATTAACACAATATCAAATTTTAATTTTGTATGTTAACATTATCACCCTAGATAATCTTAAAAATAGGCTGTTAAAAAATTAAATACTAATTTTGCCTTTTATTCAGTCAATATTGATCTGAATTTGCTGGCCTCTAGAAATCCTACCTGGTCACACTCCCAGCAGAGGGTAGGAGTTTTAACTGCCTTGAAGACACAGTTATGAAAATGGAGGTGAGCCAAGCATCTCCTTTCCTCTCCAGATTGTCACTTTTTGCTCCCATGTACTATGAAGATGCTTATCATTTGAGGACCTTCACAGCCCTCCTTTCTAAACTTTATTCCGTTTTATGGGCTTACAGCGCTCTAGATGCTATTAGTGGAGATTATATTTCTGCCATCCCCCACCTCCAGCCCTAATCTTCATGCCACTCTTGGCTGATATCTACTAGTAACTGTGGTGTAATTACCTATTTTGAAAACTTGCTCAAATTTTAAAAGACACCCTGAAGAGGTTTCATGTTGGTCTCTAAAAGGAAAGAATGCAAAATTCTCAGGACATTTGGAAAGCTCTTTGGTTTGAGATTTGAAAAGTCTCTAGGACTTTTTTGGTGATTTTTTTTTTTTTTTTCTTATGAGTTTGCAAAAAATCATATGTTCTTCAAGAAGCATTTAGAGAATTAATGATTCAAATAATGCTCTTAAAGGCTGGTTTTATTTCATTTGTTTATGTCATCTGGTTCATTGAGAGGTGAATAAAAATTACGTGTTTGTACCATTCAGGATAGGAAATTAGAATTTTTTATCAGCCAAAGTTGTTAGAAACATAAACCATGTTTGTCTTGTAGTACATGGGGAAAAGCCATTTTATAAGTGTATATGGATTATTGAATCAAATTGAAAACATTTACTTGAGCCTATTGGAATTAAAATTGATTTAGAAACCTCTTTGGGGGAAATGTGTTGCATTGATGTTGAATCCACACTGACAACTGCCTTGGAAAATCCTTTCTTGCAAAATTAAGTTAAACAGGAAAACTGAAATGGGAGGTCAGTAAAGAAGTGAGCTAGAAGTGAGCCCAGAGACTTTTCTAGCAATTTGGTTTCTTCTTCTTGCACTTAAATCCTGTAATTATTCTGTTCGAAGCTTAGGATTTTTTTGCAAAATCATCTCTCATTATATCCCCTATGGTAAGAGTTTTGAGTCAATTTCCGAAATGACAGTGACTTTTAAAAATGGAAAGAAGATACAAAGAGGAGTTCAGGCATGTTGACAATCAGCATAACGATCATTGATGCTAAGGATCCCCATGGGTGAAATTCCCTTATTTAATGGGTTTCCACTGTAATCCGTGGGAAGCACGTGGCATCTGGAAACAGATTTCACAGCAGGCAGGCCGCCAAGCCGGGGATTGCTGTAACTAGCCAGTAGGAACGTGAAATTTCGAGAGGGTGTGATGTGCTATGTCTGTACCAGAACTAGATGCCTTCTTACAGCCATGAGTTGGGCACTTTTTTTGGACTGAATGAATATACAAGTTCTGAAGCTGTGCTTGAGGAGGGCAGGCGAGAGCGGACTCCGCTCAGGGGGCTGCTTAATGCCAGGTAAGGAATTACCCTGCTTGCACCAGCAGAGCAGAGGGAGTTGCATGGCAGTAGAAGATCTAGGTTTGATCCTCTTGGGATCAGAATGGCAAAAAGCTTAAGTGTCCCATTTTAACTGCCTTGACTGCTAATTAGAATGTGTGCAGTGGCTCCGGAACCATTCATGTATATATCGGATTGGGCCTCTGGCAGAGTCACATCTCTTTCCTGGGTCTTCTGAACTCTAATGAGAGACTGGAATCTGTCTAACTTTCTAAAGGAAAACCTTTGCATCCCCAGGAGCAAAACTCGAGTCATACTAAGATCAAACAGGAGGTACCTAGTTAGTTTAAAAGCCTTTGGGGATAAGCAGCCTTTAAACAAGGTTATGTTTTGTCATTTTCAGTTTTCATCATAGGTGCCTAATGCTACCCAAGTCCTGTTTTGGGTTTCTTAGACCTCATTTGAATCTAATCTTTGGACTAATCATTGCTAAATTTGAGAGTGGGATGGAGGTTTCTGCTTGATATGAAACTTACAATTTTGCCGATACATAGAAATCTCAGTCTAGTTTTTACAGGTTCATTTCCAGATTGGAACTTCAGTTTAAATTAATGAGTGCTATGAACAATGACGATGGATTTTTTTTTTTATTTTATATTTTTTTTTTTAGTTATTTAACCTTTTTTAACATTATGATCAGCTAACAACAATTAAAGCATTATCACTGTAATGAGGCATTTCAAGTAGTCAGAGTGGCATAGGTTCATTTATTTTTCCGATTACACAGCTAAGATTCATGGAATCCAGCAAAATTCAAATTTGATCTAAAGAGCAATGAAAGAGGGGCACAGATAGGAGGTTATTTCATTGATGGGGAGTGGATTTGCTTTGTTTCCTTGCAGTAGTTATGAGTTTTTCAATAATTTATAGATCAAGTAACAGCAACATTAATTGATACACTAATTGTGTCCACATGCCTGCCTTTAACGCCTCTCTTTTGTGAAATGGTTACTGACAATATTAATTGCACATCTTTTGAGTCTTGATATAAGTTATGAATTCATTCTCAAGTTGAAAGAGGGTGGGAAAATCATTAATTTTGACATTGTGTAGCTATAATTAACAAGAGTTATCCAATAGCCTATCATAAATTAGAGAGCTCATGAATTCTATCTTAAATACCGTGTTCAACCAAAGGGGGTCCACGGTTGTGTTAATTGAAGCGTTCTTGGAGGGTGATGGATGATGTCTCTTGTTGCTGTTAAAATGTTTATTGTTGGTTTTAATTGAGAGACAGATCTGCCTAAGTTAAGGTTGGAACTCTTGTTACTTTGCTGCTCCTAAGTAGAGGAATCAATAATCTGTTGAGCGTTAAGAATAGCATTTCCTGAGAACTTCTGTTATGTTATCATTTCTCAGTGTTTTAACAGTCGTCAAAGCATTTCAGTTGAAACTAGTAATTAGGAGCTTAATGCAATGCATGTTCCTCAGAGGATTTGACTCATGTAAGAGTCATTAAATACAGGTGGGTGTTAGTGCGCTCCAAGGTTGGCTCTACATTAGGAAATCAGTTGATTGCTGGCAGTGAGGATCACCTATGAATCCAGTTCAGCCTGTGCTATACATTGTTTCTGGCTTCATCCACTTACAGTATTAAACTAGGTCTCAGGTTTGATTGAAATATGGAGAAACTGAGGGGCTGGGGCTGGTAAAGAGGTAGAACTTCCAAACAGGCAAAAAAAAACAATTTTGAGGGAAACTTTTTCTCCACTTGCAGTCATTGAAAACTCCCAGCAAAATTTGTATTGGGACTTTTGTAAATGAGAAGTTTTGTTTAGAGAGTTCAGGGAAGAAAATTCTGTCATGTAATGAATGTAACTGAGCAGGAGTGACGTAATTCATCCAGATTAGTAGCTAAAATGCCTCTAGAGGTTTGGATTAGTAGAAGTTTCCTAATATGGCTCACATAGAAATGTTCTACAGGGACAAGTATGTTGATGATGATAATGTTTTTATATCATTCTTCATCCAAAGATATTTGCTTGAGTAATAAATATTAATGAATGACATTTCTGTCAGCGTGTTGCATTATGTGCATTTGAACATTTCTACTTTTCTGAAACATTTTGCCTTTTCCATTGACATTATGGGAAATTCTGCAAGTAATAAAATACATCAAAGTGTTACCTCTAACCTGTACTTTACAGTGAGTATCAGCTGTATTGGTAAATGATGCCATTTTGCTGAAGGGAAATCAAAGACAAGTAAATCTGGAAAATTATCTTTGTAAATTTGTCACAAAGACTTCAGTTGAAAAATAACTGTGTCCTTAATCTTTAATGTCACCGACATTTTGAACACCAATCACTTACTGTTAAGAAAAACTTGCCCATAAGATTGGTACATTTTTGAAGTATACTGTGGCTGAATTTGTAAGCCCTTCATTCATGCCTTATGGCATATTCCTCTTTAAGAGCTCAAAGAATTATATGGTGAATTCGGCCAAGTGATAAGCTCAAGACTCCCTGTGATAAATATGTCAGACCCAGGCATTCACTGTGCTCCTCAGGAGTAAAGAAAAGATGTGGCTGTGGTCCTTGTAGATGATGTGCTTTATCTATGGAATCAATATTGACATTACTGGCCATCCAGAATACAAATAATATTATGTAATGTATTTGGGTTGTCCAACAGCACAGTGGATGAATGTGTATAACCCTCTTGAAAATGAATTCCTCTTAGAGATAAACATGTCCTCAAAAATAATTACATATTATTTGTATTATTTTTAACTAAACATTGTTATATGTAATAGCTAGTGTTAGTGAAAAGACAGGAAAAAATGCATTTCTCTGATTTTACAGTTGGTTGGTTTTGCAGGTGAGACAATATATTTAGTTTGTTTAACTAAATAATGGATTTGTGTGGGTCTTTCGTATGAAAACATAGGGCTGAAGAAAAAGCAAAACAGTTTTTTCAGTTTTTTAAACTAGGCCAATTCATAGTGAAATCATGGGTAGGTGTATTATTGCACTTAAATTTTTTTATTTTTTTTTTTAATTCTTTCAATGTGTATTTTATTGCAAGTGCCAGACAGATGATCACATCTTAACGTATATCTGTAGTTTTTGAGCAGGCATAGTGAGTATGAAAAAGAATCAAGGTCCCCTGCGATGTAAGCAGCAAGAAATTTTTTTTAGAAACTAGCAACCAATGCCAAAGACAACTGAATGCATTTGGTTTTTCAGGAAAGGAGAAATCCTAGTACTTTTTGGTACCTTTGCTCTCCTAGGAATATGCCCCAAAAGATGTGCGTAGAGTCCTGCATGAAGTAGGTTTTGGATACAAAGGAAGATGCGTCTCTCTGGAGGGTGACAGTGGAGGAAGCCCTGACAGAGCCGGGTAGCGAATGTGGAGACATTGCCAAGGGTCAGACCAGCCTCTGTAGGTGGGTTCTGGCCCCTGTGAAATTGTGGGAAACCTGTGTCCTGAGAGCAGAGTGGTGGTGTACAATAACTGCACCAAAACCGCCAAGGGTAGTCCCCACTCAAGGGTAGTACCTCGAGAGTTTTTATTCTCCTGTTCACATGCCACAGTGGTTTCTATTTCTGGTTTCCTGGTGCATATGTTAAAATCATGAACAACTGGATGGTAGACTGATGGTTTATGCACCTATGATCCTGTTAAGTCACTTTTTTTTAAGTGACAGAAATCTTTCCCTGGTAGTATTAAGAGTGCTTGCTGCTTAGAAAAATACTGCATTGTTTATGAAGTTCAGAAAGGTTGTAAATTCAGTGCATAAAGTTACTGGTACTCGTCAGTTGTTCACTGAAGACCTCTATCATTAGGGACCAGCTTCTGAAACCTTTTCTTGTCTTGAATAATTTCTCATTCTGCATTCAGATATCATTCACACCAGAACTGCTTCGCGTCCCACTATCCCAGAGCTCAGGCTGCAGAACTTCTATCCGTGTAGCTTCATGGACACTTTAATGGCTCATCACGAGTAGGAGCTGCACTGTGTTTCACAGTTAGCACTCTGCAGTGAGGCATTTTCCAAAGATGATCCATTTTCTAAGCCATGAAAGAAGGCAGATCTTCCAGCCTGAATCTGTGTAGCCTCTGTGAATAGAAACTGTACATGAATCCAAGCTGTAAGGAGTGAATACTTCAATGCTCCTTGACGTCTTTCCTTCTACTAGTAACAATAGTGAGGCCAAAGCTAATCAAGTAACCTGAGATTTGGAGAAGGCCATCTTTCAATCTCTTGCTGTCTGTACAAGCATGTATGGAGGCACTCTTGACATCTTACAAGCCACACTTTCCTACTTTGTCCCTCCCTGAATAGCCAGTGCCTCTCCCCCACAACCTCTCTCCATAGATGAGGATCAGTGGAGTTGACTCACTTCTGATTTAGAGACATTGTTTATCCTGTTCTTTTTGCCCTGGCTCAAATACCAAACAATAGAGGTTATCACTTATTTGCAAGCAGGTGAGTTTACACACTTTATTTACTACAGTACCGTCGGCTTTTCCCAATTCCTTTTATTTATGCTGTTGTGCAGCACAGGAGGGCAGTTGCCAACACAATATCCATTATTATTCTGACAAGAACAGAGTAGCATTCACTTCCATTTCTTGGAGACAGCATTACTCATTGCTGCAAAACAGCAATAAAAATAGGAGAAGTAGGGCAAATTATCATTTGGCTGCTGAGTTGTGAAACTGCCCTTCCTTGCTCCAAGTAGATCAAGTTTGAAGTGGAGGTGTGAATAGTGTATGGTCTCTCTGGGCTTTGTGTCTGCTTTGTGATGCTTGCATTAGGGAAGAAAACAAACTGTTGCTCCATCAACACAAAAGTTGATATGTGTGGAACCAAAGAAGTTAACATGATCATGTTTCCGAGATCTTCCGCTAGAGGTAATTGAATCTGGTGGGCTAGAGGGCCCAGGGGATTCATCCTCTCCCAGCCTGATACAAGTCTGCTGAGGTTTGGTGTGTCCAGATCCAGGCAGCAGCAAGGCTGAGTATGTATTCCAGATAGGCATGTATACACACACTGCAAACAGACATACATATCACCCCCCACAGAGCAGAGCTTTTACCGGCACCCACATAATCAGAAACAGCACCTATATATACATGAACAGCACAGATGGCTCAGTCCTGTTCCTCCCTCTGGCTGATCAGGTATGAAGTTTGCTGGTGGACACACATACACGTGTACACACTCTACAGTTTTCTCCATAGGTGATGTTAGACATCCAGTTTGTCCAGTAGCTGTCCCACTGGACGCCAGTCTCCTCCCGTTTTTGGCACCTGAACCTGTGGCCCCTCAGGATTTCAGCTTCTTGCTTCAGCGGCTGGTGCTCAGACCTCTGCTCCTGCTTGCCAGCCAGGCCGAGTGGAAGATCACTCGTGCTCTTACGCAGTCTCAGAATGGAGAGCACGCCTGCAGGGCAGTCCTCGCCCGGCAGTATGGGGTGAGCTCAAGGGGAAAGGAGACTTCAAGTCGTGCGCTTACTCCTGAGCTGTGGGTCAGCGTTTTGGGGGGCTGTATGTGTAGCACAGGCAAGCCTCTGCGCTTCCCTGATTTGTCCTAGCTGTGAGGGGGATGATTCCTTGTGAGGGATTCCTGGGACAGCATTGTATCCTCCTACCTTACCCGTAACTGACCTCACTGAATGCAGCTGGAGAAGGCGAGAGATCCTCCTGGCAGTAGATTCAGTGGTGGTAGGATGTCCTGCATTGGGAGAGCACGGCAAACTTGTCCAAAAGCACAGAAAGCTCTAGCCTTGACTTCATAAATGTTAATGTTTCACAGCAGTCTCTTCTACAAATGATGGAAGGAGCAGCTTTCTCTGGAGTCAGCTTGCTTTTAATGTCTACCCCATTTTAACTGCTAGCAAATGTTGAACAGCTAATCTGTGATCTATAATTACACCTCTGATTCTTTTAGTTTAGTTAGAGGAGAAATTGTATAGTGATAAGGATGATTCGGGGAGTGAAATGAAATTAAGCATACTAAGTCTTTTGAGGTTAGCTATTAATTTCATTTTTAAATATAAAATTGCCATCAAAGTATTAAGAGGGTAATATTCGCATGTCACAATAACGTGGACTAGCATGCTGATATGAAAACCAGGTGGAAAGGAAAAACATGAGTAGTAGTAGGCTGAATTAATCTTTTTTTTTTTTAATATACCTTGTGTTGCCTGTATGAGTTATACATTGAACTCAAATGTACGAAGTCACATAAAGTGAATTAAATGCATCAGGGAAATTGGGTGTACTTTGTACTTGGGCATGGCTTAAGTTTAATATTGATATGGTTACGTATGTGTGTTTAGCATTTGCTTTACTTAATAGTGTAGGGATGTTTATGGATTGCAGTTTTTTTAAAAAAATGCACAGACTCTGAAATGTCTCTAAAAATAATGTGTCATCAGCCCTTCTCAGTAAAACTGGATGTGGAAGAACACAGCCTCCACTGTCGTGAGCATGTCAAAAAGATGGCAATGCTAGAGAGACACTGGAGATCAAAATGAAAGCTACCTACAGAGTTCTTTATCTGTCTCACCTATTTTCTTTCCCTTTGCTAGACTATGACTAAAGCAATATGTTATATCTATACCTCTATATTTAATTGCATTAAAGAAATGCTGGGGCTATAAGGTTAAGCGCTAAAATTCTAAGGAAGCACAGACTCAAAGTTGCCTGTGTAAGCCTAATTTAACATCCCTTCAGGATATACATTTTCATACAGTTTTTAATGAGCTGAGTTCATACCGCTGTTTCCTGGAGACCTTTGCCCTGTTCAGTGAATGGAAGGACAGTGGTCAGGGGATGTGCTCCATTTGGTGCTGCTTTCTGTGCTTGACAGTCAAGATGGAGCTGCCTGCTTTGTTTGCATGATACCCCAACCCAAACATGAATACACAGATATTGATGGAGGCACCAGAAGATCTAAATTTGTTACATCTTAGAAAAATTCTTTTCATATATACTTCTTAAAAAAAAAAAAAAAGTAGCAACAGGTAAGGGGGGTTTGGTTTTGTTTTGTTTTGTTTTAAAAAGGATTTGAATGATTTTAAGAAGGCAGTCGGATAAACAGCTTTTGCAAAAGGTCACATCATGGAAACATGAAAGGAACTGGAAAAAGAAAATAGTCACAATATCCAAGCTGACAGTGGTGCTTCAGTAAAGTACTTGGGTAGATGTAAAAAAGAAGACAGATTGGCTCATGTGAGAATTAAATAGGGACATAGAAACTGTAGGTGTTCCGGAATTACTCTTAGATATTTTTTCAACAAAATGAGCAGGTATGTTAACAGAGGGACTTTTTGTAGAGAAGTACTGCTTTTGGCTAAGGCTTCGTTAAGGAAACTTCCTCAGATGCAAGATAACATTTCAGAAAGAGAAGCTTTGTGTGAGAGAAGTTGGGGATCTCTCCCATTTATGGGAAGGGGAGAAGAGCTTGCACTGCATGCTGATTGTGGGACATGATTTTGGGGGCGAGTCCCATAGCTCTAGTGATTACTCTGGGCCACTTTGGCATATATATATATGTCTCACCATTTTCTCCATCCTTTCTTCCTTCTTTGTTTGATTTTGCAGCTCCCTTTTCCTTTTTGAGAATATCAGAACAGGAAAAATCTGAATATTTTGAATGTGGATCCCATTTTTGAGCAAGCTTTAGCTGGAAGAAGGGAACAATAAGTTTAAAATGAATAGTCTGAATGACTGGAAATCAGTGCAGGGCTTTGGAGGGGTGCAGTCAGAGCAGTATTCAGGAGAGGTTATTTTGGCAGCACTTTCTGAACTAGTAAGAGGAACAAATGGTAAGAAGAGACTGAGATCACAGCAGTCGTGAAGAAGTCGGTTAAGATATGGATGCTTAACATGGCCACAGGGTTAGAACAGAAGGCGCTGAACAGTCTTTAATGATACTAAGAAGAGGTTTATTAGAAGTTATCTAACTCTGTTTAAAATGATGGAAAGGCCCCTACTTGGCAGCTCACCTGTATGTGCATATGTTAATGAGGTCCGGGATAATGCAGGTTTATCTTCTTTCTCTTTAGGCCAAGTTCTTCCCTACCAGGCAAGAGTAGGTGGTCCCACTAGCTGCTAGACTACTTACTTCAATGAAAAACACACAAGTCGGGTCTTCAAAAATAGCTTGAAAGGGGTTCTAACAACCTGAAAGCCTGCTTTAATGCTAATTTGGATGTTGATGGGTGGGGTTTTTTTAATGTAGAGATATTTAAGAGAGCAACAAGGATCCTGGGGGCAGATCTTGTAAAAGCAGTGAACCTTCGTTGTGTTTAAAAACATTTAGGATGTCATATTAATTTAATTATTAATTCATTTTAAATTATCTCACAACCATTTTCAGGGACATGGTCATTTCAGCAAATAAAGACAAAGTAAATATATATCCCATATATTTGAAAACCTGGTAAACTCTCTGCAGTAATTCCTTAATTCAGTAATTCCTCATAGTCTATTCAATGCATAAACTGCCAATATACTGAAAAGATTATGAAGATCATAGAGGAGGTTTGTTGGTTTTGGTTTTTTTAAATCTTGTGGTGGAACCAATCATTTGGCACTAAATGTCCATAGAGCAGTTGGATACAGGAATTTTAGTAAGTGAAATTATTTTGTGTTTATATGAAATACTTTGTGGCTTTGTATTAATCTCCTCAGTTCTTAAAACAAAAGGCAATCTAAAAAAAAAAAGATTTTGGGGGGGAAGGTTTGGGTCTTTTTCATAATGAAGCAATCAGAACTTTTATAAACATACTATGAAAACATATTTCCTGCCACCTGATGATCATCTCTTAAGATAGACAACTATAAAGATGTCACTGTTAACAAGTAACCTGACTTGATGACTTTTTGTTACTGGAGTCCAATATTATAGTAAGACTTTTGCAGCAGAGGAAATTTGAAGCCTTGTAATTTTGAAAAGCAACTGTAGGAGTTGTTTTTAATCTTTTACTCAAAGTTCAGCTTCCAGGAAAGTCATATCGATATTTAATCTATTTTGTTAATATTTCATAATGAGAAAGCTCATTTGTGTAACAACAAACACAACTCCATCTTTTGTAGCAAAGTATCAGACTCCTGGCAACACTTCTGTATTAGTTTGAAGTCGATGGTGGCAGCTTTTCTTTTCTTCTGTGATGGTGCCCACAGTCTCTTTCAGATTGTGGGGTGTGAGACCACAGGGCCTGTCCGTAACACAAGGCAAAGCACAGCATTTGAACCATTTCAGGTCTGACAAAGTGCGGAATAAACTTCCGAATGAGTTTTTGTGTGGCTGGAGTTTGAAAGAGAAAGAACACAAGGGACAAGGGCAGTGGAGTTTCTTCTTGTTCCCAGGAAACTCTCTCATTTAGAGTTGCGGGCAAACACAGAAGAATAAGAAAGTCGGAGCCACACCTTTGTGTGGAATTATCAAAGAGGACTTTCGTGTTTTATTAAATTTGTACGCTGCATGTTAGACGTTGTTTTCCACTGCTGGATTGCAGGGGAATGCACTAGTTAGAGATAGAAGGGGGAAAAGATACCAAAGGCACATCTTTTAGTGTGTTTTTTTCAGAAATGTGAAGCTATCTTGAGAAGTGTAACTTGAAACTCATGTAAGTTTATTGACCATCAGATGAACTCAGTGAGGTCAGTATTACGTATTCTGTCCTTTCTTCATGCTCCATTCTATACAGTGTATCTCCAGCAGATAAGTACAAACCATTACAACATCATCTTTTGTTAATGCCCTATAACCTCTGCAGGCCAGATTTTGTCATTTCTGTTACCACACTAATTCTATCCAAACACAAGTTGATTTTTTTTTTTTTCCAAAGTGGATGATATTTGGAGGAGACTGAATTCTCTAAGGTTAGTAATGAAATTTCCATTTGAAGTAACCTAGTTCAAAGGGAAAAATTTCCCCTTTAGGTTTAGACCAAAGGTTCTAAAAGCCTGAGATGTGAAAATAAAGAGGCCCTAGCTATAAATACCTTTGAAATTATGTTTCTTTAGACTTGCTGAAATGTGTGGTTAAGCTTCTTTCTTGCTGCTTTAAAATATTGAAAGTTATTGGCCTGCATTAAACTCAAAACCTTTTAAATACCATTTTTTTAACCAACTTACTGAGAACTGACAAGCTGAAAGATTTAGAAATGGGGGTCTGTGAGGGGGAAAAAACAGATTTGAAAAAAGGAACTGGGTATTTTTTCCTAAAAAAATACTTTTAATATTTTTACACACAAAAGTGAATTATTATTGGTTCACAAAAGTGTACCAATTCCATATTGCCAGTGCTGCTTATGTAAGCTAAGCATCCCTGGAATATGGGTATTTAGTCAGCCAGACTTTCATGTTTAGAAAACATTAATATGCTTATGCTGGTATGACCAAGGTAAAATATTTAGGTATGACCAAAGTAAAATATTTAGAGTACATCACCTTTCAAAATTCCTTTGCCAGCATTTAGAGTAGGATTTTCATTTGATCTGTTGTGTATGATGGGCTTTGAGGTCTGAGATTTCATAGGTAATATGTTTCTATTCATCAGAATTTCATTTGCTTAGATATGTTAACTTAATAGTTTACTCACCTCAAGCCTAACAGTAGTATTAATTCTAAGTCACAGTTGTTGAGGGAAACACTTTTGTTTCATGAAAATTTCAACTTTGAATCTAGAATTCAACCATTAGATGATAGAGTTTGGAGTCCAGCTAGAACAGCCTTGTCCCAGTATGCACAGCACAGTCAGTTCTTGCCAATGGCAATGATGGTATTCCTCCAAATGATGATGTTTCATGTACCAATTTAGAAAGGGAACCCAGATCACAGCTTGGCGTGATGGCTGGCAGTGAATCCCAACAGTCATTATATTAAGCAGGAGCACTAGATTCATAGTATGATTGGAGGCAGCTCTTCGTGCTCCCTTTTTTAAAAACCTTGTAACATGTAAGTGGTATTAAAGATGGCAAGATTGTGCCAAAAGCATTGAATAACTCTGAGTATATCAAGCCATTGTATCCTGCAGATTTTTGTTTCAAATAGCAGATGAAGGTGTGGCTAAAGCTGCATATGACTCTTCTTTAACGTACTTAACCTTTGTACCAAAAGCATTTTTATTCATGTAGTTGCTAAGTATGAAAGGAGATTGGAGCAGCATGCCATTGCAAAACTCTGCAAATGCTGTAATCGTGGTATTAATCTACTTGAAAGCCTTAGGAGCACACTCACTTTGTGAGGGTAGTAAGAATGTTTTCATCACGGAGTTCACTGACGGATTTTGAAACCAAATCATGTTCCTTTCAGTTGTGTCTTGAAGTGGAAGGCTACAGTGAAAATGGTTGTTCCGTCTTACATTCCACTTAGAAGAGTAAGAACTTGTTACACATTTTCTGAGCCTGCATGAGAAGGTTTGTATTTATTGCTGCCGTGTGTAGATGAAGAGGTTTTCCTAGCATCCGGAAAGTTGTTTTAGGAAAAGGAATGAACTGATTGATATATCCCAAGATAATTTAGCAGTCAACTTAGGATTCCAGCTTGCAACAGCTTATAGTTATTGCAAGCAGAGTCCTTTCAGCTCTTTAGGCACAAGAAGTGAGTATAAAAGGCAATGCTTATATGCACCATGTACCATTTCATGGTTACAATACCAAAAGATTCCACGCATCTAAAACTAACCTGTTTCTTTAGTTAGAGGCCCACGTACAGAAATTTAAGTATAGTCAGGTTTGTAGCCAGCTGTACGTAACCTGATGCCTCTTTCCAGTTCTTATCTCCTGCAACTGAAATGCAGCTTTCCAGGTTTGCTGGCATGATTTTGGCAGTACTACTGTATGTGAACAACCCTGTTAACATGCAAGTATGTTCAGAGGAAGTTGGATGGAGCAACTGATTCATTAAAGGCTGAGTTGACCCCAAAATGGAGCCTTCAAGGAAAGAAGACTAGGAAGGGGGAAGGAATAGAGGAACAGGATTGCTCTAAATAGAGGAAATGATGTGGAAATGCAGCTTTTTTGGAAGGTGTTGAACAAAACAGCAACCTTAAGAAATGGTTTCATGTCTTATTATGTATCACTTGAGGATCAACTGTTGTGTTTTACTTTACTTGTTATTTTCCACATTAGCAAAGATAACTAGTGCAGGTTTATACAGAGATGATTACTGGAACTCCAGGGGGTTGGGATGTGGCAAGGAAAGGATCTGCAGTGAAAGGGCAGGGGTGGCATCACCGGCGGGAGTATAGGGAATGTCTTTGTTGGAAAAGCACTTCCATGATGGCAAAGCCGTCAGCTACTGTCTGGAAGAGTAGACAATCAGCAGTTCTGAGGAACTGAAAAAATGCAGACATCGAATACCATTACCGAGGGCCATCCAAACCCCATGATTAAGACATTTCCTGATACTAATCCAAAGTCAGATATTGTTGCAGGCATCTAATTATTCCTTCTGTACTCTTGCTCTCCCATGAGTTTTCTCCAGTATTGCCCCTCCAAAGCGTCAAGGATAAAACACCTGTGGCTGGTACCAACCTCATACTGCCTCTCGGACCTTGCACGCTGGCGGTGCGGGCCTGCGGCTGCTTTCCTGCTCGCTCTCTCCATGTGGTAGATGCTACTAGTTGGGTTGACCTGTTGTCTGCGGACTGGCTTACCCTAGGGCTCGCGCCGCGGAGCGGGGCACGGACCAGGCAGTTGTCTCACCTGGCAAAGCTCCTGGCTGAAAGCAGCCCTGCTAGAAGGCATGGCCCGCTTGCAGCCCAGCTGCAGGGCTCAGCAGTTGACGCAGGAAAGGTGTGTAGTCTGTACTACTCTTGGGTATTGCTATTAATCCGGTTTATTAATTTTCACTAGCCATCATCCCTGAACCAGCCCCACAGAACTCAATACATGGTCACAGCACCGCGTCTCTGGCATGCCTTGTATCCTTAAAAAGAGAAGAAGGTGGGAGCCATTTCGGGACAAACTCTCTGTTTTCCTTTCAGTTAATTTTTCAGTGAAAAGAAGCAACCACCAGTTTTGTAGTTTTAATCCCACTCATAATAATAGCAAGTTGGCAGCAACAGTGAAGGAGGGAAAATTCACGACTTTGCAACTAAACATTTTGTTCTGAACTGTATTTTAATTAGAAAATGTCGCTTCATGATAAATGAAACTTTCTTCTTATAGCTGGTTTCAATTAAGTTTTGTTTTAAAAAGGAAGAATAGGTTTTAATGAGGCTCAAAATACATAAAAATATTTCATTTTGACTTTAGTAGAACAAAGAGGATTTTAATGTTGGATCAATACTGAATAACTTGAAGTTATTTTGGCTGTGTGCCTTGGTTTCTTGCTCTCCAGGTTGCTCGTTGCTCGGCCAGGGTCACCACTGGCTCCAGTGGGTGTTACCTTTCCAGATGCTGAAGTGCTGCATCCCAGATGTTAGCAGAAAAAGTCAAACCAGTCTTGTGCTGATGGTTTCTCCATGCTTAGAGGTTTTATGGAATTAGGCGTACAAACATGGACTTACTTCATGATTAAGGATTTTGCCTTAAAAGAAGAAGCTGTTTCTAGGAAATCCTGAAATTCCAACAGTACCAGCAAAAAGGATACTATTTTGTCTTAAAAATGAAGTTGAGCCTTTATCCTCTTAATACATGCAGGTCAGTGTTTGTCACAGCTGTATTCCAGAGTGTCTGGTCCTGACTCAGTAATTAGACTTTAAATATTGTATGACCACAGAGATTCATCAGGAGCTAAGAAAGTTAACAAAAGCCATGTAGGTGATAACTATAGATGCATAGGAAAATGAAGCAATCGGACCTTTCTTGCTTAGATTTCTCTGTGAGCAGCAGCAGCACCCAGTTTTAATCACCGGGAGGTGACTGTTGTAACACCAGCAGAAGAGTGGCTTAACCTTCGTTCTCAGGGGCTTGAGCATGTGTGCTGGAAAGCAACTGGGAGTTACTTACTGATACAGCAGCGTAGGTCAGCTTGGGCAGGGATGTGCTGACATATTGTTCAGGCAGTGCTCTTGACAACTTCCATTTGTTTTTCCAGTTAAATGAAAAATCTAACCTGTAAATTGGAAACATTTAGTGAGATAGTGAAATAGCTGTGTTTTAAATAAGTAAAAACTTGCCCGAAAAGAGCAGGAGGCTTTACTTCTTACCTCTCTCGGGTAAGTTTGTGCTTGAAAGATAAAGGTCTCTGCTGTTAGTTAGATCTTACTGTGGTGAATAAATGTGATGCTGTAAAATAACAGTTTTAAATTTACTTTCGAGGTAGTGGATTCATCAGAAGACAGTTTACTAAATATATTCTGTTTGGATCCTATTTGAAGAGCTGTATCATTCATTAAGCTCCAGGCTCAAGTATCTTTGAGATTTCATGTAAGCGAGAAATCTACCACAAAATGTTTACACTCTTGTGGGAAACTAAGAAGAGAGAATTAATTTTTTAGTTTGCTAGAGCTATCTCGCTTAAGACAAATTTGCTGGGGACTCTGGAACTAATGCAAAAGTTTTGCACATTTAATGTGGTGGGCTGAGCTCTCAGTTGTTCCAACATAGATCTGCTGAAATCAGTGTAGACAATTTTCCCAGAAGTTACCAAACCAAGACAATATTTTAAAGTATATCTCCTGCTAGCTGAAACCAGGCTTGTTCCATATGGGAATGTGTTTTCCTGGAATATACATTTTGAAATGGACTGTTGTATTTTTGTATATTTTTAAGACTGTAAGATAAAATTGTCTTTGTTTTTCAAGATTGGCCATCCCATCCTAGTTAGGACTAGCTGAAATATGTAAGGATTGTTAGCATCGTGGAAAATCGGAAGTCAGAACCATTTCATGTTAGTGCTGGTATACATACCATGTTTGTTTCTTATTGTTGTTTTTATCTATTACAGTTTTCTTTTCAAATATAAGCGACCACTAAATCGAGATTCATAATGTTTTGCTGGAGTAGAAAAGTGGATAATTACAGAAAATAAACAATAATTTTCGTTTTTTACTGTTTTATTGAAATATAAACATCATTGGAAACTAAGGTGTGCCTGTTATAAATAAGGCTGTGGTACAGCAAGAAATACTGGGATGCTTGTGGGTTTATTGGTTCCCTCATGAAACTTTATTTTTATGTTTTGGGAAGTAAAATATGTTTCTTGAAACTATTACACATGCATCATTGTTTTCTTCCATTATGTGAGCAAATTATTTAATGTCCTGTGTTCATTTTGGAAAGTTCCTGTAGAAAGTAAAAAATTATGTCGATATTACTGTTGGCACAAGGCAGGCATTCTACTGTAATGCTTTTTAAATTCAAGCTACAGACACTCACATGGAATATTTTGGAGGTGACGAGTTCCAGTGTGGCTGTTGGCTGAGACGGTCACGGTAACCTTAGGCAAGATTGTAAGATGTGCTTGTAGACGTTGCTGCTTATGACAATGTTTATGGATTTACAGTTCAAAACAAGCATTTAAACATTACTAGGAAATTCAGAGGCATCCAATTTTCATGCCAATCAGAAATAAAGTAACTTAAAAATAGTTATAAGCAGCCTCCATTCATTAGTGTGTGAGTGGTCTTGTGGAGTTGCTGAGGGCAGGGGACATGGCAGTGATTTCAGGGAATTGATGGCCTGGGTGTCTGTGCATGGCATGATGTTTAGAAAAAAGAAAATTTGAGAAAATAGACAAAGCCTCAGATTGGCTAAAAGCCTTAAATTCCACTTACTGCTGGCTGCTGGGCAGTGCATCAACCACATCCAGGCTCTTAATGGAGCACTCTGGTAAGAGAATGTGATTTTTCTCTCTAAGATACCTGAAATAAAGCTGGTTCTCTAGGGAGGAGAGGTTTTAAGTATCTTGTTGTTATGAAGGCATTTTGGTCCCCAGCTGTAAGAATAAACAAATAGGACTCCAGGTTTGCTGCTTGCCAGATTGTGCAAAATACTTGAGGAATATAAATAAATATCAGTGATTTTTCTAATTATCCTTTTAATGTGAATAAATACACTTTTCGGTGGAAAGTTTGCCTAGTTTTCGTAATGGTCAACATGTGGGGTGTATACGTGACAATTAAATGCTGTGAAAAATGTTATGGCAGTAAGAGAGATGGGGCCAACCCCACAGCAGAGTGCGTTGGAAGAGGAGCAGGTACGTAACACTGAGTAGCTGGTAAGCGTGCAGAGGCTTTATTTTCTTAGGGAAAAAGGCAGAGAGCTTATGCAGTGCAATTAAATTGGAATTTCTCTAAAATTTTCATTTTCAGAGAAATAGAATGAAATTGCTACTGAGAACAGAAAAGCAGATTCAGAAATCAAATTGCTATTAGATTCAGTGCTTTGTAAATACTGCTTGCTCTGTGTTGGCACAAGTTCATCACTGTCATGTAACATAACCTTTATTTCTCTTTTTTAGACCCATTTTTTTCCCTCAGTGTCTGATAAAGACATACGTCTTACTATAACTTGTAAAAGGTTGTAAATATTTTCATCTCCTGCAGGTAAAATATGCAGTGTGACATAATTAAGATATGAAAATATTCACCATATTTCTTAACCATTTTTTCCCCTTTATTAGGCAGCACGTTGTCAGGACATTCCTAATGAATCCAGTCTGCTGCACAGCAACAGAAGCTGATCTCTTCCCAGTTTCCCTTTATGAGTTAACAAAGAAAGAAAAGTAGGAAAAGTGTGTCGATGTTATCAGAGAAAATGACAGGCGGCTTCAGGGGCAGGTGTTGCATCTGCACAGCTCTGAACGTGTCAGTGTGCCTTAAAACACATTTTGGACTCTGCCTGTAGGAAATTGAGAATTCTGCCCAAGGCAGATAAAAAGAAAATTTGGGTTTGAACAACTTCTGTAAAAATAACTTTGGCACAAACTCCTCCTCCCCGCCCCCCCCCCCCCCCCAAAAAAAAAGAT
>JAVJGG010000090.1:5387434-5446367 GCA_035590195.1 Aviceda cuculoides
CAGCCTTGTTTTCTGAGGCTTCTTTTTTATTTTTCTTCCACTTTTATTCAGCTGTGTGGCAGATTTAGGCTATATCGTGCTTGAGTTTTAACTGTTTAAGAACAGTTTTAAGGAACTGTTTTGACAGTTTCATATTTATGACTTGTCTTCCCTTGAGGAAAACTGTCATGGTGAATTGCAATTAGACATACTAGCTGGTCTGTAATTTCAGGTATTTCCTTAAACTATTTACAAATATTATTGGAGCATATCAAGCACTTTTAGTCGTGCATTTTTCCTGAACTGAGTGATTGCTTTGAAAACACCTGCTTAAATTTGTCACTTTATACTTAACAACCTCTGTATGCCGAGATACCATTGTAGTCCAAATACACCTAAATGGGGATTTTTCACCAGTACTGGAGGTCTAATCACAGTGAGGGCTGCAGGGCTGCACTCCTGCTACTAAGATGTCCCACAGCCCACCGGAGTAAAGGAGCTGGGGGCTGCACCTGCGGAAAGCTGCTCCCCTCCCTCGCTGCCCTGGCGTAAAGCCAGAACGGTTGGTAACCCTCCCCTTTTCACAGTTATTTTTTGCTTTATAATTTGGCTGGTTATAGGCAGGAGTTTATCTTTACAAAATGAGAGTGTGAGGCTAGTTATATATTTATTCTTGATGGTATGAGAGGCCTGCTGAAGAGGAAGAACTGTACAAGCTTTTTTAGCCTTTTGTCAGGACAACCACTTTGCATCATGGCTACTCATCGGCTGGGGCAGCATCTTTATTAGAAGTCCAAAGGATAAGTAAATACATAGTGACTGATCAGGATTTGTAATACTTTGGTTTTCTTGAACTCTTTTTATAGTCCAAATCTAGATCAGTTTTTTTCTTTCAAATTGGATTTAGTGGGATATTCCTGAAAAAGGTCCATTCTTCCTGCCCATCAAAACTGACAACCCAGAAGTGACTTTGGGACCATGGGAACTGCAGTATTTGCAAGTACACAGGCAGAAGATTTCTCTAGTACAGCTGTTTAGTCTTTATGGGTTTACCTTCGTAATTAATTAACCATAAATCTAAATGAAAAACTGTTTAGTTTTTTTTTTTTTCTTAGGTGGCCTGAAATACAGTATTTCAAGTAAATTGTCTTTCAGTGTCTTCTCAATTTAATTTGTTTCACTTTAAGTACTGCTCTTTGGCATCATTACAGTCTTGTTTCCATTTCTGTCTAAACATAATGTTTCTGCAATGCTTTTCCAGAGGTTGCAGGTAAAGAGCAATAGCAGTGATGCAGAATGGAAAATGATAATGCATGTGCAATCTCACAATGCTTGGCGTTGTTCATGGAAAGGAGCCAAAGTTTAACTTCTATGAATTACTAAAAGAAGCATTTTGTAATCATGAGACACAACATCATATGGTTATTGAATTCAGAACTTAAACACTGGTCAGTCGCCAATCATGTCAGTATATTTGTTTCAAGTACAGAAATAGATTATTTTCCTGAAGTGTCAGGAACTTCAGTGAACTGCAACATCTATTTTGATTTGCCCTATCCTTATTTTTTGTGGACCTCCTATTGCTGGGGTTTTCTCACTAAAACTGGTTTACAACAGTGTCCTGGGAGGTGTTGCTAGCCAAGTGCAAGGATTGTTTCTCTAAGTACATCCTAGAGGCCTTCTGCAAACCTGGCTTGCCCTCAATCTCTTCTGTTATTTCTTCCCTTATTATACCCATATATCCTGACACTGAGACCTCCCTCGCAATCCTACTCATGCTTTCATCCTTGCTAAAGTAGTCTGAGATTTGCTTGAAAAAAGTTACTCTGTGCATATTCTTCCGTAATACACTTCCCATGAAGGTTTCCAGAATTAACCTGTTATTTAAAATAAGCATCCTTTGGCTACTGTGGAATTGAAAATAACCTGATAAAAAGATCCTGGCAATGGCTTCTTTTTGTTGAACTCACGCTGAGGATAATTTTTGGGCATTGCTTAAAAACAGACATGATTTATAGCAACATAAAGGGTGGCTTCAACATAGTCTTCCCTTACCTTTGCACATTGTCTAGGAAACCAAAGGAAGGTTTGGAGGCATATAATAATGCTATGCCTTGTCAGTTGTTATGTGTTTGTGTGGTTATGGAGTTTTAATGCATCCACGATTGTAGTATTTGGGTTCAATATAGGAAGGAGAACTAGTAACTGAAAAGGTCTTATTAGCATTGAGGACTGTATGCGCTGGGTGACTGCAAAGCTATATTACTTATGCCATCGTGTGTGTTGATGCTGAACTAGAAAACCACTTCTCTTGCTTCCCTTTGCAGTTAGAGAAACAAAATGTAGAACAATGAGATCACAGTTGCAGAAAAATGAAGGTTTGGAGCAAATAGCAAGAATATCAAATCCAGGTGATTGTGTATATGGGAAATCTCACCTGCCTTTTAAAATGAGTTCAGAGGAGTTTGATTTCTCTTGAAGTCACAATTTAAAATCCGTGACTTGTGATGTTGGTGTTTTTCCATTCAGTGTAAGATAGTATTTACAGAATTGCTTCCTGGTGTAGTTCTCACTCTTGCAGTAAGTTATGATACAGTGGAGATGGGGGGGGCACAAAAATGGCACATTTTTACAGAATGCTCTGATCTAAGCAAAGATGTTAAGGAAGTTTCAAGCTAACCTTTAGTGTACAAGGAGGATAACATAGTGACCAGTAAACACAAAGAAACACAGGAGGGGTTAACATTCAGATGCCACTGTGAAAAACAACACTCTGTGATAATGTATTGGTAAGCCAAGAACATTTCAGTTGATGGTAATAAAGCGTGCTTCAACAGTTTTCTATCTTTGTATGCTTCACATGCAGGATATAGGCAAGTATTTCTCCATTAATTTATTTTACAGAAAAATTAAAATACTGTTTTTTTCCTTGCCTTTCTGTAGAGCGGAAAGGGCAGATGAGTAGGCTGCTAAAATGTTGAGTCTAACCTCATGTATTTAAAAAGTATTTTTAAGAACCCGCTTTACAAGAAGCTAGTAATGCTAATGTACATTTTGAGCTTTCCATTGCTGGAGATCTTTAGGGCATGTTTGAACACAAAATTTGTAGAGATGCTGTACACATCTGTAAATACTGTCTATGGAGATGGAGCTCTGTGGTTTTTTTAATCACACATCTCAAAGTATTGTCCAAACTTTAAAACTAAGTAAAGACCAGATTCACAGAATACTGCCTAGAAATCATGGGTGTCCCCTGCCTATTGTGAACAGTGCTTTTTAAAATTTTGTTTTAGAGCTACTTTTTAAAAATGAAAATGAACCTGCACACATCAGTGATGGGCAATGAATGCAAAAATAATAAAGCAATCAGCCAGCACTGAAATGCTGCCACCTCTCAAGAAATGACAGCAATTTACCATATGCCGCAGCGCATTACAGTATCATCCCTCATTTTAATACTTGATTTCAAAGATTCATGTTTCTGATATTTATGACAGATGTAAATCTTAGAAATCCAGAGATGTAAAATTATGGACTCGGGGCCCAGAAGCTTTTGTGCTTCTTCGCTACTAAATAACATCAGAGTTAAAGGAAGAAAATTCATCTGCCTGAACTGGAGTCTTCCCACATGTGAATGTCTTTAGGTGACTCTCTGATGATATGTTACCAAGTTCTGTGATTTATCCTATATATCAGTGGAAGGGTAGATGCACTACATTGATTTTACAAAAGAAAATGCTGTTTTTCTGTATTAAATGATACCAACAAAGCTACCTGCTTGTAAAGCATTTTATCCTCTGCGGAGGCATCACTCAGGTTTTTTGTGTTGCTGGCTTGAAGCATTTTGGGACTAGAGAAGTTTTATCTGTTTCCGTGGAAGGACTCTCTGCCAATGGGTCCGAATGAAATAAGGTTTTCATTTCCAATCTCCAGCATGAGTTAAAAGCCGAATTTTTACCTCTCTGTCACTCAGCTTCACTCTTGTGAAAAATTCAAAGCCCCTTAGGTGACAGCTTCAGCACAAGGCTGCCGCTCTGAGCGTCGAGTTCCACGTCCCATTGGTACTTCTTTATCAACACTGCATCAGAGTACTAGTTGTACTAATTGATACGATTTTATTGCAAAACCATTTTTAGGTGAGCCATCAGACAGCGATGATGGGAATGCTCAGCCTAGTTAAGTGATGTTCTAGCAGTGCTACCGCGGAAGTTGTGAATGCTTTACCTGGAGCTGAAATGACTTGTAGCTGAATAAAAAAGACAAACAGCTGCTTCTTAAAAATTACATTAAACTATTCAAAATCAAGAAAGATCTGCCCTTGTATTTAGTGGGGAACGTTCACCTGGATTTTACTATGCCTCTGTTGGTAAGAGCTGAATGCTTAATCTGTATTTTTGAATTATTTCTGCATGCTATATTTTGCTTTGTCTGTTGGGTGGGGTTTTTTTCAATAAAGAATAGGCTTTTCTGTAGCAAGTGAGCAATTTGTATTGTAGATTAGACATTAAAATGTTTCAGCTGGGCCAAGTGGTTGCTGCTGAAACTCAAAGTGCAGGAATGGATTAAGATCAGACAAAGCTGTGTAAAGTTGGCCGTCAGCTACACTCAGACTTTTGACGGGGGATGTAAATTATACTCTGCTGCGACTCTCTTAGTTAGTTGATCTATGGAGTGAAATTGAACCTGACTACCCAGGCGGCTGTTCATCTTTCTTCTTGATTGAGAAAGAGGTGCTACTGGCACTGAACAGCAAGTGCCAGCGTAGAGGGAAAAGGCTCAGACTGGGGGAGAGGGGCAGTGGTGGAAGCACCAGCCCTCCTTCACCTCTGCTGCTCTGCAAGGGGAATGGTGGACACTTAGAATAAGAAGAAAAATAACAGAATGGCAAATAAAATTAAAATACCTTTGATTAAGAAAAACAAAACAACACCCCAAAAACAAGGCAGAGTTGTAACTTTCTTAAAAGTGTGACTGCAATTAATAAGTAAAAATAGACATGTGAAGTACTTGGAAAGGAAGGTGAATATGAAGTAATTATTGAATATTATTTATAACTTAAATTCAACTTCACCTTTATTTTCCAGCGCTTTTGCTTTTGTGTATGTTGTTAGAATGAGGATATGATTCTGTAGAAGATTTTCAGGTTTTAATTTTGCTTTCCAGTGTGCTGTAAAAATTATCCTTGAAACATTTGTTCCCAAAGCAGATCTTGAAAATCAGTTGTTCTGGTTGTTTGTTGTCCAGGTTACGAACTGAGCAGGACTGTCGGCGAAAGGGGATACGAGTAATTCTGTGTTAGCCGAGTTTTACTTTCTCTTAAGTGCATTATTTATCATCTGATGATGAGATTTAATTGGTGTTGCAACTCTTCTCTCAGTGTGGACGTTCATTTGAATCTTTTCCCTCTCTCTGGCTTCCAGTCTTCATAGAAGCTATGAGAGCTCGACCTCTTCCATATTCCACTGCATTGGATTGCAATTAGTTGGTAGTTTGAAGCATTTTAACAAGAGACAAAAGTTCAGTCATCATGTCTCTTTAGGAAACAACCTTAAAAAAAATGTAAGAATGGGTAAGCGATGACTAAGGAAAAAAAATACAATAAACACCTTTGCCTTGTAAACTGCCAACTTAATAGAGGAAGTATGGTATTGATGGTGCTCAATGATGAACAGCCATAGCCATATATTTCTCCTCCACAGGAGCATAATGAAGGTCTTGGATTGGAAGACAAACCACAGTGACATTAATGAAAGCTACTCTAGGAAACTTTCCTGTATGTAAGGCAAAATATATAGAAATATAGATTTACTTTTACATATAACTACATATTTACATTTGAGTCAGCACTGTGCCTGGGAAAATCGTGGTGAATAATTGCTATTAAGAAAATAAAGTGAAAAATACTGTACTTCTTTCAGCTCAGCTGAATCCTATGGAGTTCAGTGAGATAATACTCAGCATGGATATGTTTTTCACCTGAAAGAAACACAGCGAACTGATGGCAAGGAATAGAAAGAAATCTCTAGAATTGATGACCCCAAAGAATGGTTGCAGGAGAAAGGCTGAAGGTGGACGTTGTAAACTTTTTGATTCAGTCATGGATGATACTAAGTTTGTGGTCTTCAAATAAAAACATCTTGGCTTTATAGGTTCTTGTAGGAATTTATACATTAGACTTGCTGGCAGCTAGGGGGCGAAATTACAAATGCTTCCATTTATCCTTTAAAAACATTAGCTTAAAAAAAAAATCTGAATTATAGTAGAAAATGACTTTGATATAATTTTATAGAGTTATGGGGCTTGAAAGTCCTTTGGAAATCACAGAGGTTAGATCTGGACCATGCCAGGCAGATGTTTGTCTAAGATGCTCTTATAAAAACTTTAATGAAGAAGCATATTATCAATGGGTGGGTGTGTTCCTGTGGTCCAAGTGTAGGAAAGAAAGTTTTCTTTAATCTCAGCACCGTACATTTAGCTGATTTCTTCTTATCTTTTCCCACCATACAGTGAAAAATTAATTGCCTTACCCTTAATGCTAACAGTATCATAGTATGTCTGGAGAATGGAATAAATAAAAAAAAAAAATGCAGAAGTTCTATAATGCTGTTATGCTACAGGGAAGTATAGTCAAAAAGGTGGTAGATAGGGAAAGACACAAGAGAAGTTGGATAGAATTGGGATGGTTCCTGCGGAGAGTTGGCAAAGATAAATCAGATGCTTCATGCTAATAGATCAAATGAGAAGAAAAACCTGAAAAGCAGTAAATTTACCTTAAAAAAAAAAAATAAAAAAAATCTGCCTCATGGAACTCAGTGCTGCAAGGTACGACTGCTGAAAAATTTCTTTTTTAATAATGGACACTTAGTCTGAATAGCTGGATAGCCTGGTTTTTTTGGTTGGTTTTTTTTTTTTTTTTCCCCCCAAGGAGAAAAATGCTGTCCAGCCACATCCAGAGGAGACTTTCTGAGAATGGATTTTGCAAATCTATTGACCGAATTGAAAGACAAAAGACTTATGTGTTAGCCAGTGAGGCACAGAGAGAGAGATAGGGCAGCTGTAAATGTTTACTTACTGTGCCTCATTTAAATGTTAAATATTACTCTCTGAATCAGTAGGCGTGTGGGAAAAGGTCACCCCTGCCTTTTCGCGTTGCGGGTAGGCTGACTGCGCAGGAACGGGGGCGAGCGCAGGCAGCAGAGATTGCGGTCAAAGGATAAAAGTTCACAGTGAGGAGCAGGCGCCCGTGGTTACGTGGGGTCCTTTGCCCGTGGGTGAGAAGCTCAGCCTGGGGCTCCGCAGCACTGGAAATCCACTCCTGCGCCGTGATCCTCCCCTTCAGCCCTCGTGGAAGGAGAGGAGGCAGCCAGCCGCAGCGCAGGGTTCATATTTTTCCAAGTGCTGCTTCCGTGTTACGAGTTGTCTATTTGAAAAAAAAAAACCAGGGTAGTGCACCTTTTGCACCTTGAAGTAAGCACGTGTGACTTTTTTTTTTTGAAATGTCTCATTACCGTTCTCTTCTCCTCCGCCGTCATTTTCATTAGCCGGCATTGTCGGAGTGAAGCTCTCGAGTGCTGCGGTCTGATTTCGGCACACTGAGCCGCTGCTCGCTTCGCACGTAGTGACGGGAGGCTGCGGGAGAGCGTCGAAGGGAGCCGAAGAAATCGGGAGAGTCTAACACTGAGACCAGAGGCGCGTCGTGACTTTCACTAGTTATCCTCATTATTCAATAGCTCCACACAGAATCGTTATTAATAACCTGGCCTGAAAATCCTCTTTGTCAACAGAAATGTGCCAAACAGGTAAACTAGCGCTTGAAAGTGCCCGCTGGTGCGTGCAGGATTTCCTCGTGCACTTGTGTGGCTGCTGGACAAGTATATGCTTTAGTGCGCACAAGAAAGCATTTGAACGTAAGAAATAGTAAAAGTCAGTTGTCCGTCTTTAGCGTTTCTTCTCCGATTTTCCTGTATTATTCAAAAGATGAGCTTGTAGAGGATAATAATGACATGTCTAGCCTTTCTGTGAGCAGATGTCCTTGTATAAATGAGTGCATATTTCTACTGCTTTTTTTAAGTCTGAGGAATTTTGAAATGACAGCACTAACACAGTGTTAAAGTCTGCTTTGTTCTTCTACTGTGGTGCTGCATTTATTTAAGATCCAGTGTTTGTCATTTTAATTATAGGTAAGCTGAGGAGGTGGCGATTAGGAAAAGATTATGTAAAGGTTTAGGCTGTGGCTTCAGACTCGGTTTCAAGGTAAAAAAGTTTAATTCCTGCAAGCTATTTTAGCAAAAGCCCCAAATTGAGTAATTCTCATGTGACAGGCCAGCCTGGAAAGTTTGCTGCCACCCTGGTATTTCTCTGGGCCACAATTAGAAAAAACTGGTGTAATACTGTGTTGTTGACTGAGCTAGAACAACACACGTAGTGCTGAGTTTGGGGCTGTCATAGTTACTGAGACCTCTGTAAGCTTGAGAAGCATAGCTTTAGCGATTGACACTTGACTCTACAAAGGCATCAGGAGCTACTGCTCTTTCTAAATGAAGCTCATTTGTCTTCCTCCATCAAGAACTTAAAACTTTCTGTTTCTTGAGATCATTGGATTGGGAGGAACTTTTGAGTCCAGTCCCTCACACAGATAATTATGCAAAATATATGTAGGAGTTTATTGTGGTCTGTTTCTTCACTGTCATGTTGCTGTTTCCAGTTACCTTCTGCATATGCTAGACTAGGCTGTGAGCAACCAGCGTGGTTGAATGTCAGGCCGATGACTTTCCAGCTGCAGTGTAGTTGTTGGGTTTTTCTCTTGAGCTTCTTTCTTTGCTCTCCCGGTCCCCACTGCATGTCACTACCGTAGGTGTTGTTCTACTCAAGCCTATGGCCGATTTCTCAGGTTTCTTTAACCATACCGTCTTCCAGAGCTCTCTTCCCTTATTTCCCCTGTAAATCTAATAAGCGTCAGAGGAAGATGCCCGAGTGAATAATTTGTATTGCCTTGTTGCCACATGCCCGCTACTCCTGGGAAGGACAGCTTTAGAAGCTCCTTGTTCCAGCTTTTACCACCACCCTTGCAATTGCTAGCATAAATGTTAGCTATCCAAAGTACATTGACATAGTCTTTATGTAAGGCCATTCCTGGTGTTTGTCTCCTTCATGTGTGTACTTAGACACCAGCTTTATCCTCTTTCACCTTGGTGTTGACAAAAGGGAAGAAAACGAAGTTCTCTTAGTCTTCTCTCCTGTGTTAGGCTCTGGGGTCAACATTCAATATTTAGCCATCATGAAGCAAATAACTTTCTACTTTTTTTTTTTTTTTTTTTTTAAAGTATCGGGTACATCTCAGTTCTCTGCAAATGTTTCCTTTTTTATCGGGAGAAAATGAGAGCTAACCTCACCAGGCTATACAGAGCTCTTAGTGCTGCATGTGTCTAACTTCAGTGGAAGGTGAGGGAATTGGCCCATGACAAGTTAACAACTTAAAAGAGCTCTGTTTTCCTTCCACACCTACCTCTAATTTACATTCCAGTTGCAGAAAAGCAAGTCTAAATGTAAAGAAATACGCTGTTTCTAATTTTTGTTTCTTCCTGGAACAGGCAGACAGGAGATAGCCAAGCATCTTTGTCATACAGATTGAGGAAAAAACAACTGGTTTTGTAGCGAATTACTTAAATTTCCAAGGACACTGGTCTGGTTGTCTTTTAAATGTGCAAAGAGAAGGTGACAGTATTTAGGGGGGGGGTCGTTGTAGTAATGTTTTTGTTAATAGGGGTTTTGGATTGATTTGATGGGACACATGGCTTAAACATTCCAATCTCAAAGTCCCTGTTTGTCCTGTGAAAAAAAATCTGGAAGGCTGATGTGAAATACTGGTGCCTGAGATCGAGGAGAGGATGTTCACATATTTGCTCGAGCAGATTTGTAATGGAAAGCAGGTAACTTTTGGGTCCTCGTGGGTGAGAAGGTGACTCGTTCTCAGGAGCGGGAACCCGGGGAGCTGCAACCCTTTGCAGCAGCTGAAAATCCTGCGCTGGTGGGAGCTGCAGCGGGTGCTCTCCTCCTTGCCGGCCCTGAAGGCAGGACATGCTGTGCAGAGAAAGCTGCTGGCAGATAGGCGACAGGGGAGGCAATCTGAAGAAGGCTTAAATTAAACTCAATCAGGCACGGCAGCCCTGAGCCGAAGGGCCAGATTCTGTGCTGGGATACGTGCACTTAACTTCTATTTCTATCTATAGGGTTTGAGAAAGCAAGGCTGGCATCAAAAATGTGTGCAGAAAGCCTTCTTGCCATCCCTCCTGCGTTTAATTTTTGACAGTGTTTTTTCCCCTGGTTTTTTATATCTTTTCTCTTTGAAGAATTTTTCACTGAATTTAAAATCTCAAGACTTTAACTGTTTGTAGATGTAATTACGTCTCTTCATATTTATTTAGGAGGACATAATCTTACTACTTGTTACCCATACAATATTAGTGATAACACATTTTCCTGGGCAGGGTTGTAAGTGATGTATTTTCATGAAGGAAGGGAAAAAATGATGAATACTTTGCATAGAATAACTTGACTTTTTTAAATAAAAGTAGGCAGGTGCTGTTGTTAATATGTTAACCCCATTATTTGAATTTGTTTTAGAGCCCTTCTGTCTTGAAATGGTAAAAGACTGGAAAGGAATTAGGGAGACCAGAGGAAGTCCCATGACATTTTTATGTGCTGAAGTGACAGGCAGGCAATCTTGCTTTATACAATGCTGTCTTCCTGTGTAGAACAATTAGTGTTAATATGGTAATGATAATTGTTTCTGTAAATTGTTCTTAATTAACTGTTTATGTAATAAGACATTTAAGGATCTGTAACAATTTTGAGGCGGTTTTTCCCCTGCTAATTGTTTTCCCTATATATTTCTTTCCTGTGCTAGCGACCGTCTTCTGTTCAGTATTAACTGTGTGACATCCAGGCTTAAAATTTGGTATAGATGATCCTTAATTAACATAAAATGGTGCATAAATGATCTAGTAACAGGTGGGTTCCTTCCTTTAGCTGTGCTGTAATTGCCGATTGCCTGTTTTTCAGTGAAGCAATCAAGCTCTAATACAGATCCCAGCTTGCGGGGCCACCAATCCTACCCGGTATTGTCACCCTGCAGTTTTCAGTAGGTGACAATATGCCCTTCTGCCTTTCAGATGTTAAACTTCATTCTGTGCCAGATGTGGAAGTGCCTCTTTGGGAGTCTTCTGTATCCAACTGGCACTGCCGAGTCGAAAGCAGAAAGGCGAAGAGTGTTTAAAACAAAAGCTTCTGGGCAGTCAGTTTACTCTGGTATTCATAAGCAGGGAAGAGAGTAATGACCATATGATCTCCTGCCTCATTTGATGTTGCTTAATATATTTTGAAGGGGTATTGAAACAAGATAAAGGGAATGGGAAGAGCCTGCTATGTCATGTGCTCTTTAATTAGCTCCCGTGGTTCTGGTTTGCACTTTTTTCATCTTGAAAATGTCGCCTGCTGCCCTGCCTTTTCCTTATTGTTTTTTCACTTGTGTATGTGTGAAGCCTATACCAATATTTTATGTACATAATTGGCCTAGGTTTCTGTATACTGCCTAATATAAAGTGCACATTCTCCTTTTTACTGTGGTTTATGTTTATTGCACTCACTACATTGTTTTATGTGCACAGTGTGCTTATTGAATGTGTGGTGTAGTCAGAGAGATGTTATATTCCATTCTTAGCATCATTAGTGCTGTTTTCCTCACCGATTTTCATCAAGCTATAGTTTAATTTAATTCACTTCATTATTTTGCAAAGCAGTTCGTATCTGTTGGATTTCCCTTCTGTTGCTTTTAAAACCACCAGTGTCTCAAAACAGTGAGAACCTAAGTATTTTTAGCTTTGTTTTTCTTTTTTTGACACATTCTGAGCATCCTAGGATTTCTGTAATACATCCAATCAGTTAAAGCCAAATACTGATAGCTTTACAAGTTAATTAGCACCTCAGTTCATCAGCAAACTCAAATTAATACCGGAGTAAGCATATCAGAATCTCATCTTGCATTTGCATTTAGTGAAGGTGATTTTGCAATATGTTAATTTGTATTGTGTGCAGAGTGTATTAAATTTTCAGTGGTCTTATTTTTTGGCCTATTTAAACTCAGGGTCCAATATCGTACAGGAATTGGCTTGCTTCAGTTTGTGTAAAAAATATGGAAAACTCAGTCAATTGCTAGGATTTATTCTTATTAAGCAACACTGACTAATATATTTCTCTACTCATTCACTTGGAAGGTAGGTATTTATTTGATTATTTTGGTTTCTTTTTAAGTATGTGCAGCTTAGGGGTCTTAATGTGAATAAAAGTAACTACATGACTAAAGTAGGAAAAATAACTTTAGCCTAATCAAGCCTTAATTGTCTGGATTGGTATGACCTACAATAATTAAGATACTTTGCAGAAGTAATAAGCTATTCATACTCAATCCATTGCATCCTTAGATTTTCGCTATGTAGGCTTTTCTTTCAAAGACTGAAAGAAATGGTGGAAAGAAATATTTATACTGGTGGTGAGCTCTGGTATATATAAGAACAAATAATTGGAATTTCTTCTTTTGGGAAGAGTACAGATAATTACCATTTATTGTTGTCCCCTCAGCTGCAGCCTATCAAGAAGAAGTAGCTAATATAAATTACTCTTCCTTTAGAGACAATTATTGTGGGAACACTTCATCAAGAGTAGTCCGCACTGCTGCAGAAGACTATCCAAATGCCGTCGGGGAGCATGAAGCCAGAAGCTCATGGTGGTCCTTCCTCTGCAGACTCAGAGAAGGAAAGTCCTTTGAGTCGCAGGTCTAATTTTACACCACTGCAGTGATGCTTAGGGCTGAATGCAGTGGAAATGCATCAGTACTACTCTGCTAGCTATGTATCCCTACTCTAAGCAAGCAGTTATTCCCAGTACTGATATATGGATTCGGAGTATATTAAAAGCTGAAATCAGGACCACATCTCTCAAGAACACTGCTTGTGACTGTGTTTTGGTTTGTAGAAGTATTCTTCAGGGTTTTTAGCATACATACTGCATATATACTGTACCATCATGTCTTCCTTGGTTTTCTTGGGGTAGAGCAGAAGTAGAGGAAATCCGAGTTTAGCCTGTTTATGGTAAGTACGCTAGGTCAGATAGATTGGCTGCCTGCTGGAATACAGACTTTTATCAAAATTTATTGAACAGGGTACAGGTAAATGTTTCTTTCTTTTAATCAAGGTTGATTAAATTACAATCAGAAAGATGCCCCTGCTCCCTTAGGCACATCACAACCTTGTTATCGTCTCAAATTCATCCAGCCTTTCAAGAGAGGGTTTTATTAGCTCTTCCTAATCCCCAAATAATTACTCTAGACAAAGAGCTATTTGTAGAGAACATCTTGTCTAAGAAAAAGGGATTCACAAGAAATCACAGGCCCTAATAAATTCTCTGGTGCTCTGTGACACGAGTTTCCCTGGTTGTCCTTGGTCTTAAATCACAACTGGGTCACGCTGCTAAACAGCTGCGAGGGGAATGGTACCTCAGTCGACAGAGATGCCTCCTCCTTGGGTGATGGGGTTGAAATTTTATTCTCAGTACTTAAGCCTTGTGTTTGAAAAGGAGGAAGAACTTTTTGCACTGACTAGTAAAAGGGAGAGAGGAGCCTTCTTGTAAGAGTTTACATTTGCCCTTGAGCAAACTGCAAAGCATGGTTGCACAGCATCCAGAAGTCATCTTGCAACCTGCCTATAACGAGATGTGTACATGTGTCTCATACCACGTATGTAGGGACTGAGCGTCGCATTACAAACTTTAAAACGCGTGGTCCTCCGTCTCCTGCCCCTGTTGGTGGAGTCTGGACCGTGCCAGCTCCCACGGCCCTTCTGTGTCGCTTGGGGAGAGCCAAGACTCTGAGGCTGAAGTCCAGAAGAGCCCGTGGATAGACCAAGGGAGGAGTGTGACATCCTGCCCTGCTCTGCGTCTTGGGTACCCGGCGCCAGGCTGCGTAGCTGTGTTTGCCTCTCATTAAGACAAGAGACTGAATCCTCCTGGGATTTGCACCCTTTCTTTGGGCATAAAGCAAGGGTTCCTCCTTTCTCTTAAATACTGTCACTGCAGGAAAAGGGGGGTGATTTTGATGATTGGTGCTGCAGCCCTTTTATAAAATAGCTTCATGATTACAGGAGTATAGGAAGTAAGAAACCCAGCAGGATCATTAATTCTTTAGAGTTTCCACTTTTTTTCATTACAGCTACCTCTAAAAAAGGTTCCCACTTTCTGAGCTTACTGTATTTCAGAAATCAGCAAATTTTGTGGGGAGTTTTATCACAGTGGCAGTAAAAAAAACCCACAAATGAAACAAACCTAGACTATTTTATATACTTGGAAGTTGTTTACTTGCTAACTACTAACCACCAACACCCAGACTATCTGCTCATACCTATTCCTGTTTTGAGGCAAAATGCCTTTTCTACTGCAAACAGAGAAATTAATCATAACTGGCTTGTTCTACAAAACACACTCCCAGTGATGGTGAAGGTCTGATTTTTTTTTTTTCTCCCCTCAAATAAGGAAACTTAAATTACTTAAGGGACTACTTAGCTTCCACTGGTGCAATTAGATTAATGTAGGAGGAATTTTGATTTATTTCTAGAGATGAATGTATGTTTCTAGGTCAGTAACTCTATTTAGAACAAAAGATCTTAAGATTTTTCCAAAATAAATCCAAATGTAGCATTAAGTGTGCTGCTCTCCATTTGAATTTCAGCTTAGTCTTCATCTGAATTTTTTTTTTTCCCTTTTCTTGAGAAGTGGCATGAGTTCAAAAGTGTTAAAGTTCAGAAGTAATAAATGAATTGGGAAAAAGGGGAAGTGGTAATAAAATGGTGATCTTAATTTGCATTGCCAGAGGACTGATGTCAATCACCCTGAACCAGTAACATAAGCCAGAAAGGGGGCAGATAGGGAGGCAGTGATGTTTGCTAGCAGTAAAATACTATCCAAAGCAGTAGAAATGAAATATAGCAGTGAAGCATTGGAAGGTATGATGATATTGAATAACTGGGCAGCGAAGCAGATACAATTCAATGCTGGTAATGTAAAACAATGCACACAGAGGGAAAAATAGTACTAAATTCATATGCGCGGCGGTGGGCTCTCATTTCTCAGTCGCCACTTTGGAAAGGCATCTGAAAGTTTAGTTCTACAGAACCAAGCGTGCAAGCGTTCACCGTCCCTTTGAGTGGGGGCCGCAGAGAGCTGATGGGAGCTTTGTTGGGAGGGAGCCAACAACGCTGCTCTTCAAACGCTGCGTTGCTTGGGACTCCTTGCAGCAATGTGGTTTAGGCAGTAGGTTTCTGTCGGGCGCTTAAAGTTAAAAAGCAGTTGGGCAAGGTCAATGAGTTAAAAAATATATTGGAGGCCACTAATTTGCAAAGTTTCCCTTCTGGCACAGGAGTCCCTGGGGTCTGGGAGGGTGTTTCAGGGTGGTATCACTGTTTGATTTTCCATCCCACCAAACTTAAGGAACTTTATTGACATGTTCAGCACAGGCTGCTGACTGCCTTAGCATCCATCTCTAGTCAGTGGATCTTCAGAGGGTGATTTATATTTTGGTTGGTACTTAGTCGTGGGTGCCGTGGTATGAGGTTCTGCCTGAGATAATGCCGTGTCCAGGATGGGGGGGTCCTTCAGTGAACTGCGGTTATTAATAGAGTGGTGTAAAATGTGTTCTCAGAGAAATAATTTACTTTATGTCACTAGAAAGGTGGTTTTTATGAAGCTAGAGCTTGCTGCCTGTCAGATCATGACTCCCTTTCTATGAATCAAAAAAAGATTTCTGGATTTGGCCCCTTGTATGCAACCTGGGGAATATATCATAAAGGACAGGAAATTATCAACTGAAACAAAATTAGATGTGCAATATGTTCCAGTGTGTACTACTGGTTTGGTAATGTGTCTGTTGACAAACTTCATAATAGAATTATTAAAAGTTGACCTTTGGAGAAATGAAAAATCAAAGAATTAGTTGAGCCTCCTTTGAACATTCAGGATACCATACGAGACTGAAAATTAACTGACGTTTCTTGTGGAAAAATATCCTCTGGCAAACTGTTAAACATAAATTTTGAGGAAGTTATATGTATCTATGGTAGTCGAAAAAAAAAATTTCTTACCCATTAGATGTTCAGTATAATAAATCTTCCTCTTGATAGCTAAGCTACCCAGGGGAATTTATGGTAAGTGTTGGCTCAAAAAACAACCCCACGCCCTGAAACCCCAACTCTCCCTCCTCCCCTAAGAATCCCTTGCTCAGTCCTTGAGTGCCAAACTGGGACCCAGTCTGTGCCTGCCTTTCTGTTACCTGCTGTCATTTAGAACCACTTTTGAGTGCAGATGTGAAGATTGTGACTGAGCTAATTACCCCACAGTATCTGAATTTACAGCCTGATAGTTAGTTATTCTGTATATGCCATGTACGGTAGTTTACATGTAAACAGTCATTGGAAAACAAAATAATCCTCCACAGTAAAATTGAGTATGTTCTGAGGCGTATTCTCTGTTTCCATCTCAGGAGCAGGATGCTCTTCTCTCATGTTCCATCTTCTTAGGGGGTTTTATAAGGTGACCTGTTATGTATAAACATGGTTTATCCCCATCACAAATAATGCTTATGTAATTGTTGTCTGAATACTAATCCTGAAATATAGTTTAGGCTCCTTTTGTGTTCATGATAGATTTCATGAACTTTTTCATTGCTGATGATGTCAGCAGAATCTCTCTATTGAATTATGGATTAGACATTTAATCAAGGTCTGTACATTATTATACAAGTTGCTTCTTTCAGTTTTCTCCTGAAAAATGAAGTAAAAAAAATTTTATTTGCAATGGCATTGAGTGAACACCTGATAAATAAAATTCAATTGTGCATCTCTTACCTCTGTCTAACAACATGCAAATGTAAAACATGAGTTGTAGGTCCAGCAGGCCTCTCTACTGGAAGCCAAGGAGATTTTCTACATTAGTAAGAAAGGAATACAAAGTTCAGAATAATTTCCACCAAGACTGATGCCCTTTTTTATAGCTTTTCCTGCAGATGTTAGTTTTAAAACATCTGTTTGTCCTGGTGTTTCTTTTCTCAGCATCTTGAATCAGAGTTGAGGTGTGGCTGCAAGACCGGTTCAGGACCACCAGACTTGCTGGTTTAGCAATTACCTCTGGTTTTATTCCAAATTATGTTTTTGTCCAGCTGTCTTTTAAAACCATTTCTGTGAGTTGCTAGGATACATTTCTAAAAGTGGAAACTGTTTACACAGCCTCAATATGAAAAATCTTTGTATTTTACTTATTTCTTGCCAAGGCTTCATTACAAGGCACTGCTGAAGTTTACCAGTCTCTCAAAATTGTCATACAATCCTGTTTTTTTCTTTATTGTAATCAGAGAAATACATAGCTGATTAAATGAATCTTGTTTTGTCTACTATTATTAACTCCTTTGCTGAGCTTTCCAGTGGCATTATTGAGACGCATGGTTAGTCAGCTCAATCCTGACCACGGCCGATCCTGCAAGCGCTGCTGGACGAGGCGGTTCTTACCGAATTCAAGCTGAAACGCCTCCCTTTCACACACGCACAGGTGCATCTGCGCTCTCTGCTTTACAAATGCCTAATATTTCAGGTGGTGAAAAGGTGAAATCAGATTGTTTGAAATAAAGTCAACCCCACACATTTTCCTAAGGAACGTACTGAAGTTTTAGGTGAAGAAATTTGAGGAAGTGAAGGATGGGCTGAAAAGGCAGTGCAGACCAGCCAAAAGGCAGTGTGAGAGTTCGCATAATGAGTTCTGCATAATTTTTAAATTGCTGCTTGCCAGAATGTGATCCCAAGGATCAAGTCTTCCTCACCTTACAACATTTGCTGTAACTTGCCTTGTCTTATACTGTTAGGTTTTCTAAAATATGACAGGTTTTTTATGTAACAGTACTCTTCTAATTATGTATCTATACAGTAGAAATATTTTTTCAACATCTAAATTTATATTTTGATCTGCTGCTTCAGGCTCACTGGTGATGGTTTTACTATTGAATAGATTTTATTTTGGGGGTTTCATGTAGGAGAGTGGCTGAAGAAAGAATTGGCATTTAAACCTTAAAAGAATTTTTCTTAAATGGTAGTCTTGAGATTAGTCTTGTTAGCCACCGTTGTGATTCTTTCAAACCAGCCCAATAGGCAGCTAAATAACTGCCACGGACATAATCAACAATCAGATTATATTGAATGCCCGCAGACTCCACCGGAAAGGTCTAAGGGAAAACTATTACAGATGAAACAAAACATAGCATTTAAATCCTAGCATGAGAAGCAGCCAGACAAAGGGAACACAGATCGCGGTTTGATTACCCCTGTAGAACAACATTTAGAAAATTAATATCAGGACATTGGTAATTGAAAGCATTTAAAAGTGTTAATGCCCTCCTTTTCTTTTCTTTGATTAAAAAGGTCGTTGACAGACCATAGCTGTGTGCAGACGTGGTACCTCGAGCAAATACGGGAGTAATGGCTGGAATGTGCTCAGGTCTTTGTACAGCTCCTGCAAGTGTCAGAGGACCGAACTCTCAGGGGTAGCACACAGCTTCTTAAAGTGGTGGCCAGAAACACACATTTGTATTTAAAAGCTTATAAAAGTAGCCACACGGTTGATGACTTAGAGTTTCATCCTCTGATGATTTTTTCAGGGGCAGCCTTTCTATCTTGGTTGTATCAAGGCAACCCGAAGATTTGTTAATGCACAAAAGTGAAAGACCATCAAAAGTTTTTAAGTCCTGTGTGTCTTTTTGTTCAGGGACAGCTTCTTAACTGATGAAAGGTAAAGCCATTCCTTCCCCTCTGTCCTGGAAGCAATGAATCTTATAGATTATAGACATGTTTAAGCTGTTCCATATGACCTAGGAGGAGAACCTACACATGGCCTTTGTGCCTTTTGCATCTTGCTGGGGGCATTGCTCTGAGGAGTGTCAATTCATTTTGACTTACCAGTACGGTGCTAGAGTGGCATAAAAGAAAACATAGTAAAGTGAAGAATTAGGCTTATCATTTTTTCCCTTAGGAATGGTAGTACTATACATTTTTCAGTTGCACCTCCTGGCAATATGTTAGAAGATGAAATACAGGCTTAGGCAGCACTTACTTGGGAGAAAAGTTACAAGATTTTACTTCTGCCAAGCCTAAAGTTTTTAGGATGTTTACTAGGGATGTGGTTGGTAAAAAGTGGAGTGCATCATGTGGGTGCTGATAAAAGCAAGTACTGGTAAAAGCAAGGGGAAATCCACAGGTAATCTGAATGCTACAGCAGGGTACAGTGGAATGAAGAAAATGGTGATCCTGAAGACCTTTTCTTTGCCTGCAATAGGACTGAAAACCTCAGAGTTGCTATTTGTTCTTGTCTTTGTATGATCAACTAGTCACAGATGGCCTTGGTTGGGTAATGAACCTTTCCATCTCCCCGTTACTGTATGAGTGTTACCTGCAGCTCGGAGTCATTCCTGATCTCTCACTGGAAGGGCTTAGATCTTGTTGAGCATGTGGATGATCTAAGGCATTTTATACCCCCCTTTCCTCCTGGTAATCTTTTCATTCTGATGGAAAGACTTTTGTGAGTTGAGGAACTGGGAAAACCTCGTTTCTTGGGTCTTGATGTTGATCTAAGCTCTAAGGAAAGACAAGCTCACAGTGTGGCCTTTCCTCAGCAAATTCATTAATAGGGTCTTTCTCCTCTATTCAGCTGCCTATTTTCCCCCAACCAGTTAAGTGAAAAATTCATAATATAGATGAGACTTGACTGAAGTTGGCCCGAAGGTTCAAGTGTTAATGCAGGGAAGAACGGCCATGAGAAGGGAGGATGGGAGTTTCTGTTGCTTTGCATATTCCCACCCATGGAGTGTGTGGCTGTGTTACTCTTGTTTCCTTGGGAAACCAGACTAAAAATAATGGCAAATAGGAAATAAAAACAATTCCGTTACTACGTAGTACATTGTAAGGGAAAAACATTATCCACGTCTCTGGACTACTAGAGTGTTTGAAGCTGCGATAACCCAGTTGTTAACAACCATAATTTAGATGTGGTTTTTTTTTTACATAACTATGACTTATTTGAAGTATGTTGAATTAGGAAACTCATGAATAAATATTTTGACATAATCAGAATTATATGGCTAGAAATTGACCTACTTTGCATGACAGATGCTTGAGAATCCCCCAGCTAATAGCATACTAACCTGGCATAGCAATGCCCTATCTTATAATACACTAAGCTGCATACAGACATTAAATTATTAGATTGTTGGGTTTTTTTCACGGAGATTAGACACAGTCAATTTTGTTTGTAAATGAATAAGTTATAGGCAAGTTATTGAGAAGGCATTAGGGTGCAGTCCAAAGGAGGATTCATGCATCATTTGATCAATATTTTCAGCATTGTATTGCAAAATACTGTTAGAGGTAGAAATAGACAGAAAAGCTTGATGGTTCTAGCCACCAAATACTGGTGGAGTGTTACACCAAGTAAACAGGTCTTAATGCTCTTCAGAAGATAAGCATAACTGCAAGAGGAATAATAATGTTTTAAAAGTCTCTTAATATTTTGATGATACATGTAGAATCTATTTTTTTCCCCTGAGGCTGCTCTTTATGATTCTGTTGATTTCAGCAGACTGATTTTATCTGCATGTCCTTAAAGTTAATATAACAAGGTTTTTATACAGATTAAGTCAATAAAGAACTCTGACCTAAGAATAAAACAATCGTCGTCTTCTTTTGAGTTCATACAAAATGTTTTTTGAAATAGTCTTTCTTTATTATTTTAACGAACACAGGTTATGAAACAGTTTAGGTGCACATTGCACAGAGTATAGTTTTCTGGCTTCATAAGTTTTTGTTGTTCAGTTCTAGCACAAGAAATTCTAATGCTTTTATTTGTGAAGTACCGTTGCTTTTTATTTTTAATGGGAGAAAGGTAACTTTATCTTGGCTCAGTTTCAGTGAAGAAAACCCTCCTCTCTTTTATTTAATTCATGCAATGAAAAATAATACCATCTTCAATGTCATTAGCTCCTTTATTCGCTTCCCAGTTGTTTTCTCTGTTTTTAAAGAACTTCTGTAGATGAAGTCAACGTTGTTCCCACTTTTTTCCCAAGGTCTTCAGAGGAATGTGATTTTCCTTTCCTGTAATGAACTCTTGTTATCACAGAGGTAGTAAAAAAACCTATATATAATCTTGGCAAATATGTTCTCTTTCAAGCCTTAAGTGGGAACAGACCAAGACACAGCTCCTACCCTCTATCTTGATTTACCCCAGCAGCTTAAAACTTTCTAGAACTAGGTTAAACTGTCCCTTTAACACTCCTCCTTCTCCCCAAAAGGATACAATTCAGTCATCCTTGCAGTGTCCCGCTACCAGAGACAGCCTTGGGGGCTGTAAGCAGAGACACTTTCAGGTACTGCTCACTTCGGGACTGAGCTGCTCCTTTCAGGTAATCAAGGCATCATTTCTAAACAAGTCATGTTTGGAGGACACTGATTTGAAGTTGGGCAACTTGGGTTCTTTGGAAACTTCACCAAAGGGCAAGAGACAGAGGTGATTATGTGGCTGGGTTAGTTATAGTCACCCTTTTCAAGAGCTTCTGTCTGGCTTGCAGGGTTTGGAAGGAGGGTTGTTAGCGATTTCTTTCTGGTTGCACTATACCTTGCTGCCATTCTTGAGGTGAATAGCTCTGAAATACTGGACTGGTCTGCAGGTGCCTCAGCAAATTTGTTCAAATTTGTAAAAATTTTGGTAGCACTAAGCTCTTGGGTTTGGTTTTTTTGTTCTGTTTCCCCTCACATACCAACGGGCTCTTCAGATTCAAATATTCTAGGTTAACTTGGTGGGCAGTTGGGTCCTTGTGCCCTTACAACTCAACCCATTTACCCAATGTCTTGAAAAAGTGCCCCAACTTTTCCCGGTTGAGTAATTTCCTTTCCTCTTACTTGAAGTTATCTGGTGGGTTTTGTCTGTTTGGTTTTGTTCTATTTTATTACTTTTCTTACAGTATTCTATTTCATTTTTAGTTTCTTGAGTTGTTGCCCAAACACTTTGGCTCTTTGATGCCTGATCAACGTGGTTCCAGAAACAGAAGAGTTATCCTGATGTGCTGATCCTCTGTCGCACTACACAGATGAGAGATGCACAACCCCCAGTTTCTTACCTCTGGAATTTGTTAAGGCACGGGGGTGTTTCACTTCTTATTAACGCTTTGCCCAAGGGTGATTGCCGGCAGTAGTCTTTTCATTTCTGCCTCCTGCTGCCACTTTGACAATAGGAACGGCAGCAGGAGGCAAAAATGAAAGGACCAGATTGAAAGAAGCACTTTGCCACTGTTGTAATTTTGAAATTGATGGCGTTTTTTAGCCCAAAGTCTTGGGAAAAAAGCTGCTTTCCTCTTTGCCTCCTATTGTTTTTCCAACAGGGAGAGACATTCTCTGATGTTGCAGAGGCAGTGGGAGGCCAAAATGAAAATAATTTTCTTCCTGAAACATTGGATAGCGAAATGTGAACAATTTCAGCAGGGAAATAGTGGTTTGGGGTTTTTTGTGACTGCCATGTGGTGAATACTGGTATTTCCATTTTCCCATGGAAAATAAATAGCAGCTGCTTTTCTTATTGAATTAACGTGATCATAGGATAACTTCTACAAATCTATTTACTGTGCGTTTTTTAACAAATCATTTTCATTCTTCTCCTTTTTCTGCACGAGAATAGGCTTTGCAAGGTAGGGACATAATTCCCTTCTCAGGCCACGTGCTGCTTCTACTGCCATGGCCTCGGAGCCAACTTTTTAAGCCAAATACTTAAGGGTCTGCATGTTCCAGAACTGCATTTTATATCAATATCATCAGAACGACTAATAAATCGAAAAATAATCGTTAGTGTCACTAATTCCATAGGAAGAAAGGTGCAGGGTGGTTCTGCAGCTGCACTGTCGCAGTGGTGACATAGCTGCCATCACAGCGTGGTGCGTGATGCGGCTTTGCTGCTGGAGTCTTTGCTCAGTGGTATCGGGGGTTAAGTGAAGTGGGAGGTGGGGTGGAGTGAGCTTCAGAGGAGGCCAAGTGGGAGAGCTTTTCTGCTTCGTTTGAGACTGATGTTCACCTTCTTTACCTCAGAAGACCAAGTCCTATGATTTGAGTGAGACTTCATTTGCAACGGAGAACCAAACCAGTCAAGGAACAGAAGCACAACCACCAGACTCGGCAGTCTGCAGATGTTTACAGCCTGTTGTGATCTACTGCACCATTTTTTAACTGTTTTAATGAGTACTGGCATGAGTCTTCAAAAAAAATAAAGTTCTACATTGACAAAGAGGATGGCTCAAGGAGGAAGGTTGCCCTGGCACACGGCCATGATTTTATCCAGTGTGGTGCACAGTCGCATTTCTGTGTGCGCACGCAGCACTGATGCGGTTGGAGACCACAGTGTTGACAAGAGAGGGTAAAGTGTAAATCAATGAATGGCTTTGTCCTCCTGCTTTAGCTGTTATGGGCTGTTGCTCTTTTCTTTGGGGACTTTAGTGTCTGTAATTAGTTATCTTGGATGGAAAGATTTTTCTCTTATTGAACGTGTGAGAAATTTGGGAATGTTAATCAGCAGAGCATAACCTTTTCTTAACTTGCTCTTTTTATAGTCCTGGAGAATTAACATTTATCTTAGGGCAGCACAAGAATTGGCATTTGTATGAAGTGAACTGATTCTCCACCCTTTCTCTTTCTTTATACATAACAAAAACTAAACTCTTTGACACACTCATCAACAGAATATATTTGTATTTGTAGGCTTTGAAGTGTAAATTGTGAATTTGTGTGTCTCAACGTGACATTGGGGTGCCATGTGTAAGCACATGCATGTCTGTGTCCTGGATTAGTTAAAGTCTAATTAAAATTGTTCTTGAAAACTACATACTTACAGCCAGATACAGGTAGACACACAAAAGCAGCTTCATTTTTTTGTTTGTTTTTTTTTCATACGTTCTGAGCACTTTTAGTTCTTGCAGGATTAAAGAGTCAGGGGAATTCAGCAACTCTGCAAATCTTGTTGCATGTTCACATACCAAAATGATTATTTAGATGCTCATCTTTAAATGATCAGTTTTCCCAGTGTTGGCTAGTTTTTCAGCTGCTTTAAGGTGCTTCTCAGTGCTACGATGGAGCTTGGAAGGAAAGGCAATTCTAATTTACTTTCCTCTTCCCCACCAAGTTCAGATTTGGTTGGGAAATGACACATTCTGGGGTAATTTGGCAGCACCATTTGGACTGGCCTCTCCCTGCTACTTTGAAAGTCCTTTATGGAGATTTTTGGTAGTCAGTGGTATCTATAGGATGTCCCATTAGGGCTCTTTTGCTTGGGCATATTAGTACAGCTGTAACGGGTCCCTTGGTTTTCAAAGTGAGTGGGCTTTTACCATGCCCTGTCCAAATGCAGTGCATACATTAACGCCAGTTAAGGATCGCTGTAAAATCAATTACCTTTTCTCAGTTGATTTCGTCTCAGAAGCAACCAATTTCATACTGACATCCAGGCAAGCGGGTACGGAATGAACTGGTTGATGGCTCTGTTTTCCCAAGGGCTTTATTTACTTGACATTTTGATGTCTGCATGATGTAAACATTGACCCCACCTTTGAAACATTAAGTGAACAAAGTTTGCTAAACTATCTTCTGTCTTTGAAAGAGGAGAATCCACAGATACCTGTCCTCTCCCTTCCCCTGTAGTTGTCCAGAAAACATCATTTTTATTCTTAATCTCTAACAGCAGAAAATGGACTGCTAAGTTTTCCTTGCTTCGCTTTTGGTTGTTCCCTGGGGCTTGCGGAACAAGGCTAGCACCCCAAGATGAAGTTTTATTGCGGTGTCGCATTTCAATTTAAGTCAGTGTAGATTTGGGATTTTAGCTGCTTCTGCATCCAGCCTGTAAAAGGCACCTTACAAAATGCCTTTCAAAGATTTATGGAGACTTGCATGGTACAGAGGCTGAAAGGAAGCTTAATTACATTCAGCTTTTGGTCATTTCTCTGTCTGAGGATGTGCCCATATAGTGTCATCTCAAAGACCATCGAAGAAAATAAAATTGATCAGTGAGCCTTCTGGCTAAAACTAAAATGAGTGCTTTGTCATCTGCCTGTGGAGCGTATGTGCTCAGTCACTGCCATCTCCTGTGTTCTTGCCCTAGACTCTCCATCATTGAGATTTGTCCAAAATTTTAATCAAACATTATTTTATACTGAGGCTTTCTCTGTAAATAATTGAATTCTTCTCTTGACATACTCACACATACTTATTTGTACTATAAAGAAATAATTTAATCTAGTCCAGGAAACTGTTTTGCTTTGGAGACAGTAAAATGTACATCTTGTTTTGTATTAGCTTGTGTAGAATACAAAGCGTTAAGATAAAAACTCGGCAAGTGCAATTGCTGTCACCTTGTGAATGACATCTCTGCTCATAAAGCTCTGCTTAAAGACAGCAAATAGTATGGGAACATCTTATTTACTTACATAGGAAACTTGGTTCTAAGAGTGGGGAAGTGTAGGTGTCTTCGAGTACAGTAATTCACAGGCTAATAATGCCAGAAGCCATAAAATCTCTCAGTTGGAGGTTACTGTGAATAGCAGTGCTGAACAATCGGGAAGTACTGCTGAGATGATGGTCTGAATGATGATTGAGTTTTCCTGGAGAGCCCTTATCTGTGTTCAAAATTGTAGGTAATGTTTTTAAATTTAACCATAATAGAAGTTCATTGAGCCTTTAGAGTGGTTCCTGTGTCCCCTCTTTAAACGGTTTATCATTTTCCGCAGAAATATTCTCAGTCTTTGCATTCAAGACAAATGTTTGCGTTGCTGCCAAAATGGGACGTTTTACCTTTTTCTGAGCAGAAGGACCAAGAGGACTAAAGCACCAGTGGGACGGGAGGGAGGTTCTCCCTCTAGTTCCTTGTACTAGGAGGCTCACGTGCTTCCTGATGGCACTCTTGGGCAAGGAGGAGGTTTAAAATACAATTTTCTGAGCTTTTATGTACTTGTACCTTGGCAATATCACATTGTCAATACAGTAGACCCCAACAGGGTTCACTTGTTGACCCTACGGCAAGCTACCTGTAGCTGGGTAAGCTAGAAGCACTCCAGAAGACATCTTGCAGACTTTTTAGGAGTTTCCCGATCAGTTGATGAAAGGAGAAGTTTGCGTTCCAGTTGTACTCGTATACTGTAACCAAGGTTTTGTACAGGGTCCTATACAGAAAAGAGGTACTTATTCCCTATAAAATTTTAACATGCCTTTTAAGGTTGTAATCTACCCCCCATAAACAGCTTGCATTTCACTACATCAGTAGGTTTTTTCAGTTGCTAGGAGCTAGCCTTTATCAATGAAATAAAGTGTGAAATCCAGAGTACATCTTCATGTGAAAGACAGTGGTGATTGATGTTGTGAGCAGATCTTGCTGTGAATGTACTCTGGTCACTTGAGATGAATTATAGATCCTGAAATTAAACGCTTAAGTAACTCTCTTGTTAAAAAAAGTTAAAAATGGCTAATTGCAAGAAACTAATTTGAAAAATATTTTTAGAGGAAGAGAATTCTAGGGATGATACTAGAAGTTAAATTGTGTGCACGTATACTGCTAGATATGATGTGTTCTTTTTTCTAAAATGTTAAGTTAAAAAAGGAAAACGGTTTTATTTTTCTGTGTCAGATCTCTAGGTGCAGCACAATGGGGTTGGGCAGTCGTGCTCCCAAAGACAGTGACAAGTACACGACCTGGCAACTTGAAGTTTTCTACCTCTAGCAGAAAAGTTCAAAAATTAGATTAATGGATAGCAGGAGGATCTGAGAATTTGTGGGGTTTTTTTAGTTTTAAAATCCCAAGTAAGCATGCTACACTGAACTTTTTTATGCCTATGAAGAAAGAACTGTGTTTCTAAGGTGTTGCGGTCTTGGTATCAAGATCCATCCCTTTGTGTGATGGATAGTTTTGAGCCCTCTGTATTGGACTTGCGGTTCTGTGAAGCCGTTGAGAAAAATATGCCATCAAGGAGACTAATCTGTTTGAGCTTTTCATGATTCCTTCATGAATTGCTGTTTAGTTGCTGCTGTACTGAAAGGTACATATAATTATGTATGTATTTTCTCTTTTACAGCTGCTTACGTACTTTTTTTTTTCCGAGGGAAATCTGTAGTTGATTAAAATTACTGTGAATTTTCTTCAGATAATTGATACGAAATGAAGCTGTGCACCATATGTGTGTGCATATGTGCAAATACATAAACTTACGGATGCATATATATGTGGACATAGGGGCATATATATGCACAGCTAATGGGAAATATCCTTCACTTAGCAATTAATTTAGTAGTCTTCAGTGTGTGCAGCATCTTAGAGGTCATTCTGCACCACAGTGTTTTGTATTTTCCACTGTGTTGGTGCTATAAAAATGCTAATTGTCCCCATGAAGATGTAGGCTGTTTATAAGTGGATACGTGATTGTTTTTCAGCCCTGCGAGATATAAGGTGTTATTTCAGGTTTATAATTTGAATGTGTGATGGATACGACTTTGACAGTTTATTAGTTAGAAAAGAAGGGAAAAAAAAGACAGCGGTGTGTCGTTCTTCAGCGAATTGATTGCCAGGAGCATGTTATTGACTTTGGCGATAATATCGTTATATATTTTACAGTCGTAAAATCAAGAAATTCAGATTATGCCCTGAGGGCTTCACACATTTAAATAAAGGATATAGCCATTTCCAGGGCTATTGGTTTAGATTAGCGGGTGCTGTGAAGAATGCGTAGTATGTTACAAGAACCTACAGAAAAAGCAACAGTGTGCTTATTGCGGTGATGCTTTGGTTTATTTTCTTTTTCAATTTATGAAATACGCTCACTCACAGATCCCCTGGGAGAATGAACAGCGTTTGCTCTAAATGTTAGCATATTAATGCGATGTTAGCTTGGTGCTCTGTTGGGCTAAGAGCCTCAATCAAGTGTAATCCTTGACTTGTCCTAAGAGTGAGGATGAGTCTTCTTGAAACGCTCACCAAAACACACAGTGCCTGGGAAGAAAACCTCGAGTGAGCTGCAGTCTGTAAAATTAAGAGCATTACGTGGAGCCAAACAACCTCCCGCAAACGCAGCTCTCCCTCTTGATGTCCGAGTCAGGGTTGAACGGCAGCCGGTGGGCTCTGTGACGGTAACGCCCGGGGAGCAACTCCCCGAGCAGCTCCAGTGACCGCTGCCGATGGGTACGGCCCGGGGAGCACCCAGCCCCGGCCCGCAAACTGGGGCTGCGTCTTCCCTAATAGCTTGTGTTCCTCTTGGACTGTTTACCAGTCACGTCTTGGGACTGAATGTACTTGAGGTACTCGCGTTGAGTACTTGGGGGTTTGGGTTCAGGCCTGTCTTTAGCTTGCTCGAGGGAATCTTAGTTTAATTAAGGTATATTGCCTCGAATAAAAATGATTGACTGTGCTAAAAACCTTGTTTATTACTTCTACGGTAGCTTCAGTGAGATGGATAAAGTACTTTAACACCGATGGTGATGATGAGCCTCTCTGTACTTTAGATGCAAGCTCAGAAACATATTGCATCACCCAGCTCTGGGGATTTATTGTCCTCTTAAAAGGCTGCGCAAGTCCGAGTGCAATGTCACAACTCGGCAGCAAAGGTCGTGTTTGCCTACTCAGGCAGGAGCAGTGGGTCCAGCTGGAACACGTGTGGCTTAAAGGTGAATGCTGACATCTATAGGAGCAGATGAAATAATTACTCTTACATTTACATTTTAAGGGCCCCTGAGGATTATAAATCTATATGCTGCAAACAAAACATTTCTTTGCCTGTGTCAACAGCAGCACATTTTCTAATTAAATGTGATCACCTTTCTAAAATGAATTTGTTGTTATTGGGTTTTTAGATTTTACATTTTTTTCTCAGTTTGGGGCATGAGAATCAAATCGGGTTTAGTTTTATTGATAATCTTGTGCCATTTTGGATGTAAAGTGCTTGTGTTGAGTTGCAAACGAATGCTTGGGATATTCCTTTGCTTATGAAAAACAATTTATGAAAGCATTTTAGAGCAAACTGTTGGAAATATCCACTGGTCTTGAAGTTAAAGAAGTTTTAAAACAAAAATTTAATTTAGGATCATTTTAGAATGACGTAGTAGTGCTGATCCTCTGAAGAAGAACGCTGGGCAGATTCCCTACCTGTGCAGGGTATGGTGGACAACCGGGATGGGCATCAGCAGCTCACCCAGTATGGCTTCGGCAGCTGTGGTGTTCTCTAGTCAAGAAATCCTAAAATGAGATCTCGGGAAGTGTGTCGTGGAAAGAAGTGGTTGTCATTAAACATGGGCTCCTAATCTTGCCGTAGATTATGGTCTAGTAATGATCCGAGACCTCAAGCTTCAGTTTTCCATAAAATCTTCTTAGTTGGTTTGTGAATGTCCCCCTTCCTACCCTTGAGATATTATTTGTAGTTTGAGGAAGGCAAGCTGAGAGCGAAAGCCCCAAGATACGGCTTCTCGTTATTCAAATAAAACTGAGCTCTGGCAGTAAGTGCAGCCCCGTATCCAGGATAATCCTCCTTCCCGCAGCCTGGGACCGAGCAAGCGTGGTGGCAGGGGGTGGCTGGAGAGCTGAGCGCGACAGCAGGTCTCCACTGACAAAAGCAGGAGCCGGGAAGAAGAAAAGATCGACTCCGCTTCTTACATGGAAAGAAAGAGGCAGCGCTTTCCTAGGCGGGTTTCTGGCACAGGTACAGCTCTCTGGTTTAGTGGTTTAATGTTATCACTCGCCCTCCTCCGAACCTTAAGAACTACAGCCTCCTAATTCAGGCATCTCTTATTTATGCAGTTTCAAACACAGAGAGAACCTTGTTCAAGAACTGTCGTTAAAAAAAAAAAAAAAATTGTTTTAATGGTGAGATGTTTATGAGAGTCTGGACTATCTGCCTTAGAAGAGTCCAGTGTGCAAATAAAGTATCACCCTGCATAAATCTCACATCTCATGAGTGGTATAAAAATCAACCATGCTGACAGTTTTTGTCATATGGTCATTTTCCAAGCAGGTAGGAAGTTTTTCAGTGCTGATTGCAGCACCAAAATTTGGAAATGCAGTATGAGCATAGATCGGGGGAAATCTGGATATATGCTGAGAAATGGTGACTGTTGCAGATGGCTGATTTATAATATAGGGCAGTGTGTGTGTGCATTTCTCTCTGCTTTTTCATGGGACACATGCTCTAGGGTTTTACGGATGAATTTGTAGTCTCTAGTAATTTGCAGTTTCCACCGCAGTTTAAAATATCTACATCATTTTCATGTTGATGATTTTTCCCAGTCATTTATCCCAAAAGCACTTTATCCTACTTAATCTGGGTCATAAATGACATGGGACTTGTGCGTAAGTAAACAGAGCCATAAGTTGTGTTTGAATGGACTATTAATGTCAGGGATTTAGTTACGTGCAGTAAAATAGATCAGAGGTTGGAATAAGTGTAAATATTCAAATAACTGAAGAATGCAAGGTTGCTACCGTGACTTGGACCCAGGAAACACTCTTGAACTCTTACATGCTCATGCTGTTAGCGAACAGCTGCCTTCGGCTGTAACGAAGACGTAAGGTTGAAAATTGTTGGCAAGAAAGCTGTTGGAATTGAATTTTATTTACTGCAAATCAACAGGATATCTTTGGAAGTATAAAAGGCGTATGGAAAAGTCCACTGTTATCATCGTACTTTGTTGTGTCTCCAGATGTTCTCCCTCCTGCCCCACTCTGGAGGCTGAAAGTGGAAAATGGGTTTTCATTGTATTTAGCTAATGGTGCCAACATCTGCCTCGGCATTTTCCTGAGGAATGATATTAGCACTACTTCGAGTTTCTGATTTATCATTTGTGTCTCTATTAGATTTTTTTTTTTTTTAATAAAACACCATGTACGAGCATGAAGTTTCAACCCTGTTTATTTCTTCTGAGGGAGCAGGAGTGAAAACAAATCAAGGGAAACAGTTGGGTGGCTGCTGGCCACAGGAGCACTTGTCAGCTGCTTTATTTTTAAGGGGCTATAAATGAGGTATTAAAACACGGCTCTGAGCTGATATTTTCATTGAAAGAAATAGTATTTGTGTGCTGAAACACACTCGAAGATCTCAATATGCTTAAAATAGATCTATTTTTTAACATACATTTAGTCCATCATTACTTCACAGTGTAGACTGTGCTGTGCTCTGGGGGAAGCAGAAGCAAATGAGTATGTTCATTTGGAAGTACTCGTCATTGGTCATGTATGCTTCTAGTTATTCTCATAGTGGTATTGTAAAAATTTCAATTCCATAGTTTTGAACCTAGTTTGTTCATCCACATGGTGGGTGTGTAACACTAGCAAAGTTGACCCAAGTGTTGACAGCTGAAAAAGGTGCTTTTAATAGAAATGCAAAACAAAATAGCTTTTCCCCCCAAAGTTTCTGTACTTCTGGGTGTCAAAAGCCAGCTGCACAGAAGCAGATTTTATTAATTTTTTGGTGCTTAAATCTGACCTTTCAAAGGGGAATGAGCTTTGGAGAAAATGTGGGCCAAAATTCTCAAATATAGGTGTCTAAGACTAGATTCTTACCTATGGTTCATTTATAGCAGACTCTAGCTCTTTGTTCGTTTTTTATGAAAGCTAGAAGGATGGGGCAAAATCTGTGACTAGGGCTCCTAGGTGGTAATAGTATAAATTTTAGCAATGTCAGTCCACGTTTAGGGAAGTTTTCTGGTGGAAACTGTTGGGTCCAAGAAACTTCAAATTCTTTAAGATCTCACATTTTTGCTTTCTTCTTTGTGCCTTGGGAGTTGTTTGTTTGGTTACTTGTTTCATTGCAATTATTTACAGTTCACTGCTGGTTTTTTGAGATCCTAGCAAGAAATTCCACAGACAGCTGCAAAATATATCTTTAATCAATTTTAGGAAGACTGATTCCCTAACTAACATATTTCTTCCAGCTAAGACACAGTATAAACTCTTCTGCAGATACTTGGGGGAAAAAATCTTCCTGACAAAGATGTCCTTTTCATGGATTGCTCTAGTGTCATCATTGCATGGTTCAGGCTAGTCTGAGCTTTGAAATATATGTACATTGGCCTTATCAGTACTGTGCTATCTTACCCCCTGATTGCTTTTATATTGAGAAACATCTTGTGCTTTTTTTTTTAAGCTTCTCAGGGTGAGCCTGTGAGAGCCGACTTTGCTAGTTATGTCATTTCTGTATATGTCTATAAGCAGAAAGAATAGAATGAGGAGACAGTATTTCTTGTGGGGGTTTTAGAGCAGCAATATTCTTTAGGCAAATAATATTTGTTTTTCCATCATTAAAATGTTAATAATGTAAATATTGCTGATATGGTTAGATAAGTCAGTATACGAGGAAATAGTAGCATGTTTCTATTAGAGTTTTGTCTGCAAAATGAAGAATTCTCAAGTGTATTGGGATTAAAACAACCCGTACAGATCAGAAGTTTTCAGATCCATGAGGTCTGATTCAGGCTTATCTCTCATTTCTGTAAACCTAATTTGTGTGCAAATTTCGTGCAGAAGATTTTGTATGGCAACAATTCCACTGTGAATTCATTTGAAGTAGTAAGGCCAAAAGGTTTTATTGAACTAGCACTGTTTCCTCTAATTTTATTGAAGTGTTTGCATGTTTAGGTGTTGAGGTAGGAGTTAGATCTAATTTGCCACTTAATTGTGACTATTTATTCATTTATTTTCCTTTGCATTCATGTAAATTTCCTTGTTTTCCTTATGTCTTCTCAGGTCAGGATCGCAGTGAAGCCACTTTAATAAAGAGGTTTAAAGGTGACGGTGTCCGATACAAAGCAAAACTGATTGGGATAGATGAGGTTTCTGCGGCACGAGGAGACAAGTTATGCCAAGACTCCATGATGAAGCTCAAGGTGCAGTAAAACTTTTAATGTTTAATATTATGGAGTCAAGAGAATCAAATTTCAGCTTGAACTTTTACTCATTCTCCTTTCATGACACTGAGTCTCACTCTGGTTAATTATGTATTGAAATCAGTCAATTTTACATTAACTCCTGGCTGGTATTGCTTATCCCAGTTTAATTTTAATACATTATCTCTGAGTTCAGTAGTTATTCGTGATTGACACCACTACAATTTGTCCACAAATTATAAACAACACATCTGCAAATTGAATAATTTTATTATACAAAAGGGGAGGTAAACCACTGTGAAGAAAAATGGTGTATCAGAACATTTTACGACAGTGCTAATCAACTGCAGCCCTGCCTTTGACCATTATCTCCTGTCGGGACAAGCAGGAAGGGGTGACTGACGGTGTGGGGTGTAGGTAGCCAGATATGGGGGGAACTGGTGTCCCCACTGGGAGGAGAATGTCTTGCACCTTTAATGGTAGGATTGATGGGTTACAAAATCAGGAGGCAGTGCACTGAGAGGACGGAGCGTGAGAAGATAAAGAGGAGTCCCCAGAGTTTAGGGGAAGAAATGGAGCAGTGACAAAGGCAGATTTTGAGTAGACTGCAGACTTAGGGAGTAGACACAGTCTGAAAGCGCTAGTGGTGTAGGAGGGTGAACTTTCTGGAGCCCGATCAACATCTCTGTCTGGCTGAGTCTTTTCTTAGAACCCTCAAAGAGCATAAGAGCTCTCTATAGGAAGCATCCTTTATGTCACCCTGGGACCTGTGGAAGAGCTGGAGTCGTTGAAAAGGAAGGATAGGTGATGTTTTCCTCGAGTGCAGTGCTGGCTGTTGGCTTCTTGGCTGCATTGTAAGGTTACAAGCTGGGTCTAGGAGTAAATCCTTTGCAGTTTTTTCCCATTTTTTTTCTTCCAGTCCTCTCCCCAGCACTCTGCCAAGAGAGCTGATGGATTTTCTATTAGTGATTTTTTCAGGAGGAGAAATCACTAAATAGTATCTTTTACACTACCAACCGGCAGGGTTCCAGTCCTGAGGACCTGGGAGGAGTAGGTGGTTATTCATGAGTAAATAGCAAAGGGTGACAAGCATCTTATGGTTGAACAATCCAAAAGCAAGACCTGGTAAATAATTTACAAATCAGTTGCAAACGTTTTATGACAAGCAAAATCTCATCTGTTCTAAAAGGTGCACTGTTGATTTATTACATCTGCCACAATATTCCTGTCTGGTTTAATTGTATACTGGATATTCCTCATCATTTCACAGTTCCTAGAAGCAATTTGGGAGAGTTGTCACCGTTCTGCTGCACAGGCCTTTTTGTCTCTCTCCTCCATGGATTACCATTTCTGCATCTCCCAGATGCCTGATACCTGTTCGCAAAGTGGCGAGATTGATCTAAACAGTGTTGTGAGATGACTAAAACTATTAAGGGAAGGGAGCAGTAGAAATTCATGTTTGTACGTAAGGCAGCATAGCGTGAAGCTGTGGGCTCTGGAAACCTACTGTCTAACAACATAAGTTTATAAGTCTCCATTTTTTTTCTCTTTAATTTTCATGTCTGTGTAATGAGAACAATGACATCATGAAGGTCTTAAAACATAAGTTAGTGGTTGTTAAAACATGTTGAAATTGCAGAGCACCAGATAAAGGCTAAATGTTTTCATTTATTTACTAGTGCAATTGATTACATTTGATCTTAGTACAATGTTATTGGTCAGGGCAGGCTCCTGAGAAGGTGGATAATAGGAGTTACTATTATACTTAACATTGTGGGAGAATAATACGAGATGCATATCAGCAAGTTTACTTACAAAGTAAAAGCCTGAGATCAGGAAAAAAACCCTCAATACCAGTTTTTTACAGCAGAAGTATAGTTTGATTTTTGAGAAGAATATTCTTCAACTATAAAAAGCTCAATTTGCTTATTCCACATAAGTATGCCCATGAAGTAAGCTAAAGTTGTTGGCGTTTTTTACCTCCACTGCTTGTTGGGTTTTTTTCTTGGGGAAAAAAAAAAAAAAAAAAAGAAGACAAAACAGCTTATAGCTGGGAAAAGTGTGCTAGAAATGACCTTCAGCTTCCATGAAAACAAATTTCATGGAGGATTACTAGTGCAGGGGTTGGAAGTGAGAGCACGCTTGAAATGCTGTCTTGATAGCATAAAGAGATGTGGTACCTTGAAAAAAGGGAGGAAGCCAGAAGTAAGAGGGGGACTGTTCCTGGAAAGCCCTTAAGTTTTCCTAGAAAAGTGGTGAATCGTCCACAAGCAAATCTTTGTGCTCTGCTGTGGCACCTAGAAGAGTAATGAAACCAGCCAAACTGTTCTTTGTTTCAATAGGGAATTGTTGCTGCGGCTCGTTCGAAAGGAGAACATAAACAAAAAATCTTCTTAACAGTCTCCTTTGGGGGAATCAAAATCTTCGATGAAAAGACAGGGGTAAGTAAAATAATCATGTGATGGAACAGAATCGCATCTTTTCATGGATGTTTCTTGAAAAGCATTTCCTAGCTGGGCAGTAATGTCTCACCAGTGTAAGCCCGTATGAAGCATCTGAGAAGTTTGATAAAGTGTTATCATATATCGGAGCAAGCCATTAGATGACTGAGGTGTAAAGTGTAGCACGGGGACGTGGTTTATTGTAAAGCCTTGTCCTTGGATACTTCTGCAGAACCACTTACTTGACTACACAGATGCTCCTTACATGCATAAACACTCACAGCTCCAAGTCCAGAAAGTGGCAAGAAGGGATTTGTTTTCCTTCTGCCAGATAAAGAATTGCTTCTTGGAAATATCAGCCCACTGTTTGCAGAAGGCAACTCCTGGCAGCAGCACACAGTTAGCTGGGATTGCTCTGAAGATGTCCCAGGGGAATCTAAGAATTTCTATCAGGTCCATAATGCCACATGAATGCAGTTCTAGTCACCATGATGCAATATGCTCCTATTAACAGCAATGATGGTCTTCTGTGAGGTACTCAGTAACCATAAGAATCAGAGCTTCTGTATTGTCAGTGGTAGAAAAAGGATATATTGTAGGGAATTGGAGGTAAAAGATACTGGAAAATTTGAGGTCGCTGTTTGAGGCTGCCAAGAAGCAACAACTCATCCAGTAGCATCTGGTCGAGGAAGCTGCAGGACACTTCCATGCCTTACACAGTTTTTGCCACAGCAATACCATGTTTGATTTTTTTTAAATTGCTCTGAAAGAAGAAACCTAAGCAAAATATTATACTACTTAGATAAAAAGCAACAACACACAAAGTGTTTTAATCCTAATTAAGAAGATTTTTACAGCAGTTTAAGCTCTGCCTTGAATTTTAAAAAGCTCTTGATTTAATCTTTTGAAAGATTAACTATTTAACATGATGCCTGAAATAAAACCCTACTGATGATAGATGAAATTATCTTTGCCGGTTAATTTACATTATTAGAAAATCAATGTCATTGAGCTCACTGATACATAATACAAGTAGTTAGTAATGAAAAGCTCATTTGGAATGTGTTGTGTACAGTGTGTGTAAAGTATTCATACAAAAGCACTGTTTAAGAGAACATTGCTGAGGTTACAGCCTGTGCTCAGAAGATAGAAAATGTCAGAATTAGGGCTGCCAGTGCAGTCGTGGTTGTGTCCTCTAATAAACAGGCACTGGGGTAGTACTTAACTATGCAATGACACACCTTTTTTTTGGCCAGAAAATACCAGCTTCATTCAGTGTACAGACCAGAGTTTAGTACACTGATCAATATGGTAACATTTTGTTTTCTTTTTCTTCAGTGTGCAGCCTACTGCCTTGCCACACACTCTGCAAATTGCACTGAGGCCACAGTTACTTTCCTAAGCCTTTTCTTGGAAAAATAAGAAAAAAGAAAGAAAGACTAGTCCTTTTGCGCTTGTCTCTGAATGTTTCACAAACATTGGATTTCTTTTCATAAAACGAAGGGGGAAAAGGGGATGTGTTTTAGAAACAAAGGTGTATTTTAGCCAAATTGCGTTTCCTGCAGCATCCTGCACGCTCTCCTATCTGCCACTAGTGAGATGGGGACATGAGAACAAGTCTCCTTCATTTTGTAACTTTGACACCCTATACTCTAAATCTGACATAACTGTATCATCCTTACGGTAACCCTGTCACTCACTCACTCAGGCTTAGACTGAAACCTTTAAATCCACCTTCCAGTTGTCTGCCCCTGAGCTGCTGGAGTGATGGACAGGAGTATTGAGTTGTCCTTCTTGAAACAGGACTGTGACAGAGGGATGTGGGGAGCTTTCGACATCAGTTTTTACCTGTTGTTTTGAAAGCAGGAGGATCGTGCTTTCCATGCCAAGCTTTTGAAGCAGGGGTGCGTGAACTCCTCTGCCAGTTCTTCACAGCCACCGTCCCTTCGGCTTTTTCCCCAGCTTGGGTCTCTCTGTATCCCAAAATGTCACATCCTTGTCCCACTCTTCTCATAGTCTCTCTCATCCAGCCTGTCTCTGCTCTGCCAGTTGTCATTCCCATTCCTGCTGGTAGCCACGTACAATCTCATCATCTGAAATACACTGGGTGGCATCAGCAGCCGGTCGTGGACAGAGCTGGACGGTGTCTCTGGGCTCTCTGAACCCGCAGAACCACTCCTGAGCCAAGGAGCTTTCCGTAGCACAAGAGACAAATATATAGGGGCGATACCCTGGCGCACCCGCACAGCTTTGGCTCCTCGTGGTGTAATGCTAAGAGATGTCAGCTGCTGTGGTAATAAATAATACCGTCCGCGTAGTCTCACATCGATGTCTGTGTGCCAAAGTCACCCCCAAAGAAGGCTGCGTTACTGGTATGGTGTGGAGCCTCCTATAAGGCAAACTGAGGACGATGCAATTAGGTGATGCGGGACACTGATAATCCCATTCTTGACCTAGAAGCAGCAAGCTGGCAAAACTGGGGATGGGCGATTGCTCAGCCTGACCCTTTTGGTGGGAAGGAAGGAAAAGGGGTTGCAAAAAGGGTTATGTTTTGCTCACGCGGATCTTCTGATAGCCATGTTAAACTTAAGAATTTATAAAGTGTGGAGACTGATGTTCACATTTGTGCAACAGGGAAGAAAATATGCCCTTAATTGGAAAGACCCTGGATAATACTGGATTTGCTTTCTCCTCCCTTAACAGCCCTCCCTGTCCCCCACAATGCTTTCTCCCTTAGTTTTGTTCCCATAATTTTGGAATTCCCCAAAGGATATTTTGGGCCACAGTGCTCATTTATTGTTTATTTGGAAAGGTTATTTACCTCTCTACAGGGGTAATTTTTATCATTGGCTATTGCTATTAAAGCTGCCACAATGGCAGTCTGATGTGATAGAAAGAGAAAAAATATTCTGAAAAAATGTAGGCTTCTGTATGTTTAGTATCTTGTAGGCTACTATTGGATTTTAATTTATCACAATAAAAAATCAATTTGTAGCTCAAAACTAGCAAATTTTTTAAAATTGACAGTGTCATAGCTGACTTCATACAGATGATTTAGGGGAATTGCTCCATAATTCATTACAGATGAAGGGCTGTAGTTGGGTTACTACTGAAAATGGTAAGCAAGGTTTTTTCCCCTGTACTTTATAGCTCTCTCTAATATGTTCCAGTCCTAATATTCATCAAAAAATATTGATTTAAATAATGCTGTTATTCCAGCCATCAGGAATTCTGGCCTTTGAGTAAATTTATCCATGAAGGAGATTAGGGTGAAGGTGGAATATCATTTGGGAAGAATTTATCTCACCAAGAAAAATAACAGCAGGATTTGCTGTGAGTTTGCGCTGTAGATGCGATACGATTTAGTTCATCTATAGCACTCCAATAGAAATAACTCCTCTCCTCTCTTATCTTTCATCATTCTATTCCATGGATTAACCTAAATAGGTCCCTTCATACCACTTCTCAAATACTCGTCGACGTATTTAGAATGCAGAGTTGACCCTGCAGTTTGCGAACGCTGTTAGGTAGACTCGGTCAGCTGCCGGAGGAGCCTGCTCACACAGGCGGAACACCACGAGTCGTTCTGCTGTTGAAGTCCCAACATTAGCCGTGCGTTCTGAAGTTGTATTTAGTTTGACCAACAGGATGTTCTCCTGTTGCATGCCAGTTGTCATTACGCGTGGGGTTTCACCCTATTTTTTCTTATCAATGTACCTTTTTTGTCTACTGTCATATGTTGGCCATCCATCCCACTTGCCTTCTCCGGAACGTGATTGCCAAATATATACGTCACCTGAAGGAAATACTTTTTTTTTTTTTTTTAACATAAAAAATTTACCACAATTATTACTAAACCCAGACTTTTTCTACCTAACGCCACTTCAGCGATTTCATGGCTGCATATTATATGAAAATAATTTTTGATCATTTGTTCTGCCATATTCCCCTGGCACCCTGGTGACATCCGAAGACGTCATCTTTCAAACACAGTACGGCACAAGCTGAAATGTATTCTTCTTCATTGGTAGACTTTCATGAGAGTTCTATATTTTCAAAAGCGTGGTCTGTAGAAGGCAAAAATGCAAATAGTTGCATTATGCTTTTTAATATTGTCCTTTTCACGGTGGAACTTAGTGGTTAATGTGTTCCTTAGAAAGTGACAAAAACCATAACTCTCAATATAGCAGGATATGCAAAATTTTTAAAGGACCATCATTGTGCACTAGCTATTTATGAGTATTATTTTGTTAATCACACACATCAGGCTATCTCCCTGTGATAGCTTAGTAATGCTTCATTAGATGTGCATGACTAATATGGTTTCCATAAAGAGGCTGTAATTGTCTCATTGTTTATTTATGTAACAATAAATCTTTGTTTACCGCAGGTTACTTTCAAAAATTTATTTAAAAATAAGAACTAAATTCCATAAAATACTTGGGAAACCATTTTCTTCCACATTTGTGTAATGAGGTATACTTTTAAACTCATGCGCTTTCTAATTGCAAAATCCTGTTGACTTTAATGGAAAACCCAGACACTGTGAAAGAGAAATATGATGAAAGCAAAAAATTACTATTTGGCTTTAGGTAAAGAATTAGTTGTGTTAAAGTAAAATTTTGTATCAGCTCGCGGATATGCAAATTACCAGCATATACTGCAATATGTATGTTTATATGAGCTATTGTTATATATGAAATATTTATCTAGACTCTACAGTTGTCCAAAAACCGTGATAGACCTATATCAGTATCTTGTTTCTTTGTGAGAAGTACCCTAAACAGATGGATCGTAACCTAGTTTATGCAGATGATAGCCGTTTCGCCAATTTTTCTTTTTTTGGCCTATGCAGCATCCTAAAAGCGAGTTTCATTTGTATTACCTATTACACACTTTGGAGAGATCGGCTAGTCTTTCAGAGATGTTGACCCATATCTTTATCAAAATACAGGGCTTGGGCACAGCCTGTGGGATTGTAAAATTTCTAGGAATACTGTAAGTGTCTGATTGGGTTACAGTATTGCAGATAAGGATTGCAGTGTGTTACTCATGTTTTATGAATTTAATCTGTAGCCATTTTCTTCAGGCTGTCAGTATGAAATCCAGGAAGGAAAACTGTATGTATAAATATATATTTCGTGTTGATTATCTATTCTAGTTCTTGTTATCTATCCCTTACTCTAACCTTTATTATCTTTGAGGAGGATTATGTGACTCTCATACAGAACGGGATTTACCCACCTGAGAAGGTGTTACTTGGTGAATAATATCTCCCCATTCCATGGAAGGGGGACCAGACCTTACCTGTATCATTTTGTACCAAAAAATTTAATTTGCCTTTTCATGCTGGCCACAGAACTAGTGATTGTGCTTCTGCTTTAACTCTTAATGATGTCCAAATAAATAATATGTGTAGTGGGTGGTTATAATCCTGCTGGCCTCAGATTGTTCTCTTCTAGTGAGATAATGCTATGGCTCTGATACGATCCAGCCACTGTTTTAGATGCCTACATTTTGCCCATCTTCCTGACCTTTTAAGCTCTCTTGATGTTATAATGCATAGATTTTTCAAAGTTGTTGCTAAGGCTTCTGTAAAGCATTTTCCAGCTTGTTCTGAGACTTTGTCAGGTTTGTGCTGATAACCCCTGAATTTGCTGCTCTTCTCCATTTGATGTGAATGATAGCGTTAATTATGCTGATATATCGCTAACAGGACAGCTAAACTTGGCTGAAAGAAAATTTTAGCAAGATTAAAATTCTCACTCTTGGCAGAAGTTACATCATTTCAAATGTACCAAAGGTACGTCTTGACTTCACTGGAAATCTGTTGGTTCTGGCATCTTTGACCAGAAATCGAGGTACGATTATGGATCCGTAGTTGTTCCTTGAAGCACATGTGCTGGAGCAGATGAAATGTCAAACTGTCAAGTCTCTATCACTGAGCATCTCTGAATATTTAAAAATAGAAATAAAAGAAGGAATTAACTTTATCTGCTCTCTACTTGCTCTGCAGAGAGCAGGAGAGATGGTGCGATTAGTTTACTGAATTTTTGTGTTTGCCAGAGTATGGTATTGGCCAGGAGACTGTTAACGGTCCCTGCCTGGGGCTCCTTCCAGCTCCAGGCCAGAAGCTCCCAGAGGTGGGTTTTGTCCCCTTCATTTCTTTGAAAACCGATCTTCCCAAAGTTCCTGCTGGCCTCTTCATGGTTGATCTCAGGTGCAGCATTTCCTTCGCATCCTTAACTTACCAGCTGATTTTGAATAAAGTCCTTCCACCTGGCCTCCATGACTTGTCTCTGGATTTTACCCCTGTGTTTCTAATTTCTTTCTCTCTCCTGCAGTTTTCATCTGGGATTTCCTGGGTGCTCTCTGTCCTTGATCTCCTTTTCTTCCTGCTGTGCTTTTTATCAGAGATACTTCATATGCAAATATAAACTTGGTTATTGTGTCAAACCAAATGATGCCAGCCCTCTCTCCTTCTGTTCAAATCTTGACCTGTCTCTCGAGCCCTCTCCTTACACGTTTAGCCAACAGTTCAAGCTTAACATGGCTTATCTGGGCCTTTTAATCCTGACTCCCAAAGGTCTTTCTCTGACCTCCTTTTCGGAGTGCTGAGGAAACTATCGGCATCATCTATTATTCAGCCCTGTACATTCAGCACACTTTTTGACTCAGTGTTGGTTTTGATTGTCACATCCAGGGTAACTCCAGATCTTACAGATTCTTCTTAACTGCTCTGAAATACAGCATTTATTGTCATGCTTACAGTTAAAACCCAGTCCTGCCTCTCTTCATTTTGTGTCTCAATTGTTATCCTTTTCTTTGTCCTTGACAAATGTGACTTTTATTTTTGAAATCCATCGTGACTGCCAAGATTGCTGTCTCAGCTTATTCTTTTGATCATGTCACGCTTCTCTTTGCATTCCTACCCTGAATCTGCCTTCTCTGGTTTACAGTCCCTCACCATGGTTCTTTTTTCCAGGCTCTTCATGGCTGCCTTTACTCTTCATCCACTTCCAAGGAGTCATTCCACAGTACCAACTTTCATCATTCATTTATTCAGTTTTCAAATAAACGACTCCAAGCCTCTTCCCGTCCTGCCCATCATACTTTGGCAGAATTCTTTGCATGTCTTCACGCCGTACTCCCTTATTTTTTCTTCAAATCCCTCCTTAAAACACTCCCGCGCTAGAAGCTTGTTCAACTCGGTGGTGCTGAGGCTGTCGGTACCCTAGGATCGCAGCCTGTCGCGCAGAGCCGTGCAGCCTCTTGTAGTCACCCTGTTGTCGTTTGCCTGGAATGAGGACAGCCCGTCAGGCGGCTTGTAGATCCAGCCCATGAAGCCGTTCTTCTGGCCGTCTGTCGTTCCTGTTGTGGCCTTGCAGAGGTATGGCTTGGGGAATGGTTGCGCAGGTCAAATCAACCATGCCTTCTACCGTGTCAGCCCGGCGTTTCAGGGGTGAGCTGCCCGGGAGGAAGGGGCAGAGGGCGATGGAGGGCATCTGCCAGGGCAGCGAGCGAAGAACTTCGTCATGCCTAAGGGTTCGCGAGGAGGAGCTACAGCAGCCGTGCGTCTCGGAGATATTCCAGGGGGCGTCTGGCCCTTAGCTGTCAATGGTTGGAATTAAAAGTATAAACTCTCTGGGATTACCTTGCAGTTCAGATTTTCGTCAGAATTTTCTGTTTATAGGAACTTTTTGTAAGAAATGTTGGATCTTGGACCATGCTGAGGACTTCTAAGGACTGCAGTGATAAAAATATTATGTAATAACAATAAAGAGCACACTGAAGAACAGCCAAGTCAAATTTTACATGTACGTTTCAAAATGGTGACACCTTCCTTAAGCATTATGGGAATTGTATGCATTGTCCACAGCTGCTGCCTGCGAAAGATCCCTTTGGCCAACTGGGAGTCTTGCCCTGTTGCTTGGCAGTTTCCTATATTTCTAGTTGTAAATATGAATAGTAAGACATGGCATTTACTGTTCTACATGCAATAAATATATCTAATTAGAATATGGCAGAGTAGGGGACTTAAAACCCCTGCATATTACGTATATAAGGTATTTATAGTCTTCTGATGCTTTAAAAGGTAAACAATAACACATTTCATAAATAACACTTGACAGTTAGCAAAATGTAGATGTCAGAATAGCCTGCTTCCATAATTACATCCCTTACTGACTATTGTAATTAATTTCTTACTGGCCTTCCAAAGTGTGCCCTAGACAGTTTGGATAGTTCAGAATGCTCCACTGGGATTTTTAATAGCCACAAGCTCACAGAGATACATTTTATAGATGCCCAGTTTGCTCTATGAAGATTATAAAAGCCATATGTGTTATGATGGTTTTGTCACTGTGAAAAAAAGAACCCAAAAGGCAAAACCCAGGTGTGATTTTGCACGCTGTGAAGTCTGAGTGTTTGGGGATCTAGAGCCTTGGTTTGAACCTTAGGTCTTTCCTCCTAACAACTTGGCATACAGAGGAAGGCTGAAATTTCTCTCCTTCCTCATCTGGAAACGCTCTGATCTAGAGCTGAGTTCAGCCTTGTAGCGAGTATCCGCAGGACCTGCCTTGTGATATTTCTGACATTAATTGGCATGAAGATAAAATAAACCCATTCCAGATGTTTTATCCAAACTGAAATAATTTGTAGGAATTTGTTGTAGTTGTATTTTTCAGTGTGAAAAGGGTAGAAATTGGGTTGCTTTCAAAAAGGCAGAAAATAAGATTTTATGACTTTAGTGATGGTCTCATTTGGCTGTATATGGTTTCCTGTTGTTTAAGCCAAGCCCCCCAGGATGCATTTAAGAAAGGGAGGTATTGCCACATGCATTATGTGTTAAGGTATGGGGAGCCTCACTGTATGCATATTCCCAATTGCCATTTGGCCTTCATTGCGTATGGGGGGGCGGGGGGGGAATCTGTCTATAGAGCTGTTGTAGTAAAAATTACTATGTAAACACTTCTGATACCGTTTAGCTTTAATGTTTGCTATGCTTAAGCAGAATTTGGGGTGAATTTTACTAAAACTTGAAAGTCAACTTTTGGTTATAAAAAAGTTTTTTTGTTATAGACCCCGTTATATAGTGGAGCTGCACTGCATGGCTCTGGCGAGGTATTGTCCCACAGCAGAAAACTCGAAGTATAAAGTTATATTGGGGGGTTTTGCTTATAATCACTACCCTTTTGTGATTCAGATAAATAAATTAGAATATGAAAGCCACATTGTAGTCCTACTGACTCCAGCTGTGACTTTGCCTTATAGAAGAGCACCCAAAATAGAGTTGCTTGGGATGAGGGAGTTGTTTGCAAGTACTGGTATTTTTAAGGCAGGTTAATGCACTAACTAGAAAAATGAAAGAAAAAAAACACTAGAAAAAAATTTCAGGCTCATTTTCAGCACACGCAGAATTGTAACGGCTGGATTTCAAACTGCTCAGGAAAGGATTTAGCAAGAGAAATGCTGACATAATAATAGCGCAGGCGGCTGAGATGCCCTGAAATCTCCCCGGAGAGCGGTGGGGAACTTTCAGCGGGTGCCATAACAGAAAGTTACAACCCCCTTCAAAATGTGCTGTTCCTTCCTCTTGGAGATGGCTGGGAAGCATTATGCCCCAGGTGTGCTGGTGATTTTCCTTCCTATTCAGTGCATTTTGTCTGGTAGGCTGCTCTGCAATTTTCTGTATGCCCTCGTAATAGCAATACTACCGACGATGCTTCTGGATTTCCGTGCTCACTTGTAGGCTGTTTAACCTCTCCTATTGCTGGGATCACATGCAATGGAGACGGATGACCTTCGCTGTCAATGTAATGGGAGAGGGAAACTACAGGAAGGTTTACTTTTAAAGTTACTTGGAGTTTGCGAGATGATAGTAATAGAACTCTATTGGCACTAAAATCAGTGGATGATGTTCTGCCCCCAGGAACACGTTTGTGTTTACAGGGAAGTCGGCAAGAGCTTTGTTCAATCTGATAGTCCAGGGGGACGAGTAAACGCCTTTTGTACCATTTGGTGTATGTAATAAATGACCCCTTTGAAGGAGAGGAGGAGGAAGGACAGTGGTTACCACTGGATCCTCTTACTTGTCAAGAGTTACCAAACACAAATACCTGCTTTTATCCCAGTCTTTAAGTTGAATAAGGAATAAATTTCAGATACCAATAGATCTTTGCTTAATACATAAGTAACTGTTCATCAAAGTTGTCTTCCTAAATGAGGTGATTGTATTCGTAACCTTTCTGGTTTATGCACTGTATGCTCAGCATGCAGGCAGCCACGTGTCGCAGAGCCTAAGGGCTGGAACAGCATCTCCTGTTGTGCTACCCAGCACCTGGTAGTAATTGTGGAATTACAGCAGTGCCTGACATGTCCCTAAATTGTAGCACTTCTCTAGAAAAAGCAGCTTTTAGTGGAGTCTGCCTATCTCAGCTGTTAATACTTCTTAATCCTTTGTGGTTCCCATCCTAATTCTGCATCACTGTACTGCCAGCAAAGCAAGCAGCAGCATTCCTGCTGACTTTAAAGGGAGTGTTGTGAAATAGGTGAGGCAGAGCACTAATTAATTTGAGTGCCTTGACATTTAAAGGAAATAAAAAGACTGGGTGTCTGAAAATATTGCATATGGCTCCTAGCCCCTGCTCTGCATAGCTCTGAGTATTTTTTTTTTTTTTCTTTTTAGGTAGTTAAAATATGGATCTGAATCCAATCTTTTTGATTGTGTCCTTGCTTTTAAAAAGGCTGAGTTGGTTTTTAGAAGGTTTTATATGCTTCTGGGATCTTTAATTAGCCAAATGCTCTCCTGTGAATGATACAGGAAATCAGAAGTATTTTAAAGTCTAAAGCATGTGAGAGTGTAACCTGTACGTGCACAAGGCGCGGTGCTGAGCAATGCTGAGACTGAAGTAATGAGGAAGTTCAGTTTTGATTAGAAGTAGAAGACGTGCTGTGCACAGAAGTTGTAAAGGGTGGGGGAGAACTAAACGAACAAGTAGTAGAAAACAAGCCAGCATCTGTGCATCAAAGCTATGAAAGGCTCTGCTGCATGCATTTAAGTAAAAGGTGAGGGCAGCACTGCCTGACAGCTTTTCTGAACGGCAGACCCTGTGTGACACCCACTGCCAGGACAGACAGCAAGGCAGGGAGAGAAAAAAACAAAGGTAAACGAGCCATGCTCTCTGCTGGGCCACATCTGCGTGCGGACTGTTTAGTCAAAGTTTGCTTTTGGAGATTTCAATTAGCAGAAGACTAAAACTAAATATTCAGCCTGCTTTACATGAAAATGAGCAGGGAAGAAACAACTCTGGGCATTAAAATGTGCAAACGGGAGCTTTAGGGCTCCCTTTTGAAAGGTGGGAGGGCTGAACTTAGAAATACTCTCCATTTCCTCAGTTGAAATGTAGAACTGTTGTAACACAATGTGTCAAACACCTACTAAGTGCAACTCCAAAAGAGATTTTTACCTTGCGATAATGTGGGTGGGTGGGGGAACCCAAAATTGAGCCAAAAAGTACCTGAAAGTTCTTTGTTGTTTTTTAGACTCTCTTGGAGTTTTGCCTTTCACATTTTATTTTATTCTTATGTTAGGAGGCTCAAGTACTGCACACACTCGTAGTGTTGCTACGAATGCTTTATAACCTAGGTTAAGTGTCTGGTTTGGAACCTGAACAAATGTAGAAGTGGCACATTTATGGGATTATCTGAAGTTTGTTTATACATGCAACTGTAACTCAAAGGAAGAGGTTTCCTCTCTTTTTCTGTAGGAATACTGAAAATAAAATGGCGTGGTCTTTATGACCAGTATAGGTAGTTAATGATACTGTTTCCAAATTGTAAAGCTTATCACTCCAGAGTCATCTTTTTCTAACCTGCAGGTACACTGAGTCCATCAACAGCCCTCAGGCACCTTCAGCACAGGTGTCGTTATAATGCTCTGTGGTTGTGCACCTCCTGTTATGGAATTATCTGAGATTTTACAATATTGACAGAGGATGTTCCTTAGTCTTTTCAAAAGTCTGCCATAGCCTCACAGGCCAGTTCTGCATTGGAAAGAATATCCAGCAGCTCAGACATCTCTGCTGGGAACCAGGAGAATTTCTCATGGTAATGAATTTGGGCAAAAGTAGTAGTAGAGAAGGGTGACCCCAAGATGAAAAGCTTAACTGTGTGTGACATGGAAAGGTAAACTCAAGTGTTTCGTATAAGCAAACCTATGTCTGTGGTAGAAGACATTTCAGGATGTCTCCTTTAGCTGGTACTGTATATTTATATGTTGGCCACTAGAAAATTAAGCCATTAGAGATGAAGAGGTGGGCTGAGTGGCTTTTGTCCAATTGTGTCCTCTGCCACTTGAAACCAATTTGTTGTGGAACACAGAATTTCTTGCTTGTATGCTCTGGTGTATTTCTGATTGTGAAAACACTTTTGTATTTGAAAGTTATAAAATATTGTGTCATGTGAACTTCTCAAATTTTTTGCTTTAATTTTCAGTTGGCTCATGAGCATGGCATACTGGTTGTACACAGTTTGTGTATTCATAGAGTCCTTTTCTATTCTTCTTCTTTGTCCATGTGCTTTCTCTCAGCCCCCTTTAAAGTCTTATTAAATTGGTATGAGTATCTGGGAGACAGATAGATAAATATAAAATAAATCTCTCTTGTCCTTTTTCCCCTTTTCCAGAGAAGTTTGTAATGTTACAGAAGTAGATTTATGGTTAAAGTTGTTGTTTGATGACCATCCAGTGCAACTTTAGTATTGCCAGTATGAGTGGGATTTTTGTGATGTTTGCAAGCTCTGCTTTATAGGGTTTGCATGACAAATCAACAGAATCAGGGGCTGGTTTTCACTGATGAGCTTTTCAAATCACAGGCTACAAGAAGAGGGTGGGTCATAATGCTTGCTGAATCTGAAGCAGTTAAGATCTGAGACAGTTAAAGCCAAAAAATTACCTCCAAAGCTCCTAGGAGCTGTATGAAGGAATTTCTTGTGCTGTTCATGTAAATCAAAAGCATTTCAGGAGGTGAGGAATACTGGTGTAAAGGAACAAAAGAACCTTGTAAAAGTAAAAGCTTCTCAAAAGACATTCACAAGCTAAAAGATGACTGCAATAAAAATATGGAGAGATTCAGTGATACTGTAATGAAATGACTGTCTCTTTACTGAATATTGTGCTCCCTCAAATTCAAGATTTAATCAAATTTCAGGGTGTATCAGGAAAAAATACAAGGCATGGTCAGACGTGCTACACTTAGGCTGTATGCAAGCTTGAGAGTAGAGAGCAATATTGGTATATATTTATGGCTATTTTGATCTACTGACCATTTTGCAGAAGGTGATGAGGTGGAGACCAAGGAGGAATACACTTGGACAGATGTGTTACAGCCCTGGAAACCCAGCAGTGGCCACTGGGCAACTGCCATCCCAAAGAATAAAATAATTTCCTTGTAGGCAGGTATTGTTACTTGCCCACCATATTGAAATAATGAAATGGCAAGGTAAACAAGGTATTGTAGTCTATAGATGGTCCCATACAGTTGCAGTGTAGGGCCGTATTGCATTCCTGAGCTGATCATGGCCTAGTGGAGCCATTGACTTTGGTATCAAGGATCAGGTTTGCTGCTTCTTGGTATTGTTGTGCAAATCCTTCTTTGTTTTAACCATCCTGATAAAACAATGACTGTGTCTGATGCAGAAACAATAAGAAAATAGTACGAGACTCATGGGAAGTCCAGCATCACGGCTTTAGTGTAGCACATTTGTTTTTTCCAAAGCTCTACGAAAATGTTCCCTTGCCCTTTAGGATTTTCTTTGTCCTGGAACAACATTTGCAAGTACCTATTTAAAATATAACTTGGGATTAATGGTAATTGGACAAGGGTTTTAGATTTAACTAGCTACTTTCACTCCTGGTACAATAAAAAATTGAAAAGCCTTTGAAGTGAAGTTACAAAATTAGCCATGTGTGCATTCTGGTTCTGTTTTGTTCCTTTCCAAATTCATATATCTAATAAATGGATCTTCTGCATGAGCAACTTAGCATTTGCTTCCTAAGACAATGAACAATAACGAAATTCCTATCTGGTCTTTGTCAGACATTATTACAAATTATGAGAGCCAGACAGAAGTTTATTACCTTAGTAGTGTTCTCTTTCACAAATTAGGTTCTTGGAACATCCAGCTAGCTCGATATCATAGATCCATTCATCACAATTAGACTGCTGTGCTGGCAAAGTTAGGTCCCGCTAACTTAATTGACTCCCAGTGTATGCCAGGGGTCTCGGGTGAGGACAACTCCAGGCCAGTCGAGAGCACCACCACATGCGCCTGTCGCAGGAGGCTCGAACAACGACACCCGTGTTTGTTCTCTTAAGAATTTGCTGCTCTTGCTCCCCGGGTAAGATACAGGCAGGAGCAGGATACTTTTTTCATCAAGCAAAGGAAAGGGTAAGGATTAATTCAGATTCTAGCTGAGGCTGAAGTACCCTTTTAAGCTATCTTCTGGAGTCCAACCAAACAGGCTCCTGCCGAGGGTACTTGCGCCAAGTGGTTACTTTATACAGTGTGAATTGGAGTGTACAGATTGAGCTTAGTCTAGCACTTCACTTGAAGACGTGCTTATCCTTAGACATATGATTATGCTCGCTGACTTTCGTCTTTCCTGACTCAGCTCTACGTTGTTGTGTAAGCTTGGGAAGCCACATAATCTGTTTTTTGCTTCAGTCTTCTCAGTTGCAGGAAGAGAATGGCTCTTAAGAGTTTATTGTTATTATTGTTAATTGTTATTAATAAGAAATTAAATTTACACATCTTTTGGGTGCTTTGCTGTGACACAGACAGACTGCTGACCCCCTGGAGGGACTGAGTCTGTGATTACTGGGACTAAATCTGTCTTGATTCTTTTCCTTATCAACACCATATTTTATGTGCTCCTTTGTGATGCATAGACCAAGCTTTGATCTGCATATAATCTGAAAGTGTGCTTTTTGTGCCAAGTGTTTTTATTGCAAAGCTCGTGCACTGAAACGCCTTTTAGAAGTTGGCACTTGGAAACGTCTTTCTTTAGGTTATTGTCTGCAAAATCAGTGTGTATGGAAGAAGCACAGGGATTAGACAGATTTATTTTCTTCTCATTGTGAAGACATGCTTAAAGGCTGCCATCTGAGAAGTCCCTTCAGGCTTGGAGGACACTCCAGAGGTTACATTTGCCTTTTCTGCTCCTATTCTTGCCTTTTTTTTGCAGACGGAAAGTCCATAACCTATTGCTCAGCCCAAAATCCGTGAGTGGCTTTGGGTCAAAAAGGTTCAGGGCTGGACCATTCATTTCAGCTCTGTAGTACGTAGCACGTGTTCAGTCTCCTTCAGCACAAGGGTTCAGTTCTCACTCCGTGGTAATATGTTCAGTTTATACTCTTTTATGATCAAAACTGATCGTCTTGGCCAGTGCCTGGAAATGCCTCCCAATACCGAAATCTTCATAACCGCAGGAGGTTTCTAGTGGGTTTTGCTTTTCAGGTGTTCATATGTGATGTATTTTTGAGAGCTAAATTAAAATGATACTTTGTTCCAAGACTGCTTGCTCTTCTAGTAGGAATTCAGTGTCTTGTTAAATTGCTAAGCTTAAACTGTACTGCTCTCTTTGTTTTCTAGACCAAACTAGGTTAAATTTTCCATGTATTGTACTAAATGTTTATATAACAGATTTTTTTGTCTATCAAGTGTTTACCCACACGAGCCGCTACCACATTTAAGCCAAATTACTGTGATCTGTCATATATTGTTTATTCTGCTGTCCTCCCCCCATGGAGACGCAACTGGAGTACTCATCATGGTAGGAAAGGACTGCCAGGTTCAAAATATGATTTTTGCTATTTGCCTTTTGTTTAGACACGTAGTTTCTAAAGCTGTTTCTCTTGTGAGCGCTATTTTTCCTCCTTCGCTCAAACGTCCCCTTTTGTATTATATGGCCTGGGTGAACTGCTCCCCCCTTGCCTTTCTGACCGATTGGAGCAAAATCCAAACAGTTTTTTGTATTCATCTTTGGAAAATGGGCAAAAATAATAGGAAAGGAAAAAGGATAATGAAAAGCATCTGCCCAGTGGAGGCAGAGGAGACCGCAGCAGTAACACCACGATTTGCAGCAGCCTGTCACTAATAGAGAAATCAGCAGCAGTGATAAATTTACAAGGTGTGTTGTAAAGCCTTATCAGATTGGATTTAGCTGCCTCTGACAGCAACCTGCAAGTTCTGTCTCTTCATTTACACTTTAGCAACACCCACAATGCCAGTGAAATGTTTTTATACTGCACCACGTGCTCAGGAACCACCAGGGAGGCAGGGAAAGGCTGTGGGTGAACGCACTGGCGGTGCTGGGGGAGCAGTTGGCTTTTTGGGTGGATGAACTCTGTCACAACCCCTCTCCCAGTCGCCCTGTGCTGTGTCCAGTAGGAATTTGCAGAGAGTTTGGAGTTGTTGGTAACAGTAGCTCTGAAACACACCAAGCTGTCTCCTTTTTGCTGTTTCTCATTAAACTGAATTTTTTTGCAGTGGTTGGGGGAAGGCTTGTTGCATTTCCCCCATCTGCTTGTGCCCTGCATGTCTTGGTAGGTTGATGCCTTGCCACCCCATCTACCAACTAAATACCAAGTTCCGAAAAACAATACAGAAAAGTTCATGGTGCAAATATGATTTACTGGTTCATTTCCTTTCCATGACATTTGAGATCGTTGACTTTTTCCCCGAATTGTCTGTACACAGTCCCATTGAAACACACTTGTCTCTAGGGGGAAAGGAAGTTGAAAGGTTCACAACTGCTTAATAGGTATCCGTGCACCATTAATGGGTACCAGGGAAAACTCCATGCCAGCAAGGGTTTTTTGGGGGGTTGGGTGGGGTTTTTTTGGTTCTCTACATACAGGGGACTGCTCTCCATCCTTGTCTGAAAGTTATAAAACTAGACAGGTCTGGGATTTGAATCTGGAGCTGTAGAGAATTCAGGTGTTTCACGTCTGCTCCTTAAGCGTGTATTTGGACTGTGGGGTGTTTATGATGGAGACGAGCAGCTCCAGCCCACCTCTACTAAGTGCATTTTAACGAAACAGCAGAGAAGCATTGCAGCACAAACATAGGCAATTAGAGAAACACTTGTGACCAGTTGTTGTCCCCATGATCCCTGCAAATCTCAGCTAAAACAAACAGGAATTGTAAAGAAATGGCCATGAAGAACATTGGACGAAGTGCCGCAGTATGTACATCTTGAGCTCCGTTCAGGAACACAGCAGCCTCCCAGGTGTAGTAGAGGAGCTGGCTGCACATCTGTACCACTCCAGCATTTCTTGCAGCAATGAGATAAAATTCATCTCACTAACACTCATGTGGTTTACAATTCATTGTTTTCACGTAATGTGTTGCAGTAAATAATGGTCAATGTACTATTGCACTTCGGGCTTGCTAAGCTTGTTACAGCATTGCCGTGATTTTCCACGTTAGGTTCAGGTTCTGTGATTTGTTCAGTGGTCTTCCTAAACACACAGGGCCTGATTTCCTAACGTGCTGCTGAGCAGTCACATCAGTTGGAGTGCAGGGGACTTTTAGGTAGACAGCAGCATGACTGAAACTATAGTCCGTAAAATTATTTTATTATGAATCTATTAAGCATTTTGCAGTTTGGTGAGAAACTTTGATGTTTAAGGAGCTTTATGTGACACGCAAAATGTGTTATTGCTTATTCAAATGTGATAGAAGTGAATAGATGGGAATAGAAATGCAGAGGATGCTTGGGCCACATCTGTCACCCACATCCCAGTATTGATAGCATGGAAATTGTAACAGCGGAGCTGTCAGTGGATACCACCTATCCGAAACCAGGCTCACCGTTCAGTTATTCAAGGTGAAATCTGGTCAACTTAAATCCCTGCGAAACTTGTCCTTATGGATATAATATTGTATGGTACATGCTTCCTGCTTTCGGTGGGGCAGCTTTTAGAGGAGGCTTTGCAGCTTGTGGGATATTTTTTGTTGTGGCTCTTAACACTGTGCCCCAGGCTCCACTAAATAGACAACCTCATTAAAAGAGAAATAGCGATAGTAAAGCAGTGACTTTCTCATGCCATCTAACTCACATATTTGACATGATTGCTGGACCCTCCAAGTACTTAATTGATTGTCTTAATTGATTTAGTGGCACTGGAGGCTACAGCATGGAAATAAAGGGGCAAGATGAGGATAAGGGGTGAAAAAATTTATGATAGGTGCCAAGCAGCCTGAGGGAAATTAGAAATGCTACAGATCTCAGAGGCAGCTAAATCAATTCAGTGTGATGTACAGGGAGTAACCTGGGGGAAGAGGAGAAGCGGGGGATAGAATGGAGAAAAGGAGAGAAAATAACGGCTAGTGGGAGAGACCAGAGTAAACTTAAGGGGAAGAGGGAAGACAGCAGCCTTGGTGGAGGTGGGTATTTTGGACTTTAACACCAGGAAAAAACTTTTTAGTGTATGAATAAAATATAATAGCGACATCATGTTTAGCCTAAAAAGGTCTCGTGCATCACGAGATTGTCTTAGTTGCCTGGTTTGAGACTTTATCTGTGCTTCCATTTAAAATCCTCAACATTTGCAACAGTGACTAAAGTCACAGGAGACCTAAAATAATTTGGAGGCTATGTACAGTGGATTTTTTTAACAACTGAAGCCTAAATGTTAAATTATTTTTTAATCTGTGCAATATTTAATTGACTGTATTGAACCGTAATACAAATTAAGTCTTCTCTATAATTTGTTCTGTTGTACTGCAGCCCTCCAAAACAATTTGATACCTCACTTATGAATTGGTAAATGGCTCGTAGCAGCACTCAGCAAAGATACAGTAAAAACATCAAATAGTGTGTGATGGAATCCATCAGCATGGGCATACAGGGGTGTCATAAACATCCCTGAGTTATGAAATGATTCTTTTACGTGCCTCTGACCCACTAGAGACAGGATCTAGTCATGGTAAAACCTTGAAGATACTAAAAAAAAAAACCAAACAAAAAACCAAAACAAAACAGGCTGGGGAGAAAGTGGGGCAGATCAGCTTGAGAATATTAACTGTTGAGCTCTGACTGCTACAAGCAATTTTGCATGGCTTTTGTTTTATTTCCTTTCAGGACTGTTCACATCAAATATCAAGGGGGTGGCTACATGTGAGCAGTTATAAACTGAGGGATAAAGATGACATTTCTATTGGTCGGTCTTGTTTTATGGGACAGATTCATCTACGCGAATGCATCAGACACAAATCTAATCAAAGCACGCAAAGAGCATGTGTTTATATAGATAGCCTCAAATGTAGGTCTCTGTTGGGTGGCTGGATGAGGTGGTGTTTCTCCTCGTGCTGTCCCTTCTGCTGTCCTCTACTCTAGCGCAGGTCTCGCTGCTGCGAAGGACTCTGCGGGGTACTGGGCAGGCTGCGTCCTTAAAACAGGATTTACAGAAAGGATGCAGTTCTGATCTTGCATTTTGTGGTGGTAAATCTCTACTGACTGCAACAGGAGTCTCATTTCTGCTTTACGATGAGCAAAGAATCAGGCACTCGTTAATAACATTTGGAATGAAGCATGGCAATATGCAGAAAGGACACATGAGGTGAATTGAGGGCTGTGAAAATGCAGGTTCGAAGGAGTGATTATATCTACATTTGAGTACAGATGTGTGTATGCAACATTGCATTTCATGTGTATGTTCCGACTCAGTATCCCTCAAACATATGAAAAACTCTTGCTAAACACTCCGTACAGTAAAATATGTGAAAGGATAATGTTGCAGCCACCTTTACTTAATTTGTACATCTATTGATAGGGTATGTAAAATATCATAACCATTAAAAATGTAATGATTTTTGAACGGTTAATGAGAGTTTCCCAAATAAATTGGAGTGTCTCCATCTGCTGTCTTACACTGTGGGTGATACTTTTCCATGGTAGAATGATCTTCAAATTTAATTCCATGAGGAAGGAATCTGATCACAGTTTAATGTCAGTGCAAAACGCTGTCTCGCAATCAATAAAGCAATGTCAAAGAACTTTGATTTAATAGGAGCCAGAAATAACGTTCCCTGTCATATGCAGAATAGAGAGATGGGAACATTTCATTTCATTGTAACAGATAGCATGCAACTTGGTTTTCAGAAAAACCTAATAAATCAATATCCCTGTATTATCTAAGTAAGATCCCATCATTAATTTTAAATGCTTAACACATTGGAAGAGTCTGAAGTGCACCTTCAGCTTAGCCACATTCAGCCTGAAGTCAATGGCAACACTTCCATTTTCCTACGGGCAAGCAATCTTGATCTTGGGAAGTTAGGAGTCATTTACTGTGAAATGAAAATGAAACATGTCCAGTCTTTCGTTTTATATGTAGTCATCTGTCTCTTGCATGCTGCCTCTCCTTTCAAATTTCAAACCGTATTCTACAAAAGTCTCACCGCTTGTCACTTGCCCTGCACGCACTCAGCCTTTTTGTTTCTACACACACACATCCTCTCCGGTTTTGAATTTTAAAATGTTTTTTTTTAAACTCTAAAAATAACTGGTTGTTTAGAGATTGCCTGGATACCATGCTGATTTTCAAAATGTGCTTTTCTCAAAACCAGCAGGAATCTAGACCTCAGAAGAATTCTTTGTGAGGCTTTGCCTGCTCTCAGAAATAGCATTATCCCTAGATGATAGAAGAGCAGGTCAATGTATCAGAAGGTAGAAATTCAAACTAATAGATTGTTTTAGATAAACTTTTCAAGGACATTATTCTGAGTAGAATACTTAAGTATTGCTTCGGTAATAAACTGCTATTTAGGCTGAAGCGAGAAAGATTCTGGCACTCCAAGACATGCTTATAGGAATCTCAGATTCATGTCCTGGCTCTAGGGAGAGTTTTACTCATACGTTTAAAACAAAATTGAGTCTTTTTATTATTACAATTAACCAAAGTGGGATTTTAAATAAAACGTGAACTTTTGCATTTAGCATCGATTTCAAATTGAATAATTGCATTTCCATTAATTTTATGGGGAAAATACATTTTTGGAGTTCTGTTACTGCTTTAAATGAAATATCGCTTGCTGGCTGGTGCCAAGTGTTGCAGAGAGAAAGCAAGGCTGGTGCTGATTCTTAGAGAGACTGGATATCTCGGGTCTAGCACTGCAGCCCCTGCAGATCAGTCTGTCCTCAGAGCCGCCCCGTATGAAGCTACAGGTAGCTTTTGCTGCTTCTTTTGTACCCCTACAAATATTGATTCTGTACCTAGGATGCTGTGTAGGTAGTAATTAGGTAACAGGATATTTTCTGTGGAGTTATATCTCACCAAAAGACAACAAGAAAAATCTTCAGCTGAAGCTTTTAGTCAAATTATTATAGCAAGTCAAGTTTGGCTGGATTTTGAAAAGAGAACAGGCTTAAAGAGTTCAGATATTAATTGATTTTGATACCAGGATACGTTTGCTTGGTTTAAATCCATAGGTGTATTGAGATCCAGGTAAAGCACTGATGAAAGAGAAATTCTACCGCTTTTTAATGGAACATTTTCATGGATATTTCTTACTGTGTTTTTTTTTAACAGCTACTACAGCACCACCATGCAGTTCATGAAATTTCATACATCGCAAAGGATATCACGGACCATCGAGCATTTGGATATGTATGTGGAAAGGAGGGAAATCATAGATTTGTGGCAATAAAAACAGCCCAGGCAGTAAGTATCAAATCACTGTCATTTTCTACAGTGTAGTGCAATAGAAAAGCTGTGTTCATAAGAAGCTGTTCAAGAGGCCAACCTTGTATTGTTTATGATTGTGCTAGACTTGTCACAGGTGTCTGCTTAGGGGTTCTTAAATAGCAAATTAATTAAACCAGCTCTGGAAAAACCGAAGGTATTTCACTATTTCTGATATTTCATGATGTATTTTTTTATAATTAGTTATTGTTTTCCTTTCTCACTAAACTAGACCGGGTACAGATAAATTTGGTTATATTCCTATACTCATTTAAACAGGAAGTGATAGATACCAAATAGCTACTTTGCATATAGTCTACCGTAATTCCATTGTATGAGAAACGACTAATAAATACGCCTTTATGTTCATATATATGCCTTTTATATTCATAATTATAATTACTGTTAATTTGAAAATAAAGTTAGTTGGATAGAAATTAACCCAAGCCTGGATGCTAAGGTAGAAATTAATTCTGTATGAAGTTCTCTCCAATTGTGGAGATGCTATAACTGCTCTATCAGCAGGATGGGGTAAGAGGTGTATATTTTCCCGTATAGAAACTTTCCTTCCTCTTTTTGCTTCCGTAGGCCGAACCTGTAATTCTGGACTTGCGAGATCTGTTTCAGCTCATCTATGAACTGAAACAAAGGGAAGAAATGGAAAAAAAGGCACAAAAGGACAAACAGTGCGAACAAGCGGTATACCAGGTACACGCATAAGCTTAGACTACTGCCAAGAAAAGTATGGTTTGAAGTATCCCCCAAAGTTGCTCCAAAGAGGCACTGAGCATCCTCAGCATTTCTTAACGGCAATGGGTTTGAACGGTGCTAGCTTCAAATGGACAAATATGAACCTGACAGCCATCGTGAGCTCAGAAGTAGGATTAAACAGTGGTGAGAGCTATCACTTGGGCTATGATGAATATGTTTAGCAACCGGAAATGATCTGTTCATTTCCACATAGTGTTTCTTGTGATTCGGAAGGAAAACTTTAATGAAGGTCAGTGTGTTTTAAGTCAGGTTTTTTAACAGTGTCTAATACTTTAGGGAGGATTCAATATACTTCTGAATGTGTGTATTTGAATCAAATCATTTAAGATGCAGATTGTTAAACTCGCATGAAACTTGAATAAAGTTACTTTGTGCAATAATGTGACTTCATCTGTATACGAAAGAAAGAAAACTATATACTTACCTGCCCATTTTGCTTATTTCTTTGCTGTCCTTTAATTTCTGAATACAGTTCTTTTATCTCTACTGTTTATGTCTTTGCTTTTACTGCCTGTCCTCTTACTTTGCTGTAGACAATTTTGGAAGAAGATGTAGAAGACCCTGTATACCAGGTAATTTCTGAAGCTGTATGGCCTTGGAGTTTCAGAAATGACTAGATATATGTTATCTTCAAACACAGCCAAAACCTTTAACAAGATGTTCTGAAATTTACTAAGATAGGTCTTCAGAGGAACTTGTAGGATTTTTACAGAAAGTAGCATATTTAGAGATTAAGCTGTAAGTAATACCACAATATTTCTGTATAGAATAGGATAGAATATTGCAGTTAAATATGTCATAATATTTCCTACACTGTGGCTTGTGAGTCCAGATTTTGAGTTTCCAAATGAGATTTGTCATCATTTTTGAATACACTAACTAACTGAAAAAGGAGTTACTTTGAGAATAAGGAAGGTGACATCTTAGAATCATAGAATCATTAGGGTTGGAAAAGACCTTTAAGATCATTGAGTCC
>JAVJGG010000090.1:5446467-5464248 GCA_035590195.1 Aviceda cuculoides
ATCATAGAATCATTAGGGTTGGAAAAGACCTTGAAGATCATTGAGTCCAACCATTAACTGCCAAGTCCACCACTGACCCACGTCCCTAAGCCCCACGTCTAAACGTCTTTTAAATACCTCCAGGGATGGGGACTCCACCACTTCCCCGGGCAGCCTGTTCCAATGCCTGACATGTCAATTTATTACTACCTTGTTCTGATAGTAATAAATTGACATTTTGTTTTTATTTTCTGCAGGGCTAGAATTTAATTCAGAGGGTGAATATTTGGAAAAAACGACAGTGGAATTGACGTTATAACACACTCCCTTGTTGGCATTTGGCCTATGTTTTAATAATAGATCTGAAATTTAAGTCTTGTTTCATCCAAGCGGAATGTCTGGGAGTAAAGATTATCAGAAATATGTCAATATATTCATGTCCGATACCCTACTGAGTGTGAAGAAGAAAAAGATGTAATTTCTTTCTCATGTTTTTGTGCTGAAACAAAATATATGATAGGTTCCCTTTTTTTTTCCTGGAGATTTTGTGTTCTTCCACATAGGCATGTCAGTGGGAGGCACGCTGAAAGAAACCGATTCAACCATTAGTGAATATTGAACAGTGCCTAAGGTGCAGCAAGAAAGATGATAAGATTTAGGATGCCCCAGATTACTATTCAGCTTTTATAATGTCAGGAGTTTTGCTTTGTGCTCCTCACAATAAAGCAAGAACCTGAAAATGAGAAGTGTTGTGACAGCCTTTTGCCATGTGGCCTGTTACATGAGTACCAGCCTATTGTCCCAGTTTGGATTTAGCTTTTTTATTCATAGATAATAAATATATGTGGAAATAATTGCCATTATGTAAAAGAGGCAAAATTCACGTTGACTTCAGAAAATTAATATTGGGCCACAGGCGGACTCCCTAGCGAGAAAGAATTAGGAAGTTGTTCTAATGATCATTAGAGGAGATTTAGGTCTATTCATTGCCGCTTTATGAAATATGAAACAACCTTACTCTACGCTTTCCAACAAACCAGTTGTCCTGCTGCCAGCCTGTACTTTGAACTTGTTTCTTTAATGCCTGCCTATGTTTTTACGTGGAATTCCAAATCGCCTTTTTCCCTTCTGTTTCATCTTTGACTTTTCCTCTCTGGCGGCTGGTGTAATAGTACATTGTGTTTGAGGCTGGACACGAGCCAATCCGTGAGCCTGAAACGGAAGAAAACATTTATCAGGTATAAAATCGCTAACTTCGGTGTTTTCATTGCGACAATTGCAAGCATTTATTAAAGTACATTTCATATATAGTTCACTTTTATTAGTTTTCATTCATCACAAAAATGTCTGGCTTTTCATTCTGGTGACATGACATGAATAATCTGCCCAGTCTCAGTGTGATTTTTCTGTTGTTTGTCATTTCAGCTTCTGCAAATTTTATTAACTCTGTCAACTTATGAAAGGTCTTAAACTCTTGAATACACCATATAAGGTGGTAAATAGTGGATTCTCTTTTTTTCTGTTAATTTTTTGAAATTTTTTACACCTATTCTAAGAAACGGATACTGAAATCTCATGGAGGGCACACCATGCAAGTAACTCTTAGAAAGACATTTTGATGGTAGTGCTCTTCTTTCTGGCTAACCAAGGAAAGAACTGAGCAAAACCTAAGAGCTCTCAATGGACATGCCCCAGGCTGGGGAAAATATTTTCAGAGTGCATATGTTATGTTACAGCCCAAGCTCGCATACTTCACACTGACAAAAAATTACATTGAAAGCAATATAAAATAATCTTTTGTCGTTCAATTTATCCTCAAGGGATCACTACAGGTTTATTAAAATATAATGTAATTCATTTTGTTTCACATAATAGAGGCAAATCTGAAGATAGACAGAAATCTCTGTATGCTGTAAGAAAATTGTGATTTGAGGAGATCATTTAGTATGGAGGGGAAGGAGATTCAAGCAGTGATTAGGCATTTCATCTAGCTGAACCAGAGGTTGATCTGCTAATAGCAAAAGCTCTTTTAAGGTAGACAGGAGCAAGAATAGAACAAAACAAAAAAAAAAAAAAAAGAAAAGGAAAGGTATTTTTTTAAGTAATGAGAAAATATAGGAAGATAATAGAAAAAATGAAAGGATAAAGTAGCTGTAAGCCAAAATAGAAAGAAACGAAGTGGGAAAGGGAAATGCAAGTTAAACATTAGAAAATAACCATCTTATAGACCCCATCGCAGGGTCATGAAAATGAGATTCACTTAACGTGTCTCTGTTGATTTCCTGGCACCCCTGCCACGCACACTAGAATATGCATCTTGCTGCATCTCTAGACCCGGACATGCAAAGTTCTCAAGGTGAGAGTGTGCCTAAGGTTGAAAGTCTTCTACCGCATAGTGTTGAAAGTTTGGCTATTTTCAGGAAAGCAATCTGTTAAAAAATTACTACTCTAGTTTTCAGTTTTATGCTAGAAACGAAAATCCTATGACAACTACATCCAGACAAAAAAAATTCTGATTGTTGTTCATCCAAGTGCAGAGCTTTTAGTGACATTTTAGAGAAGTACCAGTGGAAGCAAGCAAAATGGGGCTGTCGGTCCCAGTGTTTGGAGATCTTAGAGCAAACTTTGGTGGGCAGGGAAATAGGAACTGTGTTCTGAGGAATGGCCTAAAGAGCAGGAGGACTCTTTGGACAGTTTCTTTTTCTTAAAATGGAAGTAGAAGATGATAAGCAGATAGCGAGGTCTTGCCTCATCTCAGGGTACTGCTGTTACTGTCCTGTAAGTCACCAGAGAATTGCTGAAGGCTTCATTTGACAGTAGCTGGATGTGATGAAGTGTTTCCTCCCACAGTGGTGCACAGAAAATGCCTGTGATTAATATACCATATTCCCCGTGTATGCAGTCTAGCATTGTCCTTCTCTGTATTTACTACAGGCAATACCTTGAATACAGCAAATACTGAGATTAGGGAGCTAGGAGTCTTTTCTGCTATCGATTGTAATTGGCAGATGCTGAAGTATCGCTACCGTAGACTTGCCCAGAGCCGTGAGCTTCCTAGTTCCCACGGACTTCCTGAGCTCTTGGCTTGCTGGAAATCTGGGTTCCCGCAGGTCAGATCTTGTACTCAGATCACTGGCAAAGTTGTTTCTTTTACAAGAGCTTGATGATCTCAGAACCATCCAATCTACTATTAGAAATTAAATGAGAAAAAAATCCTCTTTTCTTTTTTTTGTTTGGTGGGGTTTTTTTAGTTTGATGCAAATTGGTGCCAGCTTCTATTATTTACTACAAGGCCTTCCCCATCCTACACTTTGGTAAACATGCATCTGCTCAGTAACCTCATGCATCCTCACTTCAGCCTTGCCACATCTTTCTTCTGGTGCTGCTCTGTTTTTGCAACCAAAAGCTGGTATGCAAAGAATTCACTTCTCCCTTGGTGGAAAAGATTCCTACCCAGTGGGTAACTGGAGATGGAAGATGTGTGCTGAAAGTGACAATTTCTATTTCCTTTTAACGTAGTAGAGGTCACAACTTTCTTTTTAAGCATTCTTTCTCTGTCTGTCACCGTTCTTTGATACATTACCCCAAAGACTGTCTGTGTCTGTCTGCTTTTTTAATATCGTCTGTCTATATAAGTTGCTCTAATGTGTTAGTTAGGCAAAGACTTGATCACTGAGCCTGTACCAATCCTCTCAGCTAGTGTCAGATTTCTTAACAGCATCTGTTTTCCTCTGTTGTTTTAGTGAGGTGGGGATGGGATTTTGTTAGGTGATTTTGTGTTGTGTATGTAGCAGCGCTGGTCTCTATGGAGAGGCAAGTTCTGCTCCACGAGGAGCTGACGATCTGAGATGGGGGTTTCTCAGTCGCAGTGCTCGTATTGTTGGTAAGATGCAAGCACATCAAAATGGTTCACAGCCTGTCACAGAGACAGAGCTGTCAGCAGCAATAGTGCTGGTACCTCTTTGCTGATATTGCTAATCAAATAAAAAACAGGAGAAATCCCTTGCAAACCCCCAGTCTAAGTAGCAGTGCAAAAAAGCGTGATGATACGTGGCAAGTAAAGACAACAAGAAGACAGGTGGTATTGAGTTGGGAGAGAAAAATGTCTTTCAGAAAAGTTTCTCTGTCTTGATATTAGAAGTCAGGAGCTTTTCTCTAAGTCTAAGCTGGAGTGAAAAAGGGGGGATCGATAGTGCAGGGAAATGTTCATTCCACAATAAGCTGTGGATAGGAGTGTGCAAATTGGGATGACATCATGGAAAAGTTGGAAGGAAGGAGAGTGACTGAAGGGGAAACTTTCCAGAGAGAAAAGAACAATGCACCCTAATGATAGTTTAAAAATAGTTTAACTTACCACATTTGTCCTCTTTTTATGAAGACTAAGCTTTCCAGTGACTTACTAAATACACCATTCTTGGTTTCTGCTCTTACATTGTCACTTAAAGCTCGCTCTCTTTACAGACTGTTATTTCCATGAAATCGAATTGTTCCACTGTTACCAGTTTCACATATCTGATGTGTTAGGTGGTTTTAGTAGAAGTGGCCAGTGCTTTCAGAAAACCAAGGCAAGGAAGTCATTCCCGGGATAGGAATAGAAGGGATCTTCTAAAAGTCCTGTTCAGTTTCTGTGAGGGTTCTGTGCTCGTGCTCTTGGCAAACTTCTGCAATGTGTGCCAAGTTAAAGATACACAGTTTCCCATGAAGACTTTGATGTTTAAACATGAACAAGAGAATGTTTGAACAGTAGAGAGAGATTTCGATATATTAGGCAGAATAAGAAATGATAGCACAACTCACTGAATAAGTACCATTCCTTCATCTTCCCCTAAACCAGTCCTACTCTAATATCAGAACTCTAAGATATTTATTGTCTTAGGAAACAAAAAGGTCATCATTTTGTCATATCTGCAATATTATTTCTCCTCTTGACCTGTGAGGCTTCATTAATGTCTGAAATGTAACCTTATGCTGAATGCCTTTGTTCATTGGAAAAGTAGCACTGATTTATTTAGAGCATTCATGCCAGTTTAAACCATGTTTTTACTGTTGTTTTTGCTTGTGTCATTTACAATAGATGTTCAGTGCTTCTAGGAAGGAAAAGAAATATAATCACAAATTATAAATATGTAAACCAGCAGTCCCTAGGCAAGCAAAGCCCACTATTACAAAGCAACTGAATTTACATGAGCAGGTTATAAATGCCCAAGTTGTAAATGATGACTGTTAAGTCAACTAAAGACCTGCCCAAAGTTTTTTAAGCGAGTCGTCCCCTGTCCCTGCGAGGCTGTTGACTTCAGCTCCCTGGCTGTGTCAGACTCCGACAGGCTGACAATTCCTTAGTAAAATTGCAGCATTGTAACCAAACATCGCCTAGAGCAGCTGCAGGGGTACGTGTTACGACTTTCCTTGACTTGGATTATTAAATGAATTGGAAGGAAGAAATCTAACGCCATAGGCTGAACATCTTTTCCCTCAGATCAGTAGCTCTGCTCTGGATCTCTGCCATGGAGGAAGATGACATACTGACCTGATCATGACTTCCATGTGCATCTTCTAACCCTCAAGTAAAATGAAAAAAACAACCATCTAAGTAGGAAAGAGATCCAAGTGCACCTGGACTTAATGCAGTCAAAATTAATTGAGAATGAAAATGTTGTTTCTGAACATTACTGGGCTTTAGGATTTAAAAAAATTCAGATACGTGTTTTATTTCTTCAGTTTCTTCTCCATTAATGGTACTGCTTTGATGAAAAGGGTGCCATCCTTGATTTCATTAGTATTAAATGACTATCCCGTACATAAATATCAGCTGCTGATTTCAGTTTTTCAACAAACCTGCTTGTGTAATGACCTTCATTTCATTTGCTGTTGCAGGTTCCTACCAGCCAAAAGAAGGAAGGTGTTTATGATGTGCCAAAAAGTCAACCTGTAAGTGTAAGTACCTTCCCTATTTATATGCAGTAAAGAACGTGTGTTTCGTAGCTTCTGTGACTTTCATTATTGTACGTAACATTTGGTACATTCCTCGTGATGTGAATTTTATCAGTGATGTGTTATGTGTTGATTGGGTTGGTTCAGAGTAACCAGGATTGTAATATCACATATCCATCTCATTCGTTACTTAAATCTCCTTTCTGTCTTTTCCAACTCATTCTTATGAAAGTCACCATTTATAAATGTATTATCTGTGGCTGAGTCGACAGTGAGCCTTAACGCATGAATCATTGCTGCCTGGATTAGAAGGGTTCCTCTATTACCCAACGCTGTACAAGGCTTATCACTCTGAGTGAGCATGGGCTGCATTTTCTCCCGTGTGCTCTGTCGGAGACAGACTTTATAGATGCTGCTCCTTACAGCTTGGTTTAGTAGGACAGCCGCGGAGGCAAGGTCTGAATAGAGTGGAGGTCGAGAGAAGCAGCATTAGGAACAGGTATGTCAGAATATTGTCTGTGACCTCTACGGTGATTTTCTGCAGTGATAATGTCTATACCTCTCAGAAGACTTCCTGGTGAATACAGTGTGCTGGTAGGGAAAGATTTCATAAGGAGCTTCAAATCAAATGTTACCAAAAAAAAAGGGAATTTGCATTAGAATTACTTTTCTGTCATTTGGAAAAAAAACCCAAACAAACAAGTTACATCAAAATCCAACCTAACATACATCATAGAAAAATAATTATTTTTCCAATAAAACTGACTTCTCTGGTTTTATTTCTGGTCTTCCTTCTTAGTAAAAGCTCTAGAGTTGTAGGGCAGAGATACATGCAATTGCCATTAGTTTAAACAGCTGTCGGAATCTCTGAAAGGAACTACATCAAGATGAAGTGTGCAAAAAGACCTCACTCAAAAAATTCCTGAGTGGCAGAATTTTTTCTCTATGTATTGCCTTGCTTTCCTGGTTATTGTGGGCTGTAATCAGCACATGGAGATTTCCTCCCAGTATTGCTACGTATTATTTCTGTAGTGCTCTATGTATGCAAGAGGCTAAGGGTCAATATAGACTGTCAATTCTTTCTGTCCTATGCTTTGGGTGGACAGTAGACTATTAAAAAAATTGGGGTAATATCCTGTTGTATCCAAATGGCACCATTCCCTTTCTGTGTATTAACATTTTGAAGAGGTGAAGCATTTATCCCCAGTATGTATAAGGAATGGTAAAAAGTGGTTGAGAGAAGAAGTGGAGTGATAGATGCTTTAGCAACAAGGCATGCATTTGCTGAAGGGCAGGTTATACTGTTTAATACGAATTTGTGCTCTAAATACCTTGAGAAATTGATTGCATAGGTTACATAGAAAATTAGTATTTCTGAGGATTTGTGTGAGAACAGAGAAAAACAAAGGAAAAGGTCAGGAATTTCTGTCTACTGTAAGCATGGGAGAAATGTCTGTATTCAAGAGAGAGAACGAGAGACTCCTTTCACATGAGGATGAGGTAACTTGCACAATTTGGGCTGAGCACGGAGACCGAGATGCTGAATAAAGAAGATAAATGCTGGGGAGTGGCCGGATGGAGGCCTGAATTGTGACACTTCTGTGGTTTGCAAAAACAAACAAACAAAACTTGCCATAAATATTTCATGATAAGCCACTAGGAGGTGGGGGGCATCATCGTGTTGCCTGGGAAAACCTAGTAAAATAACTCATGTTGCATAACTAATTAAGGTATTTGTGGGCACGGAATAGCTGTAGATTTGTCACTCATTTCTCATACAGTTCAGCGTTACAATTTTTCCACTGTACATTTCCTGCGACTTTTTTATTATTCCTTCAGCGATGTTTCAGATTTACTCTGGGTATAGTCTGTAATTTAGGTCGTTGCAGTATGACTGGATGTACAGTACCCTTGCAATCATGTGTGCGGACACTTTGGTATTAGACTGTCCTGGTAAAGAGCATGACTGTGAGATATAGGGCGTATGGAACCTACTCTGTAATCATCGAATATATTTAATCTATCATCTCCATGAAGCTGGTTGCAGACTTAATTTTTTTTTGCTATTTCATGGTTAAATTTAAAGTGATTAGAGCTTTTTCTCCAAACAAGTTATGTACTTTAATTTATGAACAAAAAGAGAAGAAAGGAAGAAATAAGTAGCTGAGAATTTGTTTCACCTTTTTCTATTAGTATGTATTAAAAGAAAAAAAAAAGAAAAGCAGCAATAGCTCTTAAAATTAGCAATTTAATATTCCACTGCCCATCTGATTTATTGCTCACCCTTCCACATGTGAGACTCTCTGTCATTGAGACACTTGCCATAATTTTTTTTCCAATTTATAGCTGTCATTATTATATAAACCTCTAAAATTCAATCTGAGGGCAAATAATCTAGCTCATCTACCTGGTTTAAACATATAAAGACACTCTCTTTATTAGGATATCTTGCTTTCAGTAATTTCATAATGGATTAATAAAGTGAGAAACTTTTTGTAGCTCCTAATAGGGTACAGGCACCATGCATTCTCTCTCCTGACAATAAATACGACACAGTAAAAATGCAGCAAGGTTTGCTTGAGTTCAAACTGAATTGCCCACATTCCCTGGACAGAGATCGGGTTTCCATGTTAGGATTTTTTTCTCCAGTGCATTCCCAGGCAAGTTCTCTCTAGTGTCTGCACATGAAAGTGAGGGATACTGAAGTAGTCATCTAAGTGCCCTCCATCCACCCTTGGCTCTGTAGCCAATGAAGAGAAGTAGCTGCTTCATGGGGAAATTCCCCGTCTGCCTGAGATGTCCCTCTCGGGTGGAAATAAATGTACATCTGGACATCGTTCTTTCATGGCTGCGGAGGAACTTTAAATGACTTGCAGGTGTGATAACTTCTAAATAGTTAGGCTTAAGTGGGGTGAGATCTACCACAGTGTAAAAACTAAAAGCCAGAATCCCTTTCGCAAAGGCTGCTTTGAAACTGGGAAGTGTAATTCATACTGATTTTCAATAAGATACAGCTTCCTAAGAAACCAGAACCGTTGGGGCAAAGATTTCTCTGTGCGTATGAGATCCCATAGTGGCCGAAGGTATGGAGCATCTTCCTGGTAGTGCCGTGAAGCAGAAGTATTCAACATTGTATATGCATCCAGACAGCTGATGTACTTGCACAGTACTGTGCCATTGTGTGAGGCGATTTGTCAGAAGGAGTCAAAGTACTTCATGGTGTGACTCCTCATGATCTCTGATAGCAAGTAATGTAAATATGGTGCAAATGAGGCGGAAAGGAATGAGTCTCGGATCTCAAAATTTGAATGTACCCACTGAACTCATTATGAGTGGTGGCTGGTTGCCAAGTCACTTCTCTGACATTGGGTTTAAAAGATTGCTTACTCAATGTAATTCTTTTATTTCCCCATCTCTTTGCTGCATCCTTTCCCAGCAAATCCTTCTCTCCTGTAGATTTCCTCTGCTGGATCAGCTCCAAGCACCCACTTTTCATTGTATCCAGTTTCCTCCCAGTATCTCTCCCTTCTTCTGTATCAACTCACACTTCTTGTATTCATTCCTATTTTCTCTCTGCTCCTTAGACCAATTCTCCTACTTTCTATTCACTGAGAGTAGACAACAAGCCAGAGAAAGAAAACAAGCTTACCTCAAAAAGCTTGTGTTAAGTAGTACACGGTCCACTTAGAAATTGTAGTTCTGTATGTGAAATTAACTGTTCTGAAAAAGTTAAATGTTTAATGAGCTCTTTTTGTCATAATTTCCCATTGTCTCCCCATTATACATCCACATCAAGTTGTACCTGTCATGGTGTTTTTAGTAATAAGAGTCAGACTGTAAATACCCTTCCTGGAGACTGTCAGTCACGTCACAACAAAACCTTCTCTTCTCATCAAAATGTCTAAACTATGTGCTTACAATTTTATGAAGGCTTTCAAACAACTCATCTGACTGCTGTATAAAGATTCAAGGCATTATAGCTGATGCCTTACAATGCAGGCAGCCATTTGACTAGTACCAACGGCATGGAAAATATCAAGCCAGGGTGGAACGGACAAGGAGTAATTTGGCTGCCTTAAGGGCAAGGCGAGGGAGGAGCAGATGAAGCTGGGCTGGACCTCAGCACGCTCAGGTCTAGAAGCCGTAAGGGCTGCCTGATCCTTCTGCCCGAAGTAGGAAGCTGCGTTTGAGAAAGCTCCGTTTTAATTCTGGAGGGATTACAGTGCCATTTGCAGGTCTGTTTTGTTCAGGTCTCGTGTCAGAGGAAGTCTGCCTGGCATCATCCGGAAGGCACGGACAGCCCTGGGCTCCAGCAGCTCGCACGGAAAGTCAGTCCCTGGAGAAACAGCATACCAAAATGTCTGGCAATAAAGTAGTTTAAAGCAGGTTTTCAGATAGCTCTCACCATTCTCTCCAAAGTAAATTCTTTCTATGACACTTGGTCTGGAGAAGAGCTTTGTAACGCTGGCTTTTCCCTAAGTTTGCGTCAATGGTTTTACAGAAACAACTTGCAGACTGGTGACATCGCCTTCAGCCTCCACAATCGGGCTTTCAGGATCAAATTTTCAAAAATTAGAAGAAAGAGAGTGCACAGACCCAGCCTCTGACCATCTGTGCTGGCAAAGCTGTCCGCTTTTATTTACATTTGCTACAAGAGACACCTGTGTTCAAATGCCCTGACTTAGTTACACTCAATTAAACGCCATGTATGAGGTTTAGCATTGCGGCGTGGGACGTGCATTTTTAACAGTCACAGCTACTTGTTGGAAAGTTTGAAAATATATTAGTTTGTTATGATAATGTCTTGTGGCATGAGTTTCTTTGATGTTTTGGTGGGCCTGTGCTATTTTTTTTAGGCAGAAGTGGATATACATACCAGTATCTGTAGCGTAGCCCTTACACTAACTGTTCTGAGAAGATTTTGTGCAGCGCTGGAAACACCTCTGCTCCCTGTGCTCCTCCTCACAGCTTGCCTTTGGATTTAATACCAATATTAACTCTGGTACCACTGCTGGCTTATAATGGAAACATTTAGCACCATGCCAAAGGTAACAGCTGAGCCTGGGAGGTGAGATGTTGTTGTCACATACACGTCTTCAATAGCGAGACCGTGCTGTAGCAGGAGGCTCTTGTTATAACAACTTCTCCACACATCAACCATTTGTCTCCCTCTGCGGCGTGGGCACCGTCCCCTTTGCGACCTGCGTCCCCTACCCTGTGTTATCCTCGGGGCAGTCGCAGCGGACGTCGCTGGGTCATCTCCAGCAATGTCGCTCACATTGCACTGTCATGTCTTAAGATACTGTATCTGTGGGGTTTGGGGTTTTTTTTTCCTTCCGTTGGGGTTAGAGGGGAGCTGCTGGCATTGCGGGAGGGTCCCGCGTTCGGTCGGGTCTGGCTGAGGCAGGAGAGGCAGACCCCTCGATGCCGCGGGGCAGGTTTGGTACGTTGGGCAGGTAGCTGACGGTGAGTTTGTTTGCACTTCGCGTTAGGTGTGCCTGTTACCAATCGAGGTCTCTCATTACCTGTGATTTAATTACTTCTGCGTTGTAAAAGGTCACTGAGATTTGTCAAGGTGGTTTTGCCTTCCTTTTGGCAAGACCCGTGGGCATCATCATCTGCTGGGTTATACTTCCTGCTTCTGTTTATACCTGTGCAAAATGCAAGTAGAGTCTGAATAAAAGCCTTTTACCCTCAGTCAGCACCAGCGTAAACAGCTGTGCAACCCATAGTTTGGAGTGGATCCACAGCAAAAAGCACTTAAACACCTGAATTTTCACTAGCAGGCTCTGTTCAGCTTCAGCTGAGGTGAGAGGATGGGTCTGAGACTTTGGTCAAACTCCCATGCCTCTTTTCCAAGGAGATGAACGAGCCACCGTCAGGGATGTTTCCCAGAGATCACAGCCATCAACTTGTGGCTACGGTACTTGGTGGGATATTAGTTCCCTGATCAAGTGCTGTAATAACTAAGTCTGTCTTTGCAATTTTTTTGTTTGACTTTGTATCGCTTTTTCATTTTCTTTTTTTTAAGCTATTTTTTCTGGGGATATGTTGTAGTTTACTCCTTAATAAAAATTTTAATGGCACAGGAAGCAGAAACCAGGTCATCCTTCCTAGTCTTCCCAGATTATAACATCTGTAGCATAACACATTTCTTCATGTGTGTTCTATATATGGCTTATGTAGGTTTTAGCACCTGAGCTCAGAGTTAGGGATATTTCAACTGCATCTTGAAAAATTGTTCTTGCAATGCCAGGTAGAGCAAGAGCATTCAAAAAGTTGTTAACCTGAATTCATCATCTGATTTCCAACAGTCTGGAGGGCTAGATGTTAGAAATAATCCCTTGTTAATGTATAGATTGTTTAAGATTATGAATCTTAATCTGGATAGTTTCTGATCATTGAAAATATGCCCATGCAAACTTCTGGTTTCAGTCCATCCATAATTTTATATCTAGCATGCCAAATAGTGGGTTTTAATAGGGTAGGAATGGTGTTTCACAGATGAGAATAAAATGTCTTGATTTGATTGTTCTTTTATGTCACATTGATATTGTGGGTCACATCTTGAGCTCTTTTTAATCCATAGGAGTTGTCCTGCTAGCAGGCTTTCCGTTACTGTATTTGTAATACCATTCCCTGAATGTGAGCCTAAACCCTGTACCTCCAGAAGAATGATTACATGCTATCAAAGCACTGAACTTACTTTACTTCCTAGTGCAATCCTTTAGGATTTGGGGACATAATCCCATAGCGTGGGAAAGCTATAATCCAGCAGCACTGCCCTTAATCAGTTTTTCATCATTCTCTCTCTGTACTGTACAAACAGCAAGAAACAAGGAAGCAAACAAAAGCTGCAGGTTTTGCCCTGGTGACATGGTTATCTTGTTGGATATAGGTGACATGGGTGTTAGTATGGCAGTTCAGATTCGTACTTTCAATGCAGAACTCGGGCCGTATAAATAAATGATAAACATTTCAGTGGCCCCTTGCAGTTATGCAGCCTGTTAGGTTGCATGTCTAGTGGCTTCATGTGTGTTTGCATTCCTAAATTCACCTGGATTCCTGTACATTTTCTAGGGTAATATTCTGTCCCTTTCGATATTCTCCAAAGTGGAAAAAAGAGAGCGTTGCTGAACCTCAGGTCTAGCTCATTGGTCGTGGGGTAAAGTTCTGTCACATATAGTGAATTTTTGTCTTTTATGCAATATGACTCATGCAGATTTTTATCTGACAGCTGCTGATATATTAAGTTGACAGCTGCACATTGTATTGATTCACTACATTTTGATTTGCTCAGAGCCTTGCAGCTCATAGTAATTTTCTAAAACATTTATTTACACACAATCTGCTTTCTAAGTAGTGGAGTTTGTAGCTTTGCCTAGTCTGTATCACTGTATGCATTAAATGATAGCAGTAGCACAATTTGGTGTTTATTTACAAATTAAAGGGAATACAGTTCTGGGGAAAGTGCTGCATGCATTTTGCATCGGTTTGGGGAGACGCCGTTGTAAATTTTTGCAGATTCATTCAGTGCATTATTACGTACAGAAGTACACAGGTCTTGGCTTTTTTGCCTGCTGAAACTGAGATTTCAAGGTTTGGAAAATACCGTGATGACACGGTATTCAAAAATGCAGGTAGAAATAACTTGTTTCTCAAGCTTGGTTATAGCTCCAGTCACCTGTCGTTTTGAAAAGCATTCACCAGACCTGTATAACTGTGCCTTGCAAGTATTTTAAAACAGTGCATTTGGGGTTCTTTCTAATTCCCTTCCATTGTTAAGTTTATTCCCTGCAAGCATCCAAAGCTGTCTCTGCTGTCACAGTCTAGAAGTGGAGTTTTGCTCCCACGTGGAAGTTCGGATTCTCGCCATCACTTGTCTTTCCAAGCTGCAGTTAAAGCAAGCCGTGGCGTGTCTCCACGGCTGGCTGCGTTGTGCCACCCGGGCAGTGCCGTAGTCCCCTGACATTAAAGAGTTCATCTTTCCCCATCTGAGCTCTTACTGTGTCCTGTGCCACTGTCCTCATTCCCATTTTCCCTAGGGAGAATTGGTGGAGCTACACACTGGGAACAAAAGGTGCATTGCTTTCAGAAGTAGATCTTTTGGCCAGAAATGCCACTGGTGCCAATGAGCGTGCCTGGCAGTAACGCTGGGTGCAAACCTGGCCGAGGCCGACCCCGACGTTGAACCAGCCAGCAGCTTCTCGTTGCTCCCCGATTTTCCTGCTCAGACACGCTTCCTCAAGCTGAAATGAAATGTGGTGTAGGCTGGCTTTTGCCACTGGTATCGGCTGAAATGTTTTGCTCTTCCCCTTTGTTTCCAGTTTTCTGTTGAATGGAAAAATATGTTTCATTTTAGTATCTTTGCATTGCATCAGCCGCATGCAGTAAATTGCACATAATTGTAAGGGTGCCTAAATCTAAAGCCAGGCTTATGTTTCTAGAAGACAGATGTCAGGGCCCGTTGGTCCACAGTAAATGTAAATTACAACAGCTTTTGTAGCTTGTGTCAACATTTTGAAAGCCTCAGTGTTTAGTTCAACAACATAGTGATATTTCTGGACTCGCAGCATTTCTTTTAAATATGCGTGATGTGACCGGTGTATACCATGGTGCGTACCGCGCTCTCTGAACCCGCCACGTGGGGTCCAGAGAAGAGACGGAGGAGGTGAGCGTGTGGCTGGGACCTTTGCACCAGCATCCTCTGTGCTCTGGGAAGTTTAATTATCTTGGGTGTTGTGTTGCCTGGAAGCAGCATGGGTCTGGCTCTATGCTCGAGTCACTCTTTTGGACTCTTGATTTATTAGAGTCTGTCAGAGAAAAGTGGTAATTGAAGCATTTAAATACCATTTCCTATAAGAGTAAATACGTAAAGTACACCGGGAATTCAGAATTAAGTTCCCTTCAAATGAAGAGAAAATAAACAAATGAGTAAGTGTATGTTTTGATCATATGAAGAGATCCTTAATTTAAAGGAAGCTATTGAGCAACAGTGAAGCAATTCACTCAAACACTCCTCAATAATCTATTATGTCAATTATCCTTAACCATCCCACCTCTTTAGCTGCACAGGGTTGACTAACAGCATTTTTAACCAGCACATCCAGTGCTTTCCAGTGAACAAGCAAAGGAGACCGGACAGTTGGTGAATGCGATAAAGCTGAGGCTACCCTGTATTTGGGTACATCATACCAAAGTCCATACTTGGGTTTATTACTTCGAATAAAAATACAGAAGAGGAGAATTACCTGAAGAAGTGTGCTCCTGACAAGTAAGAGTTACCTTATGAAACTGAAAAGAGAAACTTTAAACAGGAGGGTTCCCGTGTCCCATGGGATTCTGAGCACTGGATTTGAACCCCGTGTAAGTGAAGGATGCCCAAATGCATATATTTTGGATAAAAATCAATCAGTGTGGTTTTATGGCAGCCCATGTTGCTGACGTGACCTGTGCCCATTGGGAATCACCCTACATTTTCACAGCAGCCTTACAACTAAAAGGTTGCGCTCAGCTATACCTGTGTAAGTCTGGGTTAATGGTATCATCGTGGCTGCCATTACCTCTGTAACTGGGAAAGGTTACGGTGTTCGAGGATCTTTAGGATCTGGAGGAGGCTGAAGATTGCAAAAGCATTGCCAAGTTTTTCTTCACACACATATTCTTCAGTGTATTCTCTTTAATTAGGAAGTAATTGAGCAATTCTTTGTTGAGTTATCATGCTACTTCATTAATCCAACAGTAGTTTTACAGGAAAACAATATGTCTGTTGGATGTTTTCAGTGTGTCTCAACCTACTAGACGTGGGTTGACTGATGATCAGTTTAGTCATGATTCTGACATGCTCCTTTGTTATAGTTCTAATTGTTTTTTAGAATGAATTGTAGTTAATTAGCAAGCTGCTTGCAGCTCCTGGAGCTCATAGTCATATCAACACTTGTATAAGGTTGTGCAAATAACTGGAACTTTGCTTAACTAAAATAATGATTTGAAGCATCAGAAAAAATATTTGACGTAGCCAAAATATTTTTGTTTTCAACTAAAATAAAAGCAAAAATCTTTGGTTTGACTAACCATTTGACTTGTCATTAGGCTTCCAGTGTAAAATACGTGTTAGAAAAAGGGAATTGGAAATGCAGAGAGGTAGCACGGTTGGGTGATCCCTCTTTTGTCTACTGGGCCGAGTGGTACGGCACTTACCCTCAATGCAGGAAACCAAGTTTAAATCCCTCTGCTGTCTTAAAAGATTTGAATAGCTAATACCCAGCTCAGAGGTTAATTACTAATTGCTGGTTATTTGCTATATTTAGTATGCTTCATACTCTTTTTTACTTGCTGAGCTCTGAATCGGAGTACAAGTTAATTACTGCATATTTTTTTCATGCTTTTTAAGCACCATCTTTGCTTCATTCTCTGAGATTTCAGAACCATGTTTTGTAAGATGCTACTATTATCATCTTGTTTGCAAAAGCAATATTAAGCAGGTTTTCTCATGCTACAAATCAGTGCAGATCCTTTGCTGTTGGTAGAACCAGACTGAGTAACAGAAGGTGAATATTCTGGCTTGATAAGTCTATAGGAGTGAAAAAAGTAAGGTGCTTCACGCTCCTATGAGTGCAAGAGGCCTGTCTTAGATTTTCCTTTTCAAATCTGAACTTTTCCGTTGCTTAGAAAAGATGTTTTTCAGAGTACTTGGCTATCAGAGGGAATACTGTAGTGGAGGTGGATCGGTTTTGCTTCAGGTTTATGAAAGCTGCAGTTTATTTATCTCTTATCATTGCTTCTGTGCTCCTGGTTTTTCTCCAGCTCTTGGATAATGTGTTTTTCTTTAGTGAATAGTGAAAAGTGTCACGAGGAATTTCATTACTGGCTGGAGTGGTTTAAAAAGCTTGCTGCTGCTTTAAGAAGCCAGATTTACATATTTCATGTTTAAAAGATTTACACTATGTCTCACATGCCTGTATAGAAAGATGGAGCTTTCATTATAGGTTTAATGTCACCGCCATACAAGGATTAATACTCTTTCCTCCGCCTCGGTCTGCACGGCTGGTCGCAAGTGACTGGTGTGTTCCTGGTTGACTAAGCTGTAGGGGTGTTTTCATATTCAAGGAGATGCATTTTTGAATAATTAAAGCAAGGTTTTACATCACTCTGCGGAGAAATCCACACACAGCAATGCTAGAGAAAGATCAAGGAGTGGAGCATCTTGCCAGGCTTCTGGTTATTCTCCATCATGCACTGGGGAAGGAAGGAGAGGATCGTTGACTTTAATTGCGAAGGTTAAGTGCTCTGTATCAAAAGGCTGAACCAGAGGAAGGCTCGAAGGGCCAAATTCTGCCCTCGCTAGCCGTGTCGCAGCCTCGGCACAGTCACCATTGCAGGCTGTTCCGTGCTCCAGCAGACAGGGATATTTCACCCTTAGGACGTGTCTCCTCACCAGCGCGCGATGCAGAACACGAGCTAATGGAAGATGCAGCTCAAACGCTACCCGATAATTGGGCGCTTGGGGATGCGCCGTGACATGTTGGGTAAATGTTTTCTGCAAGGTCCCGCTGTAGCACAGGTGGGAATTTCTAATGGTCTGTTGAACGCCGTGCACGTGTTTCCTCTGTGCCGAGACACGGTTATTTCTCAGCTGGTTTCACAGAGCCGTCAGCGTGGCTGGGGGCAGGATCCGCGTCAGAGCCCCGCGAGCTGCGTCCCTGGGTGCTGGAGGATGGGGGGGGGGGTAAACGAGGGGGCTGTCAGAACAAAAAGTGATTAGCTAATGGCCAAACCGGGGCCCTCGTGAAGGTGTAAACCCTGCTGGTTTCATTTTAAGAACATTTTCAAGGTCGTAGCATAAACGCACACACTTACCTTACCTGGGGC
>JAVJGG010000090.1:5464348-5547391 GCA_035590195.1 Aviceda cuculoides
CAGTTATTACTTATCTTACATTTGTAAAAAAAGACTAATTCTTATTCCATCATAAAAATTTAATTTGAATGTTTGACACAGTTTGGTCCTCTAAAATATATATTTTATATATATAAAATATAAATATATATATTTTATATTTAAAGGCTGCTACTTTTGCCTTGAATAATAATAATTTTTAAAAAAAGAGTATTTGTCTGGTAATTGAAACCATGACAAATGATCTTTTTTTCCCCTCCTTCCTCCTCTCCTCTTCCATTTGAAACAAACATTACATTTTTTACCCTGAATTTCAGCTGTCCTCTCTGAGTTCTTAAAAATAACTGCAATGTTTTCGGAAGTCAGCTAAATATGTAGGTCCAGCAGAAGTCACAAAACCATGAAATAAATGTATCACTGTTACTTAGAAATCATCTTCCTCTCCCATTTTTCCCAGTATAAAGTTCTCCTCACAGGGCTGGCCAACCTATTGGCAAAAATGCTTTTCTGCCAGTTTGTCAGATGGATCCTGCCTCTTTTACTGGCAGTACTCAATTCTCAAAAAGGGCTGAATGGTCATAAAAATCAAAACCCTGTTATCAACATCAGCTTGGAACCAGTTGTTGACTCATAACATCCAACCACCATTCCTCAAGCCCCTCCCCTCACTAGCAGGATCAAAGAGAAAACCACTTGGGCCCCATGCTGCCAACTCTCACTCGTAGACCTAGGTAGTCACACTTGACACCTTCCAGAAATTCACTTTAAAAAATCCATCTATACTTTTAAAAATTCACCTATATTGCAATAGTTTTATGTTGATGGAGGTGGCCATAATTAAACCGTCCTTCTGGGAGTCACAAATAAAGCCTTAATTTGCTACAGAGTACCTCCAAGCCATCACTTTGTGAGGGGGTGGAAATAAATAAATAGAGGAACGATTAGAGAGCTACTAAAAACAACAGCAGAAACTGAGGTTCCCTGTTAACAATTAACTTAGAAATGTTTTCAGTGTTCAGCTACTGCAAAGAGTGTGCCATTATAGCTAGAGCTGTGCAAATAAAAAAGCTGTCCTCAGCACAAGAGGAGCAATAGCTGAGTAGATTCATTTTCACATTCTGTGTGCTGCAATGTCTGCAAGAACAAGACAGTGAAATATAGGAAACAAATGAAAACCATCCCACTATAACCCCCATTAAAATCAGATCTTTTTTTTTCCAGAAGACATAGAGTTCAATCAACCATTGCAGTTTAAACACAATCCACATTATGTCTTTCCTCTACCTATGTAATAAAAATGTGGTAAAAGTGCTAAGGGCAGTAGGCATCTGTTAGAAAAATGAGCAATATAAGCACATACATGTCATGCCATCAACCAGAGAAAGCAAATATTTGAAGTAACCATAGATCCTTTAGGGACAATAGACCTGATTATCTACTACCTCAAAACTTAGAAAAATGTTACTGACAATGAAAGATGCTCCTGTTCAAATGTGATAGCATTTTACGGCTGCTCAGTGGATATCAGAGAGGCAAAGAAAAATGTATAAACTCTTATTATTGAGAAGATACTGAACAGAAAAAAAAACCCCAACAAATAATATTTAATCTTAGAACACACATCTGATCCTTAGTTTTCTGTCCTTTTTTTGTATGTGGTTCCCCTCCCACCAAAGACTGACATTTTCTGACTTCAGGAGTAAAGCTGTAAGCAACAGCAGTCTGCCCTACTGAGCAGTTTTCACTCTTGACTTCCCACTAAAAGGTGGAATTTCTATTATTTTAGACATTCTGGAGCTGGAATGTCCTCACAGCTCTGCCTCTAATCAGTGGGAAGAGATAGGTACCATTAATGCCATTTACCCCATAATAAAATAGACTTAATTAAATAAGAAATATTGTTCTCCGAAGTTTCAGCCTTTTTTCCACTAACTGAAGAGGAAACCTAGAGAACCAACATTGATTAAGCAATGGACTTTTACCTAAATATGGTTAAATGTGTCTCACTGTAAATGGCCAATTCTTCTTTTGCATTCACTTAAATGTAAGTACAGAAGGACCTTGGATATGGATGTGTGAGTTGCTCCTGACAGCACAGACAGCACAAAGAACAATGCATAGATCTTGAATTTCTATTTGTTCAAGTCCAGCTTTTAAAATTTGCTTATCCTTCTCTCCTTTCTCATTTTTCTAATCTATGAAAATGTGTTGTTTCTGTTGTCCCTTCTGTGCTCTAACGGCAGCAGAAATATATATTGGTGTAGTGTAAAGAATAATTTTTTTTTGCATCAAGTTTTGATAAGTTATCATGCCAAATGCAATGCAAATATCTCTAGAGGTGAAGGGCACTGTGTGCAAAATGGAAATCTTCCTCTAAACTGTTTCTTTAGTTAAATTTATAACCAGCAAGAAGATTATGCTTGCCTTCAGGTTTCCTTAATAAAAATACCTGTACATAGTCACAGGACCAACCCATAAAAAATTCATTCTCTTAAACCACAAAATTATTAACCACTTAAAACCAGACATGGTGCTATCCCATGCCTTAAATGATGTACACTCATAAAGCACCAGCGCTTTCTGATTTTAAAATTACTAAATGGAAAATTAATCTTTAAAAAACTGGGCCAGATCTTCGACCTATTGAAAAAGAGTAAAGTTTCATTGCAGGCAACAGGAGCAATGGTATTTTAATCTTCTGAAGATCTGACACCAGTAGTGAGAAACCAGAGCATTTTATCCTCACCGCATAGATGTATCATGTTGAGTTAGTGTAATTACAGACATGGCCTTGTTAATTTCTGTTGTAGCTTTGTGCACACAACAGTGAAACAATCTTAAATACTCTGTTAGTAGGTAACCTACTAAAACCTGCAGCATTTAAACTCCCAAATTCTGATAGGTAAGGAAATTAATTTTTCCTTCCTGCAATGCTTTGCTTAGGTGTTGTGTAGATGTTTTCATGTTATTTCACTTTTTGGTAATCAGTTCTCCTAAGTACACTGGCCTCTGTATAGGCATAGCCTGAATAATTAAAATAAAGGGCCCCACACTGCAAGTGGTATACCTCAAAACTAGACCGCTAGAGATCTGCTGCAGCAATGCCAACAGCCAAAAAGTGTTCCAGGTCAAGCTTAAATCAAATATGGACTGGCCTTCTGTTTATTGACAAAATATTATGTCTACCTTTTAACAACTAATCATACAATATAGCCTCAGGAAGAATTTATATCACATAACAGTGAACATGAATATGAAGATAAACAGTAGGGAAAATTAGGATTTACCACTCTCATTTTTAATTTATGTCAAATCAGGAAGCATTTTATTGATTTATTAATGACACATGATTAACCAGCAATCAGGGAACCATATGTTCAGGATCAATAGCAGCAATAAAACAGATAAAGCACAGCACTGGACACTGGACAAATAACACCAAGTTTCTAAACACCCTTCTACAACTATTTGCAAGAAGCTCTAACCCCCTTCTACACACTCACCTACTCAGTTACAAGCTCACCCCCCTCCCCAGCCATGGGGGCTACCAACCCTGTGGGAGACATGGGTGCCCCATCTTTGCGTACTCCCCTTGCTCCCAACACCTCACTGATGTACCCACCGGTGAGGAGGTGCCCCGGGAGGTGCCTCCACACCCCAAGGTGAGGTCCTTGCATGCCGTCCCCACTCTACCAGACTGGTCCCATGGGGAGGCTGTGCTGCCCAGCCTGGGCAGGGCAGGAGTGTCCTGGAGGCACTGCCATTAGGGGCTGACACCCTGTGATGGTTACCGCCTCCTTTTCACCGTCTCTCCCCATTTTCGCAAATGTCTATGCCCTCTTCTTTTCAAGCTGACTGCTTCTTTGTGTCTTTTTTTTTTTTTTTTTTTTTTGTTCTTCAGGTCTGTGATAAGATGAGGAGAAAAAAAGCATTCTAGGCTGTTTCTAAGATTTTTAAAATTCTTTGTTTTAAGATGGCATGGGATTACTGGCTGGTAACTTGTATGAAGCTTCTCAGTCATCTAAGATTTGATTTTTGATAACTTGCTGTTATGTTTGTTTCTTAAGAAATAGAGTCTCCAAGGCTGCAATGTGTTATCTGAACTTTAGCATTCTGAGGACACTACAGTGACAATTTGTGTTAAATATGTAGATGGATATAGATTTGTATGCATGTGTGGGCAGTATACTCCCACATATATTTACACACACACAAACTATAGATTTAAGTATAACCTGAATTGACCTATGTGAGTAATTTTGAAAATTACTATGGAAAGATAATAGTCATCTTAAATATGTTTAAACTGATGCTATAGTTCTCCTAGTTAAGAGGAAGCTGTGTTTTTCTGCAAATACTTGCTTTTAGAGCTTTTGTTGTCCAAAACTCAATTTTTCTTTTCCGCTGAGGATGTTAAGACCGACCTTTCACCAAGCCAATGAAAAGTTCCATTAATGTAAGCAGGATCAGAGCTCACTGAGTATGCTTACTGCTGAATTAATAAATATCTGGGAAAATAAATAGTTATGATGCAAGCAGTAAAATTGCCTTGTACACCAGAAGATGAGATTTAGCACAAATAAAGTGTACGTTTGCCCCACATCCCAGCAGCATTCAAACTCGCTGTTTTAACTGCATGATTTCATATCTGTGCTCACTGCAAGATGGAAAAGGTTTTCATTTCAATACTGAAGTCAATAATTATGGAGGTTATCATTTTCATGCTCAGAAATTCATGTCATTTTCATAAATCATTCATTTCATTTCATAAATCATGCTTTACAGCTGCAGAATGGAAACTTATTGCTGGACATTGATGAAAATCTTGTTTCAGTCACTCAGGTAAGGTTGTGACACTAAAAATGTTTTAAGGAAATATAGATGAAATCATCTATAGGAATAGTGCAATTTGAAAATGTTCCGCTTGGGATTAACTTCACTGGAACGTAGCTAATATCGGATGTGAATAATTTAAAAAAGCGTAATGGGTGAAATCAGTTCTGTAGTGACAGTGAAATCACAAAAATAAAAGATAACTGTTTGGTGTCCAGAATCTCACATGCTGCAAGTGGATAAAACTATGTCTATGTCAGAGAAGATGCATTCATTTATTCAGGCTGCAAATTGGCTTGTAGGAAAAAGCTAGATCCAGAATCCGGATCTGAACCGTTTGGGACTTTAAAATCCCACCTCCCAGTGTTGCTACTTAAAGCTGTCTCTAGTAAGTAAATGAGGAAGTTGTGTTCCCACTAAATTTCTGTTTACATTCTCTGACGTAGTGCTGTAGTTCCTGTTTCATATGAGGTTGCTATTCTGTAAGAAGTAATTCCCCTGTAAATATATTCCTTTTTCTTGGGGAATATTGTGAATGAGGGTTTACTACAACAAATAGTGGAGTCAGCTTCCCTATCACTCTCTCCAGCTGCCCGTTCAGAAATCCATCTGCAGACTTTCTCTGAAGAGCTTTCACAGAATTATATCTGTGAAGAGTTTCGAAAGATCCATCACCTTGAAGCACTCTGAAAAGTATTATTATTCCCATTTTACAGGGGTATTGAGGCATAGAGATCTGAGTCGCCGCCTTTCAAATACATACCATATAATCCTGAGTTCAAAAGTATACTCGCTATCAATTTTCAGTAGTGATACGAAACGTATAATATTTTTTCCACAAGGAATGTATAACTTCACAGACGTTCCCTCTTAGTCTGTGTAACCATGTGTGCCCTGCGCTTTCGCAGCCCCTCTGCCTTGCTCTCCTGCTTCCTCACCTGGGGTGGAAGCAGCGGGGGAGCCTTTGCTCGTGGCCTCCTCGAGAGGACACAAGCTATTTCATAGCAAGCCAGAGAGGAACCAACAGTGAAAAACTCACCAGTGATGCAGGAAAAGGGCAGGTTTAGGGGTGGTGCTGAACAAGCAATTTGGAGAGATGAGAAGAAAGTGGCTCTTTCAGTGATTCAGTGTCACCTGGCATCTCTTGAGTCAGTAGCGCCTGCAGGAGGCTTGAAGTGATTTCCAAGTGAGTGCTGCTGTTGTCATTATTCCAACTTTTCTGGGCATTTTAACAATGCTTGCCTAGTGTGTTTGCACACACTGCAGAAGTGACATACGGGCTGTTTTTTGCAGAAGCTACTTCTAGCAGTATTTTAGTAATATACCCTAGAATCGGTGCACCCTGAAGAAAACATGGATTTTCTTTCTGCCTTCTTCCATTTGCATGCAGATACTTAGAGGGATATATAAGCCTATAAGAAGAAAATATATTGTCATAGCACTAAAGCAATGTGATCTATTTAATATATGACGTGATGTGAGGAAATGTGAAATAATTCATCCCTAGGTACATCGTTAGACATAAAGCTGAGAATCATCCAAGCTGCTAGACAAATTCCAGGTCTAAGTGATTGTAGCATTACCTTTTGTATATGGGAATAGAGATTGGATTGCAAAAATGTATAAACCTTTGAAATTATTATATTCCGAATGATAGTCTTATTTCTTGAAGGATCATTTATAATAGAAGGTTGAGGGCAGGAAAAAATCTTGGGGTGATCTTGCTCCTTCAGTGGGTTGTAAAGATTGACCCCAGCCAGTGTGGTTAATGTCCAAAGCCTAAGTGGCTGCCTTTGCAGGTCAAGATTCCACTGAATTCCAAACCTACGTATGTTGTAGGAGGCTGCAAAGTTTATGTGCCTAAGCTGGAGAAGAGGTTCAATGAACTGAATTAAGATTTGCATTAAATCTCATTCAGAATGAGAATTGTGGCTTCCCACGTGTGAGGGTCTGACTGAGTAAGATACAGGGAACAAGGAAGCCAGAAAGCAGAAGAAAGGTAGTAGAGAAGGAGTAGTTCTTGAGTGCCCGTCAAAGCTTTCTAGAATAGACACCCTGATAAGGATGGGGTTTAGGTTTCCTGCAGAGCTATAAGGGATCCATGCTTTACCATCCCTGGACTCCAGCTGAACTGATTTCCAGATGCAGATGGGTGGAAGAGAGTAATTTTACTCCAGAACATGTGAAGGAGCTTTGATTATGCAGCCACTCAAGGTGCTCCTTACTATGAAAGTGCTTTTTCTCTTCTGGTCCAGTTGAGTGAGACCTGTATGGGTGACCTCTTTTGAGATCAAACTGAAGGATGCCCTGAGAAGACATTTCTAGCATGAGTTAAATGTAGAGCTACAACCTTAAAATAACCCAGTTGTGCATCCTCCTTCAAGTCCACTTATCCAGGTCACACCTGTCCCATGGGCAAGGGGAAATCAGGCAGCACTTTAAAAGCCCTTCTCTTCTGTATCCTTCTGTCACTTCCACAGTCTGCTGCCGTGTTTTAAGACCTTGAAATGTGGGTTTAGAAAAGGAGTCGGGGAAAAGGACTGGCCATAAATCGTGCTTGGTGCTCACCGATGTTAAGAGCAGAGCAGTAATGCATCCAGTCCCATTCTGGATAGTTTTTTCATGCTTTATTCATTTTTTTTATGGTGGAGAATTACCTACAGAATCATTTTATAGGGTCAGCTGCTGACTATTTGGGTCCATCAGCAGTATCAAAATCCCATAGCTTGAACCCATGTAGTTCTGCGATGTGGGACTTGACATTTGAAGCCTACATGGCTTTTGGGGGGTTCATATTGCTAGCTATTACTACTTAACTTTACAAGTTGTAACTAGTTAACTCACAGTTTTTTCTCCTCAAAAGATAAATGGAAATGTTTTTTTTCTCTTTACAGGCTGTTACCCAACTAGAGCTTTTTGGGGACATGTCCACTCCTCCTGATGTAACCTCTCCCCCAGTGAGTACCCAGGGAAACTGAACCATGCATTTTTCTACATGCTATTTTCAGCACATTTATTGAGCACATTTACCATTCGGGTCATCAGCCATTCCAGTAGGGAGGATTTCAAAGTAGTTTTTATGTTGCAAGAAAATAAAAGTGAAGCAAATTGAATGTGGAGTCACTGCTTCATGATGATGTGCAAAAATATCTTCAATTTTTATTTTTCTGATATAGGGCTAAGTGTCACATAAGATATAACCTGAACTGCAGATCTCCTTCCCTGGTGTTTATCAGAGGTGCATGCTTCACTGCACTCTGTCTCTCCACTGCACTGCAGGAAGATCCAGTTACAGCCTTATATATCATGTCTCTTTGGTTCCACCAAGCACATATCCCAGAACTGCTGGTAAAGGAAGGAAGACAAAGCAGTAAAGAGAGAGGGGGCTGAATGTGCTTTGAGGGCAAAGAAAATTTTCTCAACATGCTTTACTGCATCCTAAAATGAAAACACAAATCATTTTCCTATAAAGTTTTTGAACCTTACCTTAAGCTGTAAGGGAGTATGAACATACTGAGAAAACTGAGGCGCTCTAAAGTCAGGAGCCTCAGATCTGCAAGGTATTCTGGAACGTGTCTGGGACTGGATGTTCAAAGTCCTGTCTCCTCATCCTTAGCTTGCTCAATTGGATTGGGTTTCTCCTTTAATGTAGACCTGTGGTTCTGGTCCTGTTGGTTAACTGGAAGCAATACTTATTCACTTTTCTATAAATCCTACAGATAACGTCATTTGCCTTTACTATTTCTTACATTAATGCCTTGGTCACTTACCTCTACTGGTTGTCACCTAACACCTAGAACCACAAGTCTGTATGTTCTGAAGAAATTATGTCAATATTTTGCATGCGATGTATCCAAGGCAAATTTCATTTTTATTTTTCCCTCTGGTACAAAGTCTCTCATTTACTTTCTTTTTCTCCTGTCTCCAGCAAATTCTAATACTCCTATTTCTGTTGCTTCTTTCCTTCTACATCTTTCTATTCTTTTTCTCTTTCTCTTTCTTCCATCCAAACATGTATTTTTAGAGTTACAGATGACGTGACAGCAAAGTATGTGCTGCAGAAGCTGCAGCTGTAATGTCATCATTGTATTTCATTCCTGTCTTCTTACAGACTCCTGCTACTCCAGGTGATGCCTTTATCCCATCTTCATCCCAGTCACTCCCTGCTAGTACAGACATGTTTGGTTCTGTACCTTTCAGCACTGCTGCCGTACCCTCAGGTAAGAAATCTACTGGGAATACAGGCTCAACTCAAATTTGGTGATCGGTTCTCAGCTCTGGTTTGCATTTCAGTACTCAGGGCATTAATTTAGTAGAGTGGAAGTGAGGAAGGATTTTGAGGACAGTGCCTCAGGGCAAGGCAAACCAAGTCTTTAGCAAGCAAAGGAGTACATTATTTTGAATTTACCCACACTTTTTAAAATGAAAGCCAAAAGAGTCACTGGGAATTCAACCATAGTTGAGCCATCTGGATAACATACCTTCTAGGTACAGTAGCAAGAGAGAAAAAAGCATTTAGTTTAGCTTTTCTTTTTTTGCGGTAGCAATGAATATCCTGTGCTGTCTCTAGTAAAGACAGAATGAGACAGCGAATTTGATTGCATTTCAAAGGTATTCCACTTAGTCAAATCCTGATATTTCCTTTAGACTTTTCTGTGTTTCTCAAAGTGCTCGAAGTTTAAAAGCTGTGTAGCATTCTGCACAGACACGCAAGGCGTGTGGTTTTGACTGCTGATCCCTCCCTGGGATACTTGGAGCACGGCAAGAGCAGAGCAGCACTCTCAGCTCCACTTAGCAAAAAAAAAAAAGGAGGAGTGCCTTGAATCATTCAGCAGTGACTTTCTAACTGGTTAACTCCTTCTCTGATGGGCCACGTTGCAGCATCAAATTAGCCACTGCATCTCAGAAAGGTTACGCTGATGGTGAAGTGTTTGGGGATAATGTCAGATGAAAACCCTTGCTGCTTGGATGAGGTTACAGTGGGGGCAAGATAAAAGGACATCTGGAGAATCCATCATAGCCATCTACTGAAATAGATATGTATCTGAGTTACTGTTCCTTTCATCACTCATTAATTTGGTCTTTCAAAGTGTCTGGGTTTTATTTTATTTTATTTGGGGCTTTTCCTTGCACGATTTTGCAACCTAGAGATAAAGAAAAGAGGAAAAGGTACAGGAGGACTCAGAAAAATACTCACGTTAGAAACAACAGTTTTAAAGCTACGACAGTATTGAGAGTTGTGTATTGTAATGTATTAGTGGTAAATCATTAATTTAAACGTGAAACAGTATATCTGTAAGCCATAATACTTCTATCAGTGGAACATAATTGTACTACATGGTTTAATTTGTAACATTTTTTACAGTAGTTTTAGTTTCAGACTATTTTTTTTTCATTGCAAATAACAAAGCACCTGATCATATAATTCCAAACTCTTGGTAGTGGGAAAGGAAGCTTCAGGTCTGAGAGGAAGCAATTATAATTTTAGTTTTAATCTTTAATTTCCTCCCCAGCTAGACAGGTTTTATGCTAGCATAATACCTGAAGCAGTTTGTTGTTATTAGGTATGTAACCAAATGTGTGTGTGGGGATTAATCAGAATTCATCTGGGCTCTGTCTTTTTATGATACAATTTGAGCCACTTGCTTTGCTCTTTGGAGTCCCAACGGTTTGAACTGTAACTCAGAAGAGATGGCACAGAGTCTTTCTCCTGCAAGAAGGTCCCACCATCATTAGAGGGCCCTTGAGCTGTGATCTAACATATATAAAGGTCCTTCTCTGTAACTTAGAACCAGTTTTATAGCTGTGCCACTGGCAGGAGTTGGCTGGTGTCGGCAGGTCACTCTCCCCAACAAAGAATAAAAGTGAAAAGGATGAGGAACTGCGGCAAAGCTACGCAGAGGGGCGGGAGCCCTGGGCGTCCTCTTCCTCCCCTCTGCTTGCTCTGGCTCCTCATTTTTTAGCAACGTTTGGGCTGCTCTGAAAAGATGAACTCCATCCCAGCCTGACCCAGCGCATCATGGTCAGTCCCAGAGCTCCTTGCCCCGAGAGGAGCAGGACAGGCAGAGGTGAAAGGCAGAGGACGGGGTAGTCAGGGTGTTGAGAAGAGCCTGCAGAACTCAGTGGTGAGCAGCAGGGACGTGCTGCAAGGGGGGGAGTTTAGGAAGTGTTTTGGGAGCTGCTGTGGTTCTGGTACGTGGTTCAGCCAAGCTGATCCTGGCTGTGCTTTGCCAGAGCACCAGGGAAGGGAGCTGCTGGATGGCCAGCTGCCGACCAGGTCCGTGCACGCAGCTCCTCCCAGACCCATGGAGGTACTCGCTGAGGAAGAAGAGAAGAGCTTTTTTGTTCAGTTGAGGGGAAGGATTATCACCAGTCTACCAACCCGTGTTCTTGTGTACAAGTATTTGTTCAGCGATGTGAATTCAACCATGTCTTTCAGTTTTCTTTTTAAGTGTGCTGAAGCTCTTGGATCCCTAATGTAGCCTGCATGTTTCTGATTTATTGTGTAGTTTTTTCTGCATGCTCTTGACAGTAGTGTTAAAATCTTTCATCTTTTTTTTTTTTCCCCTCTGCTCTCTTTATTCTTTGAAGGTTATGTTGCCATGGGAGCTGTTCTGCCCTCATTCTGGGGACAGCAACCACTTGTTCAACAGCAGTTGGCCATGGGTGCTCAGCCTCCAGTTGCTCAGGTGATGCAGGGAGGACAGCCGATAGCGTGGGGCCAACCCGGTATTTTTCCTCCTACTCAGCAACCGTGGCCATCTGTAGCTGGTCAGTTCCAACCAACTGCCTTCATGCCAACACAAACTGTTTTGCCTTTACAAGCAGCCATGTTTCAAGGTACCATTGCTCCTATAGCTACTGTTCCACCCACAAGTGATTCCAACAGATCGAGTCCACAGACAGACAGGCCCAGACAGAAAATGGGAAAAGAAATGTTTAAAGATTTCCAGATGGCTCAGCCTCCACCAGTGCCATCAAGAAAACCAGATCAGCCTTCCCTCAGTTGTACCTCAGAGGCCTTCTCAAGTTACTTTAACAAAGTTGGGATGGCACAGGAAGCAGATGATTGTGATGACTTCGACATCTCTCAGTTAAATTTGACTCCTGTGACTTCCACAACACCATCTACAAATTCACGTGAGTATTCATATGCTTTCATCCATACCTTTCCTCAGATGTGACCGCTCCTCAAAGCATTTCTTTCTTTTTTTTCATACAGTAAATTGCAACACAGATACGGACTGAGAACCTTCATGCATGGTCTAGCTTATTAAATGTGTTCCAGCCATAAAGAAAAGTATCAGAGAGGAATTTCAGAGACCATTGAAATCAACAGCCCCAATAGCTGCAGTCTGAAATTTAATTTCTAAGAAGACAATAATATTTGTTCTGTGCTAGGGACATGCAAGCTGGTTGGAAAATGCCCACAACATTCAACCTTACAAATGCTTTCACTTATGTCCCATTCAAGGCAAACTTTGCAGAAATTAGGGGAGGGGTATTTATTTTAATAGCTTGATGTATTGGACATGTGGGGAAATTCACTGAAGAGCTGTAAAATAAGCTTATTGTGTTAGTAGCATGGAGATGGGGGAATTTCCAGGTTGCTGAAAAGAGGAATTCATGAGACAGATTTACCAGGGGCCAGCCGGAGACCTTCTGCTTCGCTTACCCGCCATAGGGCAGGCGACTCATGCATTCTTAATCTAATGTAGTGGCGTCTCCCTGGTTCCTAAAGACATATGCCAGATGCAGCCAAACTTAATTTGGAAACTGCTGAGTGAAATCAAATATATGGAATTGATGATGACTACTGTGTTCAAATTTACCTCTTACAGCTCCACATCAGAAAATAATTTTCAGGGGTAGTAGAAGCTGAGAGGTCTAAAGCATGAGCAAATTTTGTGCTGCTGTGTCTTTTGAACAAATTAACAGATAAATATTCTGTTACTGTTACCTTAATCTTTGTTTAGCTCCAACCCCTGCACCCAGACAGAGTTCTCCATCAAAATCATCAGCATCTCATACCAGTGATCCTGCTGCAGATGACCTCTTCGAAGAGGGGTTTGAAAGCCCAAGCAAAAGTGAGGAGCAAGAGGCTGTGAGTAGCAACAAGGTTTCTAAATTTTTCTTAGCTAGAAAAGGCAGAAGTTACTTAAATGTTGTTTAGTAGTGTCAGAAATAACTATTCTAATAGGGCTGGGTGGTATTTAAGGGGGAGCTGTAGGCAGAATTCACTTCCTGCTTTGGTTTTGATAGCTAGTAGCATGACATTTCTGTTGATATGCACTAATATTGCATACAAGGAACTAAACTCAGAGTTCATATGTAAGGATATATACGTTAGTTGTATCCAGTGTCCTTTTTAGCGTACCAGCATTCACTTATTGATGGTAAGGAAGTCCGAGGTAAAACAACATACATGCTGAGGCTGCAGAAAGAGATGTGGGAGTTTGCGTGTTAAAAGATGATGGTTGATGTTGTCTTGCACATTCTTGCATCCCAGTGGCTTGCCTAGTTGCATTCCTCAATGTTCTGGCCCTCAGTATGTGATTTCTTTGCCTTAGACTCAGTGGACCAAAGCAAGAAATGTTACCCAAGCAATGACTTCAAATCACAAGGTACCTTAGGCAGATAAGAGCCCAAGTGAGCCAAAGGCAAGAGGGAGTCTGTACAGAAAAAGGACCCAACGGTACAAAGTAACGCAAGCTTGGACTCTCTCTGATGCATATAGTTTCATTGGCTTTCAGGGCCTTTTGCAGTTCTGGTTTGTCTGAGCCAGAACATTCTGAAGTCTGTAGCAGCTCCTCCATGGGCTCCAGCAGGTACTGGTGAGGTCCTTTCCTGCCTGCATCAGCTATAGAAAACCGTTACGGCTTTTGAGAACTATCAGCGGTGAGGTCTCACTTTCTGGTTTTCATGAGATAGGATGTACTTGTTATGCCCACAGCATGAAAATAACCTCATGTTGACTTTTCACTTTCTATTGTTGAGAAAAAAAGGTGTTATGTTCTTGTATTCTAGCCTGATGGGTCTCAGGCCTCATCCAACAGTGATCCATTTGGTGAGCCAACTGGTGATACTATAAGTCCACAGGTCGGTAGCTAGATAGCACAGGTTGGGGTAGGTATCTGTCCTTTTTTTCTCTACACCTTGAGGTGCTCACTTATTCTTCCACCAGTGCCTACCATTGCTTTCATGGATGCATGGGTTTTTTTTCCTTCCCATCTCTTCCGTTTTTTCCTCTCCATTATCCACAGTGTATTCCTCATGCTCAGTGGTTTGCATGGCTTTTGCCATTCACTAAGTGTTGCAGCTTATGCAAATATGTGTGTTTCGGCTGCCTGCATGCTTTAAAGAAGTGTAGACTTTTTTTCCTTTGTGTTCAAATTCTAAGGGGAAATAGAGAAACTGAGCCATTACTAACAATGTATTAGGCAGAACATTTTTTTTACCAAATCCACTCTGACCTTTAGCCAGATGTAACATATTAAATGGAATAAGACATCTTACCCATAGACGTTACAAACATTAAATAAAATTATGTAATGATACATGAACACCTCTACCCTAAATCAATGCGATAATCAGTAGAAGCAGCACATTTATTATCTGCATGTAAAAAATATTGAAATGGGTTTGTGTATTTTTATCTCCAACTGTAAATTAAAAACATCTGAAAATTATGATCATTCATATTACCGTTGGTATACTGATGTTTTAAAAATTATTCATCAAATGTAAGTCATTCAATTCCAGACAGACGGGAAAGATGATCTTTTCATCTTTTGTGTTACAGAACACCTTAGAAAATGTGGCTACCAGTGAATGTTCTGTGATTTGTTTCAATACAGTATATATGTTTTACCAAAAAGACAGTAAAGCTACAAAGCTTTATGGGTGCTGAGCATTGTTACTCCATCCAAGCACTCTCTAGTGTTGCTATTTGAAGGATATGTTTCTTTCTCTTCTCCCTGTCTGCCATTCATGTTTCGTATTACCCAAACACGTGATCTGATACTGCTTCTGTGCTTCAGCACAGAGCTCCTGGAGCAAATACATAACAATGGTAGAACCCTTTTTATTTTTGTACAGAAAGTGCACTGTGTTTACCAGTGACTTATTCACCCTGAGCCGAAGTAATTTGGTTTCAACTCAAAATTAATAGTTTCATTAGGAGTCAGTTTACTTTGTACATTAAATATGGTTTAAAAACTCTTAGAGTAACTTAGCTTTGATCCACTTGGGAGCAATAAGATTATCTCTTAATAATATGTGGTGCTGTGAGAAGGCATCTCCCCCCTCTTTAGTTTCATCAATGTAATGCTCAGCTCTTGGGGCTAAAGCAAAAGTATCATTAAGTTTTGTGTCACATTGAGTCTAAAAATGACAGTGCAAGGATAGAGTCAAGCTGGGATGAGCTGCTCTAGCAGGAGCATCCATTAGTTATTGTACTCCAGCAAGAACTGCTTCTGCAGATTGATGGTGCCATGTAGTAATTTGGCTTTGCCTTTGCCTGACCTCGGCCAGCACTGACATAGCTGGGTGTCCCAGCTTCAGACCATTTCAAGAGTTCTTTCCTAGATCAAGAAAGAGAATTTGACCTTTATCTGAGTCCCACACTCTGCAAACCCATATACGTTTGCTTATTGTTGTTTATACTAGTCAGGGTAATTCTGAAATTCATCATGGGGAGAATGATAAAATCTCTTTCTAATTTTCTGACTGTCACAAAGATACTTAGCATCATTTGTAAACTAGCATCACACACATTTACCTACCAGGATTTCTGGAGATAACTTGAAACAGTAGTTTAAGTCTGTTAATGCATATTACCGGGTAAGGCAGTCAAGTGAGGGACTCCTTTTGTTCTGCTTTTATATAACGCTTAGTAAAATACATTCTTTTACCTGTCAAGGGTCTCTGGGAGCTACCAGAACAGTATATTACCAGTGATTCCATACGTTTTTTCTATATTTTTTGTTAATCCTTGTAGACTCTTGCATAAAATATGTATAGTTCTCAGAAATACGTTCTGGGAAATGTTAAATAATGTTACTGATTATCGTATTATAGTAATTCCTAAAAGCTGTAGGCAGGAACAGGAATTTGAACAAAAAGAAAGCCTCTATCCAGTCAAGTTACACTGATATCATTGTGCCTCTGTGCAGTGCCATTCAGCAGCAGTCCATAGGAAATCCACTTGCTAAAACCAGCCCGTCTAATTCTGAAGCCTGGTATCATCAGAGCAACGGGAAGTCTAATCTCCATGGAAAATTATCAATTCAGGACTTACTCCTGTGTTGTGTATTGAGCTCCGCATTTGGAGAGAAATTTAATGTGGAGAAACATGTAGTACAAAAGAATCATAGTCTGCATAAAAGCCACTTTTGTGTCTTAGATGGGAGATTACTTCGCTCTTTAGGACATGGTTCTTCACACCAAGAACAGCACAGTATACAGCTCAGATGAATGGACCTCTCAGGAGTATGACATAGTATTGTGTTCCAAAATTTCAAATATATCTGTTCCCAGTATCTCTATGAAATCAGCTACGTCCATACAGTATCTTTACTTACCTTGGTGTATTCAGAATACTCACCTGCCTAGTATTTTGTACCCTGATCTTTCAAGGTACCTTAGCAATTTGGTTTGTTGATTCCTTCTGATACTGCGTATTCTCATTTAAAAATAATACAGCATCTTTCAGTTACTATCTTCATTTCTCTGTTTTTCCTCTCTTCCTCTTGCAGTCTTCAACTTAAGCTCTCAAAATCCTCATCCTACCGGTAGCTGTTCTTACAAGTTACTCTTCTACAAATAGCTATGGGTTCTTAGTAGGTAAATGTGAGATTTTATGGATATGTTACAGTTTTGTCCCGTTACGGTTGGAGATAAGAAGCAGACGGGCCTAACTTTCACAGGTGAACTAAAATCAACTCTTTGCAGAGCTGTTCATAGCAAGATTTGTATTCAGGTATTTTCCTTTTGTTCGTAAGCGGCATTGAGGATGGATAGTGATTTTCCCGAAGGGGTGAGGAGAACACTGAATAAGATGACTGCCATCTTCAGCTGACTTACGTATAATCCCTACTGCTGTCTTTAGATTGTGTGTGGGATAACTATGGTACGAGAGAGGGAAAGACCTGTATTTAGCTATGATTCTACTGAATGTGTTAAACATTTCTTATTATTGACATTTCGGATTAAAGCAAGAAGTTTGAACGGAGGACTTTTCACCTGGTCATCCCCTTTGTATCAGTGCACCCAATCAGCCTGAATTACAGGGTGTTAGGTACAAACCCTGCTGGTGTGGATATTTCTGTTCTTGGGGCTATTTCAGCCTCAGCCGCTAACTCAGCTTCAGCAATGGGTCTAGCATGCCGTGACACTAGGAAGCCCTGAAGCTATACAGCTGAAAGCTTAGCAAAGGCTATAGAAAGGGGAGCCTTCAAGCATGATGAGAAAAGGGAAGGAGAGGAGCAAACTTTGTCCCTCGGATGCCAACTTTCTTGGCTTACCTGTGGTTACGTTGGCCAGCATCTCCTCACAAAGCATCCTGATTGTAGGAAGAATAAATTTGGCCTGAATACTGGGATTGGATATCACAAATGTGGTCTAACTCCATATGGACCACACAAATTGGTTCTTGAAGGCAAATTAGCAAAAAATTCTGAAAGAGAATAAGGGAATATTTAATACCACAATTATTGCAATAAAAGTCATTTTAAGTGCTGGAACAAATGCAGCTCTATTGATATGCTGCCCAGTTCAAGACTTGCACTGGCAGTCGTTCATGAGAGATTCTCAGGAAACCTTCAAAACATTTGTGGCTAGAGCATATCTTCCTGAAAAAGTTGTTTAGTTGTTCTGTGAAATGTGTGCAGACAATTATAAGCCCTCAAAATATGTCACACCCTTCATGATGCTATCAGCACTGTCAGGAGAGCAACAGTTCATTAGAATATTTGTCTATCAGCTTTTGGTGGTACTTCGGTGGCCCGCTGCCATCATCCATCTTTAGGCAAGTGCCATTCTTAGTGATAAATGATCCTAATATCTTAGTCAGCTCCAGGATGGACTACTATAACTATGTGGGCTGTTATTAGGAAGTTGAAAGAAAATAGCAACTTATGGACAAAGCATTGGCTTATCTGAGAGCTCAGTGAGCCTCAGGAGGGCATATTAAGCTGACTCTGCATCCCTCTCTTCCTTCTGCTCCCTTTCTATTGCACTAGGATGCCGAATGGGCTCAAAATACCAAATGTGGTATTTGCAGGATCTGTTACTATCATTCATCCGGCTCAACAGGAGCTGAAAAGTTCAAAGTCCAAAGAGAAAAAACAGTTCACAGTCCAAAGAGAAATTCATAATGGTTATAGGTGACCTGTTCTTACTGTAGGCTCTAAAGCTGTCATTCTCAAACTAAAGACACAGCACTGAGCAGGGCTGGGAACCTGAGAAAGAAGTAGTAGTGTTGTGTGTTTGGAAAGGGATCACAGTTTGGGAAGTACTGCTTCATTCCAGAGAAATCCTGAAATTGTCATTTCAGGCCTCATGCTCCTTTGTTCGTCATCATATTTCTGAGGTAATCTGAAGGGAAAAGACCAGAGAAATGCAGGCTGCTCTGTGAACAGAGGCATCCTACAGTTTTGCCTTCATCTCTGCTGCTACAATCCCCTTCAAACTATCCATTTTAATGCCACCAGCTCATAGATGGGTTTCTCGCCTCTTCCAATGTCTCCAAGCCCACTTGAAGTAGCCGGGTACCCTTCCATTTCTCCAACTTCTTCCGCTAAACAAGAGACAACACGCTGTGTGGCTTGTCCAGAGCCATGTACTTGCTGATTAGCAATCCAGCCATTCAATTAGGGGACGAGCTCTCCTAGCTTTCTCTGTAATGAGGTCATTTAAAAGTTCCCTGTCTTCGGCACAACAACTGATTTTAAAAAGGCACTTGTGATAATTTAGTATCTTTGAGACTTCTGAACAATTTGCTTCAAATTGGCCATCGGGTTCAAAAGTTACGAAGAAGAATTGACAGATATGTAGATGGAAAGTATAATTGCGTGGCTACTGTTTTGTTAGGAAAGGGGCCCAGAAGTAATAGGTGTGTTTCTTGGCTGCAGTTTGTTATTATAGCGGGACCAAGATGGAGGAGGGTTTATCTTTCTGTGTAGTTCTCATCGCTTTTTCATTTCACGGATATATAGCGTCCATCTGGATACTGAAATGACAGACGCTTTTAAAATGTTAATAATTAAACTGGATATTTGAGACTAGGAAACATTCCTAGGTAGGTTTATAGTAAGAATAGAGGTGGTCTCCAGTCATACTCCCAAACTGGAAGCGTATTTATGCTGCTAATAGAGGTTAACTATAATAAAAACAACCAAAGATAAGCCACTGGCTGTTAATGGGCCAATAGGAATTACCTGTCTTATCACTAAAGATATTTAATTTGAATCCTGCTTGCGAAGTTTACTATATCCTATTTTATTGAGTCAGCATGCAATAAATAGAGAAGACACATTGCACTCCCATTCCCTTCACTCGCATCCCCAGCACAAGATTCTCATTTTGGCTGGCGCTCCAGCACACTTCTATTTCATGAAACTCTGTCATTTGAGCCTGCCCTTCCTGATCAGTCAGCCAGGAGTAAAACTGGTGCCGAGAATCTGTCGTAAAGGGCAAAGAAATCTATGCGGGCCTCACCTCTGCAATTCAGTACATCTTGCCTGAAGCTTTGCTCGTAGCAGGGTGCTCGCCGTGATAAAAGGACTGCTAGTGTAAAAACAGTTCCTTCCTAACCACGTCCCGCGTGATGTTTTGTGAGTGAGCGCACCTACACAAGCTCAAGCAGATGCCGAGTCTTTCAAGAGATGTTCTCCAACAATTAGGTCTGCTGGGGAGCAGACGTTAATATCTTTAAGTTGGATGCAAATTTACTTCCAGTCTTTACATCACGTCATTCAAAACTATTAGCAACCTTGTTACCTCATGCAGTAGTGTACTATACCAGAAATACTTACTGTTTGCTACAGTCTTGTTTATTGTGCAAAATGTTCCTTAAAATGAGAAGAAGAAACTGATTTTAAGCATGAAGTATCTCTGGAATATCTAAATGTAGCATACATAGAGAACATTTTCTTTTTGGCAGTTTTTGCAATGAATTCCAAGAGACTTCATTACTCAACATTTACACACCATACTTGCAGCTTCCTGAATATTTCGATGTCTAACTTAAAGCATGTATATTTAGACATTTCCGGTCCCTTACTGCAACCTGTCACTTTGGTCAGATACCTGACCTGTGAATTCATATCCTCTTCCTGCAATATTTTGTTATTTGGAGGCTACTCTTCAACATAAAGAGCCCCATTAGGATGTGAGAATATAGCCAAACCCTACTTTGATAGCAGCTTCCAAACATAAAGGAAAACATTTACTTTTCAAACATCTGCCAGAAATTGCATACCCCCAAAGCCAATAGAAGCCTTCCAGTAGGATTTAGCAGTACAAAAAGGTGCTGCCAGTCGTCTTCTCGGTTTCTCCCTGTGGGTTGATGAAAGCACATCACAAGTGCTTCTGGGCAAATCCTATAGAAAGGAAAACACTTTAAGATTCAAGGCATTTATGTGAATTGGAAGCTTTGTATGCTATTTTATTTGTTCCTCTCTTTTTTTTCTGACAAAGACCCATTCTTTCATTTCCTTCCCTCCGGATCTGTTACTAATGCAGTGGTAGAAGTAAAAAGCAGAACACATCGGTGAGATGATTCCGATACTGTGAGAAGAGTTAGGCTCGCCTGACTTTTAATGACATTCCCTGTGACTTTTGCTTGGAGTGTGTAAAAAAGGGGGTTTATTTCTGCTTCCAAGACCCTCCAAATAATGCTTGTGAAAGCCCCCCTGCCTGGCATTGTGAGAGAAGCTATCCGTGAAGTCAACAGCACTTGACTCTCCTTTTGCCTTTTTCTGTCCCTTCCTGCTCTCTTTTGCTCTCTTGAGTATCATTATCAATACTTTACAGATACCATTTGCAATGTTGGGCTACAGGCAAGAGGCACTCCTTGAATTATCTCAAAATAGTATTAGAAAACAAATCTCAAGTCATTGACAAAAACTTTGGCTGGGAAGATTGCACACAATTACTGCAATTAATTTCTCGTTTAGGCATCTGAAGGGGTAAATCAACTAAAAAGAAGACATAAGAGCACAATTTTCATTTAAAATGCTCTGGTCTACCGGAAGAAAAATTACTCAGATCAGTGAGAAATGGAGACATTTGCACATGATGTGTATGTTCAGATAAATGTTGGTTACAAATACAAGAAATTTCTAATTCCAAAGGCTGCTTCATGCATTGTTGAAAGTGCTGATGACCGTTGATGAACTCCTCCTCCTCTTCCAAGGGTGTCAAGTTCCGTGACACCTTAGGACACCTGTTACTTAAGTGCATCTGCGTATCTTAAAGTTATTTGAGGACAGCTCTAACAAGCACACTTGACATTTTGAAAAGCTCTTTTTTTTCCCCAAAGGCATTTGAAAAACTGACATCTTTTGTTCGAAAGGGGTGTTCTACCTCCCTCCCCTTTTCTTCTCCTTCCTTTTCACTTCTCTTTGCAATCACCTCAGGTTCAGCAAATGCCTGAAGAATGGCCTGGTGTGTGTCAGGTTCACACATTAATTAGTACAGATTTTCTCTGAACTAGCTGTGATAGATCATTCTGCCAGCTTCATGTCTGCGGTACATGAAAATTGGCATAGGTAGACTTAACACACAGAATGTGAAATGCAGTTATTTACTCTCAGTCATCTCTTCTGATTACCTTTAGGTTTTCAAGGTCACAAAATGTATTTACTTCTTGCTGGGGATAATTTCAGCAGCCTTTATTTAATCATTCCAAAGGATTTCTCTCATCCTCTCGTAATGCTCGTAGTGTACTCAGGGCTTCATGTACGTAGGAGATGGGGAAGCAAAGTCTCTGCAAGCTCCAGAAATGTAGTCATTTCGAGGAATAAGAGACAACTTTTCTTGGCATGGAGGAAACAGGTCACATTTTGGATTTGTCGTGTTGCTCCTCATTCAACACGGGATGCACAGTGAGCTGGAACAGGACACTGGGACGGAGCACAGCCTGGAGCACTGGCCAGGCACCCTGGGCATGGAGTAAACATAGCCCTGCGTATCCACCTTTTGGGCTGTTTTTCTCATCAGCAGCATCATTTTTATAAGCAGTGATTAAAATCCCATGCCACCCCCTGCCAGGCATTTCTGCGCTCCGCAGTGCCCAGTGATTTGCCGGCCTTCGGAGGTTTTTTTGCTCAAAGTCAGCTTCTGCTGATGCTGCTGTAACATGAGTCGATTCTAACTTGGTTAAATTCAATGTCGTGGCATGGTATTTGAATATTTATCAAGCTGTGGAGAGTTAATGCAGTATGGCATTAATTAGCCTTTCTGCCTGTCTTGTTCTTTTTTTAGATGTCATTCTTAGTTTAATAAATTAGTTTCTGGAAATGAAGTAGAATGGATTCCAGGGTCCATGGATGGTTTGCTTCCCACTGCAGCCAAGATGAACATAGTATTAAGAAAGCACAGGGTGTCAGCTATGAAGTAACACTGAAGAACATGGCAGCTTTTTTTCCCCCACATCCAGGAAATTCCCAAGAAAGTATCTGTTAGCAAACTGACATGCTTTCCTCCCAGCTGTAATGGTTGTACTACTGGTTATACAGACTCCTAATCAAACTGCGCAGAGCTAGCTTTCCTCATTCTTCACAGGCAACTCATATCGTTATCTGAAATCCCATCACAGCTTCATTAGCAGCGCTTTCTGTTTGCAAGTGTTTTTTCTCCCCGAGTTGTGTAAAACCCACAGCTATCTTCTGTTGTGCTGGGGGGGGCGGGGGTGGGTGTCTCAGCCTGGTATGAGTAACAGCGTTTTACGCCAGCTACATTTCTGGCCTGCAAACTTCAAAACATCCAGTCATATAAGTATCATTTCATTTCTTCATATGTCTATGCCCAGCAATACCTCCTGAGGATCGGTGCACGGCCAATAGTGGAAGAGGAAATTGATAGTAAGCATTCATTTTCTGAAATAATGTCGCATTTTCTTCATAATTCAACCGGGGTGCCATGATCACTCAAGGCAGCAGAGAAAACAAACACTTCCTTTGGGTTTTGACTCACGAGGTATTGCTGTTCTCAACCAGATGTTCTCAACATGTTCTAAAAACTGTCTGGAGACACCTCCGCTTATTTTATTTTTGTTATCCCCAGGAAGCAGAACCTCTCTACGCCCAGATCAACAGACCTAAGAAATAGCATTGTTACAGGCTTGTGGTGCTCCAAGACTCAAAACGAAACCCTACAACCTGGCAGGCCTTTGGCTCTCATGCTTTTTTCCGATTGATTTTGTCCGACAAGGAGAGATGATTGCCCTCCTGGACTGGCTCTACAAGTGTTCCTGACATTTTTTTGGCAACTAATGGCAGATTCCTATGGCAGCACAAAATAAAAACTCTTCCTGCTTATCATACCACGAGTCCAGCCCTGTCCCCACAAGTCATGGGTATCCAGACTAGGAAATCTTACTTCTCAGTCTTCTTTTAAACATTTGTTATCTTCTGTCTGCCACATATAAATAACGAGCATCTGAAATTTATTGAGTATTAGACATTCTTTTTCTTTTGAGCAAAAAGCAGAGTCTGTATGTAGCAGTGGCATTATCATTCAACAGCCTTTTGGGCACAAGTTGGCACTTTTTATGTCATGGTGACATGTTTTTCATCATCATTTACATCAGGCTGATCCTGACTTTTTTTTTTTTTCCCCCTGCGTAGACATATTTAAACAACAACAACAACAAATCCTGGCAGTGTCATTTTTTTTTTGGTATTTCTTATTCTGTAGTTTTGTATGAGTGACAGATCTAACAGCAAAACGCCTCCTGCGGAAACGATTCCTAACTTGAAACCACAGAGTGAAACTCGGTTGTTTATCCACCCTGACTGAAAATGTTGCCAAATGGACCTTTAAGTTCTAGCGCATCATGAGGAAGAAATGCTGCTTTCTGTTTGAATACTCGTGTTGTGGGTAGAGAAAGGACATGGAGTCCCACGGAGGAAAGACGAAAGAGTCAATATTTCCTAGGAAACTCTAAACAAAGTGCAGAAAAGGAATATTTTTATTTCTTCGATATCTTGCTGCTGTAATGCTATGCAGACAAGTGTTTTCTTCTCTGTGTGCCATTTTTGATGAAGAAAAAAATCATTTGCCAAATAATACTGGTATGATTCTGGTTTAGGAATTTGGATGAAGCGGACTTTACAAATGGGACAAGGATGACATGGATTTTGGAATAACAAACTGATTCCGTGATCAAATTGTTCATCTTTATCACTTTTTGTACATCAGAAAAATCAAATGGGATTTTTATTTTATAACTTGAAAAAATCTTACTGTTAAACTCTTTAAATGTTTAAGGGGAAATGGCTTTAAGGAGTTCGAATGAAAATTGCCAGTTTTTTTGTAAATATAAATGTTATGAAAATTCTTTTACTAATGCCATTACACAGTAGAGAAGGTAGCAAGTTGAAGTGCTTGGGAGGCGTGGCAAACCCAATTTATGGTTCTCACATCACATATGTTTTTTCACATGCTTACGATAATGGGCTGAAGCTCAAGTGCATTTGCCAAAAGCAAGTCAGCTTGTCAGCGACTAGTGAAATTAATGGGAACACATGATTTTATGATCTAGCGTTATCACACGGACATACTCCACTTACAAAAAATCACATTTCATTGACATTCCTTTGAACCTCTGCATAGAAGTCATCAAACTGTTTACACACAGAACAAAAAAAATTAAATCTTCCTTTTTTTACATTTATGAAGCAGAAGTCCAGTGTTTGGGTTCATATGTTTAGCACATGATTTTCATAAAGAATCTATATATTTTTGCCCTACAGAGAATTGTTATACAGGTCAAATGTGTTTTCCTGATGTTCCTATGCAGTTACAGTATATTGAATTTAGTGGTTTAACACTAAAAAGAAAAAAAAAAAAGAAGAAAAAAAAAGAAAAAAGGAAAAAAGAAAAAATAGAAAAAGGAAAAAAGGTTAAATAAATCAAGTGATTAATCAGTTTTTAGGGTTATTGTGCGGATTTTGTTTTTAAATTGACACATTAGGATTTACATTTTTGTCATAATTAAAATAGGCCTGGAGTTATAAATATTTTACTTTCTTTCATCTCTGTTATAAGCTAAAAATGGTTTAGAAGAGAGAATAACTGGGATGGCAATTGTTGATATGTACAACCAAATCTCACAACATGATTCCAGTCTTTTATTTTGAATTAGAGAAATTAGAGAAATGTGCGTTACAGAATGTATGTGAATGAAAAATTAGCTGTGAATAGACCTAATGAACCTGCAGAGAAGAGAACTTTTATCCCCGTTCACGGTCATTTGACGCTTATTCCTTAGTCATGTGCAAACAGCTTTGTAGCAAGTCTTATTTTCCCATCAGAAGAAAGATCAAGTTTTCTATCCGGAGAAGATAAATTAAAACTTGGCGGATTGAGTGTTTCAGGATTAAATACAGAGGTAGAAGCGTTTCTGAAGGACATTTCTTTAAAAGTATTTTCCTAATTTGCACAGTGGTGCTACTTTCTTCCTCAGTGGCTCTTTTGGGTTTTGTCCTACATATGGAACCGCGAAGACAATTTTGGTTCATCATAGACATTTGAGGGTTAGTATTGTCAGTGCATTTCCAGTTATGGGGTAAAATGTTGAAAGAAAAAGAAGAGATTTATGTCTCGGAGGATCCGTTGACATCTTATTTGTAGGAAGCAGATCATTTACGAATAGGTGCCGAGGGAATGAGGCTGGGATTTTAGTGTCTCATGAGAGACAGCTGGACCGTCACCGCGGACCTTTGTCTTACCTTTACCAACGCTCATAAATAAAAACAAGTTCTGAATTGTCTTGTCATACGATTAGATTGTCCTTGTCATGGTTGAGACGCTGAGCTGAGAGGACTGGAAGGCCTCTGCACTGTACCAGTATTGTAGATAACTAAAATATCCAGCTTGTGCAATTGTTTAATCCCTCATCCTTCACTAGCACTAAATTCGTCACTTTAAATTTAAAAACCAGGGAATCCCACCAGCCATCCTGTTATCATCCCCCATAGGTTCTTGATCTTTACCTGTCATGAAAAGATATTTTGATAGATCGTAGTCATCCAAGTGTCTGATGAAACCTTTCATCTAATAACGTACTGGGCACCTTCTTTGCAAAAATGTTTACTTCGTGGTTTTCATTCATTTTTATTTCTGCATTCTGACACATATTTTTTTAATAAAGATGAGAAAGATAAAGTGACTGTTGCAGTACATTTCTAAACCTACTTTAACTTTACCTCAGATAATGACCATTTGTTAACATATACGGACACATTATTTTTAACTCTATGTATAATGCATTCAGCAACAACAAAAAAACCCAACAAATTTTTAGAAATTTTCCATTAATTTCTGTAACACACCATGTAATACTGTTATGAATAAAAACATTTTAAAAAGGCGTCATTTCAGTAAGTTTGTTTCATAGCTTTTGCTCTTCTCTGATAATTCTGCCATTCTTACAGTGCAGTGTTGGTGTCTGTCACGGCCAATATTTTTGACAGTGTAAATATCTGGGAACGGAGAAAAAAAAGTGCCTCAGTTTGGGGAATACCTAATCTTAAACACTCTAAGTGTTGCTTATCTTGCAAATACTTAACTCACTGTTTTTAATTGCTGCCTCCTCATTTTTGGCCTCTTTTGGGGTGTTTTAGGACGAGCATCCCAAACCAGTAGATACTTTAGTCACCTCCTGTAAAATCCCACATTCCTGGGCCAGACCACACTATGCAGCGCTACCAAAGCTGGAGTACCTTTGTGGCATGAGAAGCTGTAATTCATTCTGCTCACATTTTCCTCTTCGATTAAGATTTAAAATGAAAAATGTGCATTTAAACATGACAATTTTGAAAGTAAAAAAACCCCAAACTTTCCAGTAATGTGCACAGAATTGAGAGCAAAGCCTCGATCTAGTAAAACATATTAATGATGCCACCTTCTACTTCAGTGGGACCTTTCTACCGGTCAGGGCAATGCATAGGGTAGGCTGACGTGTTTTGCTGGTGTGAAACTCTTGATGCCACATGAAAAATAATGTTGTTTGATATTCAGAGGTACCGAGTACTGGATCTCTCAGTCGAGATAGATAAAGAGTAGTACCATTCTTTGCCAAGCGAGTAATGCAAATATGCAAGATACCACATCGAAATTGAAGAGTAAGAAGTACCTGTCTGTACACCGGAGGAGAGAGAGGTGTGGATGTGTGCACGTATATTTAATTGTATTTCTTGTTCTTGATGTCTCATCCCTTTCTCATCCACCAGAAATGTCCAGTAGGTCACGCGGAAATATTCATTGCCTTTGTCAATGAGCGTTGTTGAAATACGTAGATCCCACCTGAGAATAAAGGTCATTCTGTTGTGATGAAAACGTGCTAGCGTTAATGTAATTTTGATTTTGTATGTAGCTAACTGTATTCAGATGTCCTTGGAAGGAGGAACATGATCTCTCTGGTTTCCAACAAGCTACGAAACATCAACTTAAAGTGAAATAAGGCACAGCTAAGCATGGTTTTAAATTAAAATGCATTTTTACAATGTAGGCCAAATCTAGCCTTGTTGATATTCATGTGGTACGCCCACAGTGAAGTTGTTTTTTTGTTGAAAAATCGGCTCGTGTTGCACAGTTGCTATGCAGAATCCGTTTAAAAATTCAGAATGAGCAGGTTTGAGATCTAGTCCAGTGACAGTGAGGAATCTGAAATTAGGAAGGACCTGGCCGTGTGTTGGCATTGTTCAGAAGGGGGAAAATATCTGATTGCTACTGTGTTGTGTCAATGTACTATATTACATTCATATTACTGTAACTTAAGTGCACTAGGAGTCTCTAGATTGTATATGAGAGTATCCAACTCAAACATGACTAGTTCAAGAAATGGTCCAGATTTAACTAATGCTAATTAAGGCCATGATCTCCTGCAGTAATGAGAATTTATTTACCAAACAGTTTGCAGAATCAACCTGCAGTTTTACAGAAGTGAGCACTCTGACAGATCTTTCTTTTCCATGTCAGTGACTTCTGGGAAAGCAATTGATTGTATAGACTGGGAACATGCAATTTTAACTCGCTTACGTTGGATTAAAGGCAATGTTTTATGTGCTTTAATCACTACACAGTGACAGTTGCTGCAGCAGATAAGCTAACTTCTTTCTTCCTTTTTCTAGGCTGTGATATATATTTCCATGTACCGTTTTCTTCTTTCTTTCTTTGCCTTCTAAGCAGCTCCTGTCCTGTCAGGTTCATATTTATTACCTTTCTGGTAAATACTGTTCTCAATCAGAAGAATATCATTTCAAAGAAATGAAAGGGGATAACTGCTGTCAATTTTCTACAGAGGTTTGAATCCGTTGTCTACGATTGTCTCTTTAAGCCAACATGGAAGGCCCACAGTGGTGAACGAACAAAGTAAAAGAAGATGGAGGGTTTGGGTGAATGTGGGAGCCTGGATCACCTACAGAAGCATCTATACTAACACGGCTGCTGTCGCTGTCCTTACTGCTGTATGCGCTCCTGGCTTCTGGTTCTGTCCTGAGTGTGAAATCAGTGGGATTCACCCCCTGTTCCTGGCTGTCGTCTGATGTTACTGGTGCAAAAGTCACCATTTGTAAGGATACTTCTGTCGACTCTTGTGACGAGGTCTTACGCAAGTTGGTCTTCTCATACTGATTTGCTTTTTAGCATCAGCCTCGTGAAACCTTTTTTTTTTTTTTTCTTTTAATACCTAAGGTAAAGCAGAGGGCTGGCATGGGGAAGGAAGAAGGGTATTTTTTTCTTGCTTTACTTGCTGTCTGAAAGTGTGGGGAAACTAAATTATACATTTCAGCGTGACAGTGAGGAATATGGGGAGATATCCTGATACGATTTCCTGATTACCTGTAACATTGCCTGTCTCTTTCTAAAATTATCCTACTGGAGGCAGGAAATATCAGGTCTATTAGTGAAACGACTCTCAGGCTATTAGTTTTTAGAGCTTTAAATAGTCTTATCTCAATGGACGTGTTTGCCCTGTGGCTCATCTATCACCCCTAAAATGTTTTATCAGCACCTGAAAAATCTCAATAAGAAGAATAGCCTCAAATGTTACTCATTCAAGGGGCTTTCAGATACAGAATGTGTTTTCTAAAAAAAGGTCTTTTAAGATCTGATATTATTTGCTGGCTTTTCAACCCCATTTCATAGCTCCCGCAGCACCACTTCTATAAATACTCCTTACCAGTGAAGAAAGGAGATCACAATAGATTAAAAGAAAACCAGGTTAACGGGCAGCAAATCGATGTCCATTCAGCCTCAGACATTTGTGAAAATAAAGGATTATGAAGAATTATTGCCGGGTACTAGCTGTGTGAAAACCTTTTGTGGCATCTGTGTCTTCTTTAACAGATAGTTATGAGAGATCTAAGAAAAGCTCTCGGCGTCAGAAGCCAGTTGTATTAGAAATAAGCAGAAGTTACAGTGCTGTAAGATGTTGTGGTTTTTTGTAAATTTTGTACTACTTGACATATTCAGATTATGAGTGTCTTGGTTTTTCTTTAAAAACTGCTGTTTCTAGTTTGAAAAGGAGTTTGTGTGTGTGTGTTATCTTGAGGTCTAATTGAGAGGAGATGGAGACAAGGGATGGGGCATGGTGGGTTTTTCTTTCTTTGTCTGCTCATTACTGCAACCCCTGTCTTACCATCTTCACAGGACCGTGGAATCAGAGCTTTCAGAGTAGGTGAACCTGTGCCCAATTTGGACTGAATCACTCCAAGGCATTATTTTTAGTAGTTCAAAAGCCAGAAAAGAGAATTAAGCTCAACAAGGTGAGTTTTTTATGTCCAGGGCCTTTCAGAGACCAGCTTAACCACCAGAAAATAACTGTATTAGTAACAAAAATGATGATGCAACAGAGTCAGTTGTAGTAAACATGAAAACATTCCTTAGGGTTTCTTACTTGTAAATTTTACCATATATTTGCCACCTTATGTACATCACCATTAAAATTGGTGGGTGGGCTTCCTCTTACCTTTGAATGAGCCAGTTGTGTTCTTCTACAGAAGGAATAGCGTTACAAGTCATGAAGCAGGGAGTGAAAAGATTGTCTCAGAGAAGAAGAAACTTTTTTAAAAAAGTGTGCTACCACCACCATAAACAGCTGCTTGCTGGCTCCGCTCTAACCTTTCCCAGGGGAGGCCTTTCATCTCTGATGTGTTCCACCGTTTTTCTTTGGAAAGGAAACTGCCATTAAAAAAAAAATCATGTTTGGTGAAACTGTATAGGTTTTATTTACAGGGAGCAAGGGGTTACAAACTTACGTTGGTCTTATGAACTCTGCAAAGGATGCGTTGCACTTGAAAGCTTCGTGTTCATGGTGGACACTTAGGCTTCGTTTTCAACTGTGATGAAACCCACGTTCAGTGACTTACAGCATTGTTAGTGCCAAGTGCTTTGGGACTTAAAAACACCTCAGCAGACAGCCACGGCTGTTACAGTCAGCGACGAAGAAGGAACAAGACTGGGGGAAGGACACAGGCGGTGTTACGAGGTGATGTTCCCGCTGATCCATGGACCCGCTAAGCCCCAAACTGCAAGGAAGCAGAAAATGGGCTATGCTTGTTGTCATAAATTTTATGTGTTAGACTTACCTCTGATTAAACAAGATTATAAATTATGTGGAAAACCTGATTTTGCTTTTCAGTTCTCTCTGGAAAGTATGTTAATGTGTAGGAAATTTTGTCTCTTGGGTCCTTGCTCCTGTTTTAACCTAACTTCTTTTCTGCTAATTCAGGACCGGGCATGTTCACCACTAAGATGTGCACGGTAAGAGACGAGCAGCGAACAGGAGCAGGTTGCCTTGAGATCTTCACACACCGGGATCATGTCATGGTTTGCAGTTAAATCTAGAGGGTGCTCTGTGCTTACAATCGTAGCTTGTCTTTTGCTGCTATTGAAATATTGGATGTGTACTGCTTTTCGCAGCCAGTATAGGTCCCGCGTATGGAGAGGTCTGTTCTGTAAGTGGGGGGGGTTTCGTCGTGGACAAATGATTAACAGGTAAATCAATTGTGTCAAAGGCTGAGCAAGCTGTATCACACAGGCACATCTTGGGTTCAGGCTGGGGCGGTCATCTGAAACAAAAAAAGAAGGCAAAAAAGGCAAACAAAAAGCTTTGCACAGCCTAAGCCATTTTTCCTAACTGTTTGTCCTCCACTTCTAGAGGGTGGTTAATCACTGACTGTGTGTTCAGTAACTTTGGGTTAAAAAACTGGCCACCTGAAATACAGTCTTTTTATTCAGAGCAGATTCCAAGGATTCAGTCAGTGTGCCTCTCTGTGTGAAGTTGTTATCAACAAGCTGCTGGACTAGAAAGGTGCAGCAGCCAGTTGCTTATTTTGCAGAGCCATGGCTCCCCAGTCAGAATAATGTCATTTGTAAGGTAACTGTGCCACATCAAGAGGTGCAGCACTTGGCCGGGTAATGACGCTGAGGTTGCCAGGTTTGGTTTGTATTAGTGAATATCATTCATTTTATATATAGCATCCATCATTCCCATAATGAGCAAATTAAAATGTACTTATTCTTTGTATCATCAAAGGACTCGGAGACTTATCCCAGGGTGAGGGACTGTGCTGCTAAAAGCCGTAGTTGTACATGGAGTGAGACCGCGCCTCTTCAAAGAACCCTCGGCTTGTCCAGCAAGAGGAGGGGTGGGAAAACGCAACGATATTCATAATTTTGTACAGGGAAACACAAATTCAGAGAACTTTTCTCCCTCTAAGGCGCTCATTGTAGGTTAAGAGTAATTAGGAAAATGAAGGGAAAGCCTCAGGAATCAAAAAGCCATACCTGAAGTGAGAAGTGGCAGGACGTGAAGGCTCCCTCAACAGGCAACCGAAGAAAAATTCCGCAAAGTTTTGAAGATCCTGATCTGCCTTTGAAAGCCCAGCTGAACTGATGGGAATCAGCCCTTGGTAAGTTCTCTGCCCCAGTTAGGACCATTCAAGAGAGAGAATGACCCACCATAGTAGCTAGAAAACACCAGGACATTTAATTTGATACCCTGGCAGGTCTTGCTTCCGTGGGCTCAAGACTTTGCGTATGCGGAGCAGAGAATCTCTATAGAAGGGCCCAGCCAGGGCTGGGGCTCTTGTCTTCTCCTGCAGCACGAGCCCGAGCCTCAGCCCCGGGGAGAGGCAGCGAAGGCAGGGAGAGGCAGGGACGGAGGCTTTCCCTGCGCCGCGAGAATGACTTGCTTACGCCTTGTGCCTGGCCTTCCTCTGGAAGACATGAAAAGCAGAAAGGAAGAAATGATTTTGCCCTCCGTTCCTAGAAAGCTGACTTCAGTTTACTTATTGCTTCCCTCTTGCCAAGACTCGAGTATGTTTCATTTGTTGAAATATTCATTTTTTCCCCTCCCTTGAAAGGAGCATTACAAATGAAAGCGTAAATTGCTTCTAGACAGATCTTTGCTTCCTTCCCGCTTGCCTCCAGAAAGCTGCGTGCTAACATTTGCAACGTTTACCTTGTGAATCTGCCAGGTAGTGGGTCATCTGGTGTTTACAGTGTGGAAAAACAACCTGGTAATTTATCTTTTTCTACTTGAACCATTTTCAACCCCCCAGCAGACGGAATGAGAGCGGTGGTGGTTTCAAATTCCCGACGGTACCTTGGAGCGATGAGCACAGCACGCACCGCCTTTGCTCCGTACCCCGTCAAACTGTTGCTGCTTTATGCCGCACTCGGCATCCTAACCGTTCATGGCTTTGGGTAAGTGGATGTTTCTGAAGCCACGTCCGTGGGGTGGTATGGTGAGGAGTGAAAATCAATCCAGACTCTCTGCTTTCGCGTTGTGTGGCGCATAATTGCTGTCTTGAGCGATTTCTGTATTTCTAATGAATAGCGAAAGGCTTCATTTTGAAGTTAACGTAGTGCAATGTTTCTGCCTTTAGAAAAGTAATCCTGTTTGATAATCTGAGACGACAAATTGCCATGGTCGTGTTGTAATGTGGAATTCTGTTTGCAACATGCAACCTCCTCCTGTGCTAGCTGCCTGACTGCACTGGAAAGACAGGGTTTTGTTTTCTTTGAGTACATAAATGGGAAGAATCTGGCTGATGGTTGTTTCTTTCTCTGCTAGCTTAATAGATTTTGCTCTTTCAGAGGACCGTGGTCAGTCAGTGACTGTAATCTTTCCAATCTAACTATATTTTTCCACTCTTCCCTGAACTTTGAGCTCTGATTTCATGCCTCAGTGAGCTGATGAGTTTTTGTAATTCCTTTATTCCATGTGATTTTTAATATGCAGTGGTAGGAGCCCCTTGCCAGGCACTAAATCATACTTAAAGCTTTAGCTGATTCTATTCCTTGACTTGGTGTAAGAATTGGGAACGCTGCTGTGCTAGTTTTCTTGTCAAAGCGGTTATGAAAAGAAACTAATTGTCAATGTTTTACTGAAGATTCCCATGTAGATTAGGTGCTACAAGGAAGCATTTGTCTGGGACGAGGATTTAATCAGAAATACTGAATCCACCAAAAGAGTAGGCAGCATTTTAGTCGTGGCGTTGTGGAAACCCTGGAGACAGTTGTCACGTAGGGGGTGAGAGAGGGGCTGGGGGGAAGAGTAAAGGCTCGCACTTGGGGTTCAGGTTCATTACTGGGATGAATGGGATGAATGGGTTAATGACTCTCTATTGTGAACTGAGAACAGTTTGGGTTTGGCCGGCTTTAGGAAAAACAGGCTGCTCGGCAAAGGGGGGCACTTAAGCTTGGTTTTCAAAACTGCCGAATGTGGACCAGCCCTTGGCATTGTGACTGGTGTTTGTCGTGGAGGTGTCTGATCTCGGAGCTCTTGGTCGTGTACAACAGCGAGGTACCAAAGCGCTGCCCGTACAGCGAGCACCAGGGAGCGATGGGACAAGGGCAGCAGCTGACGGCGCAGATTGGCCAGGTTATTAGGGCTTGCGCAGCTTGAGATGAAGCCCGGGTTGGTGGGACACGGGTTGAGTTGAGTTTCCCGTGCTGGCTAGACCAAACGTGTGTCCTGCAGTCCCCCCTCCTGAGTGCTCTGCAGACTTGCTCTCATGGTAGTGGTGTAGGGGACTGCGTCTGCTCCGGGGCTCTGAAGAGTGGCTCAGGTTTCATACTGGATCAATGCCAGTATGAAACGAGTACTGAAATATGGAGGTTGCACGGAAGGTTTGATGATGTCTAACAAGGGTTAGTTCTCTTTGGCCTGTAGTTTTGCACAGGTATAGGCCAAGTTGCTCTGTCCTCATGGCTCGATGGTTTCACGCCCTGAAGTTCTCCTGTTGTTGAATGCAGCGGTGAAAAGGAGCCCCTTGACCTCAGCGGCACCAACGAGAGCGTGGCCAACGGCAGGCGTGCCCGGTCTGTGAGCAACCTGCCGCAGCCCCGCGACTGCGCGCTCTCCGCCTGGTCCTCCTGGAGCAAGTGCGATCCCTGCCAAAAGAAAAGGGTGAGTGTTTGTGGGCTGGGCACAAAGTGTGAGAAACCGGGAGGCAGGACCTCCTCCAAGCCTTGTCTTTTGTGTCCGTGGGGTTGGGCAAACAGCGGGGAGCTGCCAAGGAAAGCCCTGTACAGGTGAGACTGCGGGCTTTTGCTTCCAGGTGGCTTTTAGCTCTTCAGCTTGCCACCCACAGTAACTCCAGAGCTTTCCAGGCTGCTGCCTCGCTGTCCTGAGAAGGTGTAAGCCCAGGCTTGGTGAAAACGCAGGCAGAAAGCCCAGGCTTTGCAGGGACTTGCTCTCCAACGCAGTCCTCTTCTGCCAGCGTCAGCGCGAGGCACCATCCCCACTAATGGTGGAGACACTTGGTGCCTCTCAGGATTAAGATGCTTTTTCTTGTCTGTCAATAAGCATTTTCTACCCAAGAAGTCCCATCAAATGAAAGTAATGATCCCAATAGTGTGAAAAGCCAAAGCCCCGCTGCTTGCTAGAGGGACTTCTGCTAACGAGTTGGTGAAGCCATTCCCAGGCTTAAGCGGGAGTAACCACTGATGGGAGTTGGGAAGAGTGAAGCTTCGTATCAAAGAGTTAATCTTAAAAGCTGGGAAAAAAAGGAGGGCTAACATATTGGATGGAGTAATTGACTGCTTCACAGCAGTGTTGTGGGCGGAAAAAAAATCCCTAATGATACAGAGGGCCAAGTAAATACACTGACAGAAAATAACAAGGGATGTCGTTACCAGCGCTAATTGAAAGAGAGGAGATGTAACTGAATCCTTCCTTACTCTTGCAAATGCCCGCACTACCCTGTCAGGCTCATTTAAACAAACTGTCAAAGAAAAGCAAACTTTCCTTCATCCCTTCCAATCCTCAATCCTTCCTTAATGAAATTAAAACTGTCACAGATCAGAAACCTTTGAAATGAGGCACGCTACCAGCATCACACTTCTTTGCTGACACTTTTTTTTTTATACAACAGTACTCTTAAATCACATCTCCCCAACGCAAAGTTTGTTTTTTAACTAGGGAAGCATAAAATTCACAATTTCTATACACTTGAGTCAATATTTTTTATTTCATCACAGTACAGATTTGCCCGCCTGGAACAACCTTCTCAGTTCAATGGAGATCCCTGTGATTACTCTGACAAAGAAACCGAAGACTGTGTTACCAATAATCCCTGCAGGAATAAAGTTAGATGTGAAGGGTTTGTGTGTGCAGTTACAGGTAAGGACTTTTGGAGTGAGAGGAGGTGGTGCTCGGACAGCATCTCTGACACCAGTACGCTCAAGTGTCTGCTTCTACAAGAGTTTGCTGGGCCAAAGGGATGTCAGGAGTTGACCCGGGTCTAACCATGCTTGTGTTGTATTTGCATCAGTGATTTTGAGTGAGTCTATTAGCCAACATCTGTCAGTCTAAAGCACGTCTTTAAAATCTCCAAATAGGAAATTAAAACCCAGTTATATCAGTGAAAGCTCTAGCACAAGTGGATCTGACAGCAACGGCAGAACGTGCGCTGGGGATCCTTGAGACTTGCCCAAGAGCACAGCAGGTTACGATGGTGGTCCTCCTGACATTTCCCTCAATCCCCTATCAAGGACTAATTAGTCAGAGACACTGTAAGCAGTGGGGGGAAGCAAGGCAGCAGTTAGCCATAGCCAAAATTTGAGCAGCCTCCGCTTTGCAGCTGCGCCCGGGCAGCGGAAAGGCAAGTGTGCGGGGAGCAGGGTGTCGGAGCAGAAGGGAGCTCGGCGCGGGAGATGCGGCAAAGGAGAGCCACCCTGGTCTCTGTCCCCCAGGCTAGTGTTTTGGTGAGACTGGAAAATAACTCGCTAATTATGGACATGGGAAGGGCCGGGGAGGAATAATACCATACACAAGATCTGCTGAAGAATCTCCAGCATGTTTGTTTTCTCAAAACTAAAAAATTTTAGCAACAAAAAAAAAGTCTATTCTTTTTTATACTTTTAATTAGGGTGAGGGTGTTTTCTAGGTTGAACAAGGAATTTTAAGATTATGAAAGTTTTGAGCAAAACTGAGCAGATGGAGTTTGGTAATCTATGCAGATAGAGAAGAAATATTTTCCAGCTATATTTGAATGATATGTTACAGGAGTCTTACTCTGTTTCTAGACTCTTGAGTCAGGGAGTGTGATAATAGATTAGTTTACGACTAATTTACACCTTGCATCCCAGGGAGATGCATTGCACGGAGGCTGCTTTGTAATGGGGATGATGACTGTGGGGACCAGTCAGATGAAAAAAACTGCAAAAAAGTGTTCCAAAAATGTGACCAGAAGATGGAGCAATACTGGGGAATAGAAAATCTGGCAAAAGGGTAAGTCAGTGATGTTCATGAGATGTTTTCTTACTTAAGGATAAGAATGTTCTTACGCGGCTTCAGACATAAACTGAACAGAGAAAAGCTGTAGCAGTTGCTGTATCCAGGAGTTAGTTAGGATCTGACAGCCTTCGGATCCTGATCCAAAGCCCAGTGGGAAAATCTTTATTGACTCCACGAGTCTTTTGGAGAGAGGTGAGGTGAGTAGAAGTCCCAGATGTATCCAGGAGTGCTTGTGTCAGCCCGTGCAGATCATCAGCTCAGCCTGCAAACGCGTCCTGCGAGAGCCTGTGCGTGCTCTTTGTGTTGCCAAAACTGGGTGAGTGAAGAGGGAAGTGTCGATACCAAACGTTTCTCTGGTGGCTACAGGTACTTGCACTTGTAGTAATCAGTGGGAGAGTTTTGGTAATCCGGTTATTTTTCACAGATGTAAATAAAGTTAGACTTTGGCTTAATTCAGTCGGTGGGGAGCAGGAATGTCCTAGCCTTTAGGAACGGAGAGACTGCTTCAAACTGTGCTTTTGAAATAAAAGCAAAGGAAGGTTTGTTAAAATCTGAGGAAAATGGGATATCATTCTTTATAGAGTGACTTAAATCAGCATCCTGGACTGCCTAAAATTTGAACCTGCCTACGGATTTGTATTTTTGCACAGTGTGTTCGTTTGGGGGGGGGTCAAAATTTCTTGGATTTCTTCCATGCCAGTGAGAGATGGTGGAATTTGCGTCCTTCGCATGAGCGGGGTAGGATTAACCTGCATGCTAGGAAACTTCAACTTTGTGGGGATTAAAATACAAATCTGAACTGATCCAGCTTTTACAGGCTAAGACTGTGGCAACTTTCAGTAAGATTAGACTGGGTGAAAAGAGTTTTTTATCATTCTGCAGGAAAAAAAATGCTTTTTATATAAAAAAAAGGAAAAGAAAAAAGTCATATTGCAAGGAAAAAATTATAATTTCCTCCTTATTCTCTGGAGATATGGCTGCTGCACATGTCATTGCTAATGCTTTGTACTTTGAGTTTAATCAAAATTAAAAATAATGTTGGACAATTATAGGAACATGCTTCTCATCTCTTTGAAGCTACAATTGCTCAGTAATTTGGTTTTAGTGGACTTCCTTTCTTTTCAGATTGTTCTAAAATTAGAGTTAATATTTTACAGCTTCAGAGTCATTATCATGCAAGTCCCTCTCCCCAAAATAAGGAGAGGCAGATCTAACAGAAACCTGGAACGCTAATAGGGACACAACATGGACTATTAGCAATTTATCTTTTCTTTGGTGAAGTTTCATCTAATGACTCATGTTACTATTTAAATATGAGTTTGTGGAGGTGAGTGCCATGGCCTCAGCTGTGTGCCACGAGGGTGACGTGAGGGTGTCCTGACAGTGAGCCACAGAAGGATTTTTACTGCAACAGATCCCACCAGCAGCAATAGGAAAAGCAAATGATGGGGTTTAATCACCTCATCTAAAAAGGTTGCAGTGCTACATCCTTTCTTAGAGCAGACAGGTTAAGTTTACTGTCCATCATCCACTAAAATCAAAGGAAAACTTCCCAGTGATTTCAAGGATTAGTTGAACAATTGCTTGAGTACCTTTATTCTTGTTCCCAGACAGAGTAAAAACTGTCATCTACTCATCTCTAGTTGATCCTTGACCAACCCGGCAAAGATTATGACTGATAAACCAGAACAAAGAAATGTGAATTCAAAATTAGCCTGGACTGATGTCATGGGTTGGCAAACCTGGTTTTGAAGATGCTGCTGGATGCTGCTGCACTACTGTGGGCATTTGGGGATGCTCGGGGTGGGCATCCCTGGGGAGGGGGTTTGGCTGGTCCAGTTTGTTTTGCTCTTCCCAGAGACTTCCAGTAAAGGCTACAAAAGTTGCCAATGCTGGTGGCAGTAATGCTCTGGTGTCATTCATAGCTAGGTGGTGAAAATTGCCCTTCATATTCATCGAAGCGTCAAAATTTGACTTTGTCTTTTGCTTTCTTGTTAGTCAGGTTTTTCTGGAGCAACTGGGTTGGTTGGACAGTGAAAGAGGCTAAACTTTCTTTTGGGGTTTCAAAGTAAAGAAGTGTGAAACAAAGCCTTCAGCCAAACAAAACAATCTTTTGCCTTTCTCAGCCAAGGCATTTGATGTTTACCTCTAAACTGATGATAAACTTAATATTTTGCTGTTATGCTTCATGTACAGGTTAAATATCTTCACAAACAGCTTGGAAGGATTAGTTCTTGATCACAGGTACTATGCTGGGGGATGTTCTCCCCATTATATCGTGGACACAAGATTCAGAAAGCCATACAATGTAGAAAGCTATATACCAGAGGTATGTGTCAGATTTGTCTGCAGGTAAACTTACATGTGTATATTCCAATAAATGTAGTGCACAATACTGATAAAGCTTCATTACTACATCATTTTCTAAAGAATTGCAAAATTTGTGTGACCAAATGGAATGAGACTGAATTTAGCCCTGCTTCTAGAACATCATCATACCCCATGCATTCTGTGAAGTTGGATGTGTCCCCTTAGAATATCCACGTGCACTGGAATGGATGGCAACGTTCCCTTGGACCTTATCATTGCAAAAACTGAGCCTAACCTTCCTGGTGCCATCTGTCTAAGAGGGCCCAAAAGCCACCGAGTGGGCACGGGGAGCTTAATTTTAGACAGAATTGTAGAGTGTCTTGAGAGCCAGGCTGGGAACGCTGTCCCCGTGCAACAGCCTGGGATTTAGCAGCACACCACGTGCGTTGTGTGAAACCTTATTTCTGTGGTGCATCAAAGCTTTATTTCAAGTGTTATGTATCTGACCTTAATGCTCTTGAAGACATAGCATATTTTTGAGTGTTGCCCACTAGGAAGCCTTTTCCTTCTAGAATTCATACTTTAATTGATGCCTGTTTTTAAGATTTCACCTTCTTTGCATAAGATTGACATATTAAGTAGAAGCCTGAGGTCCTTGCAGTATGGAGGAGATAGTAGCTTTCCTGCTGCTGTAAATCAAGTATTCTTCAAGTACCAGTGTTAATAATAATAGTGCTTTGCAATTATACAAGGCTTTTCATCTTCAAAGTGCAAGCATTAATTCACAAGTATATTTGTATCTGTACTCCTTCCCCATGCTTCAGGTATACAATCGCTATGCAGGAAATTAGACGTGTTGTTTTTGCTTTCTGTTTAGACCAAAGGCAAATATGAATTTACAATGACTGAATATGACTCCTACTCAAATTATGAAAGCAGCGTCCTGAAGGCAAAAGCTTCGCAGTCTAGCTTCAGCTTTGGTATAAAAATAACAGGACTGTTTGAACTTGGTTACAATTCAAACGACAACAGGTTCAAGAAGTTTATTCAAAGGATGAAAAGATTTTCTTCAACGGTAAGCACTGCTCCACTTAATTCTCTGCTAATGTGTTATCTGTATGTGTGTGTATATCGGTTTGATCCTTGTCATGAGGTCAGCAGCCATGACTAGGATCAATGAAATCTTTCCTCCTGGTTGGGTTTTGCAGTTTGCGTTGGTCAAGTGTTTACTAAGGCCACGATGCCTTCATTTGTGTTTACAGCACCCAGGAGCTTTTCCCTTCACCATCAGCCAGGAACCGGACTGCCTAACATCCAAAATTAGCCACAATTGAATGCAGTCTGTCCGGTGTCCTGCTGGGCACCCACATTTGGATGTTTGTAGTGAGGACGTTTCAAAAAAATGAAACTAAGAAGCCGGTTCAAATGGCCACCCCTCCATACAGTGAACTCGGTAGTAGGAGATGTACGAGTGACGCTCCTAACAGGGTCTCCATGCTGCACCCCAGCCAGGGGATGCTGAGCACCTTGCCCTGCCAGCCATTAAAAAGTTCTTACCCCTGATGCCAAAGCAGTCTGGCAGGTGGGAGGTGAGTGGGTGCAACCAACAGTGACTCCTCTAAGGGAATCTGCGCAGGTAGAGTTGGGGTTTAGCCAACGAACCCAGGAGGGCAGAGTTCCCTCTGCCCTAAGTGTGAGTTGCGGTGACTAGTAGAGAAATCTGGCGTGAAAGAAGGGCAAATAGGATTTTCTGCAGTTCTAGGAATTTCTGCACCTGTACACACAGTCCGTAAACTGGTCTGCGGTGTGGACGGTCTGTGCGATCACTACAGAATTTTGTCAAACATGTGAAGTGCCATCCCTCTTTTAGGTGGGTTCAGCAAGGCAGGAGCTGTCACTTCAGTAAACGATAATGCGAACAGCGAAGCCAAGCTGTTCAACGGTAGGGCAGCCGCGACAATAACGTAGAACGACTACTACTAGCAGGCCTTCCGTGGGTTTAATTATAGACTAACACATGCCATTTTACTTGGGCTGCTGTGATCTATCTGCCGAGTACGTCATTCACCAGATCAGGACACACTCAACACAAAATACGGCTGGCACAATCGCTTCCAGTCTCGTCTGCGGAGGTTTGGTCGCAGCTGTGGTCTGATGCACACTTTAAGCTGGCTGGAGATGCTTTAATCTATAACTCCTAGGACTGCTTTATGAGATTCAGTCTGGGGTAGTGTGCACCATCATTTGATTTCTTTTTTTCCTCTGTTATTGCTGTAAACAAACCTAGCTCTTGTCAATGGTTTAATAGTATCACTGATCTATGTCTCTCCCCTCAGTATAAAGTGCACTCAAGAATGGCAGAGTATTCCTTGTTGCTATTAAACTTGCATTTGCTTCCTGCAAAGAGGCATTTCCCATGACAAGATCAGACGTATATGAGAAGCATTTGTGATAGATATCCATAAAGAAACCCAATACTAAGTCTTGATTTTATTATTTAAGCTACAGAGTTCTATATTGAACCCCCCCTGATGTGCTTGCCCTGCTGGCCCAATCAGCTGGACACTAAATGCTTTGAACATGACAAAAGACTTCTTCTGTTCCTGACGTTTATGCCAGAAAGGGGAGATATGATATTTATCCATGTACACGTATCTGTACAGAGACTTACAAATACACGTGTGTGTGTGAGTGTTTGTGTTTTCTTATTTCCTTTGAGTTTTGTTAATGGCATGTTCTGTGGAGTATAAATATGGATCAGCCAGACAATTACCATTTCACATATAAATCATCATGGTTTTAGACGTCAGAATTTTTCAGGAGAGAGCATGTGAAAGACAAAGGCTGGTCAACATTATTAAGGGTAGAGCAGTCTCGTGGGATGCTGCATGGGTCCTGGGTCTGTCAGAGCAGAGCCTGGAGCTGCCTTTCCCCGTGTCCCAGTCGTGGCCTGAGCCACCACCTAACCTATAATGGGTGTCTGTCCCTCTTCCTTCTTCCCTCTCTAGTACCAGTCAGAATCCTGATTTTCAGAAACTTTATTACTAAAACTTTCAAGTTCGCTAAATTAAAAGATTTCCAGTTGCAAACTGTGAAATTGATAAATCAGCGTTAATCGTTTAACAGCAAATAACTACACGACATCCCTCACTTCTTCCGGATTCTCCCGTCTTTCTGCATTTCATGTAGTCCAGCAAATTCATTCACGCCCGCTCCGAGCTGGTTGTTGCCGTCTATAAGCTGAAGCCCCGAGCCCTGATGCTGCATTACGAGTTCCTGCGGAGACTCCATCAGCTCCCATCGGAGTACAGCTACGGGGAGTACAGGGAGCTCTACAGAGACTACGGGACCCATTACGTCACGGAGGCTACCGTCGGTGGCATCTACGAATATACTTTAGTCATGAACAGCAATGAGCTCCGAAAGGCAGGTACGTGCATCTGATGGTTGCGAAAAAGCTTTGGGGCCAGCTTTTCGGTGGGAAAACCCCTCCGCAGGCACCCAGCGGTGGTTCAGGTCTGAGGTCAGGGAAGAGAGATGGTGGAAGAAGGAGTCAACAACATCTCCAGGAAAGCCTGCAGGAAATACGGGAGTAGAAGTGCTTTATGGCAGTGAATAAAGAGCCTGGTTTTCAAAGCATGCTCAGCAGCGTGGGCTTCGTCTAGCTCTCAAGCTGTGGGTGCTGCCAGTTCACAAAAAAGGGCCCTGTAGCAAGTATTTTAGACAACAGGGTTTGGAAGCTGACAAGATGTTGAGATGAATGAGCTTAATGCTTTTGTTAGCTTTGAAAAACTTCACCTAGGTTCTTTTTCCATTGCCTTTCAAATGACAGTTTTGAAACACCTTTAGCCTCGAGAGCTTTTCCAGCATGTAGGAAACAGTAAATAATGTGCTGGGTGACTCCTGTGCCTGGCGTTGCTCTTGCTCTTTGACTCTGGCTTCCTTTTTTGCGAGAAATGATGATTGTTGTGTAGGATAGAGCGAGCCGTGTGACATTAATCAATAGCTGCACTCTCTTATTTATTCATTGGCATAGGAGTGAGTAACTGCCTTCGCTGTCTATTTGCAAAAGCGTTTAGTGGGCTCTGCTGTGTGTGACGCTCCGTCTGTTTGCTCTTCTGCTGTCTAGGAAGTTGCTTATCCTGTAGTCAGATGCAGCCCGGAGGGACAGAATTTAGATTCAGGTTTCAGATATTCAAGGCATTAGCACTGCCCAATTTCTCAGCCGTTGGTGTGGGCCCATCACAAGCCACGTTTGTTTGAACTATTGCGTATTATTTTTTGCATCAGAATGCTACCTGTTGGCATCTGCTGACCTAGATCAGGATCCTACGGTAGTACCAACGTTTTCACACTGTCCCCAGTGCTGAGCTGGGCTGTAAGTTCTCACCAGGGTTTAGTAGGTCCAGTCGGAGAATTCAGGTTTTTCCTTTCGAATCCATCATTATGTTTTGTACTGCCCGTGCTGGAAATCAAGTCTTCTTTTGCAGATCCAGTATCACACGCCGTGTCGCAGGGTTGGTACTTGCACTGCTCGCACATATAATGCAATACGCCAGATGTGTCTGTGGGTCATGATTTGATAACTTTCTGTGGGAAAGACGGCAGGAGAGAGGTGCGGATTGTGCCGTACAGGGATGTCATAAAATAGTGGTTCCTGCCTTCAGATGCATATGGACTATAACATTAATAGGGGCCATGCTGCGTCAACCCAAAACCCAGTGCATCCTGTTTCCTGATCTAGAAACTGGCCAGTATCGTATGGATGAGAAGAGCGTAAGAACAGGACAGCCATGTGGTAATACTGGCATTGTGAGCTCACGTAAACATTTGTATCAGCAAGACTTGAGTTTATCATTAAGACATGAGTTTGGGGGATTACAACAAAAAAGCAGAGAAAGAGAAGAGATACTTCAGTATCATATCTGGTGTTTCACCATGATAACTGTTTAAATATTCTTGAGTGTCAGGGCAGCAAGGAGTTTGGAGAAGGACTTTGGGGAAAAACGTATGAAGGATTTGCAGGGCAAATTCTTACATGCCAAGAAAAAAATGGAGAAACTTCCATGAAACACTTAAGGCTCTTCTGGCAGCAAAGAACTGGAGATGTGAGCTAGCAAAGGAAGGAGAAGCTACTTCATCTGTTACTCTTAAAAAGCCTGGCTCCTGATGATGGGGGTGGGTGGTCGGCAGTCCTTTGTCAAAGACGTTTGGTGTGCGAGTCACAGGCTGGGTTCCCACCCATTGCAGCTCTGCATAACCCAGTACAGCTGAGTGGGTAATTAAAAGCCTCCTCTTCCAGCATTTGCCTTGCATTTGCACTTGGTTTCAGAGTTCTGTAAAATCTAGAAATTTTTTTCATTTCATATGGATCTGTTAAATACCCTCAAAAAGGCTTCTGCATCTCATGTGCTTTTTTCCCAAAGGAAAAATATTTATCCGCTCCCATTTTCTGTGTGTATGGACATAAAAGATCGAACAGTTGCATTAAAATGCTACAATTTTTTGGTGTGTTTTTAAGGTTATTCTCTGAGCGATGTCCAGAAATGTGCACAGCATGGCTTTAACATTGGTGCAAGTATTGATGGTGTCTACGTGAAGCTTGGAATAACTGAAGCCGGCTGTAAATCGCTTTTAAAAGAGATTGGAGGTAAGCATGAAACACTTCTGCCATTTAATTTCTAGCCTTTGTCATAGCGAAAGGAAGATTTTGTGATCTTGCCTGCCTGAAATATTTCCCCACTCCCTCGCAGCCACTTTGGAGTCTGCTGGCTAACCCCAGCCAAGCTTAACAGAGGTGTGAATGTTTCAAAGCTTAGGTTTTTTGCAAGACTTTCTTTGCTGGGTAGAGAAGAAATATCTGCTCAGTGTCCCAGGGGAAAACAGGGACAGATCAACCATTACCTCCCTGGCCGGTGCTGTGTTCCCAATCCACCCACCTCTCAGCAGAGCAGCCCGGCATGCCGCTTTTTGCACCCAAAAAAGCCCAAAGGGAGAAAGGAGGGAGGTAATGGGGGTGTTGCGGTGGGAGGAGTGTGCACCTGAAGATGGGCAGAGGAGAACAGGCAATATTCGTGGTGGTGAGGAACATCGGGCTGTGGAAGGACCCGCGAGCTTATAACCCTAGGGAAGAAATTTAGGGGGAGAGATACAGGGTGCGGGAGAGGAGGATGGGGGTATTGCTGCAAGGCAGCAGGGGGGGCACAGGACACGCAGCGGGGGAACCCGGGCTTCAGGTGGGAAACACCTTTCTCCTTTGCCCTCTCCGTGGGATGGAGAGGGAATTGTACGGGAGCGTTTCGCTGTTAGCTCGTATCTCAACTCCAATCCACAAAGATACATCCGAGCGGAGTCGGGCACTTTCTGAATGCATTTTTGCAGACAGCACCTCCAAAAAACAGTACGTGGAAGATTTCGTCGTCCTTGTCCGTGGCGGAGCAAGCGAACACATTACCACGTTGGCTTACAGAGACCTGCCAACGCCTGCGCTCCTGCAGGAGTGGGGAGATGCTGTACAGTACAACCCTGAAATCATAAAGCTAAAGGTAATGTATCGGGCACCTCTTGCAGCCTCACTTAGCTGAGCTCTTTGGAGAACTCTGGGTTTAAATAAACAGGACAAAAAAAAAAACAACTCAGGGAAATTTCTAGGGCAAATAATAGACCTGTATTGTGCAGCATAGATTCTCTAAGACTGGCTATTCAGAAAATCAAAGGTGTGATGCGTTAAAAAGGGTGGTGTGGTTGGAAGTATGTGAAGTAAACAGCTTTAACCCTCCTAACTTGGCTGTGCAGATGTGATCACCTGCTGCCTACCAAGCAGCTCAGACGATCCGCCTTCTGCTTTACCAATGTATCACTTCTCAAAAATATATCTGGCAGCATATATTTTGTAAGGACTTTTTTTTCTTGAAATTTCTCCAGTCTTCTGTGAGCACCAGTGACTATTTAGCAACAATTTTCTCTGGTTCAGAAGGTCAAGTAGTTCACCATGCTTGCCTGGATGTTTGTGCAGCTTAGCTAAACCTTAAATATATGAGTTAGGTTTTGAAGAGCCAAGGTTTTTTGATCCTGAAGGGTTTTAGAAATGCAAGGCACTGTAGAAGTAAAAAACGAGCAGGAGTATGTAGCAATTCTGCCTCGTCATTTTTAATGTCAAAGTAAGTTTGCTCTGAGTAAATAGTACAAAGGTGCAAGAGAACATCCTTTTAAACAGGAGTTTGGACTGGTAGTGGTGGAAGTTGATTTTATTATTATATAATTGGTTTTCATTGTAAAATTTAGTTTTAGACAAAAATATTTATATTTGCAAAAGGTACTTGTTTCTCATTGAAAATTCTGACTTTTGATTTTTAAAAAAGAGGGGAATTCAAAAAAATACAAAGCAAAGCAAAAATCAGTAATTTGGAAATACAGCCAGTGCCTGTCCGGCGGAGGTGCCTTTCCCAAGCCCCTGGTTCGCTGTGGATCGACCTTCCAGAAATGCACTGGGAGGTCTCTGGCCAGGAGACAACAGAAGTGCAACCCTCTGCCCTAGATCCCACGTACAGAAAATTCTCCCACAAGAAATCGCGACGTTCTTTGTCTTGCCTGGCATCAGTGACCAGGCTGCCCGGTGAAAAAACTCCAGATGGATGTAATTTGGATTTGGTATCTCTAATCCTTCATTTCCATACCGATATCCCTGTGGGGCTTGAAGATCAAAAGTACCAGCAGAGTGTGACTAAATGTCAGCACAAGAATGCTTAGTTAGGGAAAACTAAAGCAAATCAGTTCATAAATCATCTGCTGAAGGGACTTGGCAGGTCACTCTTAGTGTGTTTCCTCATTTGTACGATCTGAATTCAAAAAGCAAAGTATGGATCACAGATAATTGATGAAGAGTGGATGTGCAGCAGCAGGAAATGAGCATTTTTTTTATTGAAACATTCTTCTATTTTTTGTAGCTTGAGCCTGTGAGAGCAGTAGGGTGATCTTTCATGCTTACTGTATTGCCGTGGCCTGTACGGCAGGCATCTCTATAGCAGGGATGGGAATTTGGGATGGATCCTCTGATGACACGTGCCAATGTCATCCCACTGGCACTAGTGGGTGACTGGCCATATTGCTACCACACTTTAACTTTCCCTTGTTCTCAGGAAAAACTTAATGAGCAGGTCCAAGTCTCCTTAGTCCCTATTGCACGTTCACCGTGCTGAGCACCCCTTTATCTTCTCCCACTCACCCCATCTGCAGATGAAGATCACAACCCTCTTCCTTCTGGAGGCCCTGGAAACCCTTATCTTGGCTTCATAAAGAGAGGAATCAGCCTTGAAATGCAGAAGTGGTTAAGGTGAAAGCGCAAATTTGAATGCCTGTGACCCTGTGCCTCTGGCCACGCTGTGGGGCTGTAGGAGGAATGAGGGAGATGTTTGTGTGTGGGTTTGGGGGGGACCTTTTTTAAATCAGAGCAAGAAAGCAGTCAGGAAACATAAGTTCAAGAAAATCTGATCTAAAAATGTCAATATCGGGAAAACGGATGAGAAGGGACTTAACGAAACTTCTGTGAAACTTTGCCCATTTGTCAACTAACGGTATGGCTGTTGTACGTTGTTGCGCATTTGCAGCTGCTTTGGTGTTGTAAACCAAGGGGAGGATCCCTGTAAGTATTCCTCACGTCACTGCCTTGTTGTTCACGAGGTTTAAGGAAATACTAAGGGGAAACCTGGAAGCCATACCGCAAGGCCTTCGTTTCCCTCTCCAGCTGTGCCACCGCTGAGCCCTGTGATGCTCACACCATCCCATTGGAAACAAATGCAGTTTCTCCCCTCCCTTTAGGCAGAGCCGCTGTATCAGCTGGTGACTCCAACTGATTTCGCTAATGCAATCACAATAAAAGAAAATCTGCGACGGGCTCTTGATGAGTTTCAGCTGGAGACCAGTTCTTGTCGCTGTGCTCCCTGCCACGGCAATGGCATCCCCTTTCTGCAAGGTAGAAGGATTTTGCACCTCTTCTCTACCCTCTTAAGAGAAATGAGCTGGGAATTTGTGGGGAGCGGGGAAGCATGGCGAGTGATCTGCTCTTTAGTTTCTCCTGTCATTTCTTTTTCAGGTAATTTATTTTTTTTAAAGTCGGTCTATTTGTAGAGTGCCACCGGTAAGTAAAGACGGTAAAGTCAAGGGATGTGTCTTCTTAATGGGAGTGACCATCTGTATCAGTTTTGTGGGAAAATTTGTTCCTTCTCAATTATGCATTAAAAAAGCAACCTTGACATCTTTAGGTCTCCTCGTTTGCTTTTAAGATTGCTGCCATCCTCCTAGAGAAGTGAGTACTGTCTCAGCATTAATTAGTGTTTGTAAAAGTGTTTTGAAGATGAAAAGCACCATATAAGTGCCAAGCACAGTTATCACTGTCACCTCCCCCCATTTCTAATAGAAGCTGTCCTCCTTTGTAAGCAGGCTGTGATTTAAAAAATGAAGGGGAAAAATAATCAAATTGAATGAAAACGGCACTGCCTAAACAGAGATCTATGATGTGATGAGAGCTTCTAACAAAGGGACTATTTTGTCAAGTGCCCAATTTCAATCTGCGTCTGCAAAAGTCCTGATGAGAATCGTTGTCATCTAAATGCATCTAATGCAGAAAGCGTGGCTTCAGGTACCAGCTAGTTGATTGTCGCACTTAAAGGATTCGTCTCATGATTACCCTTGTTTAAATAACTTTTTAGGAGCTGAGGCAGGTTAGCATTTCATTTAGGATCTTCTCAACAAGAGGTTTTAAATGACCCTTTTTTTTCCGAAGGGGGAGCTCTCCTGCGGGGTGCTGAGCAGGGTTACGTGGACTTTTCCTCTGCCCCAAAGCCAAGCTGGGATGCTCCTGTCCCGGGTGCTCATTCCCGATGCTGCAGCTTGCTCCCCCTCAGCTATACCAAGACATCTCCTTTGGAGAGGAGCAGGGGGCCTGCGTGGTACCTTGGCTTGCTGAATTACTGCAGCGCCGCAGCTGGGACTGAGCCGCAGCGCCGCAGCAGGAACAAATGGCCGGGGAGGCGAGAGGGGCGGCGGGGTAGTCACAGCTCCTCTGCTTTATTGCTATTTTATACTTTCGCCATCGGAGAAAAATGCCGATACCATTTCACCTGCCGTCCCTTCCTCCCAGAAGATGAAGCGCCGAAAAGAAATGCGTGTCTGCAGAGAAACGCCAGTTGAAGTCTCTAATCCCACCATCTCCGCTTACTTGCAGGAACCGAGTGTGAATGCCTGTGTCCCCTGGGCTACAGTGGCGCTGCCTGTGAGATCAGCAAGAGGAAAGGTAAGAGGGACCCCAAGTCCGAGGAGACAGTCCCGGCTGTATTTAGGAGCGTCCGGGGATGGCGGCTGATGGAGCAGTGCCCAGCGCTGGCTGTCCCCGCTCTGCCCAGCCCAGTGCACGAGGGGTTAGGGTCCTGCAAAGGGGACAGGTACGCTTTGCCTGCCCTCTTCTGCCTTTCCTTGCGCTCACGAGGAGGTGGCTTTGCTTTTGCAGTTCAAAGCTGCATAAAGGCGCCTTGCAATTGTATCAAAATACGAACTGCTGCCTAATTTACAATCCATGACAAGCCTCAGGTCTCCTCCAACAGCTCTGTTTCCTAAGTTTTTCTCTTTGATACAGCCAGTGTGTTGCCAGCTGTTTTCCCCCAGATATGCTACCATGCATTTTAATCTTAAAATCTTATTATGTTGTTTCGAAGCATTTACTGATGCTTCTTGGTCACTTTATATCGCTGCTGTCTCTTGACTGATGTTCTTAACTCCTTCTAGTTTAGGATGATCTGTGAATTTAATCATTTTGTTTACTTCTTCCAGCTCATTAATTTAGATGCTAAATAATACCAGATCTCGAGCACCCAGAGCTCTGGCACCATCCCACAATTTAATGCACTGCATTTATCATGGTGCTTTGTTTACAGTCTTTTATCCAGTTCTCATTCTGCATGACCGTGTCCTAACTAAGCCAGGCTGAAATACATTTTAAGCCAAGATTTCACCAAGCAGAGGGTCAATTTTGTAGGAGTTTCTAAGCAAGTCCACGGAGCTTTAAACTGTGGAGTCACTTACACCTTGTTCCAGTCTGCTTACCGCACGCGTAATCGCATCCGACCCTCCCAAAGACTCACATCCATCCACTTGTCAACATGCAGCTTCCTTTCTCACTCCCCTTTCCTTCTTCTATGTATTGCTTCCATGTTCGGCTCCGTGATTCTCAGGATTTTGAATTTATGTCACTCACATGCTCAGGGTCCAGAAGAAACAGTGTAATAGGAAAAGCAGTGGGTAGCAAGCTGAATATTCAAGCTGTTGTTCATTGAAGAAGAACATGAACATTTCCCCTAGCACCTCAAAATGTGGCTGACATGAGTTTAGTTGCCGTTGGTCTTACCTAGGCTTGGACTAAGTCAGTGAGAGAAATGCCCTACAAGCAAATATAAAGCTAATTGATTTTTTTTTTTCCTTGTCCTTGCTGCATAAAATGTAGTTTGAACAAACACTAGAAATGCTGAACAGAGAATTAATATCTTTAAAACGATCACTCGTTGTTAATGACGCAAGTATATTGTTAGTGGTATGGACAGGGACAGAGCTGTTTGTGTTTAAATATGATTCATGGAAGCTGACAGCTCTTCCCATGGAAAGAGCTGCTTTATTCTGACAGTCCTTTTTTTTCCAGATGCTGCTATTAATGGAAACTGGGATTGCTGGGCCAGCTGGTCCCCATGTTCAGGAGGTCAACGAACAAGGAGACGACAGTGCAACAACCCTGCCCCACAAAATGGTGGTTCATCATGCTCAGGGCCAGACGTCGAGACAGTCACTTGCTAGAGGGAATCATTAGGAACTTACACAAAACCAGTGAGCAGTTTGCAAATCGAGTGGGGAGATGTTACCCGACTGCTTGCTAAGTTGGCTTCGCTCTGCTTCTGGGTCTCATCCAAGTGCATTGACGTCGGAAACATTTCAGAAGGCATTGGGAGCTGGGGGCGTGTTACGAAGCACACCTTCGGACATGCTTTGCAATTGTCCTGTGGGATTGACTGTGCTTACTGTTCTTAATATTTTGACTTTTCATTGTCTTTATTGGAATGGGCTAATTGAGACAAGCTTTATCTTCTGCCTTATTTGGTAGCTGCATGATTTTAAGTTTTACTGTCTTGTTTTTGAAGGTTCCTTTGAGATAAGAAAAGACCGTTTGATCTTACGTGCACCAGAATGTGTGCTAATATGCAGCTTCTGTGAAGACAGCTGTGTCGTGGAGCAAAATACAGCATATTAAAGTCTAAATCTCAGCGAGCACAATAGTATCTGATGTGACATTTAAAGCTGCTGTGCCTCGCTACTCCGGTTTCCCAATTTATCCTATTTAACTTAAATTGTCTGTTGTATTAGAAATTGTCTTGAAGGAGAGAAAACCGAATTGTGAAGAACAGTCTGGTGACACCAAAGCGTTGTTGGACTATATAGCACTTGTACCTCTACAACAGCGATGGGCTTCCTCCTGTGCGCTTCTGAAGCAGGACAGATACAGCGAGAGTATCGGGTACGCCCCGGTGCGCTCAGACACGCGGGCGCTCTGGTTCCTTGGGAAGGGGGAGGAAGGACAGAGGGATGCTGCTGGGATGGGGAATTGGAAAGCAGCTTCTGCTCCTTCTGCTGCTTGGGGGTGTTGGAAGGCAGGAGAGATGGCTGCACTTGCAGGAGAGCCTGCACCCTGACTGGGGCTGTCACTCCAGGAACCCTCCACTGGAGGAGGATGAGCAGCCAGCTTTTCTGTCAGGGACAGAATCAACAGAACATTTTGGAACACACATCTTTGTGTGTTCCAAACATCTTTGGAACAAACATCTTTGCGCATTCCCCGAGGTCTTCTGCCGTTAGTACTCCTCTCTGCCCCAAACAGGTTCTGGTTCATCGGTTTGATCCCGTGAAAGCCTGCATTTCAGCAGCTGCAGCGCTAGTCCGCTCAGGTTAGGACATCTGAGATGGAGAGAATTTGCTATGAAAAGAGCCAAAGCAAGGTGAATGGTTTGCCCTTTGTTACTGTCCCTGGGGCCGTGCATCACAGTCCAGGTCAAACAAAAGAGGAACTTGGAATATTGTGCACCGTTTCATGACTGACCTGAGCCTGGAGTGTTCCAGGGACTCGCCTCCTCCAGCTTCTTTGGTGGTCAATGATTATTGCAAAGACATGTGGTGGGACGTGCTGTAAAATAACCAGCAATAGCTTTGCTCCAGAAAATCGCTTCCACCAGTGCAAAGTTGTTCATAAGCGTTGTGAGTCTTCTAACATCTGCAAGGTCAAACACTCTTCCGAGGGTTTTTAGCAAGGCTGGTGGTGATGGGTTGGTATCGCCAGTTTCTCTCCATTCAGACTGACGTTGTCTAAATGTAATTCTTGTAGGAACGACTCAGGCTCTCTGACATCTGAACAATGGAACATGCATTTAGTTGTAGCCCTCATGCCGCCTCCACACTTATTGACAAGGTTTCTGTGACAGCTTTAAGAAAGGACGAGCGCATTGCATATGTAAAAGAAGAGCGCTCTGTACTCATTATGGGCTTCGTAATTGAGCTGCCAACCCAAAACATTTTCGTTATCCACTGTGTAACTGTGATCTCTTTTGTGTGAGAGAAATTTGCCAAGAGATTCATTTTGGGTCGTCGTCAAAGAGGTCACTGCTTACGTGAGGTACGATATTCTTCAGAGCTTTTTCAAGGACCCTGTAGAAGCCGTGCAGCAGAGGACACTGGGCATGGTACGTGGGTGCCTGGGAGGACGTGTGCTGCAGTGCGGTTGCCTGCCCTTCTTGAGCAGCATCGATGTAATCGGATTAAGGAACTTTCTCAGATGGGTCGAGTGGCATTTGTGAATTTGACCACCTTTCCTGATGATCAAGCTGGAGTAAGCGCTCTGACGTCTATCCACTGCTGTGGCAAGCAGAGCCAAATGTAGCAACCTGAATTTGGACTGTTGTTCCCAAATCAGAAAAGCCCAGATTTTTTTAAGTGGCAGTGCCTGGGTTTGGATATTTGGGGGGGTTTTTTGAGGAATAGAGGAGAGATTTGACGATCTTCTATCAGCAGGATAGTCTAACTGAAGTGTGATTTCAGTAGCGGTTGAATATTGAGCCTATAGGCTTAGAAGCCACCCATAAAGGACATAGCTTTATCTTGTCCTTGTGATTTTGTGCTTTGATTCAACTAACTAATGATTTATTATGACCTGGAGGGTAATAAAAAATACTATGCTGAAGCTTTTATTGTTTCATTTTGGTATGCATTAAATTTTGGTACTGTCTTTTACTGGTGTTTCTAACTTCCACTTTCTGTGTAAGTTTAGGTTAATAACCCACGTGTGAAAACTCGGGAAGGCTGCAGGCAGGTTGCGTGCGTGTTCAGCACTGGTTGTGCTGCTCTAGCCCGTTTCTCTGGTCACTTGTCTCAATGGGCTTTACTACTTCCCGTATTATATTTTCACCAGCAGTTTGCTTGTGAAAAAAAAGAAACTCAGTAAACATGGAGAAGCTGTATTTTTTCTGCCTCCCTGCTTGAAGACATTGCTGCTGTGATGTGTGCTGGATGCTGGATCCGGTCAACGTGGCTTAGGAAGCTCCCAAAAGGGTGTTTTAGGTAAGTCGTAATTGTCACATCCAGCTTTCCCAGGACAAAACTAGCTTGACTCTTGCAGCCCCTAACATCTCCATCAGGAGTGGGTAAATCAGACCGGTTTCCAGCCTGGATTCACTTGCTCCCTGTCTTTTCATATCACTTTACGCTTACGTGTGAGGCTGGAACATGGTCTAGGCTGTGGCTGGGGACTTGCAAACCCTGTGCTTGCTATCGTATTGCTAAATTACTTTACATGCTCCTCTTTCTCCTGCTATCAGATGGATATAGTTTTTCCTCCCCAGGTTCTCTCCCACATGGAGAGATGTTGTTGAAAGCGACCCAGTGAGTCCATGCAAAGGTATTAATGGTCCCTGGCTTTCCAGCTCCTAGTTCTCCTATCTCGATGGGTAAAGAGCCCAGTGAGCACCCAAGACAACTGCCAGATTTCAGGTCAAATTATGCCTGCAGATTTGTCTTCCTTTTCTATCCTATTTTAACACCGACCTGCTTCTGTAAATCAACAAAACTAGAGATGAAGACAGTGATTATTACCATTATGAACATCTTTTTTTTTCTTATTTGTAGTGCAGCACTAAGAGTCCCGCTGTGCTGGGCACGACAGAGCAGCACAACAAATGCCAGTCCCTCCCCAAACTCTCCAGGATCTGGCATTTCTTTTGTTTCAGGTTTTTGGGGGGTAGGATTAAATGGTTTGTATCTTCTTGTGCCTCTGCATTACACTGCATAAAAAGGCAGGCAGTAATTTTTGAGCTGCTCCTGCTGGGGAATTTTTTCCAGCTCTAAAATGGCAGGCTCACAGGGACGCCGGCGTGCGGATAGTCGGCGTGACATTGACCCCGGGGTAGAAAACAGCTCTGTCTCAAGCGCTGCCCTTATCTACTCTTCTGTTAGCTGGTTATCTGGAGTCTGCACCTTGCAACCTCAGGTGTATTGTCATCCATCATTTGCTATTTTCTTTTGCGTACTGGTTCCTCTCTGCCCTTCCTTTGTTAATAACCCAGTTTGCCTATATCCATAAAAATATCTGATCGTGATACCATTTATCCAAAGCACCATACATCCATCATGTACTTATGAGCGAGATAAACAAGGTCTCCTGGGAAATATGCCGCAAGAAATATATAGGATAAATAACTATATCAAATGTATGTCAGTGTGCAAGAGGGGAAAATCCATTCATTAGAGCCAGGGTGGAACCGCAGTGTTTTATTGTACCCTCTAAGCTTTTAGTTTAAGTAAGAAACGTACATTTTTGCTGCTTGTCTCATCTAGCACAACTCTCATGCTGGTCACTTCAGCATGAGATATATTAGCTTCTTTGACTGGCATTGTAAATGTGTAATTGCTCATAATCATTTTTTTTCCAGACCTTACAGGCAGCTTCTTCCTTTCTTTTGACTTCAGCTTCGCTGCTCCGAGTTTCAGCCGTGCGGATGCCCGAGCCCTGGCTGCGGCGCGGGATTGGGATGGGAGGAGAGGGGCTGCCACCGAGCTGCCTTCGGCCTTTGAACGCAACCCTTGGGTTTGTATTTCATCGCGCGGGGCTGCAGGGTGAACGAGGGAACTCTGCCCCGCACGCATCCTCGCTTTCATTTCTGTACTCCGACACTGCGGTGTTCAAAGTGGAGAATGAACAACTGCAGGCAGATGCCAGCTTTTTTGCTCTTATTTATATGTGCTTCATGGTGGTATTTCACGCGCGGTTTCTTTAATCACTCGGATTTATTATTTTTTTTGCGGTTCTCCGGTCTGTGATCTGTCCTAGAAATGCCTCTAAAAGCTGAGGATGCAGGTTGCCTTCCTGCAGGCCCTGTCCCTCCTCTGCCTCCAAGCCATCAGATCTTTCTGTTCAATATTTCTTCCCTCTGGTCACAAAAGAAGCATATTTGGCTTTTTCTAAGTAAGGTGACTTTATACTCATTTACTTTCAGGCATTTTCCTGAGTCCTAAGCAGCTGGTGTAAAAGTAAGAATCACCGATGAGCCAAACTAGTCCTTAGTGTAAGAGCACTGTCTGCTGTTTCTACATAACCTGCCAGCCCAACACCAAACAGTATTGATAAAACCATTGATGAAAACTTGTTTTCATCCTACATTTCACATTCCTTTGGGATGTCTAAATCATACCAATATATGGGTGCTTCATGCTGCTGCATTTTCCCAACACAGAAGGCATCAGATTCAAGCCCTTGGGAGCAAATTCATCTCTGGGTGAGTGTCACCTTTACCTGGAAAAGCAAAGTTGGCAAAAAGGCTACAGCTTTACCGCTCATCATGGGGACTTTTCACAAAACAATTACATCTCAGTGTTTGAGACAGCTCGATTTGTTGTTTTCATATACAAAACCAGCCTGTAGTTTCATTTTCAGGCAAAAGAGAAGTGGTGAAAAAATTGTCCTTTTGCAAACACGCACACAAAAGAAAATATGGGGCCATATCTTCAGGTGGTATAAATCAGCTGCAGCAAGGAGCGACACTGATTTACATCAGCTAAGTGTCAGACTCTAAATCACCACTGACACGCTGTTGAAAAACAAGCATTTCCAAGAATCTGAGCTATAGCTGAGCAATTTCTTTCACTAAACCGTGATTCCTTTCTACTCCCTCTTTCCATTCAAATGTATATAGAAGTACTCCTTTGTGCTTTGAGGTTTTGTTGCTGTTGCTGCTTTTCATAATGACCGATTCCTTCTCAGGGCTTTTTTTTTCTTCTTCTTCTTCTTCCCTTGTAATGGAAAGCACAGTAAAATGAAGTGCCATTCGCCTTCCATCCACCCCAGGTTTTTGTGGCAGTTCATTAAGAAGAGGGAGCTGCGGGCTCGCGCCGTGGTCTCTGGACACAGTTCAATACTGTGTGTATTCTTGTGCCGAGATTTACGTCTTACATTCAAAAAAGCCCCTTAAATCAAGCAGCCTGTTAGCGTCTTCGCCAGCTCTGGGTGCCTGGGAGATAAAACGCCCGCGTGCTAATAGTCAGTTCGTCACTGATCTCAAAGAGCAGTAACCTTCGCGTGTGCGCGAACATCCTCTGCAGGATGGTTGTGTTCGAGCATATCTGTTTATTATTTTATTTATTTATTTAAGAGTCCTCATCAGTTTGCGTTCACGTTTCGCAATGATGCTTCAGTGTCTTTAGGCTTCAGCCTCCTCCCATGCAGAGCAGCATATGGCTTTGTGGCAAATGCAGCTCTGGCCAATATGCTGGACTTAAAAATCTGACAGTGCCAACTTACAAAAGTTTCATGCTACATATGTCAATACCAACTGCATAAAAATGCAAGGATCATGAGCTTTTAATGTGTTTTCCGAAGGCAAATATAAAAATTTCTGCGAGCCAAGCTTACTTATGTAAACACTTCTAGTAAATTTATTTCATGACACATTATAGCCCCACGGTCACCCAGCAGCAAAGCCACCCGTGTGGATTCTCCGCCGCCTCCTGTATCGCAGCCGTGCCGCTGTGAACTGGTGGGGCTCCCATCACATCTCGCGGTGCGAGGGCGAGGGGGCAGCCGGGCACCCGTTCAACCAGCCCCAGCAATTGCTCTGGACGGCGGTCGGGTTTTATACGGCGAATCCGGCGTGCCTCCGTAGGTATGGAAACGCAATGCTTCACAATTATTTCTCCCCAGCGTAATTCCGTTGCAGGATTACGCCCGGAGTAATTTTAGCCCAGCACGGACTCCGAGCGGCTCTCGACCACGTACGGGTGGGGAGCGGTGCCGTCCCGGTGCGGGTTTTTAGCAGGCTTTGCTCTGCAGGTCCCCCCCCGCGCAGGGCTGCCCGCCGCGCTGCGGGGCCGGGTTGATGCACCGCCGGCTGCGCCGCGTTGTGCCCGACTGGCAGGGAGCCCAGGGCGACCAGCAGCTCCAGCGCCCGTTCGTCTCGCCGCCTGTAAATATGTTAAAAAAAAATAAAAGTTTTCAGGTGTGAAGTGCTACGTAGGGCCTGACTGCAGCGGCGTACTTTGGGTGGGAGCAGGAGAGGGGGGTTGAGCTGAATGCCACCAGCGGTTGGTGACTTCGGCTCTGGCTGTAACCTCTGCTGCCAGCGGGACGACCCGGTCCGTCCCAGCCGTGACCAGCGTGCGGACGGCTGTTGAGATCAAGGTGCTTGGAAGCCGGGGGAGATGAAGCAGCATCGCGTTCTGCAGACGCTAGTAGCTGTTTCTTTTTCCTTCTCTGCTCGTTCGAAAGGCTGCGGCTTGGCTTTCCTTTCCCAAAGAAGAGCTGGCAGCTCTCCCTGCCCTAACTTTCTCCCCTCCGACCAAGGCAGAGGGACAAAAGTCTCCTAATGTCTTGGAGGTGTTTTGAAAAGTCTGCCCATCCCTTTGGAGGCTTTTTCATTACAGTACAGACTGAGTTGTCAGGTGCGTTCAATACTATGGATTATGGCAGCGCTCCTGAATGATGGGAATGCTTGATGGCTGTCATTTACTGTCGTTTTTTATTTACTCAACTGGCCTTCATGCCTGGCTTGGGCACTTTATTAATCCAGACAGCACAAATGGATGTGTGTGCTCTTACTTAGTGCTGGGTGGAAAGCTGGGTTTCCCGTCTGCTGAAACACGGTGCTTTAAAAAAACTGGGTTTAGTCTTAAATGAGTTTTGGAACTGGAAATTTGAAACTAAAAATTGCCCATGAGTTGGAAGTGGGTCTGTCCCCACTATTGCCGAAGACAGGGAGCACAGGGGCTGGCCAGTTCAGTGGGCTGCTTTGGGGCCAGGTCCTGACCTTTCCAAGCTCCTCATTTAAAGCAGATTCCTTGGATTTGGAGACAACTCGAAGAACCTGAGATTTTTGAAGAAACCCACTTTTCAGTCACTGAAGCAATGCTTTTGAGTTCAGCTTCATAAACCATCTACCCAGTTTTGCTCTGACTCCTTATCTCATCACAGCTTTGATTTTCCAGTGGTAAGACCCTAGTTATGAGCACATAGTTGAAGGCCTGGAGCGTTGCCTGGTGGAACTGCTCTGAAAACAGATTTTTCTGCCAGCTTCATGTCTTGAGATTTGGATTTTTTTTTTGTCATCACAAATCAGGACAAAAATATCCAGAAAGAACTGTGACATTTTTTGAAATAAAAGATTATGTTCCAAAGTTGGCTTTTTTTGCCACCCATTTAATTTTTTAGGATAGTATATAAAGTGATAAAGAAAACATAAATAAAAGCCTGTCACTTTGGAGAAACACATTTTTCCTCTCCCAAAATAGATACTTCCCTCTGGTTAAAATATTTCCCTATGGCGGGGGTGGCTGGGCAAGGGAATCTGGCAACGTGGCAATTTTTTACTAAAACAGCATTTTTGGTAGCAACATTGCTTGAGCACCCCTTCCCCATCACTTAACCTGACCCTTTCGGCCTCTCTTCCCTCCCTGCCTGCCGAGGTCCGTGCTCTCCCTCTTGTAGTGGGCATCCTTAGCGGGATGCCGCAAGCGCTCCGGAGAATCGCCATCCCAAGAATGTGACGTGCCGGTCAGCGAGGACCAGACGACGGTCTCGTTGACGATAACGAGCTGTGTCCGTAGAGCACCGCAGGTAGAAATTTCGCATGCTGGTTGCTCTTCCAGAAACTTGGGAACAACAGCTGATCAGGACTTTGGAACCTGGTCAGCTGGGAATTATTTAGAGGGGTTTGCTGTAAAGTTTGCTGTTTGCCCTTGGTGGGCAACGTGGGCGGTGGGGCTTTGCCAGGGGGCTGCCACCGCACCCCAGCTCTTTACAGCATCAGTAAATCTCCAGCTATTAAACACATCTTCATTTCCACTAATTTCTTTATAATAATCGCCTGAGCTGCTAATTTTACGTCTCTTGCAGGGCTGCTTAGGATAGCGTAGCAACAAAAGCGAGGCAGAAGCGAAGGCTTGATGGAGGCATGGATGCAAAGAGCTGTTGTTAACCGGGTGGAGAGGAAAACCCCGTCCCTGCGCCGCCTTTCGCCCTCCCCTGCTGCAGGCGCGCGCCGGGGTCTTACCTGGGCGCTTAGTCTGCTCGCAGGCGGCACCTCCGTAACCCGGTCGACACTGGCAGAAACACGTGTCTCCCACCAGGATGGGTTCCCCGTTGTTCTGGCAGGGACCGCAGCGGCAGGCGTCGAACTCCGCCAAGTAATCACCCAAAGCCCGTTTCAGATTTTGCCGTTTGGTTTCCGTGTTGCCGAGGTTGCTTCTGCGGAGAATTTCGTGGATGGGCTGCAGCTGCGTGGGATGGAGACGAATAGCATGGAGACAATTTCAGCTGGGCATCGACTGAGATGCTGCCACGCCGCAGTCGGAGAGCTGTGACATTGCTGGATAAACTCAGGGCTCAGAAAAAAATAATTTGTCTTTCTCGACAGCTCCATGTACGTCATGCAAATGTGCTACCGCGACTGATGGGCCCCAGTGAGAAACCACCGTTCCAAAACCTTCCTCATCTTAGAGGTTTGTGTGGGATTGGCTTTTCTGGCCATGCTTTGGAGTTTCAGTGGGGATTCAAATGATAAATTAAAACACCCCAGTAAGCCCATTTTTTCACTGATTTCTTAGTGCTGTCATGATCTCAGAGATTCTTGCATGCTTTTTGCCTTTCTGAACCAAAATGTTTTGGTAAGAGCTTTGGACGATGGGTATCATCAAAAACTTAATGCCAGCCTACCACTAATGGTGACCAGATTGTGAGCCATCCAGTAAATGCTGACTTTGGAGAATTTTTACCTACTTTTCACCCTTTGCTGCAGTGAAATAATGTTGTGGCATCTACAGTTTTGAGAATATAACGTGCTCATAATATTTCCAGTAGCAAAATCCAGTTCCTATATACCATTCAGCAAAAATAGTCCAGTTTGGGCAACTGTAATTATAACTTGCCCAACTGAATATTAATATTCAACCGAATATTAAAGCTAAAAGCTCAGGGCTGGTTTGAGGACACATATTTACATTTATCCATCCGTGCCACTGTGCGAATGCTGCATGTCTTGGCTGGGAATCAGTGGAAACCAGTCCCAGAGAAGAACTGGGCATCGTCTCATTGCACAAGGTGCACTGAGAGCGATTTGTGGGGAGGATCAGCCAAGCTTTGGGAAGAGCTCTTAGACAAATTTGCACAAGCCTGTTTAACAAACGGGAGGGAGCTGCAGATAAGAACTGCTGAAGTGGACACGAGCGCTTATCAGCAGCTCCGGTTGCACAGTGACTGCTGAGCTCCGGAACAGCCAACAGAGAGGTCAGCGCGTGGTTTACTGGAAAATTGCAATAAATTTTGCCCTGAATTGATGGGAACTTGTACAGAAAGGTGAATAACCTGCAGCTGAAACGCTTCTATCTTATCAGGGCTTTCTGCTGCCGGGGCGCTGCCCAGGAAAGGTTTGCAGATTCCTTTCTTGCCCTACCAATAACGTAGCTAATTCCTGATTCCGTTTTCCTTCTCCCACCCTGTGTCAGAGCCAGGAGCAGGTGTGCAGTCAAATGAAGACGAGAGGGATGGAAGTGGCAGCGTGTCCCTGCCGTGACCGAGGTCCTTCCCCAGCGCCCCACAGCTGCACTCCCGGAGCGGAGCAGCGACCGTAGCGTCTCGGGGTAGCTGTGGTTCTCCTGACGGCAGCCGAGGAGGTGTGCTCACCTCCCCGTGCCCCTGCGGTCGCTGGCTCTGGATTATTTGTTCGTAGGGTTGCTCTTCTCTCTCCCTTCCCATTCCCCTCCGCTGGCAGCCGTCTCCTCCCCATCTCTGAAGCCCTGTAGGATGCTTCAGTGATCTTTCCATTTTACGGGGCACCCGATAAAACAGAAGGGAGTAGAGCGTGGCTGGTTTTTATGGCCACGGACCCTCTTTTCAGAGCACGGCGAAAGAGAGGACCCACCTGACAAAGCAGCCAGGTTCTTCCCGGTTCCGGGAAGCACTCCCAGCTCTACCCATCGAAGAGCAGGGGGGGTCTATGCAGAGGCTTTTCTGGGGAGGCCAGACTCCTTCCCCAGCCCCTCGCGAGTCCCCTGCTTATGCGGGAGGGCGGACAGCGTCGGGGAGAATAATAGGGATGAATGCAACCGCGGAGAGCCGTTCGTCGGGAAGCTGTTTGGGGACACATCAAAAACTGAACTCGGCACTAATCCAGCATTAAGCTCCTTGTCCATCTCCCTGCGGATGCGGTCGGTGGGAGATGTACTCCCCATTGTGAAATGAATAAGAGGTTACCAGATCAGTGGCCCATTACATTTAATCTTGTTCTGTGATGGGATCACAATAAAAATACGAAATGATCTGCTCGACTACACTTTCATTCCTTATAGCAGCAGAGTTTCTTCAACTGCAGCAAAGCCTTACCTCAAAATCAATAACAGCAGGATTATATTTTAATGACCTTCCCCAGTGACGATACATACTGCCATCCCAACTGTTTAAGAGCCCTCCGCCGTAACTGGTATCTCCACCTCTAATCCGGGGAATAATATCTTCCACAACTGCACTGTTGCTCTCAGCATCTGAAAAGTTGAATTTACACCCATATTATTTAGTTACCATTTCCACAGCTACACTAGAAACTGCTTAATGGAGGTGAGATCAATCGTGCAAGGGGCTGTCGGTGAGCGACCTTGATGCTGCCTCTGAAATCGATGGCAGCTCGTCGTCCCCCGCTGGCGGGGCGAGCCCTGCCATGTTATCACAAGGCGGTCGGTGACAAGTTGAGCATCCCAAATGCTCTAAGCTGGTAAGACCTGAAGAGCCTGCACGTCTCCAGCCTTGGTTTCTAGTTAGCATGTGGGCAGTAGATCATGCCGTCTATAGCCGGTTAAGTGATTTACAAACCTGGGGCTTCCTAGCCTCTTTGAGTACTTTTTATAGTCAGTTTTGATTTTAATAGTTGCCACGTTGCCCTTGCCATCCACGCCCAGTCTGGTGTGGCTGTGGGGGCTGCAGCCTTCCAGCCCCACCGCTGCCTGTGTTTACACGCGTTTCTAATCCCGGTATTGCTGCCTTAATTGCTGTTTTTTCAGGAGCAGTCAGTACTCCTGGAGACTCGGACCCAAAGTCGCTTTGGTCCCACGGCCGGCCCTGAGCCATGGCTGGGGACGGCACCAGAGCTCCTGCTCTGGTGACCCGACTTGAATCTCTCTGCCCAAGTGATCAAAAGAAGCGACGCAAGATGCCTTAACAGACATCTGCCCTGCCGTCGTACCGGTTTTCAGAAATCCTTTCTTCGCACAGTCGGAGGATGACACAGATGCTTCCAAATGGAATTTACTCTCACTGGCTGTGAGGCCAATTGACTGGCCAACACAGGCGCTTATCTCTTCAGCGCTGATGTCTGCAAAACAGAAGGGAAACTGGTAAAATCAGTGACTCATCTGAGTAGAAGAATGCTCATTTTCCTACCTGTTTTGTTTGTTTGTTTGTTTTTAATCAACAAAGAAAACATTCTGTTATTTGTATGGCCTGTTTTTTCAAAGTCAAGAGCTATTCTGACCAGAGGACAGCCTTTAGTCTTGCAGTGGAAAAGCCAATATTTTATTGGGGTATATTGAGCCTATCACATAATAGGTGAATAGGGAAATGTCCTTACTGTAAAAGTTGTTTCCTTAGAAAGTATTAGAAGGAAGTAAAAATCTTAACACAAGGCTTCAGTCATTTATTTCCTTGTTTGGTCTATTTATTTAAAAAGAAAATTTTTTTTTTTTTTTACAGACTAACTCATAACTAGTGTAAAGCTGGGAACAGCAGCAGGAATCAATAGATCCTCGCTAATTTTCCTAAACTCAGGATCTGACCCATCTATTAGTGGCTTAAGTAGCATCTTAAGTAGCAACTTGCGAAAGGTCTGTCCGCGGAGAGCTGCCAAAGCCTTACTAGCTGCTGCTGAGCTGCCGCCGCCAGCACCGCCACATACATCATGAAAATATGTAACTGGAGACCCATGAAGCGACTGCAGAGGGGAGAAGGGAACTAATGAGGTGGTTTCACCAAGGTAAGCAATGCGCATATTTCATACAGCCTGGTTTTATGTACACACTTCAGTGTACGGCGAATATAAGGCTGACTTCTTTAATAGTTAAAAAATCCATTGATTTCAATAAATACGGGTATTGTAAGTAATAGGTAACTTTTATATTGCTCTTTTTGTCAGAGGACCTTAAAGTGTTTTACAAAGCAGCCCAGCAATCGATACCACAGTATTGAAGGGGAGGCACAGGGGTCAGCGGGGTTTGTGCGTCGGGGCTTAATGGTCTCGGGATGGAACCTCCGGCCGAGCCCCAGCCCGGAGCGTTGTCTGCTGAACTGCCGAGCCCCAGCACCGGGGAGCAGTGGCTTGTCTTGCTTGGGTTTAAAATACCAGTAAAACACCCGTAGCTCTGGTTTTGCTCCCTTCTGCACACCCTGCAGGAGAGGCTCGCTGGAGCTGCGCGGGGCACGGATCGGCTTGTCGGCTTGGTGGGTGCCAAGTGGCGGAGGTGCTCAGCATCCTGCGAAAGGGGCCACCAGTCCTGGATTCAAACTGGTGAGAGCTGAAGCATGCTCAAGACTTCAGGGGGAATTACATACCGTTGCAAAACTGGGCCCTTGAGAAAGGTTGAATGTGTAGCACTCAATTACTTCTACTAAACTGTTCAACAGTTGTAAACACAGTGGGTAAAGTTCATTCACCCAAAGCAACATGAGTGATTGCTTATCTTGGTGTTGGAGTGCCATAAAATTAAACTTGAGGAACACCCTGATTAATTGATTCGCCATGGTTCCTGTTGAGTAATTATGTTCAGCGAGGGTCTGTCAATACAATTCGCTATTGGTTGCAGCGAGATCGGTTCTTGATAAATGAAAAGTGGTTATCATTGCAAGAGGGTGGTCATAGAAAATATTGGCACTTGAGGGGGGAGCCCTGATAGGTTTTTTATATGATATAATTTGCGATAGTTAAATGTGCTCGAGTGATAAGATTTACTGCTGCATTTGGAATTAATCAGAATATATGAAGACTCTTTTTAATTTACTCTGTGCATAATGTTTCTCCCATAAATGTTCTTGTAATGTGTGAACACATTATACTGTTTTCTGCTAAATAATAGAACCATAACAATCTATTTTAAAAACAAGTAATGAAAAATATTGATGGCAGAGCAACAAGGGACCTTGTTCTGACATACGTATTTATTTCTCTCATGACCACATCCATACAAGCCCTTGCAGGCTGAAAGCTAGAAATGGGTCTGGCAGCAAAACTGCAGTCCTAAGCTCTGCACCAGTGAGTTGTGGTCTCGTCCTGGGTGTCTAAAGCCAGCAGGTGACTTCATTATCAAAATTCAGGGTTCCTAGATGCTTAAAGTCCAGCTCATGCCTATGCCTAGCTAGAAGCTCAGTGACCACCCAAGCTGTCTCATTTAGGGAGGACTCAGCCTAGGGATTTTTGTCCTGGGCATGTGCTTTAGTCACTGGCCTAGAAAAAAGGAATATTTTCTCTTCCGGAGCATTTAACACACAGCCTCATGGGCTAGGTGGCCTCTCAGGGTGCAGTGGTTGATCCAAAGCAGATCAGCCAGACCACTCAGCCCAGTGGGGACTCAGTGGTACATCACCAGGCATCTGCAGAGCTTCACATTCATCTTCTGAAGCTCTAATTTTAAGACTTGAGTGCTTATATCCTGATCCTGATCATTCCTCAGGGAAGGCGGATAATCCTCTTGCAAACACAGCCTTCAAGCATGGCTGTGATCGCCATTAGAAAAAGCAGGTTTTTTTACTAAATGCTTTTAGGCAGTGACATATCACCACCACTGCAGGTGGATCCTTCTGGGTCTACGTTTTGTGACGTAGAGCACTGCTGACTTGGTAAATGTGGACTTTCTAGCAGAGTCTGGGTTAGATGAAAATTACAGAAGTGTGCTACATTAGAATGAAAATTACATCTCTACTGGGGTGCATTTTTGTCCTTTGCTGAACTTCAACATCCTTCTTTCCTAAGATAAGGCGCGTCGTAGCAGTAAATCTCCTCCTTATATACACAGCAAGCACAAGATAAAGCAAAATAATAGCCTTCCTCCACATGCTCTTGATGCATTCTTCCTCTAAAATTGACAGTCTGCTTCCTGAAGACTTGCTTGCCAAAATCTTGTTCACTTCTATATCACTCACTCTTCAAAGTGAAGAAATTATTTGAAGAGGCATCATGTTTCCAAACATTAGTAGTTCAGAAACTTGATGAAAATTCTCTCAATCAGTAATTTCTCATGGAAAAAATTGGCATGGTTAACGCTCAGTATGGAGTGCATGGTTATACTAGTGCTGATGGTACCAAACCATTTCAGAACAGAGACAGAATTTGGGGCAGAACCATGGAAATTAATGGAATTAAAGGAATTACAGCAATTTGCACCAACTGCAGCAATATGCACCTGTTGTCCAAGATCACAATTTTCTTTCGCATAAATATCCAGCCTGGAGTTACCAAGGCAGTGTTATCCTCAGCAGAGCGGAGTGATGGTCCTTCGGGGAAGTGGGATCTATTGCATTGTCAACACCTTTGCAAAAGTTGACAATCCACTCAGTGTACTAAAGTACCATATTCTTGTTCTGCATCTTATGTTTTTGATTAGGAAAAATGTTATGCTTTGGCTCGCCGGTAATGGCTATTCCTGTGCTCTAGACATTTGCAGTGGATATTTTATGTAACTTAGATTTAGAGGTATGGCTCTCCAGCCTCATACTCTCTAATTTGTTGAGAACTGGAGCTAGCAGAGGTCTGTTAGTCTTCAGATAGGACACTAACCAGAGTAAAGTGGCAGAGGCATTGCCAAGTGCAATGCATTATTTCCTTTTACAGAAAATTGAAACCCTCACTATTAGGAGGCTAAACCGTGAGTGCGCTATCTTTCTTTACTCTGGTTGAGTTTGCAGTCCTTGAGCGTTCAACAGAATGGCCAGAACAAAGACTATAAGAAACAGGAGAAGTTTAGAGAAGTCTAACAAGGGACACTGAAAGAAAGGGAGAAAAAGATGGTCAGGTTCCTTCCCAGACTACCAAAATCTCACCCAGATTCTTCCGAAATTAGATCAGGAAGCACATTTTGTGACACTCGGGCTTATCCCCTGCTATGCGGCCAGTAGTGCATCCATCTTGTGAACAACATGCGGATCCCCCTACCCCATCCCCACTGTGCATTTTTGGGCTTGACGAGTATGCGTCTATCGTGCGATGGGACATAGCAGACAGCTCAGCGAAGAGGTGCCGATGAGCACCCACCCTCCCAGGGCCCAGGGAGATGATGACCGTGGGGACCAGACAGAGGCAGGTGAATTATTCTGGTGGACTGGACCCACCCCACGGTCACCAGGTTGGAAATGCCTGGCTTAGAGCAGAAAGTTGTGAACAGAGAGTATTTTCTAACCTTTTCTTCTCATTTCCTCCTTGTTAATGACAAGGATGTACTCAAAGATGCCTCCCATAGTGCCGGCTGTCATGAAATGGGTGCCGTAGTCGTTGATGAATTTGGCATACATGCCGTAGTTGTAGGTGTCCGGAAGCTCCTGCAGGGACAGCAGCACATCTTCATCCAAAACAATGTTGTCCCTTCTCATCTTGAAACGGGCTGTCTGCACCTTCGTCACACCTCTAATGAATGCAACCTCCTGCAGGTAAAGAAAAGAGGAGCTGCCACTCAACGTTCATTTTAAAAAAAAAAGTAATTTCTAGTCTTTAGATTTGCAGAGGAAAGCCTGAATCCCTGATTATCAGTGTGTGTTGAAGGCATGAAAACAAGCCCGTGTTTAAATTAAATCGGTGGTGATTCTTTTTTTAAGTGTCTCTTCCTTCTGTGCCATGGGTTTGGATGCTATGGGGTTTTTATTAATGTGCGAATACAATCAGAATCAGGCTCCACATGATTCCCCTCCACCCTCCATTTCTGCTATTTCTTTTTTCTGGTTTCCTTTCCATACTGTTTATTCCCTTTTGCTTTTTTTCACAGCCTTGACCCAGGATGCAAGACAAGGGCTCAAGCCCAGCCCAGCCCGGCAGTGGGAGAATACCCCGGCCAGGAAGGTGCTGGCGGGGGCAGGATTTCCTGGATATACCACCAGATCCACAACTCCTCTTCTAGATTATCCATTGCCTCGGACGAGGCTCCAGTGCAACCGGAACAGCCCTTTAAATGATTCCTCCGATAATTGATCATCGTTTAGCTGCAAACATCATGTGAGTCTAGACAAGGGCACAGTAAATACTATAATGGTGCCCATTTGAAACAGCTTTTAAGGGCATTTTAAGTCAGAACACCATCAAAGTAATTCTTCTTTATTGTTTTCTGTCAGCAGCCATGAGAGAAGTGGAGACAGGGCACGGTAAATGTGGGAAATACCAGCACTTGTGTTATTAGATTGGAAAGAGGTCGTCACAGCTAGTCCGTGATGAAAACCCACTGTGAGAAATACACCCTATTACTGGGTACTCTTTTTTCAGTGCGGTATTTTAACCTCCCATAAAAAGTAGCATATTTCCCCATCGTAAGGCAGCTTGTATTAATTTGAACAAGATATATTTGCTACCAGAGATCATTCCCTGAGGACAACTGTTTTGATCAACATCTTGATATTTCCTCCTCCCTCATCGTCACTTTAAGCATTTTTTTATTTATGTGCTTAATGTAGCCATGAAACAGGATGGGGTGAGATGACATGTGTTGTGGTACTTCGTAATTCAATTTTATTCCCACTCCCTGTTTGCTAAAACGTAATAAGAACAACAAACAGGATTACTAACGATCATACATTTGCAATTACATGAACAAATTAAGGTACAATTACTATGTGTTAAAAAATGCAATTGAGAGAATAAACTGACATAAGTTACAGCCAGACCATGCGATGCACAGATGACACGACTGGAGCATGTGCATCACTGATTTTTTTTTTTTTTTTTTTTTTTTACCTTTGCAGTGTATTCCGTGAAATTCTTCAGGGATCCTTTGCCACCTGATAAAGTGAAGCCCAGGTTTAGCTGGAAAACTGATTCTTCAGGCATAATTCCAATGGTAAAGCCTTTTGTTCTGGTTTTGTCACTTTTAAGGGCATCAAGCAGATCCTTTGAATCATCGTAAAACTCAAAAGTGAATCCAGAATCAGCATGAGCCTAAAGTGAAAGGAGCAGACATTAATTTTTCAGGTACTTTCCTTCCTTTTTAATCTCTGTTTCTTTAAGGAGTTGATGGTGCCTCTGTTGAAGCCCATGATGCTCCTGACAGCACTGACATTGACTTCAATGAATGTGGAATAAAGAATTGTCATGTGCCATTTCATTTGGAAATATGTGAAAAATGTGGATACAGCCATGCGTTTTGCTTTATCCATCCCCAGGCAGGGGAAAGGTTTGTGTTTAGCCACTCAAAGCAGTAACATTACAGCCAGAGCCGGTAATGGTACCTATTAAGCTAGCTTGACACTTCCCATTATAAAACCCTCCTTCCAGTTCCTTACAGCTCTGCCAAATCCTAATGATTTGGGCTGAATTTCTTCTCTCCAGTCTGCTTCTGGATGAATTTCTTTAGGAAAAAAATCAGCAGCGGTGATCCAGCCACTTGCGATGGCAACGCTAGAAAACAAACATTGTTTTGCCTGTGTTTTAGAGAAGTGACCTTTTCCTTGACAGCTCTACTTTGCTGGCACGTGGAATTGAGCAGCCTTGCTGAATGCAGGCTGTGCCGTTTGCCATCTCTATAAAAAGCCGGGTAAATTACCAACACTGAAAAAAACCATCTCACATGATTGTGAGTGACTTGCTAGACCCCAGCAGGTGGACACTGCTAAGTTAAGATGCATATGGAACATGCTCAAGTGTCCTTCAGTGCCTGACCGTGGTGCAGATAAGGGGGAGAAGAAAACGTGGTCCATGTGGTGGGTCCGTCTGGGTTCAAACTGGGGACTCGGGCACAGGAGAATCTGTCTGCTGGGAGGACATGAAAGCCATTTGCATTGAGCCTGTGGCTGTAATATTCCCCTGGAATAATGTGGATTTATTCATTCATGTCAAAAAGCGTGATAAATGTTTAACAGTGTGGCCAAGGCACCTGCTTACGACGTGGGAGACCCAGGCTGAATGCTTGCTCTACTTAGTTCAGTTTCCAACATCAGATGTGACCCCCCAGAGTACAGGTGGTGTGATACGTGGTGATGGCTTTCAGGATCTCTGTCTCACTCAGAATTTGGATTTATGTCCCTTGTAGCCATACCAGAGACTTAAAATGCTTTCAGAGATTGAACCGGTAGCATTGTTCCCATTTTACACATGGCCAACTTCATCCCTAGAGAGGCAAGTGGCTTGTGCAAGCTCTACAGCTCATTAATAGCAGAATTTAGAGAAAATCCATTTCTCTTGGCTCTGACTAGGCCAGAGTAAGCAGTGGTGATGCCTGAGTGATAAAGCACATTAGTTCCTTGATGTGCCATAAAACAGCATTTATATCATCAATTGCCTGTTGTCTTGGGGACAGCTGGAGAAAGGTACCTTGAAAGACAACCTATAGTGAATGATAAGATGTACCTAGTATCTTTATAGGAAGTTTGGCTTTTAGCTGGGAAAATATTGCTAAATTTGACCACCCAAAGTACTTACTAGGAATTGGTATATGTGAAAGTTGTAAGGTTTGCGGAAATACTTCTCATCGTCTCCGTAGTACAGATGTTCGCACGCAGCATCGTACTTTAGCTCCCGCCACTCTCCGTTGTAGACATACTCACAGTGGCCTCCAAAAAAATTAGGATCATATATGTACTGGCTCTCTTCCTGTGTTAGGATATTGTATCTTGGAAAGAAGTAGCATTCAGAAAGTTATCCATAGCTCCCATTTTATTTCCCCAAGAGTCTCTGTCACTGTTTCTGTTCTCCTGACACTACAAGTTATCTGTCCTCAGGTATCTGACTTTGAATTTGGGTAGCACCTAAAATCTAAGGGTTGAGTTTGTTATCTCCTTGCTATCTCCTTCCCAACGCTAGCAGTAGACAAACAGCGATTTTATTTCCAAGGCATTGGTTTGGACTCATATGCTAGGAGTGGAAGAAATCAGTTAAATTGTCCAGTCCATCCTAGCAAGTACGGATATGAAAGTCCCAAAGTCCTGGAATTCCTCCAGGTCCCCCATGAGCCTAATCCATCTCACTGTCACAAAGTGTTTCCTGGCATTCCCTGTAATTGTTTTCTATCTTAATTTCGTCTCCTTCCTTTTAATAATAGTTCCATTTCTCAGGGGAGTTAGCATGCTCCCTAGACTTGCAGTCTGCTTGTGCTTTGCCAAGTCTCCCACTTCTTATTTCCTTACGCCTCTTTCTTCCTGCTCTCCAGCCATCACAGCTGCTCCCCTCCAAAATCCCACCTATTACTTAATATTCCCTGTAATTCCATGGCCCAAAATGAAAGCATTATTCAAACTAGACAGCAGCATTGCTCCTCACAACAATGAGGAGCATTGGGAATCATCTTTAAGACTAAGATAGTAAATGCTATTGGTTTTGTGTGTTCTGCGAGAGGAATGCTTCGGAGAGCAGTATTAAATAGGGTCTTTGGTGAAAATTAATATATGTCTTGAAGAACTTTTGATGGACTCTCCCAGGCCCTGGGCCAGAGAGCCATTTATCTTGTGGACTCCAGAGAGTGTTGGATTGAGATGATGGGAAAGTTATCCAATGGCTGACTACGTTCTCATACTGTAGCCCATGTTCTCCAAGTGAAACTAAGCAGAATCTTGGTTAAAACACAAGATTTAAAAGAAGAATGTCACAACAGGCAGTTTGCCTTTAAACTTGTTCTGGATTCCTCTTTTCCACGTATTACCTAACCAAAATTTGAAACAGAATACAGTAAAATTTTTCATGGGTAGGTGTATTTGCCCTGCATATATTCATGTGGAGCTCAGGCTCTCTGCCTTGAATCTGTGCTCTGAAGTCCTGAATCCTGGAGTTAAATCTTCTCCTTAAGGGTGAACGCCGCCAGGATTGATGCATCTCCGAAGTCTACTGTTTGCTTTAATATATCGCTTTTATCAACTGAAGAAGGTTGTAACATAACTGGACTTGGGGAACTGGGATATAGTTTTACTTGAGTATAAAAAAGACACTCTAAAGCGTCTAAAGGACACTCTAAAGTGTCTCTGTACTAAAGCACAGAGTGACTGAGAGAGGCCTAGGTCAGATAGTAAATTAAAGACAGAATTTGAAATAAAAGCTGGGATGAACCCTCCTGCCTCCCTTATTGCTACCCACGGTCAGATGGGACAGTAGCTCTTCTTTGGGGTTTGTACAGCACCCTATCAATTCCTGGAGCCCTGCTATTACTAAGGAAGAGCAAGATGAAAACCTGAATCCAGTTCTGGCTGTCAGAGTAGCGGCTATTGATTTATTACTCACCCTTGGGCTGCTTTTTCAGATCCTGGGATTGGGAACAGATGTTCACAAGGGCTTTCAATAGCTTCGTCATCACAGTTATCCTCATCAGACCCATCTCTGCAGTCTCGCTCTCCGTTGCACACAAGATGCCGTTTAATACAGCGACCTAGAGCGCACAGGTACAGGCCATCGCTTATCCACCCTTCAGAAAACCTTTTTGTCGGCTTGCACTGATTGAGCTCTTTTCCAGCCGTATCTTGGGGCCACAAGAAGTCACGCTGGGTGTTAAACACAGCTTTCTTCCATTGGGAGCTTGCTTTTCCCAGCTCCTTGGGGGGAGGTTTTCCTTTGCAACCTGGAGCGAGCACGGCTCAGAATCCAAGCTGGCCACTCCCTTGGGCTCCCATGGGATGGGAATCAAGTAGAGGTCACCTCACTGGCCTGATTTTATTATCTACCATCATGCTTTTGGAAGGGAGCTACAGGAAGCAATAACTTCTCTACTTGGCTTGGGGAAGTCGGCTCTGTCTGGTTAAAGTGCAATTTTGTCTCTTCCCATTGCAGGAGGTATTTGGGGAGTTTATTGCAATAATTGTAGCTCAAGAGTGGATGTTTGCAGGACGAGCAACTTGAAAGTGCTTTTGCTTCTGGGAGTGAGGAGAAAGCCTTGACATGGCATTCTTGGCAGGAGGGAACTGGTACTGCCACTCTTGCCTCAATGGAGTGACGATGACCTGCTCCAGCTGATGAGCTGGTCACAGAGCGGGTGCATATTTCTAAATTTCAGTAGGTTTTTCATTAAATGCTCAAGACAGGAGTTTGAGCCATTTGTGTAAAAACAAAAATCTGTCAAGGCTAGTCAAACTTTCAGAGAACAGCCGTATTATATCCCAATCCTCAGAGCTGGGGATGGCTAAAAATAAATGAATCACCCCAACAGATTGCTAGTGGGATTCATGATTGAACTATCTCTCTTGCAGGGGGAGAAAGTGGTGTGTTGTGGGAGCGGTGGTACCCATGGAGGGGAGCACGAGCGTGTAGCACAGCAGTTGGAGCAGATTATTTCTACTGTCTTTGTTCCAGTGAAAAATTAACCTTTTCCATGTCACACAGCCTTCTTTTCTATCCAAATCTAAGCCTAACATGGATGGATTTCTGTAAAAGTGGGGAAAAACCCAAAGATGGAGAAATTCCCTGCTTTCTCTTGCACCATCTTGCCGGTTGGTTGGCCAAGCCCTGCTCATGGCAGGCGACTGATCTCACCCCGGGTCTGTCCACCCAGCGCCAAAAACCTCTTTGGCCAGAATTCGTGCCTGGTTTACCCACCTGTTTCCTCGCACCGAAAGTCCTTCCCACAGTCGGGGGGGCCACTGCACGTCGTCTCGGCGCGGCAAGCTTGCTCGCCCCAGAGGTGCCCCGCACATCGGCGCCCTGCGAAGCCCGCCGGCCGCACCAGCCTCCGGTACCGGTGCTGGACGGCACAAGAGAGAAAAACACCACCAACGCCCAACTGGTGTCCCCCAGAGACGTCACCTCCGCAGGCTATAAAGCGATTAAAACTATCGCTTTTTATCTGTATTGTTATTTTTTTGTGTGTGGCCCAAAGACTTTGTATGTGATAAATGGAGGAGAGTCAGCAGAGAGGTTGGAGCTCGGGAGGTTTGCGTGAAGTTCATACAAGTGAATTTAGGTGGGGGCTGGAATGACTGTTTTTAAAAATCTCTTCCCTATTTTATACCTTGGAAAGAATATGGAATTTTTCCAGTTACACATGCTTTGTCCTGGAACATAGCAGGCTCAGATGGACACAGAAACTAATTACAACACTGATCCTGCAACATTTCTGATGGATTATTAATGAGAATTGCTGCTCTTTAAATTAGGAAGAAAAAAAAAACCAAGAAAGAAGGAAGAGCAAAATCATTTACTGATAATAAGCAGAAGAACAAAGAATGCAAGGATATAAACTCAGTAAAAAGCAAAGTTATGTCAGGTATTTGAAAATAGATTATTGAATTATGAAGACATATGTAAAATGATATAAAAAATGTAAAATAAAAAAAAGCAAAACAGGAGCTGATGAATGAAGGTTGCTTCTAATTTCTTTTCATTGGAATATTTGCATTAAGAATCAGAGGATAGTTAATTATATCTGAGATAGAAAAGGAAGAAAGTCTTGGGCAAATATTCTGGCCTGATTCTTCCACCATTTGCCTTGATTTTGCATTTTGCTGTTCTGCTGCCTTAAACAAACTTATTCCCCAGTTTACACCATGGCAAGTAAGAGCCTCTCTAGCAGAGGAGCATCTCCATCATATTTGGATGAGTTTACTGGATGCTTCAGAATGATGAATATGTATAATATATATAATTAATGTGTGTACATCCTCATCACAGACACATCTGAAGATAAATGAATACATTACAGTGGAGTCTTACTTTTTTCTCTTGGCAAGGAAAGCAATCAGTCCATTCTGACCACTGGCTCAGCTGACAGTCGACAGGAGCCGGAAAATTAACATCTCTGCTGCTTCTTCTAAGAAGGGGAAGAGATAACGGTCTGAGGTCTTTGAAGTTGCATTTTAAGGAAGGCTGGAGGCTAGCAGGGAGAAAATTATCTCTGTGTGTGTGTGGTTTTCCACCAGGAACCTATTTTGGGGGAAATGGGAAGCATCCCTTAGCAGAGGTGGCTGTACTACCCGAAATGCCCCATCAAAGTATTTCACCGTCAGAATTGGTCAGGGGCCGCAGGTGCAGGACCTGAGGATTTTGTCTTGGGTTTTCTGCTCTCCCAAGAGATCCTAGCCCTTTCCAATGGGTAGATTGCAATAAAATATATGTACGTCATATATATAAGACCAAACACAGTGAGTAAGCAGAAGGAGTGTCAAGAAGAGACAGGTTTTAAGGAAAGGCTTCTTTTTTGGCTTTCTTCTTAGAAGCACATCACAAACTCCAGCAGTAGTGCTGTTTATCACCTTGGGCCTGTTCTGAAATCTATTGATTTTGCTTTCTTTACACTGTTCTGAACTCACGGTCGGTATTTTTCCAGAGAAGTATGAAATCACGATTCCCACAGGCTTTGTGGAGTGGGGTTGCACCAAGAGTGCCGAGAAAGCCCTTGGATCAGACTCTCTGCACGTACACTGAATATCACTATACAACGGCAAGAAAATACTTCTCTTGCTACTCAGACCAGTCGTTACGATCTCTATTTCTGTCCCTACTCCAACAATCTTTATTTGTATAATGTATTTCTTTGTCTTGAGGAGCAATCTGTGGCGTGCTAATGCAACTCTGCGTTTGCCACAGCCTTCGAAGCATTTTGAGGGGTTATTCTGAGCCAAGAGATTATTTTTATTATTTTGGTGATTAACTAATGAGCAGTCTGTTTTCCTTACTAAACTGCAGTCCAAAGAGAAATATTGATAATTAGCAGAGGTACGGAGCACATTGGGGATTCATCAGAGGCTGTAGAAGAGAGACTTACTAAATGAAAGCCACAACGGCTCCGCAAGGGAGCCTGTGGGTGCAGATCGGTGTGTGAGATAAAAACCCACCGTGTCTCCAGGAAAACAACAGGAAACGGCGGACAAACACGGAGCGGGAGGACACAGGTGTATTGATGCTTTTTTGCTCTGACAGGAGGATTTGTGGGCTGTATCCTTCAGCACTTCACAAAGTGCTTAATTGGCTCACCTTCGATTGGATTTTACATTTACCTCTTCATTATTCTGCCTTGTTTGATAAATTCATCAAACATCAAAAATCTCGTCTTTGTTCATTTTCAAAAGGGATTATCGGAATAAGCCTTCATAATTAAGTGTATCACTACCACATTTTTTTTTCTTTCCACCTTCTCCTTGTCTCCGTGTTCCAATTATCACCGATACCTTTTTTTTGATCCTTCTAAATCATATTTGCCTTTAGAACAAGCCTGAAATTAATAGCTGTAGAAAAAAAATAATCCAACCATTTTCCTATCATGACACTATAGCTTTAGAAAGAAAGTAACTTGTTTATTCCCTTCCTTCAAAGCCTAAGTGACACTCGTATAGGTTAATAATATTGTTCAGGGAAAAAAAATTGAAGTATGAGGATCTGGCTTAGATTGAAAATTGGGTTATTCACACGCACTTGTTAACTTTACATTGTCAAATGCAAAAATTATTATAATGAAATAGAATATGAAAAATATTCACTCGTAAATCATCCTGTATAGGGAATTCATTTTAAGTACCCAAACCCAGTATGGTAATTTTCGTAAGGAAGTTTAAGAAGGCTTAATAGTCATCTGTAAAAGAAAAACCATTGTGCAAACAGTTCGTATAAGAAGGAATTACGATGCCAAGCTTGGGCTTTGGACGACTGCCAGTATTTTTTTTTTTCCTGGTAGCTGTTTACGGAGAGCACCGTGCGCACGTGCCTCAAGTCAGGACAAAATTGATGGGCTGACTGACTTGCCCGTACTTTCTATATGTAAAGTTGGGGGGGGGGGGGACGGACTTACCCCTGGGAAGGCAACGCCTCGAGCTCCCTGCGGGCTGTAGCCGTGGCCCGACGTGCCGTTAAAGCCAGCGAACATATAGACAGGATCAAAGGAGAAAGCTGACACAGGCTCCACCGCATTGTTTCTCCATATGTAAGTGTTTGCTATAGATTTGCTGCAAACAAAAGCTTTAGGCTTCAGGGCGCTGTGGGGCGAGCACTGCTAGAAGGAGCACGGAGCCCACCGGACTCCAAAACGCTGTCGTAAATCATTGACAACAGCACAGAGCAAATCAGAGAGAATCAGGACACATCCAGGAGGCCTTTGCCCTTTTGGAAACAAATTCCCAGTTTTCTGGCAAGGGTATATATTAAACTGTGCAACTGTTTCCACATTAAAGTCAATCACGTCCTATTGCAGCAGTGTGTTTCTTGTGCAGCCTGCACTCTCCTTTTAATTTGAGGGAGGAGGAAAATAATTTTATTTCCCACAGTGACTTAACTGTAATTTTGGTGTGTCTGGTTGCTGACCAGGGAAAAGCTTCCCAGTACAGCAAATTGAAGATTATCATAAAGTTGTGTTATGAGGAACATGTACCTTCCAGATACGTCAAGGAAATGTCAGTTCAGCTTCTTCCCGTTGCCATCCCCGTAAGATAGTGTTCCATCTCCAAAGCTGATGTGAGTTATCACCTGGCTTTTGGATGGCCCTACACAGTCACTGCAACACGAGAATCTAAATCTGTGTTTTCTAAAGTGATTTGGGGTGAGGAAGATGCGCCCTAAATCTGAAATTGTGTCTTACCCCTATGCTGTGCAAACCCATCTGTTAGTGGTGGCTCTAGTGCTTTTAGCTGGTCGGGATCTTAACACAGAAGTAGGGGATGTGCACAAGTGTAAGAAAGCAATGCTAGAGAAAACAAGAACACCATGGGTTATTTATTATTAAGATAACAGTCGCAAGACTAGAGTATTTAGTTTTCATGTATTGGAAGAAAGAAAAAACAGCCACTGGAAAGACATTGGGTCATGCTATAGCCTGAGTTGCCCCATACCTGTTTCCTCGAGCTTACACGTAGCCTGCAAAATTCCCCCCCAAGGGCTCCTTTTATAACTTCATTAGATATTAGTTTAAAAAAAGAGTAAGAGATCCGTGGAGACTTTTGAGTTCAAACAAGGGTCTGTATGTCCCTGGTTTTCCTTCTGCATAAGTGGGCTGAGATGCTTCGTGCATAAATGAAGTGTTCCCAGCAGACAACTGGAAGCTTGAACCTCAGTAAATTCAAGAGAAAGTGTAATTATTGTAGGAAAATCTGGTCTTGGGCTATTACAGCTATTAAGCAGACAGTCAATTGTCCTCTGTCCACAAAAGACTGGGATAGAAGTGTCACTTTGTGTATTTCCCAAATTAATTGCAAAGCTCATTTCAATAGCTGGTATTGTAAATTATCAAAATAAAAGGACTTCTTACCATGTTATTTTAATGTAATTAAAGTTCAGAATGACCCTGGGGCTCGTCTTTGCTAAACATGAAGAAATGTAGCACATGGGTAAACTCTGTAGTGAAATGAAATGAAAACTGCCTCTTTGTGACCTTCGAGAGTATGTTAATGTAGTCCCTTACCTACTAAAGCACTTCAGATGAGTTCAGAAAGTCCTCCTCCTTCCTTTGCCTACACCAGAAGAACTCAAAGAAGGGGTTTAATTTTTTATTTTTTTTTTATATACGATTAAACCTAAATTGCTTTTGCCTGGGAGAAAGCAGGGGATCGAAACTGGCCTAAGGCGATCCCCGCCGTCACCTCCCTGTTAGACATTGCAGCCTCTCTGCACGTTGCCGCTAAGACAGAACGACGTAAAAAGGTTTTTAGCAATGCTCACAGAGGTCTGGTGGGGATGAACCGCACTGTCCCCATGGTGGGAGCCTCCCTGGCCACCTGCCAAATCTGTCTTCTTCCAAATCTTCCAGACTTCTGCCATCCTTTGATATAAATGGCTGCTTTGCACAGTCAAGTGCCTCCTCAGCATCTAAGCAAGACTGTCAAAGCCTTATATCTTTGCTTTTCTGACGGCAGCGTCAGAAACACCCCATATATATAATGAAAGTTATTTGTGGCACGTCTCCCAGGTAAAAGGCTGGGCTGGTTTGTGCAATCAGGCACAACAACAATTTCGCACTGATAGGTGAGGTCGTTCGGGGGGGGGAGGCGTGCGAGAGAGATTTAAGCCACAAGCAAGGCACACCGCATTAGAGGTGAAATTAAAGAACGTTTCTCAAAGGTGTTACGTTCCAAAAGTGATATATATAAAAGTTATGGTTCCATTTATAACATTATGAATTGAACTTGTCTAAAATGTGCGTTGGATCCTTGCCTCTAAACCTGAATTAACTCTCTGAACCTCTGGCTTGCAGTGCTAGCCGTGCTGTCGAGAGGGATGCAGTCACCTTCAGGATGACGAGCCGTGAAGTGAAGTCTTGGGGCTCTTGGAGAGCATGGAAATACGGGCTGAGAGCGGGCTGGGCTGAGCAGCCGGCTCGCTGCAGGAAAGCCCGGGACGGGGTTTGCGTCCTCACTTCGGGACTATTCCCGTCACAAAGCTCTTTTCCCCAACACTGAAGAGCCCGTCACTGCCAGCCTCTAATTAGAAGACACGTAACTCCTCATTTGCAACTCTTACGTATCTAAAATCAGGGACAGGTTAACTCAGTGTGAACAAACTCGGGCCCCCACTTTTCCTCTTTGATAGCAGTACAGGAATTTGTTCCACTTCAAAAAGTCTCCACTTCAAATGTCTTTGGCCCAACAAGGGGAATTAATTTCTGCCTGCAGAATGCATTGATCTTTTAAATAGCACCTGAACAGCCCATTCGCTAATGTGGCCGTCTACACGAGCCTAGCTCCAGGGTGAAGTTATATTACAAGAGCTAACATAACGTTGTTGTTGTCCAGCAATTTGCATTTGTACTTTCGTTATATGTAGATTTTTATATTTAGTATATTCATACAGGGGTTGCTGCAGGGGATACAGTTACTTAAAAGAATTAGCCTTTTCTTATGTCAATATTCTATATATAATTTTTGTAATACGTTATTCATGCAATACTGTAAATCTGAATTTTGTTCCTGACTTGAAGACCATGAGCAACTAATGACAGTCCTGTTCTTTTTTATTCTGCTCGATACACCATACCCCCAAAGTTGCATCGTAGCTTCTTGCTGTCGATGTGACTGACACCTGCCATGTGCTGTTTGTTCCCTTGTGGTTCCCCGGGGAAGAGTGCAGAGCAGACAGCCTTTCATTCAGGGGTAGGGTGAGTTGGTTTTTTTTTTTAAATATAGAGATTGTTGCTATGTGCAGAGGTTATAGAGATGTTAGATATGGCAAGATGAAGAAGTCGTGCCAAGCGATTGGAGCTCTGCCCTTGGAAAGTTCGCCGTTTCACACATGCTTTCACAGCACACATGGGCTTTCTCAGCTCATCCTCTCTGCAAGCGCCGGAGAGCTTTCTCTGCGCGGGAGCTTGGTAAAATAACTTCTGTTTTGCCAAGGAAACAAAGCGGGTTATCAAGGTCTTCATCTCTAAAATCAAAATCCCAGCACAGCTACCTTCAAGAGAAGGGTTTGGATTGAGAAGATGGCTGTATATTGTACAGCAAAGAGAAGACACGGGTAGAAGCATTAAAAAGCGTAAGACAACGTAGTGAGTTTGCTATAGTTCACGCTGCTGAGCAGATGCTCTGCGCTAGATGATATTTCGGCGCTCTGGGAGGCCTCACGCCCTTGTGTGCTGCATTGCTACAGGGAGGGGAAGAGATGCCGAAAGGCCGTGCCTGACCCTGGTCGTCACCCTCCGTGTCAGTGGGGTCGCTGTCACAGTGATGGCCCCACACCGCAGGTAGCGGTTGCGTCCTGAAAACGGGGCTGACCGGTCGCTGCGAACACCCAGGCGTTTTTTCCTTTGTGCATCTCGTTTCCCGAGGTTCGGCTGTTCTTCATCCCCAACTTAAATTCTCCAGCCGCTGAGCGCTCGCGGTGAGATGGGGCGTTGTAAGGACCGACAAAGGTACCTGTCATTTATGGGCGTGGGGCACACGTCCCAGTGACTGAACCCGGTGGCTGCGGGGAGCTGTGGAAAACAGCCACCTAAGGACCAGAAGATGACCACGGCTCTAGTGCTGGACATGCCAGGCCTCATTTGATGTCAATGAATATTGAACTGGTCTGATAACGTACCTTCTACCAGAACAAACAGCCTGAAACAACATGAGCAATTATCTGGGTTGTATTGCTAAAAAAAGAAGTATGCACTTAAGCGTTTGTGGGATCGGGGCCCTACTGCAGAGGCAGCCTTGTAGCTTGGCCAGATAAAAAACCTGAAACATTGCAAGGCTTTTAAATTCATTTTCTCGACAGCTACAATGGGGCCGATCTTAAAACTTGTGAAGGAGCCACACGAGTACCTACACTGGCTCCTAAACGACGCTTTGTCCTGGCCGCTAAAGGCAAGTGTTAGCTTTTTGAATGCAGGGATTAATAATACTGCATTTTCTTAAATTTCTCCTTAATGCCAGTAATGCAAGACAGAGCAAGCGGCTGGCTGGTGGAACAAGTGATCCTATCTCCCCCTCTGCTGGAAAACCACGATATGACCTCCTGGCAGAAAAAGGGTGAGACGTGTGGGGAACCGGGCTGGGGTGGCTGCTCTAACCCTCCTGGGGACAGAATAAGGCATAAAAACTGAGCCGAAATCCTCCCCCTAGCAAGTGGTTGTGCCCCGCTATCCACTTTTGCCCATTTTTCTGGGTTCTGAGGTGGTTTTTTGGATCTGTAGACCCTACTGCGTTGCGCCCAGGAGCAGCTGTTTCCCTCGCTCTGTGCCCCATCTCCTTCCCCCAGTGCTCTCCCACATGCGGGGCCAGTAGCTGTGACAAGGGAAAAAAACTTGTCAGAGCATCCCCAAGCTATAATATGATGACACTGGGCTAATGTCATCACCAATTATGTCATGGGCAATACCTAAACCTAGTTGTCTTCCAAAGAAGACTGGACTGCCCCAAACTTACCCTGGTCTTCACCAGTCACACTTCTAAAAGTGTGAAAGATTAGGAATAGATCATATTCCCAAGATCTGCTGTTGTTTCTGGTCTCTAATAACAGCTCAGTGAAAGCCAAAAAAACCCCCCAAATCCCAAATCTGTATAATATACCCATAAGATATGACAAATCCCACCAGCCACTAAGTAGCTGAAAAGAATAATGCAGGGAAAATAAGTCTGTTGACTGCTGTGCTTGCAGCCTTTGGAGTGATGTGTCTAGATAAGACACTAACTGCATGACTGCAAAAACCCCATCCAAATCATAAAATGTTAACTTTTTAAACAGGCTGAAATTGTTTGTTCTGAGGACATCGTGCACGCTGAGGAGGTGTTCGGTGCTGGTGCTCTCAGCAGTGGTATTTGGTTTTATTCGAGTCGGGGCTGTACCTGGGAACTCCCGTGCTGGGTCGGTGCCTCTGACACCCAAACCCAGACCAAACCTCAAGCTCCCGCTCCAAACTGCCGCCTGTTTAATAGCGGCGGTGGACAAGGCGGTCACTGTGGTTTTGCTGGGACGTTGCCGTTCGCGGCAGTTCGCAGCTTGGTGGGGACCGATGGGAGGCACCAGCGCTGCGGGGAGAGGTGGGACAGGAGGGGAAGGGCTATCGAAGGGATTACCTGCCTTCCCTCCAGCGTTTTGGGAAGGGTGTAAAGTCCTGTTTTGACATGTCCTGACGTGTCTGTCTAGTTTCTCTAAGGAAATTGTGCCATGGGGCCCGTTAAAGGGTGACTTACATAGAGCAGCGCCAGCTCTTTATCATCAGGCATTCCCCAGAAAGGTCCGGAGCCGGAGAAAAAAGCCGGCTTCCACTTCTGCAGTGTTTGATCTATACAACACCACGGCTACACCGTGCTCCCCGTGCAGTTATTAGAGCCCAGTGCAATTTATGGCAGCCCGGGGGCTGCTGTCAAAGGGAGGTGAGGCAAGTGGAATCCCACTAGGACTGGCAATCACAAAATGCATGTTTTAAAGAAACTTTTGGCATTTTCTTTTTATTTTTAGAGCCCATATAGAGGAATCTGCCCTGTCCTTTTCCACAGGACCACGGCTCTGAAGTCACAACCTCCCGATTCTCCAACAGTGCTTTAATTCATGGCCCGTGTTCGTAACACTGGGCGGGTCATAAATCCTCCCCAGCTACCTGTACACAAAGCCGGCATTCATTTTCATCACGCCGTGACTCCAGCCCTGGCTTGGGGGACTTCCCTGCCAACTCCTGGCTTGGCAGGACCCCCCTTTCTTCTCTGAGACCACCACGCAGCAGCAGGGCTTTTCATGTGGTGAGGAATGAAACTCACGCTTCGAGCCATGTCTCTGATGAATAAGACTTCCCCCCCCCCCCCCAAATTCTTTCCTTTTTTTTTTTTTTCAGCT
>JAVJGG010000090.1:5547396-5598060 GCA_035590195.1 Aviceda cuculoides
AGCTCTCCTCAAGCTTGGCTCTGGAAAGCAGGGTCAGGTTAGGCTGTGAGAGCATCGGTCCCACTCCAAAGGGCATTAAGGATGCTTGGGGTGAGGCTTTTCTCAATGTCCATGTGCAGAGGGGGATCGTTCATCCACAAGTCATGTGTCGCACCCATTACCTTCAAATCAGTGGAGAGGAATCTGGGACACCTTCAGACAGTCATATACATATAGGTTGCTGTCAGATCCTACCCATCACGGACACGCTTTACCAGTCCCTTTTTCCCCTAACCTCCAGGCCTGCTCTGGCTGCAGGGTTTCTTTTCCAGGCAGCTCTTTGGGAATGAGATGTGCCGTGTCCTGGTACGTGGGATTAGGGGCAGCTGGTGATGGGTGAGTATTATCGAGGCTGCCGATGGCTCCCTGCCCACCCAAGCCCTATCGAGAGCTGCCTCTGAACACCACCGAGCACCTGGGCTCCGTGCAGGAGCCGTCTCTGCTCGAAGGAAAACATCAAGCGCTCCCGCAGAGAAAGACGAAATAATATTTGATCAGTTATGGATGCAAAAAGAAAGTCCTGGGGCTCTCAGTTCTCTTCTTGCCAAGCTTACCAGCCTTGCTTTTCCTGGGAGCCATGCTCTGTAAAAAAAACATGGGCTCAATGTTTGGACAGATCTTTTCAGGCTGTTCTCTAGGGCAGAAATATCCAGTGATGGGAAAAGTCTTGTTTGCCTTAATTTAACTGGTTTGTCCTTAGGACTCTGAGAAACAGCTCGCCATTGAAAGGAGCTGCTTCACCAGGGAATATGCGTGGGCTTCAGCGCAGACGACTTTTTGCTGGGCTCTGCTGTCCAGAGATGACGAAAACACTCGGTTCCTCCGGGGAAATGTCTCTTTTAATCACTCCGAGGTCTCTGGCTTCGGCTTGGGGAAGAGCCTTGTGCAGGCAGGGCTGATGCGCTAGGGTGGGTGTCCCCCATGGGGAGACCTGTGAAGAGCTGGGCTGAGGATTATTGCTGGGCATGGTGGGACTCGTCTGGTCTGCTCAGCTTTGCTTGCCCCAGGTGTGAGCAGGGCCCCCGAGAACTGCCGTGGAGACGGACACCCGAGGGAGGCGGGTGCTGTTCGGGGCGCCCACCCCGAGGGCGAGCGCCGTTCTTCCCCTCAAAAAGCAAACCAAACCCGCTTCTTGCCTTTCTCGGCCCATCCGAAGCCTGCCGCGGCGTTGACGTTCGCGGTTGAGGCAACCCGTGAGCCGGGTCAAGGAAGCGGAGACGGGCAGGGCCGAGCCGGCGGGAGCACAGCCCAGCCCAGGTGAGGTTCTCTCCGCCCCGGGGGGCAGATCCCTGCCTTGGCCCAGGTGTGTTTTTGGGCTCGCTCCGCCTCGCCCGCTATTCCGGCGGTGGCGGGGACGAGCGACGGAGCGGGGAGAAGCCGTGGCAGGCATCGGGCGGGGAAATATGCTGGGAGGCTGAGCGGCTGGAGCCGGCACGGAGCAGCGAAGGGATGGATGTGGTAACTGCCGGGGCACCGCTGCTTTCCACCCCCACGGCGGCAGCGGGCGGCCGGCTCTCCTCTGCCCTCGGCCCGGGTGGAATATTCGCTGCTTGGTTTTTCTGCTGCCGATTCGTAGCTCGGGGCTGGTATCTCCACGAAGTGCTGGGAGCAGTTTAACCTCGGGGTTAGGTGCACGCTCTCGTTGCTGCTTCTGCTCTGCGGGGGAACCACAAAGGGACAGCTTTGCTGCCCCAAAGCTGGGGCTGAGGGGCTCCCGGTGCCGGGTTTCTTCCCCCCCCGCCTTGCTCCGAGATGAGCTGCAATTGCTGCCTCTTAATTTAACAAAAAGTAGAGTGGATTTTTTTTTTTTTTTTTTTTTTTTCCCCCTGGGAGAAGCTGGCGGGTTAATGAGTAGATGGTATCTGCGGCATTCTCTTGTCAGCGTGCCTGCGGTGCCTGGGCTTGGGTCCAGCTGCCCCGCTGCCGGGTAGAGGGCAACGCTGATTAAACATTTACCCAGGGGAGCTCCCTTGGAAATTAAGATAAAGAACGCATGAAACCGGAAAAATTTCAGGAGAGGAACAGGCAGTGCTTCCTCTCGGTTGTCCTGCGTGTCATGGCTTGAATGGGGTTTCTCTTCCGGTGTCGGTTCGTTTTAGAAAAGCAACTGCAGAAAACTAATGAGAATTCAGCTCCCTTTTGGTTAGTCCTTGGTATCAGCACAAACCTCCAGTCGCTGCTCTTTCTAAAAGGTATCCTTATCATAGGCTTAAGCTGAGCTTTGTTCTGCTTCCTACAATGATATTAATGTTAGAAGAGCATTTTATTTATAGGGAGAAAATATGGAAAGTTTAGCTGTCCCCTGACTCCGTAATGCTCATAGCTTTCCGGCCAGTGGAAGTTTGTTTCCTTTTTATTCTCTCCCTCTCTCATCTTGCGTGGGCTTTTGCCAAATCTGTTATTATTCGCAGTGAATTATTTGGCCAGATGTAGCTGTAATACACATTGTGAGCTTTTTGGCAGTCCTTTAAATTTATTAGTGTCTTCTCCCCACTTGTCAGCTGGTCTAATTTACCGGGGAGCACCTCTCCCCGCTGCGCCGAACCCTCCCTGGGCTGGTGGGGCACTGGGGCTGGGATTTTCCGTGCGTTCCGTGCGACCCGCGTCATTTAGGCTGAGCATCTCCCTGAGCTAGCTTAAGGTGCGCGGGTCGAAGCCCGGAGTTGCGTGAGCGGGTCTGCGGTTCGAAACAGTCCCGGCTCTGGTGGGAAACCGTCTCCGCAGGGGTGGCCGTGGGCTGCCATTTAACCCCGTTCTCCCAGGAGGTTCGTCGTGCTGGGCCGGGGGCCGTACGAGTCCCGGGCCGGGTCTGCTCTTGGCATCGGTGTGAATATCCCAGCGGGCTGCAAACCGGGGGGGGGGGAATTATATTTTAGTGAATAAAATAATAATCTTCCGGTTAATTAGGCAAATTATTTGAAGCTGCCATTTCAAGGCAGGAGGAATAACAGCTTGAGAGGGAAAAAGGGAGGCTTGTATCCGTCCCTCTCTAATTAAAGGTAATGCCAAGCTAGTGACTGTCACAGCCATTTCTGTCACAGCCGGTGCCAGGCCTGACCAAAAAACCTGTTTCGCATGAGTCCACCTCTCCTCTGGCACATTGAGACACGCAGGTACTTTTTCTTTTCCGTTTCCTTTGTCTCCGAGGGCACTGATGAGGAACTATGCGCTACGGTAAAGAAAAGCAGTAAGGAGAGGTAAACAGCATTGAACTCTTCAACTGTTGCTGCAGCACGTGCGAAAACTCGGTGCAGTTGCATTAGGGCACCGCGCTGCTTTATTTCCTGTCTGGCATCGCTGCAGGGATCTGGTACATGTGGGATTGGGTTTTTTTCCAAAATCTGATTCATCCTCCGTATGCTTCTGAAAACTCTCATTCCCATCGGCTCGCCGCGAGATCAGGCTGTCTGGGCAGCTTACACGGCATCGTGCCGCTGACCGCTAATATGAAATATAATTGGAGCAATTCAAACTTCTCCCCCAAGGGTTGGTTCTTTACATCATGCACTACCCTGTGAAAGTAATAAAGTCAGTGAAAGGGGTTATTCAAGAGAAATTGTCAGTGTTTAATAAATCGTGCAATTAAATGCAATAAAACCTCAGTATGCTATTCATCTGTTCTGCCTTAACACTTAAGGCTGGGGCTTTTTTCAGAATAACGAAGTTCTGTCCTAGATAATTTTTTCCAATTTCCTCATTAGACAGGTTCTCGTGAAGCCTTACAGTTCTCTGCACTGAACTAAGTAGTGCACCTAACGTAATCATGGCATATAAAAAGTTATAGAGCAGTTCAAGGTCTTAAGTAGCTCATAAATTTTTTCTTCATATTTTCTCCCTAGTTCAGTTCAGGGCTGAATTTAAGCCACGACATTGCAGGCAAAAATTGCGGTCCCCTTTTCTCCAGCATGGGACGGTGAGACACTTGGGGACAAAGGCCTGAAACAAAATGTTCTTTAAGTGCCCTTTTAAACTCCGCTGTCACTGATTAGCTCTCTTTGTTCAAAATCATATATAACCCAGGCTCTGGTGTGGGGGGGAATTGAGTATCTTAACCAGTGTTTATCACCTGGACTGGGAGATCCTCTTGCTGTCGTTGTGTGCTGTGTGTTTGGTTTGTATGTCCTCAGCTCCCTGAGGTGGGAATAACAGCAAGGGGAGAAGCGTCCGAAGAGCCGTGGGGATCCTGAGCTGAACCAACACAGTGGAGGAAGAAGCTTTTGTCCCAGGGGTCATTTGAAGCCGCCAAGGAGGGTGTTTGATGCTTCTCTTCCCATGGCGGAGTTTTCTAGAGGAGGCAAAGGATGGACTGGGATCTCTGGAGCAGCACCGGCCTCTCCCCTGGCTGGTGCTTGTGTACTGAAAATAGGTGCAGCTTTCCTACCCCGCAGGTGCAGAAGCAGTATCACAACACCTCTGCCAGGAAGCTCTGACATTCATTTTAGTGTTTGCCAGGTTGTCCCGAGGGAGATTCTCCAACACTGGGTGATGTTGGGGAGCAGGAGCCATCTCCGCTGGTCCTGCTGGCTCTGCTTGGTTGTGTTTTCATGCTCTGCTCCTGTGTTTTCCCCCGTCTCAGCTCTGTTGCCTTTATCAGCAGTGATTTGTGAGCCTTCAGAGGATCCTCTGAAAGCGCTAATTCTCCTCTTCTGCTTTAAAATTGTCACCAAGTTCTGCATGCCCTTGGTGACCAGGGTGGAGTCTGTGGCCTCTTTCTCTCTGAAACAATCAGTTGTGACCGCGTAAATTGCTCGTTGCCACCTCTGAAAGCAGATATTTTGTGCTCTCCTCTCTTCCCCCACCCAGGAAGGTGTGACTGATTTCAGAGCCCTCCGAGCAAAATTTCAAAATGACTCCAACTTGGCCAACAAGCTGGTGCAGCCGCGCAAGAAGCCTCCCCCTGAAATCCCTCCCAAGCTGGGCTCTGGAGGGAATGCCGTGTCCAAGCCTCTGCCCCCGAGTAAGAGAGAAGCGGTAATACTAAAATCCAAGGATGAACCTGCCCGTCCTGCCACCCAGCCCTCCGCGCTCACCCAGTGCAACCCCCTCGCGTGGCCTCGAGCCCAGCTGGGTTACGTGGAGCCGCCGGAGCACAACGAAGAGCACAAAGGCAACGACTTGGAGAAAGGGCTGAGTTCTCCCAAGAACGGTCCAGAGAAACCTCTGCCATCCTGCGCTGACCGGCAAGGATCATCCCAAACATCTCCAGAGGGCCCTCCGTTCCCAAATTCTTTCCACCATGCCCTACAGATCTGGGAAAACGCTTTATCCCGCGGCGAGAAAGCAAGTGCAATGCTCCCAACCCAACGGGCAGCAAACCTATACGTGCCCCCCTGCCCGGAGCAGAAGGTGACGCGTGCTCCTGCTGCGTTGGGCGGCAGCAGGATGGGACCCTCTGGAAGCGAGCCCACGCTGGACTTGCCCACCCAGAAGAAGGATGGTCTGCGCGGCGGCGGGCCGGTTCTTCCCCGGGCTCCCAGAGGACCCAGGAGCGCTGCTGAAGCTGCTGCTGAGAGCGCGGCGGCAACTGTTTTCTGCCAACCGGGTTATCGTGCACCAGGAGAGCAACCCCAGCACCAGAAAGGTATAGTAAGCTATACTCTTAACAATAAGCGTATATATATATATATGCATATGAGCGTAAATGTGTATAGGTGCTCTGAAAGTGCAGGATGCAGCAGTTGGAGAGAAAAGCTGTTATGTGTTGGGACCTTTAAACAAGAGGCCCAAGTGGCCCTTTGGAGTGCTCCTTTCCTTCCCTGGAAATTAAAAAAAAAGGGGTCTCAAACTGCTGCTGAGCTTGGGTGAAGGGAGGGGTCCCCATCTCCACCAAATTTTTAAAAATTCATTTCAAGAAAGTGCCCAAGTTTTGAAAGTAGGATGGAGGGTGAGGCCAGGGGAGTTTCTTTAGTTTTGGTCTGCTTTGGCCTTTCTCAATTACAACGTCAATGTGACTACGCCCTGCTGTTTGGTTTTCACACAGACATATAAAGGCTTGGCTTTTCTGCAAAGACAGTTTAGTTCAAATTAAAATGGCTTAAACTTGAAACTCCCCTCTGCACCCTCCCAGCTTTGCAGAAGGTCATATTTGACCTCAGAGAGCATACACTCCTTGCAATATTTCTTACAGAATCCGGTGCTAGGAAACTCGAATGCCGTGAAGTTCCCCTTGCTAATGTCACGCCGAGTGACAGGGCACTGAAAAGATTAAGTCTTTGTTTACCCTGGAAAGCTACCTGGCTTGGACTGTGGATTGAAAACAGCTATGCCACTAAATCCTGGCAGATTAAAATGTTATCGGTACAGAAAATTAGGCTAGTATTTTATAATCCAGAGGAAGGGAGCTGTCGAGAGCTGAGGCCCCAACATGGTTAACTTTGTAAAAATCTGTAAAAATGGACATTTCCATTTATTTTTCCATGCTGGTAACATGGTAAGAGCCCCGCTGTGTAACAGGGATGCTGAAATTGGGAGGAAGCAGAGGTGGTTAGAAATGTCCGTATAACAACTAATGACCCTACATGGATTTTTGCATAAATGAGGGCTAATTGCTGCCCGTCCTTGTGCTTCTCTGGAGCAGAATCGGAGCCTCCCTTCTGCCAGCCTGGAGCAGGAAAATGCTCTCACAGCCCCGGGAGCAAGTGGCCAAGAATTAAACCTCTGCCTTCAGTGGAATCCCTGGGTCCTGCCCCTGGGAAGCCTGCAAGACCCCCGAAGTTTGATCTCGGTGCTTTCCGAAGCGCCGTGCCTTTGGTCCACAGAGGAAATGAAACAAGTAAGAGATTTCTAGTCTCTCTCCCCAAACCTGTTCTGCAGAAAATGAGTGATAATTGGCAGTTTGTTAACATCTATAACGCCACGATTCCAAGCGCATGGAAGTAGGATGTTGCTACTTGTTTCTAACATCTTCCTCAAACATTGAAAAGAGCCCAACAGTTTCAGTGAGCCTGATTTTTGCTCCTAATCTGGAAAAGGGATCTGCTTTTCCAAGTTGGACGTCATACCCCGTGCAGAAACCCGCTTTCCTCCCAACTGCAGCGCGTTGTGAGCGGTTTACAGCGGGCTGTAAAGCAGCAGCAGCTGCGTGTGAGGCGAGCTGATCTTTATCACTCCTCTTCAATGGGAAGTTCCTTAACTCTGGAGCACACAGCTGTGGGAAGGCACAATAAAATCAGTAGAAACTGGTCTGCTAATCACGCCTCCTTCTGCTTTAAATACAACAGAGGGCAATGTCGTTAAATGTTCCAACATCAAGAAATGCAAAAGTTCAGTTTCCCATAATAAAACCCTATTGATGTTGCATAACAGAATATTCTGGACCACTTATTAAGCTGCTAAATAGTGTGTCTTTATAGTTACAGGCTTAATTATAGCCAGATCTTTAGGCACAACTTCTGCTCAATTCAAATGGAGCTGCTTTTCTAGGAAGGGCTCAGCCAAACTCTCTCTGGCTTTACTGTGCCAGTGCTTATTGATCTGCCCTGGCCTTGATAAGAATCAGACGGAAGGAGAGAGGTTTTCACTGAAAGTCTTTTCTAACCTACTTGCCTTTTCTAAATACATTAATTTGATGGAGGAAATTAGTTACACTTATACGTCGTCGTCTCCATACCCTCTCAATATTGCTCAATTATTGATCTCTAGAAAGCCTGAGGTTGTTGCCTGAATACATGAAATGATGAGATATTAACATAGCCACATCCCCAGTTTCTGCTGGCCATCTTATTTCAGGCCTTTCTTTGCGTTTGGCGTGCTGCCTCGAGGAAGGGCTGTCCCCGTCACACCTCTGCCGGCTGCCGGCGTTCTGTAGGAGCAGTCTTGCCTCCAAACGCTAATCCTCTGTGTGTTTGTGTGCAGCTGCTGACGAAGAGGATTACCTGACCCCCAAAAGGTGAGCGTGGGGCGAGGCAACGCGTGGCTCGTAGGTGACGGGAGCGTCCCCATCCCGTCCTGCTGAAGCATCCCCGCGCAGTCTGGAGGGAACGTCCCGCTCCCCGAGGCAGCAGTTTGCTCCAGGGATTGTGCAAGCCTACACGGGAAGCTCAAAGCTGGCTGGGATGACCTTCTCCTAAAGTAGAAAGCTTCATCCCTGTTTTCTCCTCCGGGCTTTTCGAGCAGCGTGGAGAACCCTACCCGTGTGTCATTAGGTCTGGTTTAGCTGGTGGAAGGGAAAACACTGCCAGGGCTTTGGTGGCAAAGATCACTCAGCACCCGTGTGTTTTTCCCTTCCTGTTTTCCATCTACTCAACTCGGTGTTTTTAGAAAAGAGGTCCTTTTGCAAACTGTTGCTGAAACAAAGCCCCGGCGTAACCAGCAGGTGTTGGGGGTTTTTTTTGCCATCAGCGGAGGAGCTTGCCCTCCTGTGTGTTTGTGCAGCCGGTACAGCTGGGGTACAGGAGCCACTGCCTTCCCTCCCCATCCCCAGGACTTCAGCTGTCTCCAGATGCTGAAGTGAGTTTTTTATTGAAGGGTGGTCCAAAGTCACTGGAGGACATGAGCTGATTGGTTCAGCTTCTGATACCACAAATGTCTGAAACGGCTCAAAAATCTTACAGACGCGATTGGCTTTGTATACAAGGGGAGTCTGACTTTTTCTGGTATGTCTCCGACTTGTCGTGGGTGGTTGCGTAGTGGTCCTGGTTCTGCGCCACAAGAACAGGAAAAGTGGAGGAAAATATTCATATACATGTTTTGCCTTAGCTGCATGAATATACAGCTGGGAAAATGAGAAACAGAATGGCTGAACCAAAGCAAAAAGAAGTGAATTCTTAAAATACTTTCTGCACCCAAACAATGAACTCCTGCAGCTATCGACACAGCAAGTTGTGCTTTTCACATCATGAGATGTTCCTGCCAGCGTTGGCTGGTGTTTTGTTTAACTTTTAACCTGTACTTGTAAGAAGAGAACTGGTCAAAAAATAACCAGCTCCAAAGCTGTCATGCACCACTAGGAAGCTGTCCTAGTAATACATTGCAGCAAGATCAACTGTCTTGCTCTAATACTTGTGATACGGTCTTTACAATAGGTCACTTGTTAAATATTAACCATGTGATAACTGGGGAAATGAATGAAATGAACTCCAGCATAAAAGCAAAATCGTGGGGTTTTGGGGGCAGAAATTCCCCTCCTCGAAGCCTCACCTGTAATGAAGTCTGGTCTCTTAGAGACCCTGACGTAGTTGCTTGGACTGACTAAACTGGAGCTCTGATTCCTTGTTTGGGGATAAACACTCTGCCTTCGCTGCTGCTAGTTAGGGATCCATCAGCCCAGCTGTATTTCAGGTCTGCTGGAGCACTGTGGTATATACAAAGAGCTGTCTGGCGTCCAGCCAAGCTCCCAGGATGCTATTTTATCCAGGGGTTGGGCTGGGGAAGTGCAAGCTCAGGGGTTTTCCTGGTCCTCTCTTCCTCAAGTGATGGCACCGGGGACAAAATACCTGCCTGCAATATTGATGTAATATGTAGATGTGTGTCCCCTTCAGCGGGACCTACATGTCCAAAACGTGCTGTGGGACCAGCAAGCTGGCAGGCACTGCCCCCAGTGCTGGGGGGCTGCCGGGGAGAGCAGGGGGCTAGGGCAGCCTTTGGCATTAGCACAAGCTTCTGCTTGACTTCAGGTGTCGTTTCTTACTCTGATTTCACAACTGGTAAAATGCACCGTGAGTTTCTTGTTCCTCTTGCTCTGGTTCGCAACAACGACTTGGTCTTTACTCTGCTGAAGCTGAGTTGTGACAGCAGGGTGATTCACGCAAAACCAGACCCTCCCTGAGGTTTATAATAGACTTACTGTTAAAAGATGGAAGTTCTCACTATAACTCTTCCCGGTGCTCTTTCACCACCCTACCCTGTCCCCCGCATGTGTTACACACTGCACCTTGTGCATTTGCCACTTCCCAGTACACTCCTGAGCTGCCAAAACCTCTGGGCGCCGTGGGCGGAGGGGAAGCCTTGGGGCTTTGCCTGGCTAATCCGGGAAGGCTTGGCTTTCTCTCTGCACCTATTTCCAAATGACACTACTTTGAATTTCCGGAGGAGGAAAGGAAAAAGAGAATGAGGAGATGGGGACTGGGCTGGGAAGCCCAGTACTTTGCTGGGGCTGTGACGCCTTGCCTCCTCCCACGGCTGGCATGTGCCACTCGCCGTGTCGACATGGAGCGTGTGGCTTGATAAACTGGGGAGCAGGAGCTTTAAATGTGCACTCTGATAACTCTGCTTTCCCTTTCCTGTTTCCTGAAGTGGCAAACAGCATGCCAGACTGTGCAACTGGGTTGTTACTAATTTTAAAGTAGCCGTAGTAGGTTTGAAAATTTCTGCACTCCGATATCCTTGGAATTTTTGTTCTGTTTCTACTTGAAGGATCGCTGTAGGCTGAAGACCGTAGTCCCAGTATGAAGTCCCCTGATGTGCTTTGAGCCCTAAAACGCAGCCTGTCCTCCCAAAGGAAAAGCAGTGGGAGTGTGGAGTTGGGGGGAGGCTCGGCCGAGCCCTGCATCTGGCACAGGTCTCCTCTCCTCCAAGGAATTCCTGATTTCACTTTGCTTTCTTGTAGGCTCAGTATCAAAGAGCTTGAGTTATTTGTCCTTAAGAAGAATTTTTTTTTTCAGACTTCTGAAAGGACCAGAAAAAAAATCTCTCCTCTCTTTTCTTTCACCTTCTCAGTGCTGAACTTGAAGAGCAGCGTAATTATGAAGAAACCCCGATGTACCTGAATCAGTCTGGGGACACTACAACCTTGTCTGTCATTGAAGGTACTTTGCAAGGCAAGACTGCTAGGTGAATTACATGCTATCTGGGATAGAGCCTTTGAAAAAGGAAATAATAGTTTCTTCAAGTTGAGAAAAGCAGCTGCACATTAGTCCGGGTAACCAAAGATGACTGACTGTGTGTTCCCTCTGTGCACTGGCAGCGTGTGAGGACTTTGGGGCACAGACGAAAAAGAAGTTAGCATTTTGGTGGTGAGATGGTGCTTACAGTAAAGCTGCAGTGGGGAAAAGTCATGAAACACTACCTGTCTAGAAGAGAAAGAAAAGAAGATAGTGAGGCAAACCTCAGCATCTTCTTGGGAACAGAAGCGTACAGGGTACAGAGCTTTTCCATCTCCATCACTACTTCTTCCCAGTATAATTTTCTCTATCAATCAGAGTTGTCACTGCTCTGCTTTTACGTTTTTCGAAGTTGTCTCCTTTTGGGGAGGTTAGTTTCTGCCTTGTGCATTGGTTTTCCCTCCCATTGGAACAGGAGGCCAGCAACTTCCTTGGGGGGACCTGCCACAGCCCTCTTGGCTTTGCCCCTAGAGATATGAAAACTGTGGCCAGTCAATGTAAGCCCATGCTAAATAGCAAATCGAAAGACCCTGGCCAGCAGGACATGGTGAATGTACCATGGTGAATGCGTGCCTGGATGCTGAGCATTTGGGCTGACTTTGTGTTTTGCAACTTAAAGTGCAGTGACTTTAACGTGGACTAACAAGTAATATGTATTCACAAATATCTTTTCTAGTACCTAAGGCAAAGTCTCAAGAACACAAGGTAAGTCTCATCACAGCCAGTTTTGATCTTTCGGGCTTGACTGTACCATACATACCATGCTTTCCTATCTTAGAAACTTTTAATATCTGTATTTCTTATCTGCCAAGTATTTCTTTATGCATGTTGTCTGTGAAGACTCTCAAAAAATAAATAAGAAATTGCAGAGCGACATGAAGACTAATGAGGTTTCCAAACACACTAGGGGAGAGAGTCAGTTCCCTTGGCCTCTGCTGCAAACATGTAAGGAAGCGGTAACACCATCTGGGTGTTGGTGGTAGACCAAGTAAATGTCAAGCACCAATATCAAGATCATGAATTCTTGAAGGAAAAATCCACTGAATTGTTCTGGGACCTCCTGCCAAAGGCGAGGGGTGCTGGTAATCCCTCTGTAAAGGCATAAAAGCAAAACTGAGCCAGGTTGCTGCACGCTTCGAGTTTTGGCTCACAAGCAAGGGCAACTGTTGTGGGCACGACTGTAGGGGTTTTCCCCCCCCTGCTGCAGGGATATCTCTGCTGCAAACTCCAGCTTGGCTCTTTCCATTTTACCCTGGCTGCAAAGGGGGCGGCAGCTCACCTTGGCAGTGGCGGTACCCTGCAGCGAAGGCAGGGTAGTGCGTTGCACAGGGCAGGGATTGCTCCAGCTCTCCCTAGAGAAGACCCGCTTGGCCGCAAGGCCGAGCTCACGGTGGGTGGCTGGGCTGAGAGGACACGTCAGCTCGTGCCAGGAGATGATCGTGTACTGGGTATCGGTTCTGGCTCTACTGAAAGAGGGGAAACTGCTCTTTGGAAAACGTCAAACTCTACTTTCAAGTCCTGACTTGCAAAGCAATCAAGTTGTCCAGGAAATAGCGCAGGTTTCCAAATGCACTTATCTGTGCGTGATTTGCAGAGAGGTTCTCTGGCTTGGCTGTAGTCCTATTTTATGGTAGGTTAGAAAGTCATTTTTTAATTAAAAAAACCTTCCTCCTCTTCTGTAAGGTCTCCAACCTGTAATTGCTTTCATTCTGACCAGTAGCTTCATTGGCCTGACCCTTTGCACTATTATATTATCCTTATATAGTTTGTCAATATGTGTATCCCCTGTCCTGCAAAGTAGAGGAAATATCCTTGTCTGATGACTATTCCAAATGTAAAATGCTTCTGGGCTTTCTAAAGAAATATTTCTTTAAATACTAGATGACAGTTGAGGCCTTGTATAAAAGCTTGACTGTTGAAAAAAGCACAGTGGCTGAAGGCTTTCATCTTCTTTATTCTAGAAACAGAAGACTTTTCTCATTGCCAAATCCAGGTAATTTCCTTTCCTTTCTCTCAAGCTTCTTCGAACCCCACAACTAACTCAGGTTAGGGTTAGAATATCGTATATATATATATCTCAGTAAATAGAAAGAAATTTCCTATATTTGAGGACAGGAGCAGGACAATGTAGACGATGATGCTCTTCTGTGTCAGCTCTTATGGTTTCTAAGATTGTTTTCATTCCAAAGCATATCTGGAGGGGAGATTTTCTTCTCTGTTCTGGCACACAAGAAAATACATTGTCTTTTCCTACTGAAACCTGAACTCTTTCAGTATAAGAAGGAAGAGGTAAGAGGCTCTCAAAGAGGGACAACCAGTTCCAGGTCCAAAGCTGTGTGATAAGGCAAGGTCCCCACTGAATTTCACCCTATGAATGTCATGTTTCAGACTCCTTGCCATGTTTAATTACTGTCACTGGCTGAAGAGTTTTTTTTTTGATGGGGATTGAAGATTCATGTGATAAAAAGGGTCACTTCAGTGGGAAATGTTGTGATGCTGGGAAAATGTATCGTGCTCTGCCTCCTGTTGCTATATCTTCTTCCCTAAATTGCAATATAGTATGGTGAGAGGCAAGTCTTGTGAGACAGGTACCACCACTGGCAAATGGATCTAGCTTGTCCATTCTTGTTACTAGAAAACAATCATCTTAGTCTGTCTCTTTTCTGAGAGGGATTGCTATTACCCCAAGTAACCAGTGGCCTTTAGATTTGGATTTGCCCTTCCTTTTAGTACTGGCGGTCTTTTTGGCATCTACCTCGTTCAAAAGGAAAATGAGCTGCTTATGTGGGCACGATCATAAAGCAATCTGTCTGCCTGTGACTTTCCTAAAGTGTCTCTGTTCTCGGATCGCTCTCATTTCTGAAATTTTTAGTCCTGGAAGAGCTATAATAGAGGACGAAAAAGAGGAAAAACCAAGTCTTGAAGGAGAGAAACAGGAAGAAAAGAAAATTTTCAAGGTATTGTATCCTTGAGACTACTTTTAATAGTTATTGTAGGGTGTCTCTTCTCTTTCTGTCCTCCCTCTCAGCAGGAAACAGTTGAGATTTGGGTCCTTAATCACCTGGGGTTTTCTGCCTTTGCTTTTGCCTGCCCATTGCTCAGCTGCTCCTGTCTAAAAGGCAGGTAGTGCTGCCAAGCAGCACCTACGTCTACCAGAAATCCCTGATGGAAAAAGGCGTGAAACCGTTTTAAGTCCACAGAAAGATAACATATTCTTATAGGTGTATATATATAAGTTATATTAACTTATATTAGAAAGCTGTTTCTAAAGACCGTATTGGCCAAACAAAATGTCTGATCTCAGACAGGTGGAAATGAATACGTATCTCCCACTAGCCAAACCAAGGAAGATGGTAGCGATGGGAAGCAGGATGTGACCAGTACCCAGGCTGCAAAGCACCCTACCCCACAAGGGCTGGCAAAAGGCAGCGCGGAGCTCTGTGAGTATCTCATTGCGCTGTTGAGTGTTTCCTCAATCCTCAGCCCCATCTGTTGCCCAAATGTCTCTTCCATATGGGAAATAACGTTAAATTTGGATGCAACTCTTGAACCAATTTAGTTAAACCAGGGCAAAAGGTTGCATGCGCATTTGTATTCTGGTCTGAATAATTTATTTTGGCTTTGCAAATAGCTTCCTAAGTTGGTTAACCATCTGCGTAACTCAAACCGAGGTGTTTGTTTTTCTAGCAGATTGCACTTATCCGAGAGAGCTGAAATCCATCTCCTCTGCTTCTCATAATTTATTGAGTCTCAGAAAAGGGTTTGGCTAAGGCTTGTGGTAGAAACACACGTGAGCAGGATGAGAGCCTGAAGCCTCCCAATGTCCCTTATTAAGATAGATGATGGCTCCTTGCTCCATCTTCTTAGTAGTTCCAGTGAGCCTTTTTCGGACTTTGGGCTCCTTCTGTCACGATGCTCTGAGGCAGCATCCGGAGCTGATGATGCGCCCCTTAGCTGCGCAATTAAACCCAGTCATGTCTCCTCTGTAAACATTGTTTTGCAACCTCAGGTAGAAGTGTGGATGGGCTCTATTCTGCAAAGGCTTACTCCTGCCTCTGTTAGTATGGTGTGGCAGCATTTCAAAGATGAAAGAGGGAAAAGTAGCTCTGTTCGGCTCTGTGGACAGAGCAGGAGTGTGAAGGAGAAAGTGTAAATTGGCTGCGGCTGTGGTTGTTGTTGTTGGTGTGGTCCTCAGGGGGTTTTTTTTATAATTTTCAATCACTTCATAATAATTTTCTGGTTTGGTCGCCATCTGTTTTTGTAAGAAATCTTGCTGATTTGCTTGACCTTTGAACAGCTGGAGGTAATTTCTGTGGGGATTTTTTTTTAAAAGTATTCATGGTGAGCCGCCTGCTACTGCTTCATCAGAGAGGCTGATTTGGAGAATTGATTGTTTCCCACCCCACCTCCTTTTCTTCTTCATGGGAGTTTGAATGTTTTGCAGAAATTTTGGCCATATTGTGGTGGCGCGTGTTTCTGGTGAGACCTACTGCATGCACCCATGTTCATTTAGAAACACTGTCTGCTTTTATTTGTGTGGCTGCATTTCTACATTACTCCAACTCTCCTAAATCGGTTTTAAGGATTTAATATTGCCACTTAACAGAGTCCTCCAGTAATAATCCTTTTCTAACCTCATGAGGTGCACCTCTCATGCTTGGTTCCAGCCCTTGGTGAAATACGTCTCTGGGATACTCGCCCTCCTTGTCTCCTTTCCTAGATGTTGATTTACAGGTGTATTCACAATGGACTGGCCCGTTGTTTGGATCTCAGCATCTCCACCAACCATGCTAAGCCGTCCCTTCAATCACTCCTCTGAACACCCATGAATAGTCTCTTGGGATATTTTCTGGTGAGCAGCATTTGGGTCAGAGCTGCCACAACTTGGAATCTTGATGGATGTTTTAATTTTTTTAAATCGAAAATATTTTAAAGTTAAATGTGTTAAAACTTAAAATCTTCACTTTTCTTCTTCAAAATGGCTCAGAGCAGAGACATTCCCAGGCTCCTGGAATGGGAAGTATGTCTGTAGGCTCTTATTTATTGTGGCATCGACTGTTACCCTCAATAGTTGCCTTTGCCCTGAGAGAAGTTCCTCAGAAAAGCTTCTAAAGCAAAGGTCCTTTCTCATTTCCAGTGCGCTACGTGTATGTTGGCACTCCAAATCCAGGGGCAGAAAGAACAGCCTTGAACCAAAACGCTTGGCGGTCTCTGCAGGCACCACAGGATATATATGATGACGTTGAGAAAATGCAAGATAGACTGTGAGTATGGACCGGGGCTCTTCACAGTGGCCGTGTCTATGAAATGTCTTTTTAAAACTGCGCTGCGGCACATCCCCATGTAACACTTCTGTCTTCTAGCAGCCACGCGACAGATGCCTCGAGTCCGTTTGCTTCAGCCAGCAGTAAGTGCAGCACGCGGGGAAGCTCGAACGGGAGCTGCTTTTAATTTGGGCTGGTCCCTGGGAGATGATGTGAATAGCTTCATTTAACTTTCAACATCTATAGTGTGTCCTTCTGGCCTGGTTGCTCTAAATTCCCATTAAAACCAGTGGGGAGCAATACACATGTCTAGCGTGGAATTCGTTTGAGCAACCTCAAGAGCTGTAAGAGTAAAATGTAACAGCCTGGGTGCAATTTGTCCAGCAAACCTCACCTCATCGTTACTGAATGTGGTTTGTGATAATGGTATGCCTTGGTTTTAAGTTTCAGGAAACAGCTATGAAGAAACATATGAAGATGTTGAGACTGGGGGTGATAATCCAGCAAAAACGGAGTAAGTTGCAGTTTCTTAGCCTGTATTTTGAAATACTGCCTTGATCTCCCATGCCAGGTACTGGCTGGAAGCCTTTTTTTTCCTAATGCAACTGCAGAAAAATTGTCGTATGGGTGGGTTTCTTCCCCCTCGTCCTCCCTCTTTCCACTTTGGCTGATACTTAGGGAGGAAAAATAGTTACCAAAATTAAATCCCTGAGCAGTGAGGCCTTTCTATTAGAGCTTGTAGCACTCTCCATCCATTGGAAGTACTCCCTTTACAGACTTCTTCTTGCATAAAACACACGGGACAGTATTGCCTTCTCTTGATCAGAAGTGTTGTTCAGCTGTAGCTGAGAAACGGCACCTTTTTTTGTGTGCCAAAAGAGGTAATGCTCAAGGGACAAAGGGGAACATTGTCCCCCTAAGAAGGGACAAAATGCTGACATTTCAGATCACAGAAGGTTGGGAAGCTGAAAGGAGCCCAGGCTGACATGCTGTCACTAACTCGCAACCTGTTGGGGTTTTTTAATATAGCTTCTCAAGATATGTGCTTCCACAGGGTGTATTATAAAAGCAATGAGTTTTGCAGCCTCAGGTTTATAGGTTGCCTGAGCTTCCCAAATGGATTAAGAGGTGAAACGTGAAGTTAGTCATGTTTTTACTTATTAGCTTTGTGTGGTTCCCTACCCTCACGCAGTAAAAGATTTCCTTTGTAAGAAACACAGACAGCCTTCGGGAATGGCATATGGGCTGGAGATGCTGCACACGATTGCTTCGAGTGCATCTGGTGGCTCTCTTCTAAGGAGCAGTGTGGGAGGAATAATAAGGTGTTGCTGTACATCTGATTTTCCCTTACGGATGTGAGACTCCTGCTGGCTTGCATCTGGATTCAAGTCTAGCTTATGCGTGCGTGTAGAGCCTGTGTGGGTCAAGGAGGGGAAAAAGGTCTGGGAAACCTGAAACCCTGGAGGTGACTGGGCAGTTATTAAAAGGCGAAGCGTCGTTTCTCTGCAAATTGTCCGTGGGCGTTGTGTGGTGGAGGTGCACGAGCTTGTCCGGCCAGCGGGTAGAGTACTGGCATCTGCATCTGGCTCCCGGACCCGGCACCCGCTGGGAAGCGTCCCCCTGCCTCTTCTACACAGGGGTGCCGAACAGTAGCAGAAATTAAACTCTATTGCTAATTCACATAAGAGCAGTGCATCTTGCTGGCGTTGCAAGGGAATTTCTTGACAAAGCTAGAGTTGGGAGCAAATTCACGGGGTTCAGAGGTCAGTGTCTTAATCCCCAGACCAGTCTTCATGTAATCTTTCTATTGATCCCACATGCAGAATTAGGTGTGCTGAGGCACATCAAGTGTTTTTAATAGTACTTGTGCATGGGTAATGTCCCCCACGTGAGGATCTTGGTTGTTTGCAGATACTTTATTGGAAAATCACTGTGTACCTTTGCAACCCCCTGTAAGCTTCAGAGAGAAGTGTGTGTAGTGGAACGTCCTTCCCAAAAGCGTACACGTCAGAAGTGTGGGATGAAGGGTGGCACAGACAGATGCTCCTGATGGCCTCCTTTAATGTGCACTGCACGCTTCTGGGCAATTTTTGTCCCTTTCATCAGGAACTTTTACTCCAAATAAACCTGGCTCATTCCGTAGTTATTGGGTCAGAGAATGACAACTTCAATTAACACAGAAAAGTTTATAGCTAAGCAAAGGTTTGAGCTTGGATTTCATAATTAAGCACCTTTTGCCGTGCTGGTGCCTATCCCATTGAATCCATCATCCATCTGCCTGATGCTGTTAAGGCTTAAAGCCTGCTGCTGAGCCGAGGTCTCAGGTCTGCTGACCTTCCTTTACCTGCTTCAGGATCTCTGGGGCTACGAGTATTGCAACTCTCACATAGTTCGGTGTGTAGTGCCTCTTTAATTTAAAATCTGTTTCTCTTTTGGACAGAACAGAAAAACAGAAGAGATTTGGAAACTTGTTTAAGATAGAAAAGTTGAAGCTGAAGAATACCAGGTTCAAGGAAAACTTAAGGTAAGAAAATGTTGGTTATCCAACCCCTTCCCTCTCCAAACCTGAGCATTCATATTTGCAATAATTTGAGAGCAGGATGTCTAGGAGTAAGGAATACAGCTTTATTGGGGAAGATATGCCAAAAGTGCTTCTATCAACCCTTTAGGACCTGCTGTGGCAGATGTGGCCGATGGTCCATCTATGCAGCTTCTCTGAAGTCTCTGGCATGAGGAATCTGCAGAAGCTTGTCCTACAGTCCAAGTTTTCCTAGGCTTTCTGCTGCCTTTGGTACCTTTCTGATACCTCAGCATGATGCAGGTACACAAGGGAACGAAGGAATGTGATACCTGCTGCCTAGACCTGTGGGCCAGGGTTAGGCAAAGGCTTGCTGATGTGGCTCTTAAGGGTTGAGGGTTTTTTGTTCCAATACCATTTATAGTCAAGCTGGCAACAGCGTCCGCTGAAAAAGTTTACTATTGAGTTTGTAGTCTAACAAGTTAGGATAGAGGGTATTGTATAAGTTTCTATAGTGCCCTGTTGGGTAACCTTTCAATACCCCGGTTAGGGTTCCATGGAAACTGCCTTTTCCTGCAGTGCACGCGAGCTGCCTGCAGAACCCGTCCTCCACTCCTGCCGGCGTGTGCCTCACCCTGTGCACAGTGCCTGAAGTCCAGGAAAATGCTGCTTTTTCTTATTTCTTTGGAAAATCCAGATTAACCCTTTCCTCTTTTATATCAGGAAGGCTCAGTTTACTTAAAAACCTTTTCACACTAGGTGCTCTGCCACGTCAGTGGCTCCTTCCTGCATTACTGCTAAATATCTTTATAGGGAAGGAGCCACCAGGTTTCATGCCATTCTCTTGTTGCAAAGAACCCCTAAAGTTCCCACAGACATCTTAGATACCTACCATCATTGTCGCATTTAAACTCCTGGGCAACCCATGATATTGGCAGACCACAGGGAGGGAATTACTACTCACTAGGGTTACCAACTGTCCATCGACCCTCCAGCTATTGGAAGGGGTGTAGGGGTGGGCAGGAGGAGGGTGCTTTTGCCAATTTGGACTGTTCTTTGGATGCAGTGTAGACCTTTCATAACGCGCTTGATGAACGCATGGTTCTTGTTGCTGCCAGAGGATGGAGATGCTTATTTAGCAAGGGACGTAACTCTGGCAAATGCGGTTGGTGTCCTAGACCTGCCTCTATCGCTTCAGCAGCAAGCGCTGCTAGTTTGTTGGTGCTCGTGGCTTTTGGGGTGATGCTGATGTGCAAACTTGTTTCTAAAAGCCTCTTTCTATCCGCAGATTGTTTTCCATTTCGGTACCAAATTTAGGTAAGCAACTTACATGTTTCTGGCTCTTGGGGATTTGCGTGTGTGTATGTATGAAGAGGCAAATGTATTGCACAATAGAAAATCAACTTTATGCATCATGCCTTTCTGAAAATCACATAATGTGGCAGCATTAACTTTGAAGACTTGATAGAGATTTGTGCTTCACTTGAGGGTGGGGTTTTTGCTCATTTTTGGATGTTTTTTCTTTGAAGAGGAGCGTTCCTCCTGCGGATCTGAATACATTTAGGAAGGTAACATGTGAAGCAGTCCACACTGAGCCACTGCTTCCAGGCTGGCGATGGTGTTTAACAGTGAGCTGGGCTCCAACAGCTCTCTGTAAAACTATTTATCGCTGCCTGCTGGAGGGACAAGTTCATGCCTTGTATAAATGGGGATGGACTCAAAACCTGTCCCCACTAATCAAGCCTTGAGAAGGTGCTGGAGTGAACGTCCCCATGTCCTCGGAGTGGAAACCCTGCCTGGGCTGGCTACAGCATGAAGCTGGGGCTTTGCTGCTGCTCCTGCTCCATCCTTGGAGCCGGATGGCCAAACCCGTCCGGAGAACTGCCCATAAACACAACTAACAAACCCAAGCATCCTGCCTCGTGCTGGAGTTTTGCCTGGTTTTTGGAGCCCTGAGGATCTTCCTTTTGCCTTGCCTTGGCACCTTTGGGTTGAGCGACTAGCAGCAGCCCCAGTTTGCCTCTGCGATACATTTTTTTGAGTACCAGGCTCAGAAGGACATCTCCTCATAATTTTCTCTGTTGCGTTTCGGTTGACAGCGTCTGTTTCCCAGGAGGACTTGGTGTACGACGATGTCGAGGTGGGGCAGAGGGAGATGAGGTGAGGAAGGTGCCTTCTCCGGGGGCTGGCCCCGGGCCAAGGAGATGTTCCTCTTGGCCTAAACCTGTGCCCTGGGGAGCCTGCTGTACTGCAAACCACTGAGGGTCATGAGCTGGTCGGGACTCAGTCCTCTGGAGACAGTCCAGGTGCCCTCGCCATGTGTGTTTAATTTGGCAAGTAGCATCCCACAAAATGTTTCTTCAGTGTTACCTAGTTAGTGCCAGAGATGTGAAAAGGAGAGAACTGCTCCCTGAAACATGTGAAAATTCAGATAGTTTTCCTAAGGAAGGAAAACTCCAGCTCCCAGACCCGATAATCAGCCCCGTCCTGGCAAGCTCCTTGTCAGAAAAATTACTTTTAATAGGAACAGCATGTCTTGATGTCTTGCTGCCAGATGATTGTGGCAGCAGCATGTGCTGGTATAAATCGCAGCAAGTGTTTGCATTTCAGTGGTGGTTGTGGGGGGAGACAGAGAGAAAAATCACGACTTTGTAGGTACACGGGTTTGGGGAGGGGACACGGTCTGCTGGAGAGAACTTGAATTTCTGTGTGACTCTTTCCCCTCCTCTCAGAGAGAAGGACGACAAGTACAAAACCCGGATGCCAAAATTTCTGATGGCAAAAGAGGATAAGGACAAAAGGAAAAGCAGCAATGATGTGGAAAGGTCTTGATTTTCATTCTGTGTTTTCCCATGTTGTCTAACTTCGTATGTGCTCCCCTTGAGTCATTTGCAGGAGCGGGATGCCCCTGACGGTGCAAACATTTTGTGTTTGGCTGCTGCTTGAGGGTCCTTTCCCTCTGAACCCAGGTTTCAGGAAACTTTGTAGAAAATATCTTGAGGGCAAAACAAACTCTTGGATCTGAGCTGTATGCAATTGGGGGATACCCTGAGGGTCTCATCCTGAAGTTGTAGCATGTGGTCCCACTTAGTCAACACAAAAAAGTGCTACTTGCTATATATTTGGCTGCTTTTCTGCCCTGGTCAGTCCCATTCCTTCTTTAATTGTGCTTTGATTAAATATTTGATTTCCATGGGTCAGCTATTGCTATTGTTGCAAGACCACTGTGTTTAGAAGCCCTGTACACAGCGTAGTAATTGCCTGTGCGTTCCTCTTGCCCTTATTTTAAGGTATTGATTTCTTGGGTCTTCTTTTTCCAGTTAGGTTTATTGCACTGCCTCTGGCTGCACCATTTGTGCATAAAAGCAAAAATAAAACTTTTTGTCACTGGTGCTGCAAAAATTCACCTGGAAGTAGGAGTTTCCATTTCCCTTTTAGATCAGAAAAGTGTGCATTGCAATGAGCTTTTTCATGACCCAATACCTGGGACTTCAAACAAATGCAAATCAGAGATCTATTTTCTAGGTTCTCACCACAGAGCTCCTGCATGGGGTTGCTCAAACACCGCTTGTTGTTTTGTGCAAAGTCATACGTATAATTTTACAGACTATCAGGAAGTCGATGCGATTTCAGCTGTTTCTTAGAGATTGCAGGTCCTGCAGGCTGAAACTGCCGAGGAGGAATCTCTTCACAGCATAAAAGTCCCAAATTTCAGCTCTTTTTCCCCTCCTCTTAATTTTAAGTGCATGAAAGTTAGTGAAGGGTGAATGATTTATTGCAAGTGGGTATTTTTTGTTTCTTTGGTCGTTTTTTTTTTTCCTGTCTTAGTTTTAAAATGAATACCATAGCTGGAATTTCATGTGCAAACCAGAAAGAGTGGCATCTCCGTACTCAGGGAGTGCCCCAGCATGAACAGCCATTGCTCTTCTTAAGCTGGTTCTGAGCTTGTTTTTCACTTCACAGTGCAGTATAAATGTCTGCTTGGGTGACTTTCTCCTCCATGTGCTAAAAAAGCAACAAAAATCTGCAGAGCTGTGTCAAGCCCCACTTCCATAAATGACTCAGGATGAGAGTTATCTGGGGACCCTTTATGTGTGAATATAAATAAAACCAGAAGGAGACAAACTGCTGAGGGAAAAGTGAATTGTTGACTTCTATAAAAACATGGCTGATTTGAAACATTTGATAGAGTTTGTTTGTTCCCACGCTGCTTACAGAGAAAACAGTTGGTCCGAATGGAGGTACAAAATGGCTCACCAACAGATTCGAGTTGTATATTCATCCTTTTATGAAAAATAGCGATGTGAATGGTGTGCTTTGCTCGCCACGAGTTCATTGCAGGCGAGGCTGGAGTTAGGCTCTGGGTTGAATTTCCCAGCATGCCAGGGGTTATTTAAATGGAGCTTGGAAGTGTGTGTGCCTCCCTCTCTCAATGCAGAAATATCTTCAAAGTCAAGAAGAGTAATCCAGAGAAAAGCAAGAAGATGGAAAAAGAGGAGAAGTTTTTCAGAGAAACATTTATGGTACGTGTCTTTTTAGAGAGCTGGTAGTGTCAGAGGAGGAAAGCAGCTACGTGTGATGCTTAAAAGATGCACGGTGGAAAGCTGTTGGTCCTTAGCTGTGCTTGGAGAGAATTCCCACTGACCTGCTGCCTTTTCCCCTAATCTGGGATCTTCATCAGGGATATTGCTGGGTTTTTTTCCCCCCTCCTCAGCCCCAAACAAAGCCTCACAACCCATCCTGAAATCTCTTCTCTCTATCCCTCCCCGCTGCCCTTAGAGACGTTGCACACGAGTGTAGAATAACTTGTGGGTTTCTTTCTTTTCTGCAGTACGATAAGGAGATCAATGTCATCAACAGAGCCACTGCCGAGTGCTCGGTCCCCAGTAAGAGGAGAGTTGATCTCCCGGTCACAGCTGGAGAACAGCTGGACGTTATCGATGTCACGGAGGGCAACGCAGTGATTTGCCGCAATTTGGAGGGCAGATGTAAGTTTGCAGAAAGTCTCTGGCACGGGTGGTCACTTTGCAATCCAGTTTTTGGGAGCAAGCAACAGTATGTTCTTTGTGCTTAGCTGCTGTGCCTTTATTTGCTCAGGAGTTTATTAATTTGCTTCTTTTTTTTCCCCCTTCTCTCAGTTGGGTATGTTCTAGTGGAGCATTTGAACTTCAGGTACACTCAGATTTTATTTATTATGATGCATATTTTCTTCTCCTTCCTGTGTATAGATATTTGAGATCTGGAGAAATGTACTTAAAACTTCTGAAGGCAGGGGAAGGTTAATGTAAACAGCCAGTATTAAATAAGTATTTCCAGTTTTAGTCTGCTATTCTGCTCTTATACAGGTTTTCAGTCAAAATGCAGTTAAAAAAAGCCCCGTCCAGTCATGACTTGTATAAATCGGAGATTCTTGACTTGCCTTCAAATATGCCATATTAATTCACATCTGCTGCAAACATGGGCCACTCAGTGTGCATCGCCTTGCCAACACACCCCCTCGAATTCCCTGCTGCACTATCATTTCCTTGCATGCTCATGCATAATTGATACAAATGAACCTCCTATTGCCCAGGTGCCCATTGCCGTGAAACTTTCTTTTTTTGAGACAGACAGTACTAACTGCCCTGAGAGCTGCTCTCCCCCCGGAGCATCCCTGAAGGTCTCTTTTGTGCTTCCCGCATGCGTGAGAGCCCACATCGGTCAACCGTGGAGTGATGATGCGAATGTAAATAAAGTTTTATTTTTTACACTTACACTGTTTAATGGGCAAGAGACATTTCCTTTTTTTGTCTGCTATTTAGAGCATGTCTTCACTCATTATCTCAACATCAGTTATTTTCAGTATTTCTCACTTTTTGGAGTACCTTGTTGGTCAGCTCTGAAATAACCATAACATTTCTGTGTTTGCATGAAAAAAATTGTGCAGTTTAGTTGCTCCATCTCGTTACTGTCTGGTTTAGGTGCAAGACTCCCCAAAAGACTTGCTTTTTAAAAAGCAAACCATATAAATTTGAACTGGTTTGGGGCTTGACAAAAGCATTGGGACAAGAAGTATGTACCGCCACTCTTGCTGGGTTAAATATATAAAATAGTGGAAAGCTTGACTCATTGCTTTCCAAAAAACATTAAAAAAAGAGTAAATAAAGCATTCAGTCAAAATTTACTTTATTTTCGTAAGCTAACTTAGGCATCCCAGATATGTAAAGGCTGACTTCTGGCTCCCACCGACTCGCAGCAGCAGGCAGTTACCCAACAGTCGCCCCTGTGTTCGGGCTATTCTCCGCTGTGGGCCTGGAGGATGATTGCTTATTTTAAGAAAAATGCTCCTAAATGTAGGAAGAAAAGTATAAATTGCTAATGGCTTCTCCTCGGTGTATCCAGTGGATACGTTTTCAAAAGCAGAAAAATGCGGATAGGGTTTTTACATCGCTTTGGAAGAAAAAAAACTTAAATATGACTATGGTGTACAGCTTCTGCCCCTCCCTGGCACATTTTAAGAGCCTGTATCAGTTTGCTCATAAATATCCTAAAAATGTAGATGGTTTAGTTAGAAATTATTAAATGTTCCAGGCTTATGAAAACAGAGCAAAATAAAAGCGCTGTTTGCCACACGGCCATTTCAAAGCTGGCATAGAAGACATCAGAAAAACAGAGCAAATATTTAACATTTACTTTTAAGTCCATACAGGCATTCTTATTTATTTTACCATGTGGTTACTATTAAGTGCGTTGGCCTGCATCCATCCTTGCAATAAAAAATAAATAAAACAAACCCCTGTAAGCATGCGCAGCTTTGCAGGCTTGCCAGCCCAAATATTTAGACTTCTCTAGCGGAGATGGAGAGTTCGGGGAGCTGAAGCGCGTGTTTGGCTTCAGAGCAGGCTGAGACCTGCGCTGTGTCCTTCACCTACAGCCTTTGCAGGGAATTATCCTGATGGAAGTTGTGGAGACGGTTTACCTGAGGCGTCTTTTTTCCATGGCAATGCTTAGGACTGATCCTGTGAGGAAAATACCCCCTTCCTTGACTCCTTCCTCATCCTTCTCTGTAAGCACTATAGGCAAATCTTGTATTAGCCACATGTGCTGGTTCTTTTTTGTCTCCTAAGGAAGTTCTTCAAAAATTTTTTCTTTTTTTCAAAAATAAGTTTTAAAAAAAAAGTCATCTCCCCATATATCCTGTGATATATGTGATCAGGCCCCAATGCCAGTGCAATTATGCATAAGCCTTTTGGAGTTGTGACCCAACTCGATGCGAAACACAAACTTCTGCACCAGTGTTGGCAGCTGACTTAACGCGAGGATGCCTTGCAATGCACTTAAAACTGTTTTTCTTCATGGACAGATTCCAATGCATGTACAGAAGGGAAGTGCTTGATTGATATGGGATGACTCAAGACAATACAAAAATGCTTTACATACAGCAACTTAGATTTCCTCAGTTAAACCACAGGTTGGCTATATTTAGGTCAAGATACTGGTCAGGAAATTAAATTCTTCCTTTTTTCTTTTATTGCCTTGCTGGTACATCCTAAACATATCAAAACTTAAAGTGATTCTCATGTGAATTTTAAATCCTGTTCCTCCATGTTCCTTCTCAAAATGGAGAGCATCAGGATAACTGTTCTGATTTGCTGAATCTCAGCGAGAACCGAAATTTCTTAGAAGCCAAGTCTATATCACATAAATTGTGTAAAAGGAGAGTGTGGATAGGGACGAAGCTGGAGCACTCACTGCAGCTTCGTGCTTTAACTGGATTCACATCCCTCTGCATCACAGGCGGATAGAAACTAAGTCCCCAGTGCCGTGTCCTCCCACCAAGTGCCTTTCCTGCAATGGGAGGTTATTTTTGCACAATATCTTTAAAATCCTCCTCTCTGTGCTTTTGCATAAGGAGTCGAGATCTGAGTCAGCACAGGTCCATCAGCTCTGCTGGATGCATGTTAATACAGAAGAAAAACTTTAGGCCTGGCTCCTGGCATGTGTTTTGGGTTGGAGAAGCTGTTTATGTTATTCATGCATATATTTTAATTCCCCTCCCTGCCCCTTCACCCCCCCAAGCCCTGGGGGAATCTGTGGCACCACAGCTGGGATGTGTTGGGAGCATCTCCAGAGGGAAACTCTACCACCCAACCCCAGCCTGCAAAAAGGGACTGTGCAATAAGTAAGTTTTAAGGATTTGTTGCTTTTGTCTCTTTTCATCTCTGAGTTTATTAAAGTGCAAATGTCAACCATGGAGACAGCTATCGCATGCAGTGCAATACACCGAGAAACACTTTCCACACCATAAATGGAAGGTAAAAGGCTTCGTTGTGATTATCTAATGCACAGTTACTTGCACAAAGGACAAAACTGAACCTAGGCTCAGTGCCCTTCCACAACAGCTAGCCCCAGAAAGTACTAAAGCAATTAATTTGAAAACAAAACCTTCTCCAGTCCATCAGCTGACAAAATAGAAAATACCAAGAAGGGTAGAGTATTCATAGAGCTCAGGGTTTTTTTCTGAGCTTCATGTTAATTATATGTTTGAAGGGATGCTTATACTCAGAGCTTTTAAAAGTGTGGTATTTCAACCAAAAAACCCCATAAATACATAATATCACAAACAATATATACTCCTTATAGTACAAACAAAAAATTGCAATGGACTAGTCTGGTTCATCTCTCTCATAGAGCTGAGGTTTGTCTGTCCAAAGATGCTGGGCCACGGACACTACAGTTATCCTGTGATTCAGTTTTGCTTTGTGCTCTAAAAGAAAATAAAACAAATGCATTGAGGTACAAAACATGTGAATATAACATGATACAGAACACATGAACATGCTTTCAGCAACAAGAATAAATATTACCATGTCTACAGTATCTACTTCACAGCTTCGTGAGATGAGGATAAATAAACTATTTCAAAACTTGAAAAAAACCAGCGAGATGAGTCTTACAAATGAACTTTGATTTTTAAATTAAGGCAGCTTCAGCAGGAATTTCAAGGCTTTTGTTGAAAACGGACCTTTTGTAATACCAAAAGTGTACTCATGCTTTGCAGATAGAGCTCTGATTTACCGTCCAGCTCGCCTAATTTTGATGATCAAAATGAGCAAAGATATGTGCACCAAATGCACGTAATAGCAGGTTTGCTCTCTGCAAAAGTCAGTGTTTGGTCAATAGGTATAGTGTGGGAATTCTGAAAACCGGTTCATCTCTCAGGCATGGGAATGAGGTACCTCTGAATGAATTGTTAACTCCATGTCCGAGAGGCAGACTGGAAATTCAGAATTACAGGAAGCTGTTGCGTTTTTTATAAGTGAATGATGAAAAGGAATATATGAGGGAAGGGCTAAGGAAGCCAAAGGAAAGCACTAAATGAAAAGCCCATACCAAAGTAAGACCTTAAGAAAGGCGTCTCTAGTAGGTACATCACACACCTGAAACAAAATGGTTCCTAAAACTTTCCAGTAAAATACTGCAGGAGCTGGAGCAGGGATTTTTTTGGCTCATCCAAAGGGATGGATGTGCGACTTCTTCCACCTCTTCTCTCGGCTAATAAAAGGGTGAAGCCAAATAATTGCACAACAAATGGTACTTCAAGTATTTAGAAACATGGCCTGCCATGTCTCACCGGTGGGATTGTGCATAAGCTGGGGGATTTGTGCACCTCCTGAAATAAAGCTGCAACTTCCAGCAGTCCTAACGTTATGTCGAAGGCACAATTTCATGTCCTGCGTATAGGTCTCTCTTCCTTCTATGAGTGCACACAAGATGACTGATGGTAAAGAGCAGTAAAATGAAAAGGAGTAGACAGAATGGTTATTTTGTTTGAACTTCATCTATTCCAATACGAATGGCATAATAATCACACTAAAAAAATGTATATACAACAGATACTAACCAGTTGCTTCATTTTTTACAACACTGCCCATATATACCCCTGTGCTTGTCCACACCTTACGAAACACTAAATTGGATGCACATGCTGAAGATGCATTTCTGACCCGTTAAGAGAAAAAAAAAAAAATCCCACCGCCTTCACCTGCTCAGCTCTGACTCCTGAAAATAAAACAGCTGCCCCAAACCCCGTCGGCACCAGGGCTTTGGCTGGGGAGGGTGGAAGGGCAGGATGCTCGCAGCTCCCGACACCGCCTTCGCTCCCTTCCCCGGCCGAGGCTGCACTAGGTCTGACGGGGTCAGCTAAGCTACTCATGGGCTTTACCTAGAAGAGGGTATAAAAATATCATCCCCTTTCTCCAGGTCCTCTTGCATGCCAGGATTAGTGTGTGCGATGGCAGGCGTCCAGGGCACACACCTATCCTGCTGGGCAAATAAAACTGAGAGGCCAGTGACAGGGATGCTACCTACTTTTTTTATATATATATATATATATATGTATACATATATCATATATACATAGATATATATTTGCCAACTAGTACAGTACAAGCTATTCCTGAATTAACTCATCCAGGAGCTGGAGGTTAATGTCGGAGTCTATCCGAACTATATTCTATATTCTTTGCATTTTGTCTCTCTCTCCCCCTTGGGCTGAAGCGAAGTTTGGGTGAGTTTGTAGCTTGCAAAGCACAGCTGTCCAGTGGCTTCTGAAAAATTGCACTTGGAGTAATTCAAGTTTCTGTAGTTTGAATACATCTACCCTGCTTTTCCTGATGCTTGTGCATGTACTAGCATAACTGAAAAAACCTGACCACAGTGTAACAGTGTAAAAGTTAAAACTTTTCCTCTGGAAAATGTAACCAGAGGTCAGCAGCTTCTTTGCAGCTGGGAACCAGAAAACAGCCTATCTGAAGGTAAAATAAATTAAAAAAAAAAAAAGGAAGTGAAACTTCTCAGAATATTTCAAAATGCAGCACGGATTTGAGTAAGGCTGTAATGGATGGTTTAACCCAATGCGTTCATCACAGAGGTACTTCCATCAGTCCTGCTCGCTCCACTGCCTCTGCTTACATCCAGCAAGAAAGCTGCTTCGTCTCTTTGTGTCTCTCCATATGGAAAACTGAGCCACTCTTACAGTCTTCGAGGCAGGACTGGTTTTGCAGATCCATATAGGAGTTAACATCTGCATGGGTCTGATAAGATGCCAAGTGCCACAAGGGCTTATTCTACCACCTAGAAATCCCACCCGCCTCCAGGAAGCAAATATTTCCTCCCAAGGGCATTTGCTGCTGCTTAGTACTATTAGTTCTGCTGGGTAGGAAATCCCAGAGGACAAGTGTCATTTTAAGGCAAGACATCTGTACATCTACCTGCTTCTGAACCGCAGATTATACCTAACGCACCAGCCCCTTATCGGCTGGGCTACAGGTGTTTCCAGGACAAGCGACTTGGCAAGATGCTCAATTGTGAGTGACGATTTAAACAGCCTTTTACATTTCAAATACATTTCCCAGCGGGGGTATAGACACTCACAGCTGTTTCCTGGATGGAAATGAATGTCTGTCCCTACGGCCACCCAGCCGCCCTCTCCTGCTCCTTTCCAAAGGGGGTTATCTCCAGCACCCAAAACCATTTGGGGCTGTTTGCTCAGCATTTGCTCGTGTCTCAGCAGTGATCCGAAAGCTGCTAAAGAGCTGGGTGCTGCTCAGCTTTGGCTCTGGGGTGGGTTTTTTTGCATGCAGGAGTCTGGATTCTCCATCCTCGCCAGGTACGACCCGCTCACACCACAGCACTGGAGACGCACATCATCCGATAGCCACCAGGCACAGTACCAAAGCCATCCTCCACCCCAGAGTGTTTATTTAATAATGATAATATAATAAAAAGCTCGTTACAAAACCTAGGAGTACTACAAATCTTTCCAGTATTTCTTTTAAAAACAAAATTGTTCTGCTGCCAGGTTTATAATCCAGCCACTGCTGTGTTGGATTTAGTGTACAAGAACTTAACAGCAAAACTGTTTTTATAATTTTTTTGGAAGCTTTCTATTTTGTGCGGCTTCTGGAAAAATTGGAACTGTGAAGTCACATTAGTGAGCATCCAAGCGTAATCTGTAACAAAAGTAAGGCAATTTTGTGTTTTTAAAAAAAAGGGACTTCAAGCTGAAAATGTCCATTTAACTGCCAGTAGATGGCAAAAATAGCCCGTATTTGTCTTCATTACCTAAAATGATTAGTACAAAAGGCTTAATGTATCGTTCTCTTCCTTGTTTCTCATAGAAACTTGCAGAAAGTATAAATTAAAGTGCAACTGTACAAAAAAACCTAGCAAAAAATCTTGTTGGGTCATAAGAAGCTATTGAAAAGATGGATTAAAATTTTTTTAAAGTTGAATGACTGCATACCTGGGACTGGCAAAAGTTTTCCTTTGCTTTGTTTCCTAAAACAAAACAACAACAACAAAAAACAAACCAAAAAACCCACCCAGGATTTTTTTGGTGAAGTTTTCATAAAGCATTTGTTCCTCGACTGATTAGATTATTATGTTCCTTTGCAATCAAGTAAATGGAGTTAAATACCATAGCAAAGCCACGCAGATGCCAACACTGCCCATTAGATTAAGCCTATGTAATAAAAAATAATAATTCTTTTAAACAAAGAAGTCACACATGCATTAGAGTTCGCCCTTGAATAACAAGAATTTAACCTTAAAAATCGCCATAGTTTGTCTTAAAAAATAAAATCCTGTCCTTCAGAGAGCCAGTAGTAAAGAAGCAGTAAAACTCTGAATTCAGATATCCCTGCCTTATCAGCGTAGTGGTGAAGGTCACAGTCCGATGAGCAGCAGTGGGACAGCAGAGCCCTTCGGCATGAAAAGCAAGTCTCTGGCAGCACGAAGCTGCGAGCGGGGAAGGCAGATTTTTGGCAGCGATTTTATGGTGGTGACAACGGGTGAAGAAGGATTCCTACAGGAAAGGTGAGAGGTAAATCCTTCAGAGCTGCGCGATGGTGCTGGCTCTCACCCGGCAGTGATGATCCCCACCCTTGGGCAAAGCGTGGGCAAAGCGCCGGGTTTTCGGGTGCCTCATTGGCATCCTGCCCTCCGTCGGTGGCTCATCCGAATCCTGCTTGGGATTCGGCCCCTGGAGCTGGCAGTGCAGCAGGGGAGGGTGAGCGTGTTGGAGGAGGGGGCGACGATTAAGGGCTGGAAAAAAGGCAAGCAGCCCTCACCTTTGAACGTGGTGAGCAGGTCAGTGCTGTCCAGGGCTCTCGGGAGGAGGAAATAAAGCACCTTATGGGATGCTCCTCTGCAAAGATGTGACACGTGGAGGCTTTCCCACAGCACATCTGCAACAGGACCTTTGCACATCCCACCTTCCCTCCCCATCTTTAGCAAGGGAAAAAAACCAGGGGAGGGATAGCGTATTGCACTAGTGCAGAAGCATCTAAGCAGCTGCTTGTTTTAGGAGGTAAGTGTTCCGAGAGGCTGGCAGCCCTGCCGGCACCCGGGTGCAGACGCTGCAGAGCTACTTCGTTATCCCTCCGCTGCGTTTGGCGGAGCTCCTGGTCGACGCCTCTGACCTGGCTCAGCCCATCCCGCCCCTGCTCTGCACAGCAAAGGGGATACAACATCAACCTCAGGGCACGCTACCTACATTGCAGAAAGCTTGGCCGTGGCTCCGTTAACTCAGGATGAACCAGGGGGAAGGCGTTTTCCAAAAACTCAATGATACATTTGCTACTTTACAGCCATGCCAACGTTTCCCATTCGGTTCACTAGGAAAAAAAGGGGTATTGGATACATTTCACCATGGTATAATGAGTGAAATGAAGTTATTCTTAATTTCCTTAGTGCCCTGTTAGAGGGGAGTATGTTTCGGGTCTGGAATCGGCTCTGTGTCGCAGGCTATGGAGCGGTGAGGGGCGGAGGAGGAAGAACAAAGAAGAAACAAGGAACGGACAAGTCAGACCAGATCCTCACAGTGCAATACCGTGTGCGGAGGGACTGGTGCCTTGGTGAAGTCCGTCAGCGAGCCAGGGCCATGATCAGGCTGGCGCACATCTCGAAGAAGTCCATGGTGTGGCTGCCCAGGCGCGGTGCCACCGAGGGGATGCTGCCGACGAAGGAGCCGCTCAGAGAGCCCATCAGCGACTGGCAGTCGGTGGCCGCGGCGGCATCGATGCTCAGCCTCGGCCGGTGCAAGCCAGCGGCAGAGCAGGAGCGCTGTGGTGTGGATGAGCCGGACCTCTGCTCCATCACGTCGTCTTGAATATTAAAACCAAAAAAAAAGAAAAAGTGGCATTAGTTTGGCATCTGCAATGCATGTTTGGTAAGGAACTAGTAACAGTAGTGGAGATAAATGGATCAAAAGGTCTTTCTCTGACTTGAAACAGCTGCATAGGCATTTTGAAATACAAAGAATGATTTTAAATTTTTTTTAAACCTCCAAACTTGCCAGTTTATGTGTTTTACATCTCATGTTGCACCATTTCCTGCTTACCATCGATGCTTTTGAAGTCCAAGAGATAGCTGCGGTTGTCAACCTGGTAGAGCTGCAGGCTCATCTTCACATAATTGCCTGTCACTGGGTTCTTACGGCGCACTCTGAGATGGTAGGAGTTCACCACCTGCAACAGGAAACTTGCTTTCAGGAGTAAGATTCAAGGTAGCAAGAAGAACAGTTCTTTCTTTATTTTTTTCTAAATACTAACAAGACATCTTCTGAGAAAAACAGTTTCTAGAAAGAACAATGCCTATAAAATTAAGCAAACGGCTTCATATCCTATTTCTTCCTATCTTTAAAAATGCTACTTAGGGCTCTGATTCACCAGCTGCTGTGATGGATGTGATTCACCAGCTGCAGATGAAGCTGCTGTGGCCTGTCTGCCAGGCACCAAACTGATGTTTGCTCCTTCCTCACCAGCAGCGATGGCCACATGAGCCAAAAAGGCCACTCGTGGACCTATGTACGAGGTCCATCCCTGTGAAACCAGGGCAGACTGGGCAGCTGGGGAGAGTAACCTCTCCCATCGGCACAGCTAAATTCAGTGTTTGTGAATCAGCCTTGAGCTGTGTGTTTTCTCTTGCCGTTTCCCAACCCACAATCTGCTGCATCTCATTTGCAATGAGATCTTTTCCCTGTGCTATATTTACGAAGCAATTGCATGGATGGGAAAGTTATTTTGATGAAGAGTCACATCTGAAGTTATTCTTAGGGTGGGAAAGACTATTGTGAAACCTCCTCGTACAAAATAAGCTCCACTGCCTACATGAAGACGTTGGGCTGACTTGGTTTGTGAAGCTGTACCAGAAATACACCAGGTTCGTTTACTCTCTGTAAAACCATGCAGCTAACAAATGTCTGGCTGGTGTAGGCATATGCATCTGGAGACAGTCCATCTCCTGGCTGGTGCAGTGAAATCAGGTTTCTGGGCACTACTTAGCTTTAAATATGCAATATTATAAAAAATAAGGAGGAGATAGGAGGCTTTGAAGAAGCGGCACAGTGACCTTCACACTGTACAACCCTTGGGACCTGCAGCAAGGAGGGTATCTCCTCTGGTGATGAAGATCTGGGCTGAAATTCTCCTTACGTTGCTCCCGATGCCCGCACAAGGCTGCTGCAAAAGGCCATGAGTCAGGAGAGCTCAAGTCAGCGACTGCACCAATATTTAGGGAATAAGGCTCAGCAGAAAATATTAAGGGCTAACTTAGGGATTTATTAATCAGTCTCTGAAAAAGATTGTGACTAAATGCTGTGTAGCTCTGAAGAAATATCGGAAGTGAGTACTGCCAACTAAAATGTCATCTGGGTTTAAATCAAGCTTCAACAAGCTGATCCCTAAACCAGGGAAGCAGTAAGTGTCTGAAAGCACGTCTGGTCCACGAGCACCACTCTGTCTCTCCATTGAGGAAAATTCCACCATGTCAATGTACAAACTCCGGTCCCCAACACTTTCCCACCCCTCATCTGTGCATCTTTTAAGAAGCATATCGTGCCATTTCAGCACACATGACTGCTAGGACCCAAGAAGAAATAACAAGAGTTATTTTGCTCAGGAGCACTCGAGATGACCTCACAAGGAATTAGCCACTGAAATTTGGAATGTGACCAGCTCCTCTTATCCCTGCAGCTAAACGAGGCAGAATCATCTTTCCGTTACAGAGGCTTAGAGAATTCAGAAAGAAAACTCTTATTTCACGCCACAAATAAACACCACAGATATTAAACCACAGCTAGCATCTTAATTCAGCGTGTTTGTATTAATGAGAAGTAACAGGGATGATGGCAAGGTATGGGCATTTATTTGGACAGAGGTGAGGCTGTAACCATACTTATTAACCTCCCTGAGCAATTCAGCTCATGAGTAAAAGACCTCTGAAAACCACTACGAAGCACCAGCACTCCCTACCTTCCACTCGAAGTCCAGCTGCTTCATGGCACGGTACACTTCGGCCATAATGTCATAGGGTTTGCTCTGGCTGCGGATTCCCAGGTGCCACTTGGCCTTTTTGACAGTCAGGGGTTTTGGCTTCGTGGTGTTGAGGGCATCCAAAGGACATCGTGCTTTGGGACTGTCCGCGATCAGTGGCGGCATCCGCTCGGGGTGCGGCTTCACCCCGGGAGGGATGTGCATGGTGCTGTCGTCCATGAAGGAGCCGGTGGGGGGGCTGGAGGCGAGGTAGAACTCGCTGGCTTGGTTCATGATCCTCCGGTTGTCGATGACGAGGTGGTAAGCCACCGCCAGCTGGTCCTGAGGGTCACCGCTGTACAGGCTGTTCATCACCTCCGATTCCGTGCATTCAAACTTCTCGCAAACTTCCCGAACCGCGTCGTCGTCGATGACGGTGGCATCGTACGAAGGGTCCTCTGGGAACAGGTAACTGGGCAGCTCCTCCTTAAACCACTCGTGTTCCCTGGGGAAAGGCAGAGAGGAGCCACCGTGAGCTCTGTGCAAGGCAAGCTGGGGCAACCACTGCCACCAGTCCCTCTCTTGCTCTAGCTAAGACTCATCCTCAGCTGCAGACTGGGGAGCTCAACTGGGAGCCCCCCAGTACTGTAACAGCGATGACACTTTCCAAGCACGGCTGCTTGCTCACTTGGCTTTGAAGTAAGACCTCAGCACTTACAAGATGCTCATGCTTTTTGATTATTATGGGTCTGATGATAGAGATACAGAGCATCAAAGCTATCCAGGTGCCTGATTCCCATCCATTTACAATGAAGTCGATAATTAAGTAAGTGGCTAAATGCCATAGAAAGCCTTGTCTATAGGTTCTACATATCAGCTGCTCTAATATGTAATTAAATCCTCTAGTCTTAAGGAATTAAAAAATAAAAAAGGCATTTTACTTGGTTTTACTTGAAGGGTAAAATTAAGGCCATCCATTGCAAATGCATTAAAAACCTGAGAACTGAATGTCCTAGTTACATTTATGTACATGCTTAGCACACCAGCTAGATGTAGTGATTATTATAAATTTCATAAAATGCATATCAGGCTCCAGTTTTACAAAATGTTTCTAAAATGGCTCAGATGATTGTGAGAATTTTGAAGTCTACTACCAGCCATGAACTTTTAATGATCTCTGCAGGCACAAATATCTGCCTAAGAGCCCACTTGTTCCCTTTACCTTGAATTTCCAGGGTGATGCATGCAGATAAAAGGTTCATGGGCACTGCACTCATTGACTAGACAAGAAAACTATGCTGCATTTAAAGATGAACCATTTGCTCATATTTTAAACTATATCCAATATTTACGGATTAAGTTAGTAATTCCTGTGTTTCTCCTCCTTTTTTATTGGATAGACACTAAGTACAATGATTACCCTCTTATTCTGAACTGGTACCTGGAGGGAGGTGGTCTTGAAATAAAGTAATGAAAAATGTCTGGTGGATATTAAGTTCTTATCATTGCATGATATAGCTGGTTTTGCTAAGCGCTATTAAGAGATTTTTGAGGCTATTTTATAATGCAATAAAACAGCATTTTTTTATATATATACATAAAAGGTATATAAAATCATCACCCTGTTCCTCATCACCCACTGCCAGCCAGCAGCACCCACCTCTCCATCAGCACGGAAGGGTGCAGGAGTGCTCCTTGAATCACTTGGGACAAAAACCAGCTGGATTAGCTGGCTACTCCTGTAAACCACCCTGCCCACCTGCTAGCAGGTGACCCCGAGGACAGCCACCACCCTCTGCCACCAGTGTGCCGGAGCCCCCCAAACCCAGCCAGCCCACCCCATCCCACCTGGGCTGACCTGATGTCCTTGATGGTTGCTCGCTTGAGGGGGTCAACCTGCAGCATGTGCATGAGGAGAGTGGCAACGGAGCGGTTGAGGTATTCGGGGATGTAAAACACACCTCCACGGATCTTCTTGAAGAGGGTGGGGACGTGCTCATCGTCGAAAGGCAGAGTGCCGCAGAGAAGGGCGTAGAGGATAACGCCGCAGCTCCAGATGTCCACCTCCGGGCCAGCGTACAGCCTGCGCCAAGGGAAGGGCAGGAGAACGGTGTCACCCCCCGTCCTCTGCTCCTTAGTTGGGGTGCAGGTCCCACCGGGCGAGCTGGGGACGCGCTGTCAGCTCCACCAGGGCTGGAGCTGCAGCCCACCCCAGGGCTGCTCACACGGGTGCCCCCAAGCAAACCTGCCGAAGCCAAAATCACTCAGGGGTGAGGGGAGATGGCATGGCAGAGCTGGTGCTGGCTGCCCACTCTCCTCCGGATGGCTGTGTACATCCCTGCCTCCGCCAAACCCTCCAAAAAGCCAAACTCCACATTTCCAAGAGGTCTGCCAGGCTGTTTGCTCCTTTGCCCCAAGGGCTCAGCCAGCAATTTCTGTTTGTTCAGTAAGGCAGGTTAAACGGCAGCAGATACTATATCTCTGAGCGTTTATTTTCGGTTGAATTTGTGTGCTGGTATGCAAACGCTCCCACTTCCGACAAGCTGCTAATGTGCTCCCTGGCATCACCAAGACGGGACACCCCAAATATAAGGGTTTTGCTGCTGCTGCTTGCTTGCTTGATTTGTTTATCTCTTTTTGCTACAACTGATGCTTTCTCAGAGATTTTGGGAGGCAGTGCTTACCCTTGGACTGTAAAAACCCTACCAAAATACAGAGATTGAAATGGAAATACAGGAGTTTCTTCATGAAACCTCAGCATCCTGCACTTGCTCCTCCCAAAAAGCAGCGCCACAGACACACCAGTGTCCAAAAAGCACCAGTCATGCATGCAGCCATTCTCTGACCACCACCAAAACACTGGCTCTGCTTGTCCAAGGGTGAGACTTTCCCTGCTGAAGCCAGGGCCAGCAGCAAAGTCATTTTGGAAATGCAGACAATTAGCTAGATGTCCCCTTGGTCCTGCCTCCGTGCCCAATTCCAACACATAGGAAGCCTGATTCTTTTGCTGATAACTGCATTGCTTGAACAGTTGATTGGACTTTGAAGCGCAAATGAGATGCACTTTTATGACTCTGAAACTTGAGCTGGCACGCTCTACTGCTTTTGTGTTCTACCCACCAAAGGCAGCAGGAGGTAGGAACCAGCTCACCCCAGCTCTGCACACCCACCAGCAAGGTACTCATCCCACTGCAGAATACCATCATGCCTCTCCCCCACAGATGCAGCTCTCATACACTGCTATAGCTTTGAGAAGAGGACAGCTTGGCATATTAATCAGGGGTATAAAACTCAAGCCTCACTGATACTGTAAGCGCTACTGAGGTGGGAGGGCTGCAGCTGTAACCAGTGAAAAAGTGCAATATGTAAGCTTGATTTTGTTTTTCTTTCTTACTTCTGTTATTAATAAACTGTATTGCCTGTACCCTTGGAATGATCGGGCTCTGTATACAGGGACTAAAGCCTTCTTGTTAACCTGCCATGTGTCTTGTCTCCTATACAAACTGAAAAAAATGTGCGTCTGGCCTTTACTGAAAAGGAGATGGAAATAATACTAATACTTGTTTAGAACGATGGTAGAGTTTCTGGCTTTGTCCCCCTCTTGACAATGAGGATTTACTTGCTTTCGCATGTAGAGCTGTAGTCACAACAGGGTTTTTGGATGCTGGTCTAATTCCTAGGATACTCTGCCAATACTTGCAGTGGTGTAAGCAGGGATAAAATAATCATAATCACAGCAAACACATTTTGAACAAAATGTTGTATTTAAAAGCTACAGTTATAGGCAAAAACATGCTGGATTAGGAAGATTAATGCTCATGCAAAGGGTGATTCAAAAACATGGGGCAGATAATGAGATGGGCAGTTTGAAGGACCATACAGAGGACTGAAAACTTGAAAATCTGTATTTGCAAGCCTTGCTATGCTATTCTAGAAAGAGTTAGGGAAATAAGTAAATTCTAAGTAATTTAGGTTCCTGACAGTAAAATATGGGAAGTAACACCTCTCTGTATCAACATGGTAAAGTCCAATTCAACCTTGCAGAGTGTGTTCAACATGCCATGTGTTGTACAGATGTTGCACGCTGAGAGATGCAACCACACTGGAGGTTTGTCAATTCATTTCATCAATTCAAAACAAAGTTATGATGGTTGAACCTACTGTCACGAATGAAACCCCTAGCTTAAGGAACCAGAAGACAAGTATTTTCAATACAAGAGTTCAACAGTGTAGGGAAGTGATTAAAGATCTTCCTGATTCTTCTGTTAGTGAATGGTTTTACTCATTAACACTGTGTTTTATATTATAGGTGGGCAGGAGAGAAGGGGGCGGCCTGGAAAAGCCTTTACAACTGAAACCTCAGTATTTGCATCCAAAGAGTAATTTTCACCCTCTTTAATTAGCAATATAAACAGTCAACATCTGCTGTTAATAATTCCTCCAAAGTAAACATCTTTAGCAGAACATGATTTGCTATTACAGCTATCGAGAAATGTTATAACCAAGAAAACTTTGAGGTTTTTGCCAGTAGATTCACCCAAACATAAAATACAGGCTGGAAAGATTCAGCTGCTTTTACTAGACATGCAAAGCTGTTTCCAATCCCAAGAACAAATTTAAAGATAATGGGCTCACATAGGCTCTGATTAAAAGTGGAATGTCCTACCTTCCTGAGATGACTTCAGGGGCTGCATAATTTGGGGAACCACAGCTGGTGCGTAGAAATTCGCCATCTGACATCATGTTGGACAATCCTAAAAACAAGATGTTTACTACATATTGATGTTTGATGTGAAGGTCCAGCCACAGAGGACTCCACGTCGCACAGAGGAGGGGAGGTATAGCAAGTGGAGGGGGAAATTTGGAGGGGAACTGTTGGCATAATTTAGATAGACTCCTTTGAGCTGATATAATAATAACATTATTATTATTATTATTAATTGTTATCATTATTATCGTTGTTGTTGTTACGGTTATTTTCACATCTGGGGAATATTCACTACAGGCTAATTTTGCTTCTCTAAGTTGCAAATCCCAGAGCACAGAGGAAAAGTGACATAATTCATGTCAGAGCACTTATTTTATATGGGAACTGTGTGGGGTTGTGAAATTACTAAATCTTCAAAAGGATTTATCACTGCTAGAAAGGACTCACCAGGACCTAGCTGGTAGCCCAGCTATTTCAATTGGTAATGCCACTTAAAGACTCCTGTTACTGCTCATTTGTAAAATGAAGTGAGGCCAACAGCACATGGTCAAACATACAGAGAACACACATGAAAATAAATACACACAGCCAGCTCACCCTGGAGTTAACTGCGCCGAGTCTGTCTTAAACATGTATTAGCTAAATCTTTATATTAGGTGATTATATTAAAACATAGCAACGATTTGCAAATTACTTTGCTGCTCCATTCTTAATGCTAGTACACAAGCAGCGTACAATAAGTAATCCCTGCTTTTGCAAGAAGGCCCGTGTTTATGACTGTGGGCTTTTCAGGTACAGCAACTGCTAGTGGTTAGGAAAACAGGCTCTGGGTTTTGTAAGGCGTGCTACACGGACACGCTCCAGCAAGCACCTCAGAGCTGGCTGCATTTCTGGAATGCTGCTGGGGTCACATACCAAAATCGGCTATCTTTGCATTCATGTGTGCGTCCAGCAGCACGTTCTCTGGTTTCAGGTCTCGGTGGACAACCATGTGTCTGTGGCAGTAATCCACCGCGGAGAGAATCTGCTGGAAAAGGCGTCGAGCTTCTGCCTCTTCAACCTACGGACGGACACAAGGGGAAATAGTCCTGAAGGTTGGTCTGCGTGCAGAGCTGGCAAGGGAAGGTTTGATTTAGCAAGGAGCCAAAATGTTCCAGGGTGCAAAGAGAAAATCACAGTGTGCTTGTGACCAGAAGCAGTAAATAAAGCAGCTTGCCCCCCTTGCATTTTATAATGTGCTAGTGTTTGCAAATGATATAGCCCAGAGATGAAATCAGAAACCTAAATTTAGCTGAGCTATCAAGAACTTACTGGTGGCACCTATGAGACAATGGCCTGCTGTTCCAAGGGGACCAGTTCTGCTATACAGCACATGCAGATCAAGGCTGGGTGAAACACGGCAGAGGATGCTGCAGGGAGCAATTCCTCCTGGACAGATGGCTTTGGAAAAAAAATGCTAAAGGTGGAATATTGTGATTATTTTCATTACCTATATAGCTCTATTAGCTATAAAGTTGTATGACCTACATTAGAGAAATTATATTTAAACTGATGAGGAGACTGATTATTTTTACTGATGACTTCCTAAAGACTCTCTTCATGAAAATTTTAGTTTCTGAACACAGGAGTTCAGAAAGGATCCAAATTAGTCACTGAAAAGATCCCGATGGGTAAAATGTGCTGGAAATCAGAACTGTACATAGAAAAGTAAATGGAGTCAGCTTCATCAACAAACACACTAATCTAAACCACTTTATTGTAAATGTATTGATTTTTGCAGTACAGAGAGGAAACCTGTGATGGGCTGATCCTTCACCTGAAGCCTTATTCTGGATGTCTACTTCAGCCCATTTTTATCTCCTTGCCCTGCGACTGCTCCCTGCCTACGAGGATGTCCACAGGGCAGACACTAGTGATTTTCTTTGTAACCATAATATCACATTTCATAGGCTCAACCTACGCCTCAGGTGATTTATACCCAGCAGGATTACTGGCATTTGAAAACGTTGTTCAGATAAGCCACATCCTTAAAAAGTCTTCAAAAAACCTGACGTGGAGCCAAGGGGGAGTCTGGGGGAGATGAATGACTGCGATGGAGACCACACCGAGTGGTCTTCCCCTCCAATGCCGTAAATCTGCTGCTGAACCGTGGGGGTTTTGACAGGCAACCCATAGCTAAAAATTATAAAAATATGCTAGTTTTCCAAATATTTGCACTAAGCAACATGTTACCTTGGATATTTTGGTTTGCATATCGAAATACATCAAAGAACATTGCAAAAAATTGCATGCAACTTTTGTGCGAGCCGGGTACGAGACAGTCCAGATGGGATTGCTTTGAAGCAACTTCTATTTTGGGCCTTAACCTTAACCGTGTTCCCTTTAGCAGTCGTTTTGCTTCTAAACACCATTCTCTTCCCACACAAGTGTTTGGGCTGACACAGTACTGGCACTTACACGTCCATGTTTACAGATGTAATCAAATAATTCACCGCCAGATACGTATTCCATGACCATGAAGAAGTCTGTTGGCGTGCTGATGACCTGGTACCTTCAAAAACACGAGCGGATTTAGAAAAAAAAATAATTAAGAAGAACAGGGAAAGGCTTTTAAACAGATTATTAGTTTCACATCAACCCTTAAAATAAGCATTTGTTTGGATCTTGCATTTATAATTGCTTTCCACTTCTGAAAAGCCATCTCTTATTTCAAGTATAATCTTTTACTTGTCTATGAAAGGATCTCTTTCACAGACCTATGGTTTTCCTTCAAGCTTTTAAATAATCCTCTGAAATCTCTGCCAGACAATCCTATCACATTTAGGACTGTCCTGACTTTCAAATTTCCATTTTGGCTGAGCTCTGCAACAATGGCTTTAGAAATGAAGGCTTTGTTAGCCGGGGGCAGGGAGGTGTATATTTGGTTTCCCTCATGTCAAGGATAAAGAAGATAAAAAAGAACACTAGACACTAGAGGGAGCTTCTTTTGGAAAGGTATAGAAATGAAGACGAGCACCCCAAAAAGTTATTTTTCAAATATTAAAGCCCTCTATATTCTAGAAGGGGGGGGGGAGACTATCACCCTTGACTCGCAAATTTATTCTCCATTTTCATTCAGAATGATCCCTGAGAACTGCAAAGGCATTTCAGTGTCCCAGCTGGTATGAATTGCCAGTGATAAGCTGAGGTCAATGCAGCTAGAGGAATTCATAGCAGCACCAGCTGAGACCCCACTCTGTTTTATTTCAGATACATTGTTTATTTGCTTTTTTTTTTTTTACAGCTGAATTTCTGTGGGTTGTAACTTGAAACAAACAGACTTCAAACAATTTCCAGAGATCAGCAAGTGAACAGATGATAGTCCCATATAGATCAATAGGATCAACCTAATTTTTCTGAAGTGCTTTGGACACAGACATCTAGGTTATTGTTAATTGTCCCACTATTTCTTTTATATACATGTAAAAAGCTATTGAAAGGGGAAGCTTATGTACCATGGTCTCCTCCTCACCTCTTTTCTTTATCGTTGTATTTCACGACTGCAGTATGTACCATAGGACACTGATACTGTTAAACTGGGTTTAATTTTTAGGCTTTAATACTTTGACAAATGTTTGAACAGGCCTTAACTTGCAGGATGCTTGAAACACAGCTGAGGACTCTTGCTGGCTTTTTCGTGAAATAATACCGATCTGTTCTCCAATAAATCCATGGAACTGTGAAGTTACTCTAAAGTCAACAGTTGCTGCATGGTTAGTTATTTAACTGTAGAGAGAATTTGTTTTCCCTTGCCTCTAAGTCCCAGGTATTTGCTATATCTCATGCCAGTTTTAAGGCTGACCTAAATGTCAACTTATCCTTGCAGTTACCATTCAACAGCTTTCTTTTATAGAAATGCCAAAGATATTATCGAGTGCCTCATTAATGTGGACTGGCTGCACAAACTGGGGATTGAGAAGGAATCCCAGAGGCTGGAGCACAGGTGCTGATTTACAACTTAAATTCAGGTTCATCAGAGTGGCAACTTTGAAAACTTATGTCTGAAAAATAAATTTTAAAAAATGTTCCTTTAAGCTCTGGATAATCAGGCCATTAAAACATAAATCCTATTGACTTCAGGCCAAGGCTTTGCTCTACGAGCCTGACCGTGCTGCAATTCCTCAGGCATGATTCTCGGCAGCTTCAAGTCTGGAGATATGAAGCCTAAAAAGGGTCATCACAAAAACTCCTAATAGCATCTCAATGCAGGAAAGCCCAGACCTTCTCTCTGCCCTTTTATAATGGCCTCTGCATGGAAGAAAGGACAGCTTGGACAGGTTTAGCTGAGCAAAACTTGATGCAGAGACATCGATCTGTTGGCTGCTACAGTAACTCAGACTCCCAATGGAAGAAACATCTTCCATCATTTCTTAAAGCATCAGCTGTGTCCCCCCGTAAGTTAGTGGTAGACTCAAGAAGCCACGTTTGGCTCTAACATGCAAAAACTTGACCACATACCTACCATTTTCCACTGCTCTAAGCCATCTCCTGAAACCAGGTCAACTGTGTACGTGAAGTCTTTGCAGATGGAGGAGTAAGCTGAACCCATGGCAGAAAGGGTACTTACAGTTTGATAATATGAGGGTGCCGGAAGAGTTTAAGGTTTTGAATTTCTCGTTTGATCTTCCCAACCACATCCAGGCTGCGTATTTTCTGTCTGTTGAGTATTTTTACTGCTACTTTGTGCCCTGTCAGCTGGTGTTCGCCAACTATTGGAAAGAGAGCGTTGCAAAGTCACTAAGCAGTGTAGCAAGATTCATACAAGCAATTTAGGACACTATGATTTATAAGCAAAAAGCAACTCTTGAAGGGAAAAAAACAAAAGACGAGGGGCTGAACTATTTTAAACTTAGTTTTTGTCTCTTCACTTTATTGTTTTCCCAGTGGAGTCATGGAAGAGGGAAGACAGGGGACTTACCTGCAAAAAACACTCAAGTAAATAAAACTGAGTGAATTACTGGAGGAGGTCATATCCAAAGCTAATTTGCAAGGATTTATAGCATGTAAAAGCTAGATCAATCAGGAACAGATATATTTAAATGGCGGAGGAGAATCTCCACCGTAACACACTGGTTGATTAAATCCCTAATAAACCCAGCCTTAAAACTAGACCATCACACTTCTTTTAAAGAATGATATAGGGATTTTCCCTGCCCAAAATAGGACTGCAGGATTTGCATTACTAAAATGAATTTCTATTTATACTTTCTCATGCGTGCTTCTTGGTTTGATGACGAGCTGCAGGAACACTGCTGTACTGCAAGAGCAAATTCTGGTTTTAGAAAAGACACAAACTTCAATATGGGCTTGTGTAATATGCACTTGGTGCGTTGACATGCTGATGCTTATCTCCTGGTACAGGGACAAACAGTAACCACAGACTGGGAGTAGCACCACTGTCACTGGGGGAATTGCACTAACTTAACAGTAATGTGAAATGAATTCAGCATTTGATCCATTTGTTATCAGAAAACAGACTATACAAAAAATAAAAAGCTCCGAGGAAGCAAGACTTATATTGAAGTTAACAGCAGAAACTGCTTTAAAACTGTCAATTGGATGTTTGTATCTAAAAGGGTTCCCTGGCCTCGAGCTACCCCTTCTCAGTATTTTCTAATGTGATATTAAAAATGGTGACATACGGATGGCTTTCTAAAGACTGCAGAGAAAACCTGCTTACAGTAAATATTTGTGCTCTCTAATTATGAACGTTACCCTTCCAGTAATAACACAGAGCACAAGGAGTTAATAATTATGAGCAAACCTTGTTATTACATTATTAGACTCTGTAATTTTGGAGGCTCTAATGAGTGGATGAGAAGCAAACGGCATAAGCAGACGGCGTGAGAAGGGCAGGGCGGCAGCGCCGGCACTGCTCGGGGCACGCCAGGTCACTATTATTAGCCACCAGATAAGACCTGCCGGAGATTCTTGCCTCAATAAGAGCATCCTAAAAATAAAACACTTTACTGCCCTTCAAAATTAAAGCACCACTTTGCATGTCCATTTTATTCCTCGCAATACTTAAAACTACTAGATGAGAGGAAAATAAACTAAGCTTTGCAGTATTAGATGCAATTTAGGGATTAGCCGAGGGCTGAAGGAAGCAGATAATTCCTCTTGTGCGGTGCAAGGAGAGCACTGTAAACAGTCCGAGGAGGCATTTTCCCTGGCGCATCCCTAGGGAGAGGAGAGCAGGGCAGTGCTGGGCCTGCCCCATGCCAGGGAGCAAGACTCTGCAAAGCCGTGCGTGCAGAAGGGGTACAAAAGCATGCTCAAGCTTTACTGGGGCTTGCAAGGGGGCCAGGGTACAGCCTCTTTGTTCACTGCAAGAAATTCTCCCCAGGTTGTGCCAATAGTAGTCTTATAAAGACCACTGATCTCTCTTTGCCAAGGTTGGCATGGTATCTGCATGGTCTATGTTACACTGAGGAGGCTGGGGAAGGCACGACAGAGGGGTGTAAGACAACTTCAGCAGACGTCTTTGAGATCAAATCTTTTAACAGCAGCATTTGATTTGGTCAGCTGCAGTGCTGCGATCTCTCTGCTCTCTGTTTCCTGGGAGCACAAGAAGCTGTACTTTGAAAGCTGCCCTTGATTCACGCAGCTCCGTTAAAGAATTATAACACGCTAAGCCATTAGTTTGGAAACTGAGGAACAGCAAAGTAAAGAGGTTTATCGCTGAACTAGGAAGAAAACCCTGATTTCTGCCATCCTTTGTTTCAAGACAACCCTTTCTGGCCTTATCCCAGTATATGCTTTGAAAAATTTTTAGTATACGCTTGGGGAAAAGAAAAAAATGGCCATGCCCGGAATGAATAATTATTGTTTTTAATACCACTGCTGAATAGTTCATCTCCTTTCCATCCATGACAAACAATGTGTAATGCTGTGAAGGTTTGCTAGCTCAAACACATTAATAATTAAAAATAAACAGTCTATTTTGTAATCCATCTTTTGTTTACAGTAAGCATTAGATACAGAGATATTATTGTTTCGGTCCCCAGCGGCTTGTTAAGCCTACTTGAACACCTTGAGAAATAGAGACAAAGAGCGAACATAATTTGCTGTGTGCTGGGAGACTTTTAAGCCTTCCAGGTCTCTCCGGCTGCAGCCTGTAGATGCAGGAATTTTGCCACGGGGCAGGAAGGACAACCTTCCCCCTGCTCATGGAGCCACTGTCTCTGACCCCATGTGCTGGAGCACGTTGGTGGGATGATCCGGCCCCAGGATGAGGAGCAGTGGCAGGTCCCATGGAAGGGGATGCTCGTGCGGGTTTGTCCTCTCCTCGCCCCAAGGATGGGCAATGGTGGTCTCGGGTGGTGGCGAGGAAGCCTTCGCCTTCCCTCTCACTACCGCCCCGGATTAAAAGCCCCGGGGGGAGGAGGGAGGGCTGAGCAGCAGTATTAGAAAGGGGATTTGAGCATATGCCTTGTCTTGCAGTGACAAGGACTCAGGTAAGCTCCACCGCAGCTTAAAACCAGCAACCAGGGCTCTGCTGGGGCAAGCAGGGGAGATGGGTTTGACACTGAGATGAGGAACAGCATTGCAGACTCTGCCACAAAAAAATAACAGCCGTAAGGGTTAGGCGGTAATGCTAACCCTAAACTCCAAAAAACGGCACCAAATGGGACACGGTGTGAGTGTCCTTAGCTGCTACCCCATCTGCTTGCCCATCTGGGCACGAGAACCCTTCAGCATCAGATGCTATTAAGGGAAGAAAGGAAGAGATATAACAGAATTAGTTTCTGAAAGAAGAGCCTTCTAATTTAGTTATTTTTAGAAGAGAAAAAATGAGGAGGAATACTGTTTATCCTACAGTAAGCTGTGACAATCATTAAAACCCCTCGACAGCATGTTTTTTTCCAGCAGGTACCAACAAAGCCTACCTCTGGGTGCGTGTTTGATGCAGCTTATGTAACGCAAGCAGTTAGCATTTTTGCAAAGGCTTCAAGGGAATGTAAAAGTTTATGGAGGGGTGAGCGAACTCCTTTCCTGTCAGCTGTGCTGGCCCTTATCTTAGCCCAAAGTTAAAAATGAAATCCATCCAAAGCATATATTTAGCAACACTGTATTAATTCTGCCCCAGTGCCACTTGCTCATATGGTATATCATCCTTCCTTTCCCTTTCCTTCATCTGTTCAGTCTCCTTTAGTTTATCTTCCCTCCAACACAAGGTTTGTCCTTCAGCAGCAATGGTACAGCACCTGGGAAAATGGGATCCGACCCCGACTCAAGCCCACGGAGATGCCATCATAACCAACATAAACATAACCCAAGCACTGCCGGTCCTTGACGGACCACAAATTGATCACCTTGGTGGCCAACAAGTGTGGGTAAGAAACCACCAAGTGGCCACTGGGGACGTCGTGCGTGGCACCATGTGGAAAAATATTTGTGTTACTCAGCTGGATTTTGATTTAAGCTCTCGTTGCATGAGGGCTGTGGTCACAGGAGAGCTCTTCGGGGACCCACAGGGTGGGATATGCCCAGGACAAACACAGCGGCAATTTGCCTAATCTGTTCTTACCAACCACCAGCAGAGGAGATGCCACCTCCTTCCTTCATTGCTTCACTAAACTCAAAATCCAAGGTCATTTCCACAGTTTTATTTTCTGCAAATTAATCTTATCTTTGGCCTGGAGGACAGGGCAAATAACTATTACCAGCTCTCCCTGTATTTGGCATAATTCTATGTAGTACCGTTGACCCTTGGCATGAGACCTCCTATCCATCCACCACATTCACACCCACCACGTTAACTCCCACCACCTTCTTTTCTAACAGATGCTGTATTTTCATCACTATTTCCAGCTGGAATTTCAGTATTATCACCAAAATCCTGCTCTCATCTGCCAACCCATTTCCTCCCCTCCGTGCCTTGTATGGTCTTTCTATACGCAAGATCAAGGAACTGAATGAGCTTAAAACTAACCATCTCTTGCAGCATTTGGCTAATTTTTAGAAGGATCAGTTCACCGATGACCCGGGCAGTGCTGAGCCAGAATGAAAATCCCAAGAGGGTGGCAGGGATTTTTTCTGCCATATCTCTGGTTTCTGATGGCTCAAAGTGACTATTCAGCTCCAGCCACAAATTCAAGCTCTGGTTAGTACACCATCATCACAAAATCCTTCCTTTCATTGCCATTTATTTACTTCCTCAATAATTGTAAACCTTAACAATTGTAATTTATGATTTCTTAACTTTGAGGAGGGAGGCAGGAAAAAGTGCCTCTTATAAAGTCTTGTGCAAGGCAGAGCTTGAAGAAAACACATGAGCAACAAGAAATGTCACTGATGACACCGGCCTTCTTAGTGAAAAAGCAATTATTGTAGACAACATATACAAAGCTTGAACCAATCAGGCAAAAATCTCTTCGCTTTTCTCGTGTTTCTTGCTAACCGGAGTGAATACACGTTTTTCTAAAGCTCATTTGATTAAAATGCTACAATTCTGTATAAATAGGAGATCTACTTTCTTCATCTCAGTTTTTGTTCTCAAGTCCAAATTTCACCTGTCAGTTGTAGTCAAAAATATTACGGAAGAAAAAAAATGTATAAAGGGTGCTACTTACCCAGAAAGGATTTGGGGCTAGGAAATCTCTTTTATGTTATTTGAAATGTTTCTTTGGAAACTGTCAATTTTTACCAAAGTTGGGGGTCATGTGTGGGGTGAGGGGTACTTGTGCTAGTCACTCCTGAAAGGTAGTTAAGGAAAAAAGGCTATTGTTGGCAGGTTTAATTTGGTCCACAAGAAAAAAAATGCCTTTGGAGCACTTTTTGAGGTCTGCTGGTATACATGAGTGATTTAAATGGTCCTTACTGTTAGAAGTATTTATTCCAATAATTCTTTAGTCAGTAAATTTGTGGTTTGGGATTAAACACAGCAATATATTTTTAGGGGCCTGATTAATGGTCACAGGTGGATTTAGCTCCAGTGGTTGCGGTGGTTTCTTTCCCCTGCTGTCAATTTTGGTTTATTTTAAAACTCCAGTCGCTGAGTGCGGGCACATCACCCCTTTGACCAGCCGCAGCACTGCGGGTAACGTCTCGGCGGGGCAGGGGGACACCGAGCGGGGCAGCCGCTCCCCTGGCTGGAGCTAAACCCGTTTCCATCGAGGAATCACAGCTAGCCTTTCTGCTTAGACAATAAATTTCGGTTGGGTTCTTATTTTGTTGTTGTCGCTGTACCTTGATTCGAAGATAAAATGTGCCCATAATGGCAGAATTCACAGCAAAAAGAAGCACAAATCTTTGCACATCTGACAAGCCGGTGCCTTGAAAATGCGAGTTGACTGCTCTGGCATGAACGACAGCGGAATGAATCCCAAGGCAGCGGCGAGCCCAAGGCTGACCGACCCCTCCATCCCTGCCTGCTGCAGGTCTCAGCCCCGCGGCACCCGCTTCCCAGCCAGGCTGCTCGGCTCCCCAGGGTGACGGACGGAGGGGCAGCAGAAAAAAAAAAAAAAAAACAAACAACAAAAAAACCCAAAACCAACCCCAAAACAACCTTTTGCTCCCGGTTCCTCACGCTGCCAAGCACTTCTCGCCCCTGGGGAAAGGAAGGGGCAGAAGGGACCCCTGGGCGCAGGAGGGGAAGGGTGCCTGTCAGTGCCCGGTTTGCTGCCCAACCTCCCCATCACCTTCCTCCTAGTCGGGGAGGAAAGTTTTGGCGGGTCCTGCCGGCGCTGGGGGCTACAGCGGGCGACGGCACCCCACCGCCCCGCTACCGAAGGCCGAGCTCCGCATCTCCCGCCGGCTGCCCGCGACCCTCCTCGGCCCTTTTTCCCCCCCGAGAAGGGGTCACCCCCCCCCTTCCACCCCCTGCCCACCGGGGGAGGCGCCGGGCTCCCCCCCCCCATCTCCCCGGGGATGCTGCGCGGGGGAGCCGCTGAGGGGAAGCGAGGCCCGCGTTAACGGGAGGGAACCAACGCGGCGGGAAGGGGGGGGGAGGAGGACGGGGGGGGAGGTGGGCGCAGCC